>SMMW01000576.1:4150000-4750000 GCA_004794655.1 Marisa cornuarietis | reverse complement strand
GTATAAAAATTGCAAATATTTGAGATTTCTTCTGTACCAGGTATTGTAAGTGCCATTACTCAAACTGAAAAAGTCTGTTTCTCCAAATATATGAAATTTATCAGAAGCATATAACTCTTAATCAGCTGTTAATATCACAAGAAATCTTGTAAGACCTTTAAAAGGTATTGTCTTTATGGTGTTGTGAGGGCACAAACGATAGGTCATTGGATAGAATGGGGAAACTCAGGGTTCCGTAGACTTTCATGTCAGACTAATGTAGTCTTGATCATGCATTTGTAGGGCATTTTATTTCAGGCCACTAAGAATGTGTATTTCTCTGTAGTGAAAGCCTTTTAGGAAGTTATATTCTTCATTCTTTCATTGCTTGATGAATTAACCAAGGTTATTGTATTTTGTGATGGTGAAAACTGAACATCTTATATCCAGGATGTGATGAACTGCATTTTTTATTTCAGGATGACATAGCATATGACCTGAGCCCGACACCCAGCTCCAGTTTACTCAAAACTGCATTCTGCCGTACTTCCAAATATTTGACTCACCCTATATTCAACACCTATCATTCAGAGACACAACTGGTGCGATACATGAAATACTTGGAGAACAAAGATCTGTCCCTTGTGCATTCCATGATCTCACTTGGCTCCTGTACTATGAAGCTTAACAGCACCACAGAAATGGTGGTTAGTAAATATTTCTAGATACAATTTTTTTATTTATGTCTATGTACTGTCAGTGTATATTATTCATAAATATTCATGAATTGATGAGTGGTCTTTTTTAAGTACTTTTTATTATTTGAGAACTAATAAACCAAAGCTTATAATACCACAGATATGATTTTAAAAGTCGTCATGTCCTTTAAAGACTTATAACTTCCCTCATCTTTGAATGCTTGCAGCCCTGCACAAAGAAGGCGTTTTCTGATCTACATCCTTTTGTACCCACTGAGCAGGCACTTGGTTATCATGAGATGCTGGATGAACTAAAACAAATGCTCTGCGAAATCACTGGATATGATGATATTTCTTTCCAGCCCAACAGGTGAATATCTACACAGTAACATTATGACTTAGGTGACCGTCTGGATAAAGTATTTTCTTTTTTTGTGACACCTTAAAAACGCTCTGTTTAAAAAAAAGTGATTCATTTATATATTTGTTAACATTTTAAATTTATTTCACTGTTGTATTCTGCATGTCATGTGTATTTTCTATGACAGTTAATCAAAAGTAAGAGTTTTTTTTTTTTACAAAAAAACCCCCCAAAACAAAACAAGGTTTATATAAGTGAGCAAGCTTGCTTTTGCTGTGAAGAAAGCTTATTTTGTCATAGGCTGTGGATTAAAGCAGAGTTCTTTTCAGTGGAGCCCAAGGAGAATATGCAGGCTTACGGTGCATCATGGCTTATCATGAAGCTCGAGGAGAGAAACAAAGAAATGTAATTTAATTTCCTGTTCTCTTGTATACCCGTGTCTGGAAAATTATCAGAAAAAGACTTGAATGCATTTTCTCTCTCTCTCTTAAGTACACATGCATGCATATTTATTTACAACAAAATGGATATCAGCTTAAATTAGATACACTTTGCACATAAAATCACGCACATTCATGCACGCATGGATATATATATATATATCTTTCACACACACACACACACACACCCACACATAAATGCTTAAATTTTTTTGATTTCTAGTAAAAGCAGTGCAGATATTATAAAATAGAAGAAATATATTTTATATACAGGTATTATAATTGTATGTTTGAGTGTTAATTTGGGTCTTTGTTTGAGCTCTTGCTTGTGTACATGTACTGTATTTTCATGAGAGAATAATTTTTGCACCTTGTCATGCTCTTAATGCACTCTACCAGAGAGTAAAATAACAAATATTACAAACAAGAAAGACCATGTGGAAACAACTCTTCCTTTGGTCATGTATAGTTATCCCATTTGTGAAGCTATGACTGTTAAGTTCACTGTATGGGCATTATCTTCTACAGATGTGCCTTATCCCTGTGTCAGCTCATGGCACCAACCCAGCAAGTGCTCAGATGGCTGGCATGAAGATTCAAGCCATCAATGTAGATAGCAGGGGAGCTGTAGACATGAGTCACATGACTAAAATGGTAAGAGGGGTTTCAAGTATTATTAAGTGATTAAGGAAAAAGAGGTAGCACTGATGAAAAATTTGAGCATTATACTTTTTTCTCAGTATATAATTAAAATTCCTTATTGATATGGTTGCAAAGTGTATATAAATGTATGTGTATTTTATTTATTACTAAAATAAAAATAGATTTATGCTGCAGCATTAAGGTGTATTTTTATGTTGCAGGTGGAAAAGTACAAAAATGAGCTCGCCTGTCTGATGATTACATATCCATCTACACATGGTGTTTTTGACCCTGACATTAGGTGATTACTTTCTCATACCAAGCCCCATCAACTTGGAACCTTCAACACTCTGATTCTCTTGCCTCCTATAAGTCTAAACTTAAGACACATCTTTTCTGAACCTCGACTTCACTGCGACTATGTCCTGACCATTGGCGTGTATAATGTGTGTCTGTAATTTGTGCATGAGTAGTGTATGTTGTAGAAGTGAGCATGTCTGTTATATGTTAACATCGGTGCATAGTTAATGATTTAGTCTATAATATATGATTTATGTAAAGCACTATGAGCAAATCTTTGGAAAGGTGCTATACAAATCCTCATAATTGTTAGTGACAGCTCAGCTTTACATAAATCTGGCTGACAAAATACAAACTAATGCTATGCAAGAAGTCACAAATATATTGGATCCTGTGCAATAGAGATAATTATAGGCTTTTCAGGCAGGGAGTTCATTAGTTCTTTTTGTCTATCCAGTTCATTAGTACAGTGTACTACCTATAGTTAGTGACCTTTATTACTGGCACAGTGTATAACACAACAAAATGAATAAACAAACCATAGTTAGTGTGTTATGTATTTTGTAAGTGTATATAGAGACTGCACTTGACATATGTGGCTCCAATGGTATACAGAACACTAATTTTGCTTACTTTTATAGCTAACAGTGCACCTTTTATATAGAATTTATTTACAAATCATTTTTTCAGAGAACTTTGTGAAATGGTGCACCATTATGGTGGCCAGGTATTTCTGGATGGTGCTAACATGAATGCCCAGGTAAGTTGCAGAATTGTGAGTTTCTTTGCTTCTGTCACTCTCTTCTAAAGTAGTATTTGCAGATTAGACTGAAGCAGTCTTCTAGAAAAATAAAACCTCAGTTCTTCGTTTAAAAAGCATATTAAAATGAACACCCTTTAAATTCATTGATGATCTTTGTTCTTGGCGTGTGTTTACCTAATTATGATAGTAAATTGGATAGGTGGGAATCTGTCGGCCTGGTGACTTTGGGTCAGACTGTTCACATCTCAACCTGCACAAAACATTCTGCATTCCTCATGGTGGCGGAGGTCCTGGGGCAGGCCCTATTGGAGTGTGAGTAAATTGTGTGGATATTTGATTGCATGCACATCTTTGTCATTGCCAAAAAAAACCCACCTCAAACTAAAAAAAACTAAGCAATGAACATGAGCTTGCACACATTCCAGAATGCCGATGTGATATCAAAGTATGAGCATGTGTAGGTGAAAGAATCTATGTATGGATAAGTGTATGGTAGCATGTCAGATTTTACCAGTCTGCATTCAGTACACATTGAATCTCCTTAAAACTTCCTATTCACCTACAGCACCTTATGCCCATCTTTTGCCATTTACATACCAGCAGGTGTCCTTATTTACTTACTACCCCACAGCATAGACCAACCCATGCATTTAAATTTTTTAACTTTTTGTTGAGTACAGTAAAAAACATCTGACACCTTTCCTCCCAACACATTGTGTTGTTCCTCCTCCTGGAACTTTTGGACCAGGCGCTGCATCATTTGGAATGGTTTCTTCTGCACAATATGGATCTAGCTCCATCCTTCCTATCTCCTGGGCTTACATCAAAATGATGGGGTCCCTAGGATTGCGCAGAGCATCTCAAGTGGCCATTCTGAATGCCAACTACATGAGTCGAAGACTCGGTGGATACTATAACACCCTCTACACCAATGATAATGGTATGCACAATTTATAGTTCATTACTGATATGGGCAAGTGGCTACCAAAATAATTAGAGTGCTGGCATCTGAGCTGATAGATGTGCCGGTTCGATACCCATGTAGCGCAGCTCTTTTCCCCCCAGTTGACCCCAGCTGGCAGGAATGGGTATCTGACTCCAAAGAGAGTTGGGGAAGGTAAGACAGCGAGGGAGAGGTGGGCACCGCCCTCACATGACGCTGTCCCCAAGAAAAGTGAGGTCTCCAACACCTCTCTCCCTAACAACCTGAAAAGGGTCATGGGATGACTTTTACCTTTTCCTTTTATGCGAAGGAAAAACATGATTTCTTTCAGTCTTTTGTTTCTGGTGTCTCATCTACTTTCTGTGTGACTCCGTGGACACCTCTTCAGATTTAGCCTAAAGCAATCTCAAAAGTAATTACATTTTGACATACATTTTTATACACATTTTGATATTTAGATATTTACATTTATATACACATTTAGATATACATTTTGCATGTTTCTGTTAGGATACCCTGTTCAAAGGCATTTGCCATATGTGCATGTTAACATGGTGACAAGAATCTGTATCCACCCTACTGTGCCAAAAAGAAACTGTGTACATGTTACTATGGTGATGACTTTCTGTTTAAAGGCTTTTTCTTTCTAAAATATTACTGTGACAATGGGAGCCTGTTTGTAGTGTTGCAATGAGACAATATGAACATGTTTTCATGATGGCTTTATATTAATTTAATATTGTTAAAATGTGATACTGTCTACAGGTTATTGTGCACATGAATTTATTATTGACTGTCGGCCATTCAAGAAATCTGCCAATATTGATGCCACAGAAATTGCTAAACGCCTGCAGGATTATGGTATGGCCTTTCTATATTCCTTCTTTTTTTAGGGTTTTGTTTGTGGGGTAGGGGATGGGGGGGCGGCCACAGCATTAAATTAGTCCTTGTATGATGGGAAGCAGTGAAGCAAACAACTTTCAGATTATTTAAAAAAAAAAAAGAGTAAATATTTATACGTTTATAGTTCAATAACTGTGTGATGTGTTTATGCTATTAAAATCACATTTTATATTCAGTAAATGGTCATGACTGTCCTTAAAGTTCCATTTTGGCAGCAAACATTATGGATCTTCTTCAGGCAATGTTTAAAAATGTAGTTTGTGTTTCTTTTAACAGGATTTCATGCACCAACATTGTCTTGGCCAGTTTCGGGTACTCTGATGATAGAGCCTACAGAGTCAGAGGACAAGGCAGAGCTTGATCGATTGTGCGATGCTTTGATAGGTAAGCTATTTGCTACTTTACATTCCTGTCTTAATCAAGAAACGGATGCAAAATTTCCCTTTTACTTTGTCACACACCACTCGTGGACATGCGCATTCTTACCAAGGGAATAACAACAAACAATCACTTTGGTGCAGAGCGTCCCTTCCAGAGACATGAGTAATTATTATCAAACTCAACTTCAAAATGAAACAAGCAATTCAAGTCAATAGCTGGCACCCTTACAAGCAATTAGTACACAAGACTTAACCATACAATGCAATATGCCAGTATTCTGAGAACAAAGCAGTTAAGCTAATATCACACAATTTTTCGTAACAATACACTGCTTAACTGTCAGAAAATAACACCCACGCAAATATGCTTACAATAAGCACATATAAAAGATGTAAAAGATATACAGATCTCTTAACATACAGTGCACCAAGCACACACCTGGATTAAATCGATAACAGAAAAAGAGTCAGAAAGGGCAGCACACTGCTACGCCCTAGCACAACTTGAAGGGACTAAATACTATCAGTTCTCCGCACTCATTCCAATGGGTACTTAATTTTAAATGGAACCGACATTGGCCCCCTTCCACCGCTTAACCTTATCTTAAAAGGAAAAGTCTTACTGTTCCTCGCTGTTTGCCACGGTATTTAGTCCTATACGACCCACACATCTGCCTCTCGTCAGTGGTCCTCAGGACGACACCTGTACCGGCTGCAGAATAGCACACCGAACTGGTCAAGTCGTTTGTCCTCCCTGCAAGGTCCCTCCCCTATGCTCGGAGATAGGTGGACACATTCCACTCCAGTAGGGCATATAAGATTGTGGTGAAGCGCATAAGTCTATCACTTGTCTTGTTGGACCCCAGGTCGTCTCTCCTCACACCAGCTCCAGTTGTCAAAACCCTCAGTTTCCAGAGACAGCCTTCAGTGAACTCAGGGTATTCCTCTGAGCACACAGCAGAGAATTTCCCTGATGCCTGTTTCCAAGTCCCAACAATAGCCACTCACAGCATTCTTGGTTGCAGTTACAATAGCCCTCAGCCTCGGTAACAGCAACAACTGCGACACCCACTGTCACAGTAATGATGGTATCGATGGCGCAAGTAACAGTGCACATGTTGACAGCCCAAGCGACGATAGCTCGAATGACGATAGAAAGCATCCCCCCTGGCTGTTTACGGGCAGGCCTATATTCCCACCCCTGTCCACCTGGACAGAGGGTGAGCTCTGCCCGGACAGCAAGTGAAGCTCAAGAAAATGGAAAGCTCATGAATTTTCCTATTCCCTGTGTGGCAGAGGGAAACACACAGTCGCTTTATACCCCCTCCCAGTTTATACCAACCCTAAATGTGACATACTTGTACCTCATATATGCATGTACATCCATACAATCATCTTTTGAATCTATTATTTCTAAAATGTAAGAGTATGAAAAATATAACAATTCCATCTTGCAGCTATCAGAAAGGAGATTCAGGATGTTGAAGAAGGAAAACTAGACATCAAATGTAATCCTTTGAAGGCAAGTTGAGCTTTTGTTTTTTTGCTTTTTGTTGCTAAATTCAATGGAAATTTACTCTCCCATGTTATTCAGAATGTCAGATAACCTGAAAACTCTAAAATCAGAATAGCAGAAGATACGAATGATAGCAAATATTGCAAAAGTTATTTAAAGGTATATTGTTGAAATGCTGGCACAAAATAGTTTAACGGATAATATTTTGCCTGTTGATTCCTGACTCAGATGGCTCCACATCCTCTAAGTGACATCATTTCCAGCACATGGAAACGGCCATATTCTCGGGAAATGGGAGCTTTTCCAGCTGTGAGTTAAATCCAGCTTATGCCATCTGGACTATTGTTCTCTTTCTAAAATCTATTTTTGAGCATTTTTGTTTTATATATTTTGCTTAGTTCATTAAAAGAAATTAATTATCCAAATCCAAGCAAATTGGTCTTTTCCTGTTTATAATACTTTATGGTTAGAATACATCCATTTTCTAATCCCACATCATGGATTTTATTTCTGTATGAAAATGTTTAGGCCTAATGTACTAAGTATGTGAAGCTAAAGACTATGCATATCTGATGGTAAACTATTTAGTATAAAGTGAGTGTCAGGATGTTGTCTCCATTCCTGGACTTCAGCAAAGAAGACAATGTGGCATGGCCTAATTTGTACCAGTGTCTTTTTTGTCTGGTCTCAGACTTTGGCAATTGTCCTTCTTATTACATTAGACCTTTGAAAGCTTGCATCTTCTAGTTGTTAGGGGTGGGGCAGATTGATTCTAGATATTTTTATATTGTACTGAACCCAATTATTTTGGGTGGGGAGAGGGAAAGGAAAACTTGTGTATATTTTCGATTTAACTTACTAAAGTGCCCTTATAACCCACTGAAGCATGTAGTTCCTATCAATCCAAAGTCCTGTGAATACTCATGCATTATTCCAACACGTTTGCATCCTGAAGTACATTCTCTCTCAGAAGCTCTTGCACTTTAATAATTTAATAAGAATTACATTACCAAAAATAAATTAAGGCTATTTAAAAAGGTTGAATCTTTGTCTCCCTCCTCTTCAGCCTTTTGTGACACCAGTCAACAAGTTCTGGCCAACAGTTGCACGGATTGATGATATCTTTGGTGATCAGAATCTGGTCTGCACTTGTCCATCAGTGACATCTTACAGCAGTGACGAGAATGGAGTTGAAGAGCAAGCACTTGGCTAAACTACTATCAGCATGAAATTATTCCTTAAAGAAGTGAAGGGCAAAACAGATAGGGAAAAGTGGGAGATGTAAATAAATTTGTTTTTAAAAACTGTTTACAGTTAAGAAAAAATATGAGATATTCTCATGTATTTTGGAGATTGCTTGTGCCAAGTGCAAAAGAAAAAACCCATCAAAAAACAGTGCTTAAATGGCAACAAACTGTCAACATGAAACAAGTCTGAATTACTTTTTATTGTATGTATGACCAAATGAAGTTACAATAAAAATCAAATTATTTTTGTGCAGCAAGTAAAAAATCATTAAGGTGAATCACTGCCAACTTGATTCTCTTGCATATGTTAATCTTTGTTCTCTTTCCCTACAGTTTTGTGTAATTTTTTGTGATCCATAATCCCGCTTATCATCCATGGTTTTTTAATTTGGTCCTGTAAAAGTGGGTGACAGTAATAATGAACAATTTTGATGATGTATGGCCTCTGTGTATGCCTGAGAAAGTGGGTGACAGTAATGCAAAAATGATGCACGATTTTGATGACATATGGCCTATGTGTATGCCTGAGAATGAGATGTGACAGCTTTATGAAACCCTTGCTCAGTTATGAAGTTCTTTTATCCATATATTTTCATGACCTTTTGGTTAAAAAAAAAACCAGTGAAAAAGGTGACAATGTGATTGACAGGGTGTGCATGTACATGCTTAGAAGCAGGTGCATTTCTGCTGCTCGTTATCAACAGTTAAGTTTTGAGTTAAATGTAAGAATGTCAGGGCTTGCAATATCAACCACCTTGTAAATCCACATCATAGAAAGTTTTAAGGCAGATTGCAGATCTAATCCATTTTGTATATACAATTGTTTCTACAGAGTTTTTAACTGGGTTATACATAACCATAACCTGTCTTAGATTTTTGTTGTGATGAACTGAGGATCTTTCAACTATTATTTACCTCTTTGGTGATATTGATATTGTGTTAAACTCCACAAAACCATTATCTACATTTTTGCTTCTTTTTCCTGGCATTTACAAGCCATCATGACTGCATTGTTCATTTAATTAGCTTGATCATGGAAAAAACTTTTTGTAGTGGCCTTCTAGTCAAAATTCTTTGTAAGATTATCATCCATAACAACCTGGAACTGTATCTAAAATGATATACATGTCCAAACAGGACTGTTTAAGCAGAACTATTTTTTACTTATTCAAGACCATTATGTGTGCAATGTTACATGTATATTTTGTTTTCTTTACATCAAGTGCTGCTTAAATAAACTGACAATCACAGGCCAGTTAATTTGTAAAGTATTAATCATAGTATTATTTATGTATTATTACAAGTTCTTATAACTTCACACAAAAACGCTATTGTGAAAAGAAATTGATCTGTGACCTATGCAATTGGGTGGGGTGGGAGACAGATTGTTTAAACTTTATATACTTCTAATACTCCATTCATAGGAGCTCCAACTTCTCATTCAAAGAGGTCAATACAAGTGTTATTATACCAGTTTGATGCTGATGGGAATAAACTTGTTACATAATTTTTTACATGCTGAAATGCTACAAATAAATATTGAGAACACTATATTTTGTCCCTCATATTCTATGTGCAATGATCTGGACATGCTACAAGAATAAATTTAGCTTTTCTTTCGGGTGTACTATTTTAATCAGTGCAGTGAAATGCTTACCTGTCATCTATTTTATTTACTGACACTACAGCAGACACTGACAACTTTAAAACATGATGCCAATAAAAGGGCTAGTCAACTTAAAAACTGCCATGTCAGCTCATAACTGGTAACAGAAATTGCTAATTCTGTCTATACCAAAGCAAAGAGAAATGTGTCAAGTGATATCACAGCTCACTCACCATTTTATCAAAATTAATGCTGCTCTATGCAGATGTTTGCAAACTGACTTTCAAGGTAACCCATCGTGCAACAATCAAATCAACTTCATCCTACTTTCAAGGCATTCCGAAAGGCCAAAATAAGATCGCACCCAGGCGCCGACATAGCGACCATAACCTAGATTTAACGAGCCTGAAGGCAAAATGGCACTCGATCAACTCCCGAGTTCGCTTTGACTAGAAGAAGCTGTATGTTCCAAAGACTGCGACCACAAATGATATCCTAAATCGTGATCAACGGAGAAAGAGCAAGCCCGAAGCAGCTTTCAAGTACAAAGCACTAAAATTGCACCAGGAAGACGATGAAGGCAGCTAAGGAGAACTGAATCGAGGACCAATGCCAGACCATGAAGTAAGGAATGGTACACATCTTGCAGAAATATAAAGTTCAGCGGAATAAAAAAAAAAAAAAGTGCGCTTCTGAGAGTGATTGCCCTTACCGGAACAGCCGGTTAAATGGCGGCAATCAGCGGCGTGATCTACAAAATGTTTTGACTCATGTGGTTATCCAACATTTCATGTTATAAAAGCGAAGTACTATAGTTTTTTTTATCTGTGTTTTTATATTTCACTGTTGTACCGTACCTTTTTCTTTACGTACCAATACTTTGATTTTTAGTAAGGTCAGTGTCTTTCGTCGTCGGATGCTTCAGATTTAAAACATCTTTCTTTCACTTTTAACTCGGCCAAGTTCTTACTGTTTCTATAAGTAGACAAAATGTTAACAAGCAGAACAAAAATTTATAGGAACTAAATTTGTATCAATATTAGATGGTGTACAGATGTTATGTTTTGTTAAAAAGCAGTCCTGCAATCCCTGCAGTCGAAGTTACTCTGAGTTTAGAAGTAATGGAGACTGGCTAACATTGCCTATGCCTCTTTTTCTTAGCCAATTTAATGTTCGCTCTTAAAGTCACTGTAATATATTCTGGGTTTGAGTTGTTTATATTTTATTATCCATGAAAACTGTAGGATAGGATATATAAGTTTCGAAATGTTACCTGGAGTCTTTAATATGCACCAAATTTTAATAGATTTAAGAACTCTCTAGTAGACACTTTTTTAAGACCTTTTCTACAGCTTTGACGAAACAATAAAGGCTTAGACCAAAAATACCTAAAATGCAGGAAGGGTTTTAAATGAAGGGACAAAAAAAAGGCCAAGAGGCCTAGGCAATCAAGCCAGCTACTACTACCACTTAAGCTATTCAAATTTGGTGCACATTTAATGTTAGCATGAAGTGAGTTCCAATTATCAACTATCATTGACAAATAACAACTTCTGAATATTTAGTGGTTTTTATTTGGGGTGAGGAGAAAAATACATGCATATCAATATCGTCACATCCATTTAACATAACTATTAGAATAAAGCCTCTCATGATCCTTTTAGAGTCTTAACTCTCTTGGTTTGAAAGGCAACGATCATGGCTTTGCCGGGTAGCACGGGCAAGGCGATTTTCATTACCTTTTATTCCAAAGTTCAACTTTTCTCTTTTCCAAAAATGTCTAGGTTTCTTAGTCTAATGTTTATCTCAGAGCAGCAATAATAAAAAAACAAACTTCACCACTGTCGTCTTCGCAGTCTTCAGTTATATAAGCCAGTCATTGTAATGTTCATTTTTATATGGAACCAAGAGGTTTAAGTACTTCAGTCTATTGGAGTAAGACCTTACAACAAAGATTGATTGCCTTTTATTACAAACAGACACCAGATCACATTGGTATATTCCAAATGTGGATGCACAAGTGCTTTGTACAGTTTAAAAAAATTTCTCCCTATCTGAATAAATAAATGTTCTCATTGCCAACCATTTGATTTGCCTGCGTACCACTCATTTGGTGATTGCATCAAAAGACAGCTCACAATCAAAATGGGCACCTAAGTCTTTCTCTTCACTGCCTGGTATTATTATCTGAACTTCCTCATCCATTTTTGTTACGTATTTGTTATTAGTCATGAAAAAACAACAACTTGACTGAATGATTTGGAAATATAGTTTTTAATAAATTGCTACAAATGAATAACAATGGCAAAAAATCATGCTTTTGTCTGATTCAGATATTAACATCATAAATGGCATCCATTTTGGGAGGTGGGTTACCACCACTGTCCCTCCAGGATGTTTTGGAAAACTCGGGCCGTCTTGTAGATAAATTCTTACTAGATGATCGCAGTTACTTGGATTTGTCTGAACAACTGCAAGTCCAGTCCCACAGTAAGGAGTTGTATTTTGAAGTATTTCATTATTTGTTGAAACTTATTGCATTGTAAGTGTGTACAACAGAACTGTTTATAACAGGACCGAGATGTCCAGAATGAGCTGTTTGGTCCATATTTTTTTTGTCATGGGACAAAGTCTTGACTATACAATATTTTTGTTCATAATTTTGATTGCAAAACTGAAAGGCACTTCTGTTGCTTCCCACTAAGGCCAACCAAACTCAAGTGGTCTTCATGACTTTGACTACCCCAGTTTGATAGAAGCTGGATTGGGACTAGAGGCTTTGCCTGAAGTCACCAGTGTCAAACGACTGCCTCTTCCACCTGAACTCACAGAACAATTTGATCGTATCCTTTATATCAAATTAGAGCCTTAGATTTTAGCATCTCACAAACATGACATGCAAAAAATCATGTATTCCATGTATATAATCACATGAATGTGTGAATGAATTGCCTGTCTCAATCCAAGAAAACCTTTGTTAGATATATTCCTTATCTGAGCACTAGGGATGCAGTGCAACTGCATGATGGGGCTGTTTCCAGAGATAGAACGTGCCTTTCTCACCATTGACAGCGACATATTTGTGTGGAAATATGAAGATGGGTGAGATTTCTTGAATATTAACTTCAGTTTTACTAAAGTTTCAGGTGAGCGGATAGCCCGGGGTTTAGAACCACAGTGTCCAAACACTAAGGCGTCCACACTAACTGGTTTGATAATAGCAAATCAGTTGATGCGGTTGACCTGGCTGTGGAATGGGTATCAGATTCTGTAGAAGTTTGCGATAGGTAAGGCAGAGAGGGAGAGTCCCTGTTGTCATGGATTTGGAATGTGGTGCCCCTTTGATCCCTGTTGATAGATTTGATTCCATTTCGACATGGAGACTTCGTGATCGACACAGTTCATTTGACTATGGTTTTAGTTTCATTTGAACTCTGTTGATCAGCAGACTTTTGCGTTTGTTGGGACTCCTTTGTCGTTCCACTGTGATGTGGGCTGTCTGTAAAGTTTTTTGCTTGGGGCTGATGTCTTTTGATCTACCTCTCTCTGTTTGTTTGCGGACTTTGTTCGTCTGTGTGTTATGTGCATTTTGTGTCTGTCTTACTTTTTGTATAAGCCTTTCTCTTGTACAACACATTGAGTCTTCTGCTAACTAGGGAAATGCGCCATATAACTGCGCTTTATTATTAGTATTGTTACATGCACTAATATTAAATAAACTTTGTTCAATTTGATCCCAATGTGATGATATCTTTATACCTTACCAGGTTTCTATCTCTTAATGTAACTGATTGCAGGGGTGACCTGGCCTACTTTGATGGGCTGAATGAAACTATTCTCAGTGTTGCCCTCATAAAACCCAAACCTAGTAAGTCTAAGATTTTTTTTCCTTGTCATCCAGGCAGATATAATGTTTAGTCTAGATGTACCTCTGAATATATATCTTTCATTTTGGTCACATTTCAGACAACATCCCACAGATCGTAGTTTTGTATTTGTTTTGAGTTTGAGTGAAAGGAGGTGGGGAAGTTATTTAATTGTAATCCTTTGACAGTTCTTTTATTCTTTAATCCTTTGACGCTTCTTTTATTCTTTAATCCTTTGACACTTCTTTTATTCTTTGTTTGAGTGTTGGGTGCATGAATTGCAATCAGATACGTTTTATATATATATATATATATCCTTAATGTCTGTTTTTAGTTGCAAGTTAAAGAATGGATTAAATTTTATATATTGAATGCTATTAAGTGGTTTCAATGATATTTGTTCAAGGGATATTTCAACCTCATATTCAGCACCTTTTGTGTCTGGCTACACCAGTTGACATTGTATTGCTTGGGGTCAGCTTCTCCAAGTTTCATAATGGTCAGTGTTTTGAATTATTCAGGTAGTAAATGTAATGGAAAGCATGGGCATGTGTGTGTGTGTGTGGATTAAAAGCATGTGCGCTGTGCACATTGTCACATGGAAATTCACACATCTATTGTATAACAATACCCTTTCAACTTTGTCATACAAACGTGGAACATTTTTCAAGGACAACATGGATGAACTTGAATACAGATAAGAGACTGTATTCTGGTAGTTCATAGTTTCATTTGACTGAGCAGAAGTGGACTAGCAATATAACATTATGACATACTGTATGTTTAATGATGCAGTGTTTTGGGGATGTGGCGGATTTAAAGTGATTAGGGATTTTAAAAAATATATTACGAGCATGCATTTAACAGTATTCTTTTTTGTGAAATTGAAATGCCTTGACAAGTTTTTGCTCAGCCACTTTAGTATTTTCTGCTTTAGTAATTTGCAAAAATATGAATAAGATAATTTCACCTTCATAATTAAAATAGTTGCAGAAGTATGTTTTAAACCCATTGTCATGTCATCTTAATCAAAACCAGGTGAAGGAGGAGAAGGAGGTAGAGGTGAAATGCATCTTCTTCCTGAGCCATTATACTCCATTCCTACAGACAATACATTTATCACTGCAATCACTGGCACTGAGGAAGGAAGAATATTTATGGCGGGTAAAGATGGAGCTCTGTATGAACTAATTTATCAGGTAAAGTGTTTGCAAATGTTTCTCATACCATTTGTTTTGCTAAAACGAAATTTTTACTGTTAAACCATTTATTTTGGTATACGCTACATATTTTTGTTTATGGTGTCATTTTTTTGGGACTCCTGTATATTATTCAACAGGCAGAAGATGGATGGTTCAGTCGAAAATGTCGCAAGGTGTGCCATTCAACTAGTTCCCTGTCATTCCTGGTGCCCTCTTTTTTGAATTTCTCCTTCAACCAAGATGGTCAGTGGTCATTTGTTTCTGCTCTTTAGGAAGTTTATCCTTCTTAAAACACGTATGAGATGTTTTTACACAGATGTTTGCCATCTTTTGAAACTGTGCTTGAAACAACAAAGACTAAACTGTTTAACATTTTCAAGAAATTTTCCAGTTTAGTTTCTGTAGCTTAACTCATTCGAGACACACCTGCCCTGTTGCGCAGACCAGCCGGCTATAGCGGATCAGCGCACCTGCCGATATCAGCAGACCCATTTTTGTTAATTTTTTACACGCACAAAATTCGTTGTTTCGTAAAAAAAAGTTAGTGCAGACGACAGTTCATTCATTTTTCTATCGAGTGATCTTCTTTTTGTGTCGTAGTTTTTACGTTTGACAGTAATTTTCTGCGTTTTCCCACGGTAACCCTATTTTTTTTTAAAATGGCTACCCGGGGTAGAAAGTTCGACCGGCAGCTTTGAAAATTTATATTTATTAACCTACAGTAAATGCAACCATCGGTAATACGCCGTTTTAAAGAGCATTTTTAAAACATTTCTTTGGTGTAAATTTTAAGATACAGAGGTTTAGTCTTCGAGTACTAAAATCAAATGAAAGATTACGACTGTATGCATTTTAGAAATTTTTTCGGAAATTAACAAAAAAATTATTTACACAATATATACAGACATAAAGTACCAAACAAATATATGTTTCATTAGAATATACATTATAATTTTAAAATTACTTACTATTTTCGTCTCCTTTGCGGTTGTTGAAGTACAAATCCATGTCAAAGTGAGACACAACAACGTGCTTCAAGATGGCGGTTAGCCTTTTTTTTTTTCACCAAAATACACGTGATCACGCGTGATTCACTGCCAATTCAAGGAAGAGAATCATTGTGGACTATTTCCTTACTGTTTCAGTAGTTACCTCCTTTATGTTATTTTCAATTTTGCTTTTAGAAACATGTACTGTCACCACGAAAATGTTTTGGGACGCACTCATTATCATGGCATTTTCGGTTGGGAATACTATAAAAGTATGTTTTTAAGCAAACACAAGGTAAAGCTGTTTCTTTTCTACATATTTCGATCTATCATTATCAATTTAAATTGTTCATCTACCCTTTTTAGTTATTTTTTTATGCTTTTTTGAGAAAGGGCTAAAAACTTGCATCCCAGTGGGTGGAATGCCCCACAGCCGTGTGTCAAGAATGAGTTAAAGGCTGAACTTCCTGCCAATGTGTAGCTATGTCAGTATAATACTAAGTAGATGCATATGAAATGTTAACAAAAATATTGATGCTAAGTTGGCAGTCCTAATCTTAGCAAGCCATTTCTTCACAGCTTTTTCCAAACCCAGTCCCATTCACCATTACTGCAGTTACTTGTTGGGCCAGAAAGAAACAGTGATGCATGACTGCTAGGGTAGTTCCATTATGTGTGCTTGTTGGACCAGATGGAAGTAATTAGCAAAGACTGCCTCCCAGGCATTGCATGTACTCCTCACATCCACACCTGGGTCGAACTCATTCTTTCCTGCTGGACACTTGAAGTTAATTTTTTTTCTCTCTGCAGATCCTTTAGTTCAGATTAGCATAGACAACTCAAGACATATTTTGTATGGACGTACACAGAAGGGCAGCATACAGGTCTGTTTTTTCAGTTTAACAAAAAAATTAATTTAATAAGCTAGAATGTGTCTACTACTTTTGTTTTAAACAATTTTATTCTGGAAAGATTCTAGTTGATGACACTGTTAAATTCTATCCAAACATAGGTTTATAAAAAGAATTTGCTTTGTTGGTTTGTTGTTCCCTCAAAGATTTCTTCATTAAAGACCAATCTGAATGGTCTTTGTTGTTTTTAGATATCGGTATATAAAGGCGATATAAAACTAACCTGTAAATTGTAGCCTCCAAAACCCATCTGTTAATTACTCGCTATGATTCGCACGTACGATCAACAAGCCCCGCTAACTCAATAACATGAAATGTTGCTCATTTTCTCTCTTTCTCTGTTTGGTGCTGGCTGCTGTCAATGTTGTGAATGGTCCATTAGCATGACGTAGTACACTGTTACCGGCGCTCATCGATCGCAGGTGCGAATCACGTACTTTGCTAGCAGATAATTAATTAATGGATGGGTTTTGGAGGCTGCAATTTAAAGGTTATGTTTATATCACCTATATATCAACCGATATCTGCAAAAAATGCAAACCATTCAGGTTGGTCTTTAAGGCAAGACACAGCTTGAAAATAAATTTTAGTGAATTCTTCTAGAGCAGACTTGTTCACAACTTAAAATCACCATAAGTGTATCAAATATATAGACAGGTGCACTCTTGGAACTTGAAACATTTTAGGGCCCCTCACATTTGTATATTTTATGTGTATTAAAGAAAAACCTGAGACCTAAGGAAAAAAATTATTTTACCCGTTTTTAGTACATTTCAAATAAAGTGTGTTTAACATTTTTATTTTTTTTACTTATTTGCTGATGATACACAGCATTATTAGTCAGCTCCACATACTGAACTTGCTTGACTACTGACATGGACACAGGAATGTACAGCTGACATAAAGTCCAGCATTCTCCAAAACAGGTTGCAGCTGAATGACAATAAAACAACCATAACTTAACTATTTCTCTCTCCACATCTATCCACAGTTTGGGTGTCATTCTTGATCAGAGTTTGACTTTTCCTTGTCATATTTCTCATGTTTGCAGAACTTCTTACCTTGAACATTGTAGGATTTGTACCATTCGTCATTATCTCACCACTGATGCAACTAAAACTCTAATCCGTGCCTTTGTGCTCTCGAGGATTGACTATTGTAATTCTCTTTTGGAAGGCATTCCCAAGTATCTTCTTGACAGACTTCAAAGGATCCAGAATAATACTGCTTGCCTCATCTGCAGACCATCTAGATGTGACCATATATTACCGATCATTCTCTCTCTTCGCTGGCTGCCAGTTACGGATTGTATATCCTACAAACTTTCCACTTTGACTTACTCCGCTGTTTCTGGCATTGGTACTTGTCACTTTTGTGAACTCACTCCCATCTGTAAGCCTGCACAACTTCTTTGCTCATCTTCTGAAACCAAGACAAACATGTATGGACAGAAGTGTTTCTCCTACCAGTCCCTATTGGAATGGATTACCCATCAGCCTTCATCACTCTGATTCTCTTACCACTTTTAAGTCTAAACTTAGGATGCATCTTTTTAGAACGACGACTTTACTGTGACCCTGTCCTGACCATGAGCATGCATAACACGTGTCTGTAATTTATGTATGAGTTGGTGTCTGTTGTAGAAGACAGCATATCTGTTATATGTGAATATGGGCGCATGGTTGTTGGTGATTCAATCTGTATAGCCTTTCTGTAAAGCGATCTGAGCAGATCATGGGAAAAGTGCTGTATAAATCTTCATTATTATTATTAGTTGTATTCATTGTTTTTTTGGCAGTCATACATGTTGCTTTTTGCAGGTATATGACCTTGGTCAGAATGGAGAGGGCATGAGTCGCATAGCGTCTGTTTCTCAACATACAATTCTTAACAGTGCTGCACTCATTGCTAGGTAAGCTGTTTAGTATCTATGTGTTGGTATATTTTTATATTTAACCTTTTAAATTTATTTTTGTGATCTGTAAAGCTATTCCTTGAGCCAGATTTTGGCCATTACTCCTGTACTCCATCTTTGGAGTTCTTCCATGCAAGACTTGATCTCTGATCGGTTTAAGTGGCAAACTTTGTCAGCTGCTGCTTCTCTCCATCTACCCAGTTGTTCCTAATGACTAAAACTGGCAGACCAACATAATTGGTCATCAGCTGGTGTCACTCAAGGGATGAATGTATGAATAAAATTAGACAAATGTTTTGATGACACTGGGTTGCAGGACAGTGGAAAAGTCTAACTTCAAGTCTATTGTACACATCTCGGCTGTGACAAGTGATGAGTCTGCAAATATTCATCTGGTTGCTGTCACACAATCAGGTATGTGTTTTCTTTAATTCTTATATTGTTTGGCAAACTCTGACAATGTGAATGTTGATGTGGAAATTATTTAGGTGCTAGGGAATGATATATATCTTTTAAAGGCATAAGCTAACAGGTACCTCATGACGTTCATAAAGGGAAAGACAATAAAACCCTTAACTCTTTCTATACAGCTGGTTTCTGCAGCCGCAAACGTCTTCACAGCTACAGTGTTTTGTGTACTGTAATTTACGAACATAAAATCTGTCCTTCTATATGGGTCTGAGACATGGCGTGTAACAAACAACATCACCAGGAAGATTCAAACATTCATAAACAGATGTCTGCGGCACATTTTCAACATCAGATAGCCCGAGAGAATCTCCAATGCATACCTGTGGGAGAGAGCCAACCAGAAACCTGCCAGCCAAGACATCAAGAAGCGAAAGTGGGGCTGGATCGGCCACACCCTGCGAAAGCCGGCCGAAAATCTAACACGACAAGCTCTGGACTGGAACCCACAGGGGAGACGCAGGGTTGGGAGACCCAGACAGACGTGGAGAAGATCGGTCCACGGCGAGGCGGAGGCAGCTGGAATGACATGGACCCAACTGGGGAGGGAGGCCCAGAACCGGGTTCGCTGGCGTGGTGTAGTTGCAGCCCTATGCTCCACTGGGGGCGAAAAGGAATAAGAAGAAGAAGAAGAATGTGAACTCGGTATTGTCATAAAACACATCACGCTGTGCATAAATAAATGAATATATAAGGGAAGAAACTGTGGCTTCTTCAAGGATTATTTTACTATGAATTACTTCCTTTTAGGAACTAAAAGTTAACTAATCAGATATTTTGTTATTTTTGAAAGTAGGCAATGAGTCAGTTAGTCGAGCCATGTTTGAAACGATTGTCGGTTATCCATTTGACATGGATTTGTACTTTAACAACCAAAAATGACAATATAATAGTAATATTTGAAGTCTAATGTATTTCCTAGTAAAATATTTCGCTGTCAGGCATTTTATATTTGTAGATATTGTGTAAATAATTTATTTTTAATTTCTGCTTTGTAACTTAATTTCATGACAGGAGCTGTCCATTCCATATAGTTACCATCTTTCATTTAAATTTAGTAAAAGCTGTATATCTAAATTAAAAAAAAATATCTCATACATTGCTTTCTACCAGCACTAACAATATAATATAAATCCATTGCATTCAAACACCAGTCACCTTTGATCAGTCTGCCAGCTGACTTATAATACGTAGCAGCCATCAAACATAATTGGTTAGGATCTTTGTGTATAAATCTGAAGAGGATTCCCAGTTCTAAAGTATGGTAGACATTTCCTTTTCAGTTTAGCATATGTGAATATCTGATGTTTTGGACCACTCTCTTCTGTGGCCTCTTATCTGCTGCTCAGTGGCGTTTGTCTTGCTGCTGTGCAGGGGTGCGACTGTACTTCACCACATCACCTATTGGCTCTCAGAGCATGTCACCATCCATGTTGAGTCTTGTCCATGTGCGCTTGCCTCCAGGATTTTCAGCAGGTGCTATCACTCAGAGGCCCACGAATGTCCACACAGCATATCACAGTCATGGTATGTATTTTCAGCATTAATCTGGTCGGTTTTTTTTTATCATTCACAGCCTATATTTAAAGCTAAAGTGTGGTACAGATCAGCAGAGGACTCAGCCATTGTAAATAAACTGTACTTTGCTGGTTTTTTTTATCATGCTTCTGTCATTTCCATTTTCAGTGACATGATGTGTAGTGACGAGAAACATAAATAAAGTTTATTTTTGATGTGGTTAAATGAAATCATATGGTACTGCATTGCCTTGTCCAATCAGAATTTTGTTTGGAATAATTTTTCTTAGGTACATTGCTCCTTATGTCCAGTCAGAATGAGGACAGTGACATGCTGTGGGTCATCAGCAGTGATTCTTTCCCATTCCAGAAACAGCTGATGGAAACCCATGTAAGCTGGTCAAACCTTGGAAGCTTGTGTTTCTTTGTGCTGTCTTGTAAAAAAGCTTAACATATTTTTTTACCTAGCTTTGTTAGATTCTTGCCTGTGATTTTCAGAGTGTAGCCTGTTGATTGCAGTTCATTGCACTATACATTATACGTGAAGATAACATGCACGATATTTAGTTTAAAAAAAACAACTTTAGTGACAGCTGTCTTATAGCCAAACCAGTGTGATTTGCTTCCCTATTCCAACTAAGTTTACTGTTGGCCTCTCTTATTAGACATCTCTATTGGTGGATGGCAGAACGTGGACCATGGGTGAGATTAGAAGACCTGAAATGAAAGCACAAATAGCACAACGCCCTGATCCACCTGTGGTGGTGACCCAGCATATAGAGCCTGCACGCACTTTCATTATTCTCACAGCACAGGTAAAAGTGTTCATTGTTGACTTCTATAGTTCACCTGGATGACAAAATTTCATATTACAGATTTAACCTCTTTCTCTGCATGCCAGTATTTAAAGGCATGTATCTTGTGAATGAAAGGGCATTATTTGCAAGGGTTTTAGGAATTTTTTTTTAATGAAACCAACCAGTCATTTAAACATTGTTGCATTCTGGCAGGCTTTGAAAAACCAGTCTAAAGCCAGCTTAGATTTTACCTTTGTTGTGTAATTTTCATAAAAAGACAAATCCATACCAGGACACTATGTACATCGGGTGACCAATCAGAAATGGGTGTGATTTAGGGCTCTCACATTATGCGGAAACTTCGACCAGTGGAGCAGCTGCGTCAGATTTTGATTGACTGTGGTGGTCCTGATGCTGAAGAAGTCAAAGCATTTTTCAGACTTCACAAGGTGAGGCAAGATGAAGACAATGTTATATCTGTCTACCCTGCCTGAGAAACAGTTAAGTATCAGTAGGCTTATTGTTTATTCACAAATTATGCAAATAGTGTTTAAACTTAAGTTTTCAGTTCCTCCATTTCTGAAAGGCTTTTACCAGTATCTTTTTTTTGGTCCCCACTCCCCCATGATCTAGATTTATTTTTTATTTAAAAAAAATAATCCATTCTCTTCTGTTGATATCAATAATATTTATTAATTAGTAAAGATTACCTGGTTGTTGTAAGAAGAAAGCATGTTTCAGGATTTAATGAGTAGCAGGTTCAAGCGCTCTGCCCTTAAATAGAATTATTGTCTGTTTCAACCGACATGCAGTTTGTTTAGCTTCTTCTTGGGTTTTTCTTCAGTTGGATCAAGCATGTGCCACTTGCTTGGTACTGGCCTGTTCACGTAGTCCCACAGAGCAGCAGGTAAGTAATGAATGGGGTTTTGTTTTTTTGACTAAGTTTCCTGAAAAGGACATTTATTCTAGTGGTAGAATGGGTGCTTTAAAGAATTTTGTCTTTGCATACATATCTGATGTTGAGATAAAGAATTCTGCCTGGTTTTACGCAGGGTGGTTAAGAAAATTGTTACCTTCCTTGATGTCAAATGATATTGTAATGAAATTTCCTATTGAAAAAATTTTTGTGTAAAGAGTTTATTTTGTCTTTCTTCCAAGGCAAAGCACTAGTTGCTGATTTGTCCAAATGCCCTGCATCACACCTAAAAACCTGTGTCCTAATCTGTGGATTATGTTGCAGGTTGCTGACTGGGCACGCATGGCTTTCTTTATGTACGGAGGGGAGGCTCAGTATAACTTTGGGGTCTCAGGCTCTGCCCTTCAACCAGCTACCATTGGCTCAACATCTTTTGCCGGTGGTAAGGGATGTTTACTTTCGAATTTGTGAGACATGAAAAATAGTAGTCAGCCTGTTTCTTTTGACTTGACTAGGCTATACCATCTGCTACCAAGCCATTTCTTCTTTAACTTTATCAGACAACCCAACTGTTAGGAGCTCAGGGGCTACAACTACTCTTTACCAAATCTTATCACAGGGCCTGTTGTCCAAATATTTTGGAAGAATTAACTCATGATCTTTTGCTTCGGCAAAAGCTTTTCGCCATGCATCCTTCTTCATCTTTTTGCATCTCCCGCTCCTTCTCCTGTCTCATTGAATGTTTTTTTTTTTTGGAAGGGATTGCTGACGTTGGCCATCAGAGTTTTTCTCTCTCCATTCCATGCCCTGGGGTAGCTTTTGGTTGGGTGAGACCTTTGTGGAGAAGCATATTATAGTCTTCGTTTTTTCTGATGCGACAAAGTGCAGGCCTTCTCTCTTTGTCAGACAACAAATTTCGCAAAGCCAGGGCAGGTTTGGGTTGTCATTGGAAGGCTCGCAAGGTAATTGCTTTTCCGGATCAACATCCAGGGACCCTGTACCTTGTTCCTGACATATCCGCTTAAAATAACGGCGTTGGAGGATGCAGGGACGGGTTTAATAGAGCTACTGAGGAATCTTCAAAAGCCTCCATCTCTATCTGCTGCACCCAGGCACCACTTAGGAATAAGGGTGCTGGTCTGCTCAGCGCAGTCTTCCATTCCGATGACAGAGCACAAGGCACCTTTTGGTGCCAGACCCTGGCCTGACCATGGGAACTCCACCTTGTATTTGTGCTTGTCTATGAACCCATGCAGGAGACCACACAGTGAGTGTCAGTTAGCAGATGCCTACTACCTTATCCTCATCAGCTGCTCCAGTCAGTGTTCTCTCCACTTTGCACATGACATTTGTTGCCCTTCTCTTTTGTCGGTCTGCTGCCCAGTAGACCTTCACCAAAATGATGAACATCTTCCTTGTGGCTATCCAACCTCTCCTCAACTACCCGTTTTCAGTCTACCCCAGGGATTTTCTTATTCACGGACAATGTCCAGACAGCCTCCTGCAAGACAAGGATGTTTGTCTCTGGTTGCTGAAGGATCTGGGTAGGCAAGTCAGCTTCCACAAGCTGGACTTGGGTACCTCTCAGGATTTCATTCATCTAGGAATGCATTTCGAGACCTGACATTTCCTACCTTGCTCTAGGCAAATGGCAGTGGTTGTACAAACACCAGCAGTTGCACATCTACTTCTTGGTGATAAAAGCTTTGGGAAGCCCTAAACCTTGGGCTGTCTCACTTTAATGCCAGGAAGTTCAAATATTGTCTTGCAACTCCTCAATGGTCACTTGCAATGCCAAGGAGGAACTTGGTCTCCTCTCCTGTGGTGGTTGGTGTGGAAAATTTAGATGTTGAGTATTCATGTGACACATTCCTGCCCATTGAAGGACAACGCGACCGCTCAGCGAAAATTGCTGGAAACAGAGCACAAAGTATCACAAAAACATGTTCCGGTGGTCTTTTATGATAGAGAGGCATGAAAGATTTTATATTAATATTTTTCTCTAAAGCACACCTGGATTTGTCGAGAAAACAGCTGAATTTGGAATACAGCCTTACAGATTGGAACTTTATTTAGAAGCTTCAAATGAAGTGTAAAATAATTAAATGGTCCAAACTGAATTCATTCAACAGACTGGTAAGTCAAACAGATCAAAATTTAATGGGCAACAATACAGTCGGACCTCGCTGTCGCACTCAAAGGGACCCCCAAAAAAATTCGACTTAGGGAGTTTTCGAGTTAGGGAAAATGGCGTAATAGGCGGAGGTTAATCAAGGACAATGTTTTTCCGGATTAATTACTGTATTGTAACAATTTATTATACAGTATTATCGTTTTATATGGATACATGTACTGCCATTTCCGCGGCACGTACCGCACGGGAAAAACCCACACTCACACGAACTCTATTCAGTGCTCGTCCCGATAAGAGACTGACAAAGTGTAGAAAACATATTTATTTTTCACAGTAAGTTTGCGTGTGAACCACCAATGGTCCACTGGTCAAGTTACCACCGCCACCGCCTGAAAGGATTGTCAAGGCGGGTGGCCATAAATCTTGACCAGTGATGCGCTGCCCGCCGACTTGAAGTGGCTGTGGGAAAAAGTCTAGTGTTGGCCAGTTACCCTGAGTCGGTTAACTTCAAAGAGGGGACTGGTGTGAGAGTCAGTTAGTTGTCCACTGCGCAACAGAGCACGCAACAAACCTTTTACACAAAGATGAAAGGAAAATGGGATAAAAGTGTCTTTCCTGAGACTGGAACAGTTTGAGACATAGTTGCGTCTGGTTGGTGATGACTCAAAATTCGACTAAGGGAGGTTGGAAGCCAAAAAATCCTCGAGTTAAGATCTAAAATGTACATTGTTCTTATGGAATTTGGCCGGGACCTAACAATTAATTCGAGATAGGGAGGTTTTCGACTTAGGGAAGTTCGACTTAGCGAGGTCCGACTGTAGTTACAACTGATTGCTGATAAGGATTTTTTTACAATTAAAGATATAATGATAGTTTGAAACATGTTTATTGATGTAAAAACTTATTTCTTCCTCATTTAGCTGCATGCAAAATTTTCTATTTACTTAATGATACTCGGTCGCACGTGTTCCCGCTTAAGCTCCTTATAACGTATATCACCCTCAATTCTTTTTTTTCCTCTTTTTTTTTTTTTTTAGCTGTTTCGATCACGCACATCAATGGTGCCCTCACACTGTCAGCTGTTTTGAGCATTATGCTGGATAAAGATACAACTGATGATGTGTTTGTGACTGTCACACGATGTTACTTGTAGAAACCGTTGATGTTGCATATCTGGTGTTTGATGCAGTCATAGTTGGTTTTAACAAACTAACTCCCTCTGAGTGTCGAAGAGAACATTCAGTAACAGCACAGTGTGTCTTGGTCAGTTTTCTTTCACCGAGGATTGCATCTTTTCTCTTCGACTTCAGCTTGTGCAAATGCTGCTATTTTTAGAAATACGTTTGTTTCGTCACTTCCTGGTATGTTGTTGGGTCAGCGACTGTGGTTCAGAAGAGCCCACTTCCTGATAGTCAGGTTGTCTGGTAAACTTAAAGAAGAAATGAAATTTTCTTTGTAAATTCTTTTCCAAGACTTACCAGAGGACCTGATATGAATACCCTCCCCGTCTTCCCTGTGTGTGTGTGTGTGGGGAGAGGTTGACACAAAAAGGCTGCTTAATTCTCTTTTGTAGAACTTATTATAGTGGTCTAGTGTGGAAGCACCTGGGTTTGGTGGGGGCTTAGGCCACAAAGGGCCACTAACCCCACTGACCAGGGGCAATATTTCATTTAGTTGAAGAGCATTTGTAGCCTCTTTGTGCCTAATAATTGGATCGTCCGCTAACTATTAAAGAAAGATAATTTATAAAGACATTTTTTTTTTATCATTTACCTTTAACTTGTAGGTTCATTTCCATTGTTGATTTAATTAGATTTTAGTGCTGGAAGGCAAGAAGCATTTCTGATTTAGTGAACACGTGTACATGAGCATTTGTGCATGTGTATACTTGTTCATGCATGTGTTTGTACAGGTGCACATGCATTCATATCAGCAAAATGTTTCCAGTTAGTTTAGGGTTTCTCGTATCTATAATGTTTCTAGTTAGTCTAGGGTTTCTAGTATCTATAATGTAAGTGAAAGTACATGATAGGGCATGTGGATCATAAATATTTGGTAGATGTCAACATTTCTAAGCCTGTATAATCAGGATGTAATTGTCTGACTTTGATGAATTTCTTTAGAGAAAATACTTAAAAAAAATTGTTTTGTAAAACCTAATTCGAGACATCAGTTATGTTTTCACGGACATACTTTTCGAAAGTTGTGATATCTGAAAATGTGGGAATTAAAATAATCCGTTTTGAATAGGCATGTGCAAGCAGTCACTGTGATTTGAAATTGTGGATGCCCAATCCTTGCGAATAGGCTTTTTTTCTTTAGGTTTAACCATTACAAGCTGAGTATATTTATAATTAGTAGGCCTACATAATTAGTAGATAATAGACATGAAACATTTTAAAAGTGGATGAGCTCAGTATAGTAATTTATATGAGTGCCAGAATTTCTTTCATTCTCTTTTTTCTTGTTTTTTGGGGATGGTAGGCAATAGCCTAAGCAGCACAGTTATGTACACTCCTGGTGGTCTTTCAGCCATGACTCCTATGCCAGGTGAGTTTGGGTCATTTCAGTAGTGGACAAAGAGTAAGAAGCATGAGATATTGTAGCTGAATGGAAGACAAATGTGCCATATTCTGATAATTACACGTCTTTTATCCTGTTTTCCTGAAAACTAGAAACAGAGTTTTGAGTGTTTAATCCTCTTGGTTCAAGATAAAAATATTACATTACAATGACTGGCTTATAACTGAAGATTGCGAAGACGACAGTGGGTGAAGTTTGTTTTTTATTATTGCTGCTCTGAGATAAACATTAGACCAAGAAACCTAGACATTTTTGGAAAAGAAAAAACTTGAACTTTGCAATAAAAAGTAATGAAAATCGCCTTGCCCGTGCTACCCGGCAAAGCCACGATCGTGGCTTGTCGAACCAAGAGGGTTAAAAGAATTACACCTGTAGTTGCCCTAATCAAGATGAAATTTATAATTTTATACATCGTCAGGGGTTGTAAGATCTTTTTGCTAAGAAGTAATGTATTTGAATGGTTTTTAAAGTTTTCTGCTATAGAAAGCTATTAATGTAGCACACATAATTCTTGCTTTTGAAGCTCGTGTTTGTTGCTTTCACAGGCATCATGCCTGGTCACATGTCTACACCCATGGCCTACAGTACGCCACTTCATCAGGCAACCATTGGCCCTGTACCAGGTGGTGTTCAAGAGGTCATTTATTCTGGGAAACACAATGGCATCTACATTTTTCTTGCTCGTATTCTCAGGTAAGATGCATTTTTAATTAATTTAGCAATTTTTAATTAAATATTTTATGGAATACGGTGTGGTTACTTATTTATCTAACTCTGTGTGTGTGTGCATATGTATGTGTTCTGTTAAATTTTGTATTAGTTTTTTACCCAGTTCCCATTGTCCTAGAGGTCTGAAATGCTCTCCATTTACACATTTCCATTGATAATGCAATAATAAATCATTTGATGATGATGATGATGTCCATTTGTAATGCGCAGGTATCCATTCGGAAGAATGCTCATTGCGCAGCAAAAGCAAAATAAATAATTAAAAAAAAATATAAAAAAAATAAATAAATAAATAAAAATAAAATAAAGTAAATAAATAGATAAACACCAGGAAAGTAAAAAATAAAGACACCAGTGTTGCTTGGTTGTTTAAGTTTAAGTCCGTCTTAAATAAAACAGATGGGTCTTCAGTCTTTTTCGAAACGTGGTTGGTGAGGTGAT
Organism: Marisa cornuarietis; assembly: GCA_004794655.1. Lineage (NCBI taxonomy): Eukaryota > Metazoa > Mollusca > Gastropoda > Architaenioglossa > Ampullariidae > Marisa > Marisa cornuarietis. The sequence continues at coordinate 4,721,754 of SMMW01000576.1, read as the reverse complement.
GGTGGACAATGACGATTGCAGAGCATTCCACAGTTTAGGTGCCGCGTTTTTGAAGGCCCTGGCTCCAGTGCGCTTCTTGTTTGTGTCTTCCACTGCAGGGAGACAGAAGCGTGACTGGGAGCCAGAGCGAAGACCACGTGACGGCTGGTAAGGAGGAACTACCTCTTGTAAATATTCAGGAGCAGTTTTAAACATGCAGGACTGTGCAATCGAAAGCACTTTGTGATCAATGCGCTTTTTCACTGGGAGCCAGTGAAGGCTCTGTAGGATAGGGGTGATGTGCTCAGTGGACCACTTTGCACGGGTGACAATCCTGGCGGCTGTGTTTTGAACTCTTTGGAGTCGATCTAACTGTGTAGCAGGTATACCCCACAATGCACTATTACAGTAGTCTAATCTCGATATGATGGTAGCCACAGCAAGTGAGTTGGCAGCAGCTTGAGTCAGCATGGGCCGTAGTCTACCTAAAGTCCTCAAAAAGTAGTACGATTTTGCCACAACAGAACTAACGTGGTTACACATGGAGAGCTCTGCATCAATAAACAGCCCGAGGTCCCGTACACAGTCAGCAAAGGCTATGGAGGCGTCACCGACCTGCACGGCACTAATGCCGATCTGCTCCCTTCTGGCCCTGGGGCCGCACAGTAAAGCTTCTGTCTTGTCGTCGTTGAGTTTAAGACGATTTCTGGTCATCCATGCCTTCACCGCGACACAACAAGATTCAAGTCGTTGAAGCGCATTCCTAGCCACTGCTGGGTCGGGGGTAAAACTGTTCAGAATCTGTGTATCGTCCGCAAAGAACTGTCGTCCCATCTGAAAGCGTTCGATTACCTGTCCAAGCTGTGAAGTATATACAGAAAATAATAATGGACCCAGAACGGATCCCTGTGGTACGCCACACACCAGAGGAACTGCCTCAGAGCTTGCAGAGCCGACAATCACTCTCTGATATCTATCGGCAAGATAGGAGTCAATCCACTGCAGCGCAGCGCCCTGGATACCAGCCTCTGACGACAGTCTCTGGAGCAGCAGGCGGTGGTTGATGGTGTCAAATGCACTACTCAGATCGAGTAATACTAACATCACTAAGTTGCCAGAGTTGACACTACAAAGAATGTCATTGGTCACACGAAGAAGAGCAGTTTCTGTGCTGAAGCCAGGACGATATGCTGACTGAAATTTATCTAGGCAGCCATGAGTAATAAAATGGGTCATAAGCTGCTCTGCGACTACCCTCTCAAGTAGCTTGGAAATATATGATAAATTTGACACTGGACGATAGTTTTTACAGTCAGAGGGATCCAGGTTTGCCTTTTTCAACAAGGGCTTGACAACAGCCTGTTTAAAACACCGTGGAACACAACCTGCTCTCAAACTGGCATTAATAATGTCCAAAATGACAAGAAATAGAATGTCCAGAAGTTGAATAATAAATTTAGTTGGTACAGGATCCACAGCACATGAAGTTTTTGTTGATCTTGCTACAAGTTTCCTCAAGTAGCTCTCATCAATAGACGTGAAAGAAGTCAGCGGAACACCAGCAAATGGCACAGAATAGTCTTCCTCACACTCTGGCAACTCACAAGCTGCACTCTCAAGTCCAGCACTAATTTCCTTTATCTTATTAACAAAGAAGGAAGACAGCTGACCAGCAGCTGACTTGACATCCACCTCAGGAAGAACCGGACTAGTTCCGTTCTTACCCAGCAGGCTGTTCACAATGTCAAAAGTCTTTCTGGGATTTCCACTCGCAGCCTCTAGCTGCTTCTGCACGAATAACGATTTAGCCTTTTTTTTACAGCACACACATATTTATTTCTGGCTAACTTATACAGCTGTCTGTCAATCTCAAGTTTGGTCTTCCTCCACTTTTTCTCTGCCAGCTGTCTCTGTTTCTTGGCTTCACTCACCCCCTCACAAAACCACGCACAATCTGGTCTATCTACAACAATTTTGCTAACTGCAGGAGCATGCTTATCAAGCAGCCCTGATAGAGTCTGATTATATAACTCTGCTAACTGATCAACATCTGTGGGAGGATCTAATAACAACTTTGACTGAAGCAGGTCTTCTCTGAAAGCGTTCAGGTCAATCTTCTTCAAATTTCTACACAAAACAGATATCTTTTTACGCCTTGGTCGAGAAAGACCAGTCACCAAGGACTGCACAAAATGGTCTGAAATCAAAAAATCCTCGACAACAGCTGACTTGACCAGTGACTCTGATGGCGCACGAGTGATAACCCAGTCAAGAATGTGTCCAAGTCTATGAGTTGGTTTTTCAATCAGCTGACAAAGACCACGGCTAGCTAAAGCCTCAATCAAACGCTTCACATCACTATCTTGAGGTCTATCAAAATGAAAATTTACATCCCCCAAAATAAGAAACTTCTCCTTTGTGAGTAAACTGTCCAGCAGCATGGCAAACTCCTCATGAAACAGAGAATCTGAAAGCTGATTCTTTTTAGATGGAGGAGGTCTATATAATCAAATGATCTCTAATGATTGCTTGGCTAATGTCAGTCTGGCTGTTATGTACTCAAAGGACCTGTACTGTGTTTGTCTCTTCAGCACTGTAAACTTCAGGTGTAGTTTAAATAAGACACCAACTCCACCTCCACTCCTACCACTCCTGGGATTATGTGCAAACGTATAACCATGTGGTGTAAGGTCTTTGATTACTGGTTCATCGCCTATCTCTTTTAACCATGTCTCTGACAAGAAAAATGCATCAAAGTCATTTTCCAGCAGTCCACAAGTTGTAAAATAATTTTTTTTTTAATTTTGTAAGCTGAATTAGTGGAGATAAGTAACTGCTGCTGTAGGACTAGTAAACTATAGGCTCTCCTAATTTGGCCTATAAGAAAGGAATAAAGTCACAAAGTAAAATGAAAAAAATTGATAAACCCTGACATGAAGAATCATGTGTATGTTTGCTGTTAAAGTTCCCCTTCTCCTCACACTAAAAAAAAGTCAATAAACCCTGGCATATAGAAAGTGTGTAGAAATAGAACTGTGCCTCAGTGAGTTTAGCAACATTTAAATTGCAACGACACTCAACCATCTGACCATCTGGGGAGAGAGAAAACAGATGGATGAAACCGCGACGATAAGAAAAAGAAGCCTACATTAGAAGAGGCAAAAGCATCAGAAGAAATTATCGTCGGAGACTGAAGATTTTACCCCCTTTTTAGTACATTTCAAATAAAAGTGTGTTTAAAAAATTTTTTATACTTATTTTATTTTGTTTAAAAAGCATGTTTTACGATAAGCTATAACTGGTGCAGAGAATAATGTTGTTTATATTTATTTGATTTGCTCACTGTGAATTAATTTTTGAAATGGTTGTGGTTTAACTGTAGATCTTTGCCTTGCCGAACATAGAGATTAATATTTTTCAGAATCTGTTGTTTTTGGGAGAGGTGTAGGTGGGTAATTATGTCAGTATTTTAAAGCTGCCTCAAACTTTGCATATGCTTCTGTGCAAATCCATAGGCCTTTCTGGGACACACCTGTTACTGTGGAACTATCGTGCCAGACACCACAGGGAATGACAGTTTATGTAAGTGTGTCCTGGTAACAGATAGTACATTCTAAATATTTGATCATCAAGACTTTAGACACGGGACTCTGATTTAGTAATAATAATAAAGTTGATTGGCTCAAACTGCTTTACTAAAATGAAAACAATAATAATAATAATGGATGCTGGTCTCAAAAACGATTGTTAAGTGTTCTTATCATTATTTACGCCAAGAATTTAGGAATCCTTGGCACCCAAAGGGATCCGAAGTTTACACTTACCAAAAACGTTAAAAAATGTTGTGGGAATTTCATTGTGCCTTTCATAGAACATAGATACACATGTGAAATGCAAGCATGGATACCTAAATCCCACCCCTCCCCCACAGGGTATTGTAGCATGGCATTTTGCATTTATTGAAAACTTAAGGCAGATTAGCAGATTAATATATCTTAACCTTAACTTTAACGTGAATGGTCTGTCTTTTTAGTGTGTGTGCACACGTGAGGAAGGAAACAAGTGAGAGAGAGAGAAAAGCAGAATAGAGAAATGATGTGGCATTGTGCGTGGTTCTTTAAGTGTCACACATGCACACTCATGCACTTCCCCAGCCACCTGTCATTCATAAAAGGTCAAGCTGCTTATTTTATTCCGACTGCTGAGTTGTTCTGGGTTTTAGAAGAGTCTCAGGCAGCCATTTTGTTCCTTATTGTCTACAGCTCACAAGTAATTACAGCAGTGAACAGTTGGCAGAAGCCCTGGAGCTAGTTCGTGACTTGTCCGATTTTGTGGACTTCAACTCCAAGTTTGATGCTGGTGGTCCCTCAGATCTGTAAGTCTACGTTTGATGTCAAACATTGCAAACAGAGTAAAGGAATTAACTGCTAGTAACCCTGCCTCTTGCTCTGCCCAGCGAGAATGCGTGGTTCATGTGACCTGGTCTGAAACAAACATGGCTACGTGTTGAGTGAACTTCGTGTCTCTGCCATATGACTGGCGATTATTTTTATCACTTTAACATCTCTTTACGACTCTGCCAAAGGCTGCAGAGCTTTTTATTTTAAAAAGTAAATTACGTTCTTGATGTAAAACTTTTTGGAGGCTGTAGAGCTGATAAGATTGACATTCGGGCTATATGTTATGCAAGCCTCATGTGGTCAGTGCAACATCGAATTCATGTGACCATTGGAGCCACCGCAATTACGGAAACTTGTTGTGATTGTAAGGCAGGGTAAATGAAGAATTTTTACTAGTTAAATGAGAACAGAAAGCAATTTATTAATAATAAAGATGCATACTTTTGTAGTGAAGAATCACAGCTTTACATTATTTACTTAACACTGCATTCAGTGCTCTTATTGATGCTGGCCTGAACTGCAATGCAGCTTCAGCTGTTCTCGACAAAATAGTTGTTGGTCTTACAGGTTTAATGTGATCATATTTAATCATGTTAATCTCATTCTACTTGTCTCTAACTGCACCATCAACAAAACGCTCCAGTCAAAAAATTTGTTCGTACAATTACATAGATCTTAAATTGTCATCCATGTAATATGAGTACCTAACAATGTAGTGCCAACAAACAGCAAACACTTGCCTTCAAAACAAAAATTTACATGTTGAGTACTGCTTGTTTTTTGCCTTGACACTTTCTTCCTTACATTTTTTACATGCTAGTGTAAAATTATTTGACTTGCAAATGTGAAAGGTGTAGTTGTTGACCAGATGCTTCATGCTAAGCTGCCCATGTGCTTGATTGCAAAGTTTTATCCATCTGAGGCATTTCTCCCTGTCGTGATACAGTCTTGGAAATGGTATTAACTTCACTTGCCCATTTTTAAATCTTTCAGGGTACCTAGAATTGGTTTTGCACAAAGTTTACCATGATAGTTTTGCTGGAAAAATTTCTCTGGCGGATTCTCCAGCATCGTGATATGATTGGGGATGTTATTGCTACAATGGGCGGAGCATCTAGTGGTTTATGTTATTTGAAGGCCAGTACAAGTTACAGTGTATTAAATGAAGCTCAAGTGAAAGGGAGAAACAGCAATGGTGACCATGAACTTGACGTCATAAGAGAAAGAAATCTAAAGAGAACAATTTATTCTGTTGATTTTTTTTTTTGTAAGTACAGTGGTAGAAGGGGAAGCAGTTTAAGTGAAGAAATAACCCAAAGCTTCTTTAGGTATTATTAGGTTGTATGGCTAGGCTGAGCAGCACTGGTCTTGTCAACAGAATGTCTCCTGCACACATTCCTGCAAGACTTCGCTTTGGTGATGGAGGGCTAGATGAGCACACAAGAAAGAAACTTCAAGGTAACAATTAACCTACCGATATATGGAAAGAAGTTATTGTTCACATTGTCATTTCTTTTACAATTGCATGCCACCATTAGGGAAAAGCAAAGATGTATAGTTTACATAAAGCTAGAACTTGGTGAACATGTGGCCTGCATATAAAAAGTTTTTCAGAATCAAAATGCTGCAATATATGATTGTTTAGAAATGTTATTTTTTATGTCTTTGAAAATATTTTCTGGGTTACATTAGTCGGCTACTGGAAACATTTTATCCATCATTCTACCTCTTAACTGTTTATTCACATAATAATATTCCTTGCCAGCTGAAGCCCAGCGTGTGGAAAAGATTTCCCTGCAGCATGTTCAGGAACTGTTGCATCGTGTGGAAGAGGTATTGGGCCTGTGGCGTGTTCTGCTGGACCATCAGTTCCATTTGCTTGCTGCTGGGCTGTCACAGGTGAGATTGTTGGATTCTAGCTTTTACGCTTTGTTAAAACTGGAATTTCGTGTTTTGTTTTATGAACGAAAGTCATGATTAAAATCATAATTCCTTTTGACTAAAGAAGTGTAAGCAGAATGTACTGCTTGTTTTTTTCGAAAAGGGAACAGCTTATGTGTAAACTACAGTTTCATTCATTTCAAAGTTTTTTAACTTGTAACTAATAATAATAAAAACGGAAATTTATATAGCGCATTTCCCTGCTTTACAGAAGGCTCAATGTGCTTTACAAAGAAATTCAAAGACACAGATTCACTCAACCGACAAAGTGAAACAGACTAAAACATGTCCACAAACAATGGTACAGAGATATATCAACAAAATTAATACCCCCCCCCAACACACACACAAAAGAAAAACCTCTGGACAATAATAAAAACACGTACACGGACGCACGCAAAGTAACATGCAAATGTAATGTCTATAGAAGGACGAATGGGAGAAAGAAACACATGAAGCCAGTAGTCGGTAACAGTTTGCTCAACCCAATTGAAAATCTGTAAGCGAGGCTGCAAATAATAATGATCATAAATAACTGATCATAAATATCAAAATAACTGTCACCTATCAATCTGCTATTACTAATTGTAGCTGCCTAGGACTTTGAGGATGGTGGCTTTTTGGGCCACAACACCCATTTTTACATGTCACTCACTCATTTATTTTGTTCCTGCTCCTTGTGTTGGTTTTTAAGATGTTATGTTTATATCACTTAGGGGTTTGTCCTTAAACATTTTAAAGCAAAATTACTTTTCTTGCCGTTATTTAGCCTTAGTTGCTGGCACGGCGTTAAACACAAACAAACATAGGACTTTGAGGATGAAAAGCAAAACTCATTGCATATAATTTTAATTATATTATTTGAATTGCATGATTGTAATTAAGAGCAGCTTGATTATGATAATATATGATTAACTCAGAGCTGTTTACTGGTGTGCAGGATCAGCAAAACCAGATGCGATCACTCACTTTCAAAACACTGGTTTTAAGTGGCAAAGAGGTGAGGATTTTGTCATGTGGAAAAACATTGCATGAGCTGTGTATTTGTTGTGAAATGATGAGGATATGGTGAAATTATTTCCCTATCCTGTGTGAACAGATTGCTCACCCTTCACATCTATTGACTAGTTGGTTTGTGGTATACACATCTACTGTACCCTGACCAAATGGGGTGTTGCATATCCCTCTTCTTGTTCAATACCCGTATTACATGTGGTAGACAAGACAACCAGCTGTGAACTGTGTTTAACTGTGTGAGCTGAGTTTAACACTTTGAGAAATGTATGTTATGCAGTAGAATCATTGCTTAGCAATTTTGACAATGTAATTTGTATAGACCACCACCAATTGGTGCAACTTACCTTGTAGTGGTGTGGTGGCTTGTGTGCCTCATCAATCCACAGAGCTATGTCGGCAAGAGCCTTGTGCTCCTGGCAGGTCCAACCAAGCTAAACAGGTCTGTCAAGGTAGAGGCTAGACTAAAATGTTGCACCCTGGCCCTCCATGTTGGGGGTTTTGCTTTGGGCTAACAATCCATTCATGTAAAACACAAGTTGTTACAGAAACCGAAGCAGTCACAACAGGGGCCTGGTCGGGAAGATTCCTCTCTACAAGAGCTTATGACGCATGCTGGTGAAAGCCCTAGGGAAGCGAGCTTGCTGACTCATCTTCTGATGACCAAGGCAAGAACCAGGATAGGGACCTGGAACATCAGAACCCTCTTTGAAAGTGGAAAGTCAGCTCAAATGGCAAGTGAAATGAGAAAATACATCAGGGTCCTTGGGTTATGCGAAACCAGATGGAATGGATGTGGCCAGACCAGACTAACATCAGGAGAGACCATTTTTACTCTGGCCACGAAGACCTGGACCATGACCATACCCAGGGAGTAGCACTGCTGATGTCAACAGAGGCAACAAAGGTGCTGATGGCCTGGGAACCAGTCTCACCATGGCTCATGTCAGCAAGATTCACTGCTAAAGGAAGGAAGATCACCATCATCTTTAACGGCAAACTCACTAAACCTTAAATGAAGACTGGCGTAGGACAGAGTTGCATATTATCGACAACAATCTTCCTGATGGTCATAGACTGAATTATGAGTAAGACAACCCAAGACAACACCAGCATCCAGTGGACCTTCACCAAACAGCTAGAGGACCTGGACTTCGCAGATGACATTAGTCTCTTATCTCATCGGCAGCAGCATGCACAAACCAAACTCTAAGCTATCAGAGAAAGCAGAGAAGACCAAAGTGATGAAAATCAACAACAAGCAGGAACTTCCAATCCATCTTCAAGGAGAGAACATCCTAGAAACAGACCGCTTCACATATCTGGGAAGGACGGTGGAACGGACGATGACATCAGAAGCTGCATAAACAAGGCCAGGCATGCTTTTAACACCCCAAGCCCCATCTGGAACTCCCGAGCATTATCCCTCCGCAGTAAGACCTGCATCTTCAACATCAGTGTGAAGGCAGTCCTACTGTATGGCTTCGAAACCTGGAGAGTGACAGACACCATCAACAACAAGCTCCAGATCTTTACCAACCAATGGCTTTGCCATATTTTGGGAATAAGATGGCCTGAAAAGATCTCCAATAGCAGCCTGTGGAAAAGAACTAACCAGAATGCTACTAGTCAAGACATCAAAAAGCGCAAGTGGGGCTGGATAAGACACCCTGCGCAAACCAGTTGACACCATTGCCAGGCAGGCACTTGACTGGAACCCTCAGGGGAAGAGGAGAGTTGGGAGACCAAAACAGACTTGGAGAAGATCAGTAGAGAGTGAGGCAAAGGATGCCGGAACCACAGGGGCCCAACTGAGGGGGAGGCTGCCCAAAACCGGGTCCGCTGGCGAGGTGTTGCAGCCCTATGCTCCTCAAGGAGTAAACAAGGAATGATGATGATGAATTTGTATAGAAGAAAAGTGAACGCTATGTATAGGTTAAAACGGCATCCCTTTTTCATGTCACTGTTGAAATTAATTGTTTGTTCCATCAACCTCATGCAGCCCAATTCTGTTGAAACTCAGTTTTTTTTGTTTTGTTGGTTTTTTTGCTGCTTGCGCTGGGGTGAATAAAAAGGATTCCTGTTTTACGTTTATTTTTCTTACACTGTTTATCAAAGTGTTAAGCTGTTTTGGTTATTGTGGCCTATTCCTCATTTGAACAGGTATGTGCCTCCCTTGTTACCTGCCTTATTAACCGTTATCTCGATGACAATGCAACTGTGGATGCCATTAGCAGCCGTCTGCGTGAAGTTTGTCCATCTCTGTACAGTATGGATGATGCTACATGCTCCAAGGTATGATGATGATGTCGATTTATAATGCGTAGGTATCTATTCAAAAGAATGCTCATTGCACAGCAAAAACAGAAGAGACAAAAAACAAAAAAAAATAAAACAACAGGAAAGTAAAAAATAATAAAGACAGAAGTGGTGCTAGGTTGTTTAATTCTGTCTTGTTTAAGTATGGGCAATCTTTTTTTTTTTTTGAAAAGGTTTGTCAAATAATCATGTTTGCTTTGTCTTTTTTCACCTTTATGTCACCACTCTATAATGACAGTGCATTTGTTTTCTAGGAAAAGCTTTTAAAATGCCATCTGGTTTGTCCGTCTTAACTATGGCTACTCCTCTGAAAAACCTTGAACTAGGCTAAAGAGACAATTGTTGTTTAACATATTGAGACTGAACTCATAATTTTATTATATGCTATGAAATTAGTTTTTTTCTGGAATTGTTGGAAGACCCTTGATTGCTGAAATTGAAAATGTTTGCATGAATAGGCAAATGAGCTTCTGCAGGCAGCTCGTTTCATTCAAGATCGAAATGAACGGAGGCGCCATCTGCAGGAGTCACTGCGGGTAAGCTTACTACAGAAGATGCAGCTTATTGATTGTTAGCAGTATATGAAGTAGTTGATGTTAGAAGCAAGCCTTTAAAAGCACAGATGCCACATTTTCTTTAAGTGATGTGTACTAGAAGCACAAGTTCTGACTACTAGCTGATTAGTCATTGAGCCTCTCATCCCTAGCTTACAGGCACATGTCTTAGCTTTTTTTTTCAACCCTCACATACTTTTATAGATCAAGATGTATGCCCTCTGGATTACAGCCAATTACAATTCTCAACTGGTGTTGCTTTATGTTGTTATGATATATTTTACATAATTATATTAACATTTTAGTTTATAATCAGGATGTTTGCTGTTGTTCCTCACTTCATCTCCTTGAAATGGGCCTAGGCCTAGTCCATAACAAGTTTGAGTTCGAGTTCAATTGTTGGTAGAGTGTGGAAGTCATAGTAACACTTGTGTACTGATTGATGTGGCTGTCATAGTAGACAAGACTGGATATTATGGGGCTGTGAAAAGTGAAGTTATACTTTTGTGCAGATTTGAAAAAAAATGAATTACCCCTAAAAGAAAGTTTATGCTAAAGATAGGAGGTCAATGCATGCTTATTTAGAAAATAATGCTTTATTCCCCACAGCTCCTGAAGACAGTAGCACAACCCTTACAGTTGGCTGTGGTTTGTAACCAGCTGGCAGCAGTAGGCCATTACACAGGCATCGTTGAGCTGTGTCTGGCAGAGGCTAAAAAGTGTGACCCACATGACCTTGCCCAGCATTTCTACACTCAGGGTGAACAGCCTGAGGATGGACAAGGCATGCAAGCATATATCCACAGGTACATAAAATTATTATGCTCGTGTACCCTCTTTACCAGGTGACTTAACCATTTGTCATGCTGTATTTTGGTACTGCTTTTCTGATGCAATGCTGTGTGTGTGTGTGTGTGCACCCCCCGGGGCATGACTGCAGAGAGAGCATATATCTATAGATAGACTTTCTCACTCCTTAAAACCATATCTGTAGTGTATGTTTGCTTTTTTAAATGACCGCTTTCAAAAATTATGTTTTCAAAGAGATTGTTGCCTTTGGTTTTTTGGTTAGAATGGAATGTTACAAGTGCATAACAGAGACACTTGGGTATCTGTGGAGTGCTGCTGCAACTGTTCCCCAGTCTCCCTCCATGCCAAAGACGCCAGGTCCACCTCCTCAGCATGATCCCAGCCACGTGGCCATTGAGCAGGCAGAGCAGCATGTATGTGCAGATCTGTTCCTTCTCTTAGCCTCGTTTATGTCTTGAGCTTTAAGGTCAAGTTATACATAGAATGTAGACACAGATCTTTTTCTTTGGAATAATAACTCATTTTAACTTCTGTATGTCCCCTCCTTTTACTTAGTTTCTTGCTGCTTTCATCTGAATTTTTTTTATGCCAACATGCTTTCTGTTTATTCCACTCTATCCAATCACCATGTGTTATTTCCAGAGAGAAGAAGTTTTTCAACTGTGTTTGAAGTCTACCGATATGCTTTTCCACTCTGCTCTGTATGACTGGCTTTTTGCCACCAATCGCCTGGAAAAATTATTAGAGGTATGTGGTCCATTAGTAGGTCTTTTATAATCTCCCAATAACCACAACCTTTTTATGCACCTTGTTAGCTTGGTCACAATACAGGAGAGCAGATCAGAGACCTCATTAGTAGTGGAATATCATTATATTTTTGCTGTGGCATATGTTCGATGTATACCCTCCATTCTTTTATTTGGTGCATTTACAGCTTTTTGATATTGATAAAATGAAGGGCTATGAAATGCTACATAAAATTATCTGGCTTGGTTTTGATGGTGGAAGATGCTGATCAAACCCTATCTGTTGCCACTTAAAACTTCTCACAGAGAAGTAAAACTCTTGCTATTTCCCTTGTCCTGTATTATTTAAAACAAAATTTGAAACACACACAGATCGGCACACCTTATCTTGAAGCCTACCTTAAGCGTCGATCGACACAATCTGCAGACAAGGTGGCTGCCTTGGATTTGCTGTGGAAACACTATGAAAAAAACAGCAATTTTACGGCAGCAGCTCACATCCTGGCTCAACTGGCACAACGTCATGGGCAAGTCACAATTGCTGTGGTTTGATATAGATAGGTGGGAGGAGAGTGTGAACTTACTCTTATTTAGCCACTAGTTGGAGAGTGTTTTTGTGCAAAGCGTTTTCTTTTGGAATAATCAATCTCAGTGCATGCATGCTTACAATTTAAAAAAATAAAATTGTATGCAAACTACCGACAGTAGGAATGTATTTATTTGTTGTTAAGGATCGTGATTCAAGCTATGGCAGTCCATTTCAAAATAGGGATTATCAGCCTTTCCTTTTGTAAATTCCTTCAGCTCACCAGTGCATTCTCTTGTGAAATCTGTTGTTGATAATGGCGCTCTAACTCAAAAGTTGTGAATTTGTTGCATCCTAAAGCTGTGTTTTTTTGTGTTTATGAGTTATTAAGAGTCTGTGATAAGGGCTGAACTTAAAAAAAAAGTAACATTAATTTAAACGTTGATGTGGTAAAGTTGAGGCTCAGTAGCCTGGTGTTTAATGTGTATGACTTTAGAATATTGCCCATTTGCGGTTTGCTCGGAGCTGTAACTGGAAAACTTCACCAGTTGATGGATCAAGGAGGCCTAAAGGTAGCAGGAGAGGGTTAGAATCCATCTTACACATGACTTGTCCTAGTAATGGTGAACCACTTACAGTTACTACACTCGGTTGCAGATTTTTTTTGTTTTTTATCTTTTTACCTTAGCTAAACACCCTTTATTAACATTGGTTTGTCTTACTGAACTGTCAATAAAGAACGGACCTGACACTGACGCGTCGTCTGGAGTACTTGTCGCGTGCTATAATGTGTGCTAAGTCAGCAACAACTCTGAGTGGCACTACACACAGTGGGGAGTTTCTGCATGAACTGGAAGAGAAAATGGAGGTAGGTTAGCCAATATAGAAATTAGACCATACATTTGTATTGATGGACATTGTAAGATGTTAGTAGACTGCCTATTTTTTTCATGATCTGCTCAGCAGTAGATTTCTATTTCCTTTAACTAGTTAGGGAAGACTCATTTTTGGGGGTAAATCAAACCTGGATCTCAAAAATGCAGCTGAAGACTTTTTTAAAGACACAACTGAATGCAAAAACATGTTGTGCTGTAAAGACCCTGTTTGTAGCATAAATTAATTTCTTTAACTCCCAATTGTGAAAAGAAAAATTGTTGTGCTGTTGCTGAATGCTGACAACTTCAGCTATATTTCAAACTATTTTTTATGTGCCATAGCAGTTGTGGCTTTACTACCTCACACTTGATTATGTACTGATGTTACTCATCTTGGCTGATTCTTCAAGTTGCTTGGGGGTTGGGTCTAGCATTCCTTTACCATGTGAGAGTGTATGCATGCATGCTTCTTTTTGTGTGCTGTGCAAATCCACAGTCCTAACCAAATTTTTATAGTGGTCCTTTCATACACACGAAGAGCTCGTAGACTAGATTTGGTTTGCATTACTGTTGGTTCCAAATAAAAAAAACCTCAAGTCTGTCAAAGATTTTGAAATCATTGATATGCACATTTTTATTTACGTCAATGACATCAATGTTATTTCACTAGTGAGAGAGGAGGGTAATGGGGGAGGGGAGCGAAGCATGGTAAACCAGTAGCTATGCACTTATAAAATGTGCATCAAATCTGATTTGCTTCACTAACAATGCACTTGTCAGTTACTGATTTGACTCCAAGAAGGAAAAGATCCAGTAAAATCAGAGAAGAGTTGCAAAATCAAGGGCCAAAGAAATACCAGAAATTAATGCTGGATGCTGCTTTACATAATAAAACAATAATAGGCAAAACAGACTGTACATAAATACATGAAAATAATCATTTACTCCCAAAGAAAATCTTGTAATCAGCATCTAATGAGATGCAACATCTCTGATAGCATTTGACTAAAGTAAAATCACTGGGAAGTTGGCAAGTCTGTTCAAGTCATCTGCTCATTGAGATGTTTTGTGTTTTTGAAGTATATTTAAGAAATATTTTATAGTTCAACAGCTTTAAGGCTTTAAAAATACTTTGCCTTTTGTTACTTAGTAACTAGTAACATATTATGGAAGACAAAAAAGGGATAATTGCTGATGGAATCTTATCACATGCCTAGCAACAACAGCCTCAGCAGGCAGCATAACACTAGACTGATGATAATTCTTTATTTGGGCTTGAGTGGGATTTTGCACTTTGCATTAATTAGAGGTGCGAAATGCATAGTTTGCAAGCAGATATTTCATTAACAATTGCAAGTAAGACTGCAGTTTTCAATGTTGATATATCTTGCCTCAGTATCTGTAATATAAAAAAAATGCAAACCATTTTCTGTCTTGAAGGATAAGTGGTACTAGTACTTAGTTAAGGAGTTTTGCCCAAGCAGTGCTAACTCTCGTCTTTTATTTTTTTGACAGGTAGCGCGTCTGCAGCTGCAGGTGCAACAGGCTTTGCAACGAATGAGAGATGGTGCCAAACCCTTAAGTCATCAGGCTGATATTCGAGACGCCATTGAGAAGCTGCAGGCTGATCTTCATGACATCACAACGGTAATGTCTACAGTGTATATGTCCAGCTGTCTTTGTCACCATGATTGTTATCATCTTCTCAGTCTTCCCAAATAAAGATTGAGAGTGGAAAATGTTAACATTTGCAGGGTAGTTAGTGTAAAAATAATCATTAAGAAATTGGTGTTGGTTTAGAGCTTTAGATCTTTTACTGTTTTACACTTTACAGTTGTACGAAGAATTTGCTGATCGCTTTGACCTTTGGGAGTGCAAGTTGGCTATTGTGCATTGTGCAAATCTTTATGACAGTGCTCTCATTGAAAACTTGTGGCAAAACATTATCACAAAAGGTGAGTTTCCAGAGAGACAAAATTTTGATTAGTCAGGTACATAAGCCAGCATTTACAATCTTAAATTGACAGATAATAGCAGTCATCATTATCAGGAAAGTGTCTTAAAACTATCAGATTTAGATACTGTAGTGTACAATTGGTTGCTCAGGATCTTTTATTTTCAAAGCTTATATTTTCTTCCAAAGATATGGATATCTTCTTAGAAAGATATGTATAAAGTTGGCATGACCCTTGACCCGGTCAGCGAACATAGATTTTGTCACTGCTATGTGGTCTATGTGTTCTACAGAGCTATTAGTTCCTGTAGGAATAAAATCAATGGACCAGTTGACCAGTGTTAGTGAGCGACTTGTCAGCATAATGCGGAATTATGTCTCTGCTGAACGCTACTTTCCTCTTGGTATGTGTTTCTTTTTTTTTTAGATATTTAAAAAAATTATATGCACTTGTAAAATATGTTTGATTTGCTTGTAACAGTATCAGGTGCCAAATCTTTGTTAATTAACAAGTTGTATATTTGAAACTGATTTTGTATTATATAAATAATTCATTACCACTGTGGACAAGTCTTTTCTTCGCACTGCAAACACCAATGTAATCATGCTGCCTGTTCAGGTGTTTGAGGAAAACGATGTGATCATCTGTGCAAATGTGTGTTTAAGTTAAAAAATTAATTTAATCAGAAATTGGCATGGGCATAAAAAGCATGTTCTTGTTTCCTGTTATTTAGAGGGAAACGGCTAAGACATCTAGCAATAATTGTGAAGTGTACTCGAGCACTGACAAATCTTGTGCACCATTGTAGGTAAGGATGTGCATTTGTGTAGTTCTCTTTTGCAAAAGTGAAACAGTATTGGTAGATTATTTTTGTGCACATCTTTATTTTACAGCCTTCATAGTTCGACATCTAGAAACATGTAGTTGCGAAATAGGCATTGATCTCTGGTGGGTCTTCCTTGCTATGCTGAATGTTGGCATCTCACCAACACGACTTCTGGAGCTCTATGACAGACTTTTCAAGTCAAGGGTAAGTAGTCATCTGTTTCAGCATAGATTTGATTCAATTAGGAAATGAGTTTATTGATCTATTGAATAAAGTCCTAAGCTTTCCCATGAATCAAGTCATAGTCCATCACTGAATGAGACTGGGTTTATTCTTCATCATGATGGCATTCATTAGCTGTATCACAGTGGAGAAATTTAAGTTTTGGAACCAACGTAAACTCATGTGCTGAAAGGAAAAAAAGCTGTGGGGAGCCCAATGTTAAAATCTTGGGTGACCAAAAACTTAAAAGTGCCATTGACAAGTACTCATTGCTGCTTGTCAACCAAAAAGGTGAATGATCAATGACACTAGCTGATGGTCAAGAGAAAATTCATGAAGGAGTCTTCTAGCTAGGATATGTGGTTGAATGGTGTTGAAAGCTGGTGAGAAGTCAGCAAACAACAGTCATGCATGAGCATGTGGATTCTCCAGGTGTTTGAACGAAATATGGAGGATAAACAGCTTATCATCAGCACTCTGTTTAGACTATGCACATTGCAGGAGGTCAAGATGTTTGTTAGTGGCATTTAGAATCAGTGCTTTGATAATTGTCTCCAATACTTTCATGACCAACGATGTTAAGGCCACTAGTTCAAAGTCATTGAGATGCTCAGCTGAAGCTTTGTTCAGAACTGGGACAATGGTAGACAATATCCAGCAGCAGGAATTGAGAGTGAATCCATAGAGCGCTGAAAGAGATGTTGGAAAATGCTTCCAGGTTGGTGTGGGCAGAAATGTAATGTTCTGCTGCAAATACCATCTGTACCTGGAGCCTTGGGAATCTTTACTCGCTGAAATAGGTCCACAATTTGTTCTTTACCAATCTCAACCCTCTGGACAGGATGAAGAGAATTAAGCTTATCTTTAATCTTCACGAAGATGTCATGTGTCTCAAAACGAGCAAATAAAGCATTAAGAGCATTAGGCAGGGCCATACTTTCAATGCCTGAGATGAAGATTTTGGTTTTAGAGCCCTTAAGTCAATCTTCAATCTTTGGTTAATTTCTTGAGTACCTGCCAGGCTGCATGGATATCTGTACCAAACTGAGACTCTGTTTTATCTCTGTCTTTGATTTCACCTTGGTCTGACCAATAGCATTGTGGTCTTCTCTAAGTACCAGTTTCTTTCATGGGTAGAACCCATGAAGAAAACATTTCTTTTTGTTCAGCTTTTTCTGACTCCATCACAGTGTACACTGGCTCGAAGGATGTGTTTTATTCCTGCTCTTGTTCATCATATATACCAACAGCTTTTGTAGTAACCACAAGAGTCAGTATCTTGTCAAATTCTCAGATGATCCTGTACTGCTCTGTCTTCTTAGCGGGCCAGTAAATACCCATGATGTAGCCTTGATTGAATGCTGGTGCAATGACAATTTCTTAGAATTTTATGTGAGTAGGACCAAAGAGATATTCTTTGATTCCTGTCGGAATTCTCCTCCAAGTCCCATAAATATCATCCATGACAAGAAGGTGGAAATTATCCCTACATTTAAATACCTGGGCACCATCTTTGATACAAGACTTCACTGGGATCCCGACACTCAAACTGTCAGGAAAAAGGCTCAACAGCCCCTTTTCCATCACCAGAAACTGAAGTCTTTGTCTTCCAGAGACTTCTCCAGCTATTTTATAGATCCCATATAGAGAGTGTGCTGTCATCGTTTATCTGTTTTTACAACAGTTTATCAGTGAAGGACAAGACCAGCTTACAGCGTGCTGTATCCACCTGCTCCAAAATTATCGGGACAGCTTAAAGTGCTTTTCAGACTCTGCCGTATAACAGGCAGACACTTCTGAAAGTGCCTGAAATTCTTTGTGATGACAGGCATGTCCTATCAGGAGAATCTTTTTCAACTTTCATCGGGCCACCAGTTCTATGTACTTGTGTACGACAGATTGAGGCAGTCCTTTGTTGTTTCAGCATGCGACTGAATGTAGCTCCTATGTATGAGAGTCTATTTGGTGCAGTGGATATGAATATGTTGTGGTATTGTTGGTGTGCGTCAATATAGAGCTGCCTGTAATTGCCTTCTGGGATAAATAAAGTCATAACTTCAATATCCATTCTGCTTTTGCTTTCTAGGCCCAAAACATGTACTTTGCATAGGCAGAAAAGTTATGAAACCCCATATGTAAAGCAGTATATTTCTTGCAATCACTTCAGGGATCTAGTTAATGTGTGAACTTTGTTTCAGGACCCTTTCTGGCAGACTGTAGGCCAGCCTTTACATCTGCTGTCAGTGCTGCACGCTCTGCTGTCGTACCTAGCAGAGAATCCCTCGCGCATTCCTCCATCTGATAGGCATGCATTATATTTTTAATATATCTT
Source organism: Marisa cornuarietis (assembly GCA_004794655.1). Lineage (NCBI taxonomy): Eukaryota > Metazoa > Mollusca > Gastropoda > Architaenioglossa > Ampullariidae > Marisa > Marisa cornuarietis. Next base: position 4,703,255 of record SMMW01000576.1, on the reverse strand, counting down.
AAAAGAGCAACTTCAATAAAGATCTTTGTATTAGTTAATTGCAAGAATTAATAAAATGATTCCATAGAGCAGCTATTGAGTATATTTAGTGTGGTAGACCAGATATCAGAAAACTTCCATTTTTATGGTCTTACAAAGTAAGGACTTACTTTGTGATCACAAGGTTTATGTAGCTATGTTGTGTGTCTGTCTCCAGGCGACGCTTCAATTTGGTATGCTTAGATGCTGTGGCTAGCTACCTGGTAGAGCTTCAGGCCATGAGCATGGACAGCAGTGTGCGGCGCCTTATTGCTCAGTTCAAGGCAGTACAAGCACAGCTTGAACGTATGTAGTGGACATGTAATTGCCCAAAATGGAGAAAGCAAGGGAGATAAAAGCAGTCCTCAGGGGGGAGACTGTGATTTTGGGATAAAAACCCTGCTTAAATTTTTTTCCTGAACTGGAGAATAGCTGAAGAAGTTGGCACCAAGGAAAGTTTTCCCAGACCTGAAGTGATAGGCTGCTGACAATGTGGGTTACAGGGTGAACCAATACGGAACTGATACATAACCACCCCTGTGCTGTGTATGTGGGACTATGGTCACTGGTGCTTCTTTAGGCTGAAATTACAGAAGTGTTAAAGCCCTCTACCCTTATTGACTCAAAGAATTATTTTCAGAGCTCTTGTGCTATTTGTTTGCAACAAAGAGGTTGCGAGTCCCCATTATTTAAATAAAAGGTGCCTCAACACGTAGAGTCTTTGCAAACTCTTGCATGGGGTATTGAGATTGTCTTGATTGCTGTACTTGTGAAAATCTGCTCAAGTGATGTATTTCAGCCTCAGAACCATTTGTATACACAATTGAAGACTACCTTTATCTGCAGCTGCCAAAAGTTGCTATTTCTTTTTCCCCTGGCATTCATAAAAAAAGGACATCTGTCGGAAAACGTAATGTTGTGTTCACTGTCAGAATGCATTGTGACTGGAAAATTTTTTAGTATGTCATATTGGATGACAGGTGTGCTAAAGTGATTTGGAGCAAACATGTTTTTCCCCTTTAGTGGTAAAAAGTGAATCAGTCATTTTAAAAGGCATTTGAAATGGTAAATGGTCTTGTAATGTAAACATTTGTTTTTGTCTTACTGTATGTTGTTCAAAGATGACCACCTGCTTTGTAACCAAAGTTTATATCACTGATCTTTTAGAAAAAATTTAATATCCTGCTTATTCTTAATTTTGTAGCAATGAACAGCTTACACAGGACATTTAATGAAAGTGACAAAAAGTTGCATGTAAGTCAACCTGCTTGTTTATTTCAGAAAGACTCACACTTAAAGCTTCACCATTCAAAGCCAATTGTTCCTCAGCTTCCAAAATATATATTGTGCTCACTTGTGCGCAGCAGAATATATTTTTGCTGTTATTTTCATGTTGCTGCTTTTTCTGAAGGATCAAACTTTGATAAGGTTCAAGACAACTGCTGGCAGCAGTAAAAGTACTATTTCTTGCATACAAGCTCACCAAGCCCTAGATAGGTCAAGCTTTGTCCAGAATCCGATGGCGATCGGCACATCACACTGGTTTTAAAAAGGTGCTTATGGACTATATCAGTACAGTCTACTGATTTTTAAACTATGGATAGCTTGTTTTCAATCAACCATGTTCTGCTGAGGTATCAGGATTTCTAATCTTGTCTGAATTCCAGTGGGCCACCATTTGTCTTTGAATGTCTTGTGCCTCTTGCACTTGAGCTTCTGTACAACAGTCCTATGCATACAACAGATGCAAACATTTGAATACTTACAGACACTTCTGTATTTCTTCATATCATGTGCACTGTTTACATCCAGAAAATATAAAAAAAGTTAACTGTTAAACTATTTTGGTAAATGTGCCAATCTCAAAATTGCAAAACTTTTAACTCTTGGTCATTACATTAACAATATGAACAAAATCTGACATCCTGGATGTGTTAACCTGACATGAAATTGAGTGAAATCTACCTTTTTTAATGCCTCTTCCCAATGTTTTCAGATGGTAAATAAAAAGTGTGTACTATTTAAAAAAAGAGTCCTACCTCAAGAAATACTTGTGCAAGGTTTCTCAGGCGTGAACTAGGACAAGCAGCAAACCTCAGCATACATTCCACTACAGGTAGAGCTGTAATCTCTGAAAAGATAAAATTTAACTGAACATTAACAAACCATTAAAGAGATTATCTTAATAAAGCAGAGTGAGGCTCAACTTTATAACAAAAGGTTTCAGGTTTGAGTTTCTTTCTGGCTCCTTATGCTGATGGTTAGTGCACTCCTTATCCTGTTGGTACGTGCAATTCTCTTGTGGAACAGATAGTGTAGGTTGCGATGATAAGCTGAAGCCTGTGTCTGGAAGCTGCAAGACTATAAAAAAAATTTTTACGTGGTTGGTAATGAGAAAATTCCCTATGCCCACATAACAGCCTATTTGTCAGGAAAGGCTAAAGGTAGCAGAAGGCATTTAAATGGTCCTGGCAAGTGACTAATTTAAAGAAAAAGTGCTACCTGACTGAGATTGTGGAGTCACCAGATAGATAAGGGTTGTGATCGCTGAGAGGACTGTTTCTTCATTGGAGCTGTAACAAAAGCATCATTGCATGGTTGATAATTGCAAAAATATTAATTTTCTCTATTTCCAAAGTACACTAATAAAGCCCTGTCAAAAGATGCAACCGATTTGACATTTACGTTTCAACCTGTGTGTGCACAGATCTCCCTAAAACCAAGTAAACACAAGCCGCAGACTACAGTCCTTACCTTGACAGACACTTTATTATCACAGCAACACCATCATTCTTCAGGATATGATCCTTGTTTTGTTTATCTGAAATAACAATTATGAATCTTACACCCACTAAAACTGGATACTTTGTATCTTTTAAACTTTTGTAAAGAATATAAAAACAGAGGTAATTCTAGGCTGCGGCATTCCCGCAAAATTTCGCTGAGGGACGCATAGTCTGAAAGTCAGCGCGACCATGCGCCCGCAAAAATACGGTGGCTGGCGCACTTCTGAACACGCGATGCGTAATTGTTGTCATTCTTTGAAACCAACCCGATGCTATAATGACTGGACAGTTTTCAAACTGACCAGTTGTTGTCCATCTGATGCAACCTGCTCCGAAGTAAATTGTTGACACACCCACAGCGAAAACATTCGGGACGGGAGAGATCAAAGGGTATCGGAAGGAAGCGAGTTGAAAACGAAGTGAACGCGGCTGTCAACTCTGTTTGACTTTTCGTTCACGACCAGAAGAGCAAAAGAAGTCCCGGAAAGTAGAAATCGACAAGGACAGGAAGAGACAGAAACTTGTCAGAGTGTGCCGCACACATTGTTGGAACTGAAAATGTAGACAACGAAATAAACAAATTGAGACAGAGACCGCACGTAAAAAACCAAGCATCCAGAAAACCTGTCAGTGTGAATGGCCTTGGCTAATGAACGAGGAGGAAGGCATGAGATGTAAAGTTGCCTAAAACAATAAGAATAACGCGTTTACAAACCCCGGGTGTGTTAAAAACCCAACGAAGATGCTGCAGAGACATTCAGACTTCCGACCACAGGCACTCTTTGGAGGCTGAAATTCTTCAGAAAGATTTCAGCCACGTAAACTATTTTCAATTCTAATTTATTTCTATCCTCATGACCTTTTCGGAACTTATGCCGGCGGTATTGCATAACACTTAAAAAAATAACGTGTTGCGAACTTGATACAACATCACAGGACATAGAAGCTGTCAGGGTTGCTTTTGCGACAATCTGTGCAAGAACATTAATGACAGGTTCCCAAAAGATGCAGGTGATGTTGCCTCTGCATTTTTGAGTTCTTTCCATGCGCCCCATCTTTTTCCTGTCTGCAGAAGACAGAACACCCTATGGAGACAAAGAATTAAATATCTTGACAGATTTCTTTGGAAAACCAGCACAACTGGGCAGCAAATTCAGTAAAATCTTGCTTGACAAAGCAGCATGTTTAGAGGAATGGACTGTGGTAAACTAAACTGTAACGCAGAATGCATATCGGAGAGATTCCATTTCCACAAGCTGTTAAAACTGTTATTTGATTTTTACAGGGATTCATTTCCCATTTTTCTGGTTCTTGGAAAGCTGTATCTCCTTATGCTATACCACAATGCAGGCTGTGAGAGGGAGCTTCGGCCATCAAAACCTAATAAAGTCTTCTAGTAGAAGTTGCCTCGAGGAGAAACATTTAAACCCCTGGACTAATGAGACTTATGAAAAGTGTCTAAACATTAGCTCATAGCCCAATGAGATGGACTAATTTAGGATGCTATGATCACACTAATGATGATGAAAGATAATTTATTGATATAAAAGAAAAAAATATCTATGTGATTAATCTTCAATTTCTTGTGATTAATAAAGTATTTTGTTGTATACCAAATATTTATCGGAAAAAAGCAGTGAAAATGTGTTTGTTTTGAGGAACCCTTTGTTTCATTTGAAGGGCCCCTTTTTTCCATTGAGAGGGCCCCAGGTCCCCTCTTTTTGAAATCCTAGAATTACCTCTGTAAAAACCAAATGTCTTTTTAGTTTAAAATTAACATGAATCAAAGCTGACTGATGTCATTTTAAAATGCTGCTGTCTGTGCAAATGAAATTTCTCCTTAATTTTTAAATATCACACAGACATGCTCTTTTGATAAACTTTTTTTTGTTGTTGCCAATATTTTAGAGAAAATGATGATGACTGCTGCCTGCTAAACAATCAGTAGTCATTACACATGCGACACTCTACTATCACTATCACAAAAAAGGAAAATTCAAATACTGATACTGCCAGTATAAGGTATATGAGGACTTTTTAAAATCTGATATAAACAGATGTATCTAAGTATACAAATATTTTATATAAGATCATAAACAGTTTATTATAATAATTATTTCATACAGGATCATGAAAAATTTTACGTATATACCTAAGCAACAATTGCATAATCCTCCTAGGCCAAACTCAACCAGCTTTTCATCTTGCTCTTCAACTGCATCTGGAAATAAAACACCACTCAATAATGTAATTTAGGCAAACAGCATCTATACAATGATTTAGCTTTCATGCACTGTGTTGCTCATCTAATGAATTTTACTCAATATGAACATTGTTTGAGAAGAGCTGTTGGGAAAGGGTACTCTGTAAGTCTAAATTTTATTTTACTCTAACAAAAGGGCACAATCATAACAAGATCGAATGCACATTAAAACGTGCATTGATTTTTTAACCCCAATCCACCTCATTCTTCAGTTCGTCCCCTTCTGATCCATGACTGCCCTTTATTTGTTACATGATGTCAGAGAAAATATTATTAATTTTGTTTATTAGCAAGTCAATGCAATCTCTATAGTATTAAAAAAATCTAGTATCCTACATTCAATATTATGCCCATTTTGTCTCATCCAAATCCACCAAATTATAAACTACTGGAACAGTTCTGTCTTAAATGCCCATCTCCTCTTCATTGCTGCCAAAACTTCCCTAACCCTCAAAGGACTCGGGTACCCATTCCTGCCAGCTAAGTTGACTGAGTGGTCGAATTCGTTACATGAGTTTTGAACAGCGACTCTCTAACAGCTCTGCTATCCACTTCCCCCAAATAATATAATCAGAATAAAGCCCAAAATGTTAATCTGTCTTGCTTTAACATCCTTACCTAAAAATAAATCGATGACATTAAGCTGTCTCAAGAAATCATAGTTGATTGGATCATAGGCAAAGTTTGCCAAATTTGCAAGAACCTGCTGTTTGCTGTCTGCAACAGTCATCAGTTTTCATGTCAGTATAAACCTGAACAACTGTTCTCCCCCACGTCACGACAAAATTAAGGACATTACAAATGTCGTCTCTCTCTTTTACACACACATATGAATATATATACAAAGATTGAATGCACGGTTTATAATGTCTGATGTGCGGTGATGATTGGTTTTGCGGTCTGACTGTAGGTACGCGATGCCTTTGTGCAAAACCAAAGACTTTAAAGAGAGAAGGTCTAGCAGCTCAAGCACGGGAACAGATAACTTGCGCTGGACTAAGTCATTGCTTCGTTTTTTCCGGTTTCACTTTACACTTTTCACAGAGCTACTGTCGTAATTATATGTGTGTGTGAAGATAATAAGTGATCTATTATAATATGCAGTCTGTTGTAATATGTTAAATAATATGATAAGCTAACAACGCATGATGTGAATGTGTTCAAAACATGTTAAAAAAATAAATAAATAAGGATTTAAATGTGTTACAGACGAAATGGAGTTTAAGGTACGTTCCTTAGAGCCTTGGTCTGAATTAATGGTGAATTAAATTCATTAAGAAACGATAAATTCGCTATAAACTGCTTTCTGTAACCACTCATAAAGACAATGAGAGAGAGCCAAAGCTTGGTGACATAACCATCTTCTCGACTTTAAAATCAATACATATACTATGATACAACACTGTTGGAGCAAATATATTTTAAACTATGACTAATATATTAAAATATATATCAAAGCATACTTTCTAAGAGGATTTCTTCAATATCAAAGCATTACATGATATACTCGCGAATACACCACGCTGCCTGTCAATAAGCTAAGCAATTCATTCATTCCACGTGCCATTCAACTTGTACCAGCCTGAGGTGACCTAAGGTCACCAACTATATCTACTGTTACTGGGAATGTGTGTGTGTGTGAGAGTGAGAGAGAGAAAATTATTTCAACATGCATACATTATCTCCTTTTATGTCATGTATATGTATATATTATCTTTTATATCATAGGGATGTATTACTGCTAGTACGAGCACTATTTGGAATTGCCCTTGTGGATAAATAAAGTGGTATTGTATTGTACTGCTATTACCGTAAGACGCAGAAAAAAGGCATCATTTTGGATACGACTTAAAATGCAGGTGTGATGCTATTATACAAACCCTCGTCCTGTGTATCTTGATATTCTGTGATAAGAGACTGCAAAAAGCTAAACCGACCAACTCCATCGGGGCCTGTTTTCTTTTCCAAATACTCCTTGGTGCTGAACATTGTGAAGCATGCGACAAGATATATTTAGTTCAATCTTAAGCTACCTAGACAACATTTATACTTTAAAATGCATTTTGGAGTCGAACCATATGCAGAATACTTTCTAATTGCAGTTCATAAATGAGTAGCAATAATAGAACATCTGTGTAACTGCTGTGTTTTCTTGCCATTAAAACTATTTAATCACGAGAGATACGTAGTTTTATTATAATACTAAAGCGATTCACTGCCCGAAAGTCACAGAAAGCTGCTGTATTGTTGACAAATACCGACATCCATGATCCATTTAAAGACAAAATGGCGGAAAAATCTGCCACCCAAACACAGGCGCAAGTGAAAATCGGACACTACATTCTAGGTGAAACACTTGGAGTTGGTACATTTGGAAAAGTGAAAAGTAAGTTTAAAATATATTTTGATTTCCTCAAAGACTTTAATGCACGCTTTCGAAGAATTAAGCGAGTTATGCCCGACATAAGATTAGCGTAGGAGGGTTGTTTACTATAGAGGTCATAGCCTAGAATTACCTGGATCCGCATGGCGTTGTCCTTTGAGGGCGTGACACAAGACAGTTTAGATCTTACTTTTTTACTGAATAAAAAATAATAACAAACCTCAGTTATGCACGGAAAAGTGTAAGCAAGTACTAAATAGCACTACCTCGTAGAAAGCATATTTTCAGTGTCAGACCTAGATGTGTACTGACTAATTCTTAGTCCTGCACAACGTATAAAGTTATTGTTGATTAAAAAATCCAATATTATAATAAAACAATAAGAATGTTGTGTTAGTTTGTAGAATATATTTAAAACACTGCAACGTACGGCTCAGTATGTATAAAAAAATAAATTCGCTGACCACGCAAATTAACAGGGCTCCAAATGAAGTCAATTTCATTATTAAAATGCAAAATTTCTGTTGCATGTAACATGCCCGATGCGTTTTCAGTCGAGGTTCAGATCTGACAGAGAGTATTATGTTAAAATGAGTGTTGCTGTTCGAAATAAATATTGTGCTAACCCTTCACTGTTAACCTCCACTTTCCAAAAAAAAAAAAAAAAAAGATAATCTTTGCTTTTTTCATAAAACAAGTTTGTTGGCACGCATGAGCAGGCTTATAATAAAATAATTTTGCTTCACAGAAAGACAATGTTTAAGGTTTTTTTTTTAAAATCAGTCTTGGTAATGGGTTGCTGTTTCTTTTTTAGTTGCTACACATCAGCTGACTGGACACAAGGTTGCAGTAAAGATTCTCAATCGACAGAAGATCAAAAGCCTTGATGTAGTTGGTAAAATTCGACGAGAAATTCAGAATCTCAAGTTGTTTCGCCACCCACATATAATCAAATTGTAGGTTGTTCACTAAATACTTGTTAGTGTTTTTTAGCAATATTAAAATATAGGTTATAGGACACTTTTGATCTTGTAATTTTTCTTAATCCTGCACAACTTATAAAGATATTGTGGATTAAAATGTTTTTGTTTGACTATTAATGGCATCCAAAATGTCCTTTTCTGTACTAATTCAAAGAGTTCATAGTATTTAACAGGAAATAAATGCTCTTGACATTTTCATCCAGCTCTCTCATTTTCTCTTTTTCACATACATCCTCTCTCATTCTCTCTCTCTCTGTCTCACACACACATACACTCAAGCGAGAGAGAGGAATGTTGCGTGAGACTTTTATTTGTTCTGATGATTTTATTTGCATCAGGTACCAAGTGATCAGCACACCCACAGATATATTTATGGTGATGGAATATGTATCAGGGGGAGAGCTCTTTGACTACATTGTCAAGCATGGCAGGGTAAGGTCATGTTGTCATTTGTCTTTCCTTAAGTGTGTTTGTTTTTCTTAAAGAAATCTAGCAAACATCACTTATAGCACATTAATAAATTAATCAGAACTACACACAACACTGTAAGTTTATCTTTGGGTCTAAAGTACCATTAAGGTTGTTAAATATCTGGAATGACACCTCAAGGAATTGACCTCAAGCATAAAATGTGAATTTAAACACTTATTAATAGCACTAGTAATAGTACTAATAGCAGAAAATCCTTGATATTTCAAATAATGCATAATAAGAAATATCTTCAGTTTAAGGTTCAGTCATAGGCATTTTCATTGAATTTAGATGGTGGCCTAGTAACCACAAGAAAAGATTTTACTGATTTACTAGATTCATTATTACATGTTAATATAATGGTTTGCACTTCTTTTCAAAGGCGAATATAATTTATGTCTTCCTGGAATGTAGACTTATTTATTTTTGCTATAAATCTATTTTGGTAGCATACCAGTCTGAAACTATAAATGTTCCGTGTGGAAATAAGGCAAAAACTTGTGTAGATTTCAGATTCAGAGATCTTCAACCAATCTTTTTTTAAAATCCATGTAGACAGTATAATTGTTTTAAAGATCTGTAGTCCTTTTTTGTATTTTTTTTAATCTGGCATTGGATCACTGACTACATTGCATGAGTGTATTTGACTAGTTTTTGTGTGGGGTTTTCATGTTAGTATCTGTAGTAGCTCTTTCTTCCATTTCCTGGTAAAAACAGCATAGATTTTGGTGGTATTTCCTGTTTTCTTCAAGGAAAGCGCTTTCAGAAACTTTAATCTTTTATATAGCAGTACATGACATTTGTAAAGCATTAGCTGTTATATATGGATTCCTGTGAATAACATTTTGAGATTATAATTATATGAACATTGTGTGTGTTTGCTGGGTGGGTATGGGGAGAAGTGCAAGAAGAGATATTGACAAATATATGATTTAAGAAAGTATATGATTTAATTATTTTACCTTTTTAATGTCATGATGTAAAAGTAGGTACAGCTATTAATGTATATGTGTGTGTGTATATATATATATTTAATTATACAGCTCTGACTAAATTTGGTGCAAAAGTTAAGATATGAACAACTTAAATCCGAAGAATTATTTAAATGTCTGGAATCAATGTCTTCATGGATTTACTTGTATTGCCTGCCTGAAATATTATCGTTTGGCATGTAGAATTGCTAGTGGTAGAGCATAGTGTTGTCATTGTTTGTATATGCAACATGTACTTCCTAAGGAAAAGTAGCTTGGTGGTTGTTGCTGGGTAGACCAGTTAAATAGCTCAAATGCAACTACAGATTAAAGAGCAAATGATTAAGCATCTGATTAAAAACATACACATTTTAAATGTGTAAAGAAAATCCCAAATTAATATTAATGGTAGCTGTAGTATTAAATGTGACTGATATATGATTGACAACAGAATGTTCTTGATAACTTTATGGTGTTGATCACTAGAATAAATTTGTATTTCTGAGTGTGACACTCCTTTTCCTGGGAATCATGTTGATGATGTCTGCATTTTGACACGGTACATTTGTCTAGTAATTTTTCAGTTAGCTTTTTTTTTTCAGTACTTTTCTCTTGTTGTTAAAATGAAGTTTATCTGTTATTTTCATTTCTTCGTTTAAATCTTAACCATTTGCTCTCTGCTTTGCAGGACATATGTTCATGTTTCATGTGATTTTTGCTTATTGGAGAGAACAGAAAAAAAGGCAAATGAATTGCTCACCAAATTATGATGTATTATTTATAAATGATACTGTTTGTGGTGTTGATGAAACTACATCACCTCTTCCATATCTTCACTGAAAATGTTTAGTTTTGTAGCAAATTGCAAGTTCTTTCTTTGCAACCAAATTCTTTGATGGCTTTTGTATAAATCTGTCAGTATGCTTTAGAGATGTGTTATATATGCAGTTCCTTTATTTTGTTCTCTCGTTTACCATGTGTGCAAAACTGCGTTTTAAGATTAGAGTTTGAGACATGATTTAGCGGGGTTTCCGCTCAAGACCTTGAGCAGTTCATTTGCATTTCTTGGGACTCTCTTTGCTTTTGCCTTATGCTTTTAAGGGAAGTGTTGCCCAACGTTGTGAATTTATTTACCTTCTCTGCACGGAATAATATTGCTTTTCTTTTTGTGTCTCAAGTCAGGAAGTGTTGTACAGTGATGGCGGGAGATTTTGTCTTCGTGATTACCAGACAACACACTCTCCTAGAACACCTGACTGGGGTGGGTGATAGGTGGGAACAGCAATAAAGCTATTTATTTGACAGGTGAGGGTGCTATACACCCAAGTAATTGAACAAAAAAATTCTCAGGTTGTAGTAGGTTTCTGTTTTCTAGTGTGTGTTGTTGTAAGGCACCCAGGTTTCATTGTACTAGGAAATGTGACCTTGTTAATTGTATATTGCAGCAGCACCTTTCATTTCCTACCCCCCCCCATCCCCTGGTGCCTCTCACAGTTGTGAAGATATAGGGGACAACTACCGAATGTTCACATCTAGTGGAGCTTAGTAAATGGGTATCTGGAGCCAGCAATTAAAATCAGGTGTTTGCAAAAGTGAAAATAAAATGATTGGGCTAAAATGGAATGGACAGTTATTATGCAGATTGTAAAAATATCAAGCATTTGGATGCTAGAATTTTATCAGAAATCAGTCTAAATGCTCTAGTTAATAAAGTGGGTGCATGTGGATTTTATGAGGAATTGTGAGAAATTACTATCACAAAATTTAAGGTAGTGTGCTTGGGATGTAAAACTCCATTTTTTTTTTGCATTACATAATGCTGTAATGGCAACATGCATGCAGAGTTTTCATGCAAAAGGTATTATCCACACAGCACAACATTGAATTAAAGCCTTGCAGCTCTTTAAGTTAGACAATCATAAGAAAACATGCTCTGTTTTCCTTTTTAAGGCAAGGACTTTTGGGGACAGCATATGTGTGCACGTGTCCAACAGAAACCGGTGCTTCAGCGAGGAGGGGCTTCTAGCCTGCATAAGCCTTGCTGACTAAATGGCTTATTCTCCTTTTCCATGTAGGTGCTAGCAGCAGATACGGAGGATTTTGCAAGGTGTCCGGCGTCTTATCTCTGTTTTGCAGTTGGTGAGTGATGGCTCACGCACTTTCCACTTTCAGCTGAGTGAGCCTGAGGCTCGCAAGTTCTTCCAGCAGATCATCTCAGGGGTAGACTACTGCCACCGGCATATGGTTGTGCACCGAGACCTTAAGCCAGAAAACCTCCTTCTGGACAACCAGTGTGGTGTCAAGATTGCCGACTTTGGTGAGATAGATTTTTCTGCAGTATCATGTATATAATACAATACAAAATACAATACAAAACAGCTTTATTAATCCTTTGCAGGAAATTACTATTTATCTGCCATGTTACTATCACCAGCAGATCACTAGCCACTGAGCACAGCGCCAAAAAATCAGTGAAGTAATTCAGTCAGAGAAAATAGTCATGACACAAAAAAAATTATAACCATGACAATCATAACAACTTGTTGTCACCATAGAAGGAAATAAATACACCAAGACGATGATGATGTCCATTTGTAATGCGCAGGTATCCATTCGGAAGAATGCTCATTGCGCAGCAAAAACAAAATAAATAATAAATAAAAATATAAATATAAATAAAAGTAAATAAATAGATAAACACCAGGAAAGTAAAAAATAAAGACACAAGTGTTGCTTGGTTGTTTAAGTTTGTCCGTCTTAAATAAACAGATGGGTCTTCAGTCTTTTTCGAAACGGGGTTGGTGAGGTGATTGTGGACAATGACGATGGCAGAGGATTCCACAGTTTAGGTGCCGCGTTTTTGAAGGCCCTGGGTCCAGTGCGCTTCTTGTTTGTGTCTTCCACTGCAGGGAGACAGAAGCGTGACTGGGAGCCAGAGCGCAGACCACGTGGCGGCTGGTAAGGAGGAACTACCTCTTGTAAATATTCAGGAGCAGTTTTAAACATGCAGGACTGTGCAATCGAAAGCACTTTGTGATCAATGCGCTTTTTCACTGGGAGCCAGTGAAGGCTCTGTAGGATAGGCGTGATGTGCTCAGTGGATGACTTTGCACGGGTGACAATCCTGGCGGCTGTGTTTTGAACTCTTTGGAGTCGATCCAACTGCGTAGCAGGTATACCCCACAATGCAGTATTACAGTAGTCTAATCTTGATAAGATGGTAGCCACAGCAAGTGAGTTGGCAGCAGCTTGAGTCAGCATGGGCCGTAGTCTACCTAAAGTCCTCAAAAAGTAGTAGGATTTTGCCACAACAGAACTAACATGGTTACACATGGAGAGCTCTGCATCAATAAACAGCCCGAGGTCCCGCACACAGTCAGCAAAGGCTATGGAGGCGTCACCGACCTGCACGGCACTAATGCCGATCTGCTCCCTTCTGGGCCTGGGGCCGCACAGTAACACTTCTGTCTTGTCGTCGTTGAGTTTAAGACGATTTTTGGTCATCCATGCCTTCACCGCGACACAACAAGATTCAAGTCGTTGAAGCGCATTCCTAGCCACTGCTGGGTCGGGGGTAAAACTGTTCAGAATCTGTGTATCGTCCGCAAAGAACTGTCGTCCCATCTGAAAGCGTTCAATTACCTGTCCAAGCTGTGAAGTATATACAGAAAATAATAATGGACCGACCCAGAACGGATCCCTGTGGTACGCCACACACCAGAGGAACTGCCTGAGAGCTTGCAGAGCCGACAATCACTCTCTGAGATCTATCGGCAAGATAGGAGTCAATCCACTGCACCGCAGCGCCCTGGATACCAGCCTCTGACGACAGTCTCTGGAGCAGCAGGCGGTGGTTGATGGTGTCAAATGCACTACTCAGATCTAGTAATACTAACAGCACTAAGTTGCCAGAGTTGACACTACAAAGACGTCACGATTTGTTAGGCATGTAAGCACCTCAGAATCCAAAATGCCAATGACAAAAACAAAGCCAGTGTAGATTACAGGAAGGGAATAAGAATGTAGGCGCAGATCTGAAGCGGAGAATCATATAAGCATACAGATAAAGAGCGAAGAGTAAGCAGATATATTTGGTATTAACTGAGAGTTTTAGATCCAGAATCAGAATAGTATTTAGACCCACACAGTAAAGCTGTAGTTGAAACAAGGATGAAGATCTTAGAGAAGACAGTTACATTTCACTGAAGTTGTCCACCATCATGTATGTATGACTAATTTTACATATAATAATAATAATAGTGAAGATTTTTATAGCGCATATTCACACTCGTAGAGAGTATGCTCTTAGCGCTTAAAACGGGGAAGACGTGGACCAAGTAGATACAGAACACAGGGGACGAAAGAAAACGACAGTACCGACAAAAACAGATAACAAAAGGCATCAAGTAACAGGAACAGAGAAAAATAGTGATGGGTAAAGTAGCAAGAGGGAAGGGGGGGTAAGGACTAGCATTGTGGACTAGGAGTAGTGCTCAAGGAAGAGGTGTGTTTTCAGTGCAGATTTGAAGGATTCCATTGTAGGAAGGTGGCGGATATGGAAAGGAAGAGAGTTCCATTGTTTTGCAGCACAGTAGCCAAAAGTCCTGTGACCATATGTTGTTGTTCTGGTGACAGGAACAGTCAGAGTACGGTTGTCAGAGGAAGAGCGGAGAGTAAGGGATGAGAAGTTCAGAGAAATAGTCAGGACAGGAGCCTGCAAAGAAATTAAAACACAGCACAGACAGTTTGTACTGGATGCGAGAACGGACGGGTAGCCAGTGTAGAAAACGAAGGAGAGGAGTGACATGGTCCCGTTTCCTTGCTCTAAGTACCAGACGTGCAGCGGAGTTCTGTACTCTCTGGAGTTTCTGAATGAGGGATGAGGGGCAGCCTGCCAGCAAGGAGTTGCAGTAGTCAAGTCGTGAAAGAACAAATGCACATATGTATGTGTTATGTGTCTGCATCGAGCCTTTGTGTATATTTTTTAACAATGATTTTTTTTCATCTGCAGTTTTGTTTCCTGTCATTGAAAGAAATTCAGCTTTTATACATTCCTTGAAAGTTGAATGCATATTGTTGGCAGAGTAATTCTGTTATCATTGACTTTATCTCATTTATAACTGCCCCAGTCCAGGAAATGTACATGGAGAATGACCAAAACAACATTGGTAGGTGACAGAATTCAATGTTTGCCTGGACAGCAAGGCAGATTTGCATGTTTGTAGAAGAGTATAGTCACGTGTACATCATGGTGTTTCAATGGCAGGTCTGTCCAATATGATGCATGATGGTGAATTTTTGAGGACAAGTTGTGGGTCACCAAATTATGCAGCTCCGGAGGTAATCAGTGGCAAGTAAGTGCTGTTTTCAAACTTTTTGAAGAGTTGGCTGCTGTGCCACTGTGGCATGCGGCTTTATTTCATGTTTTGATTCCTGACGCAGGCATACAACTCTTAGCATATGTAAACACATTATATATTTTTGCTTGTAAATGTATGTACACAGATGTACATGACATTCCGACACATCCACATGCTAACAAATTCAAATTCACATGCACAAGCGCATGCAGTTAAGTACTTGTCACCTGGTTCTGGAATGTTAACCTGTTTTATGTTGCAGACTTTATGCAGGCCCTGAGGTTGACATCTGGAGCTGTGGAGTCATCTTGTACGCTCTTCTCTGTGGCACAGTGAGCACATGAGAACTTGTTTTCTTCACTTGTATTTTGTAGCCTTTGTAAGAGTATTAAAAAATAAAAATAGATTAAGATGTAACAAATACCTTTTCATGTTTAAAGGATGGTTTTTCGTGCCCCTCATCTTCATTGGCACAGTGCGGACACAGAGGACTGTTAATGTTCTTTACTCTGGTTTCAGCTTCCATTTGATGATGAGCATGTTCCAACTCTTTTTAGGAAAATCAAATGTACGTACATTTTTGTGTGTGTAAATATGACTAGAAAAGGTTAACTAAAATTGGGGCAAGCTACCATATTGATAACAATAGTATTTACGAAGCAACCTTTCTATAAAAAAGTAATTTGAAGAACTTTGATATATGTGTCCTTTGATATCGCTTCTTGGGGGTCTTGTTACACTATTTGTATAATACACATAAAGCTTAACTCATTTTTATCATATTATAATTATAAATGTAAAGGAAAAAAGCAATAAAAGGAACAGTTGTTTCCGTTTAATGGTAAAAATAATGGTTTGAATAATAGGTTACTAAATTAGCTAGACCATGAAATAGAAAATAATGAACTGTGTTAATATGAAATTTATGCATAATAAGAAATTGCATTTGTATGGAAGGTTAAGTAGCTTGAGTTAGATTAATCCAGTGATCTCCTTTTTACATGAGTAGTTGCCATATAGATCTTACTGAGGTTAGTCTTCAAAGAAGTTATCTGAGAGAGAGAGAGAGAGAGAGTGTGTTTGTGTTTGTCGATGCATGTGTGTGTGGTGTGGTCTCACACTTTTACATGTGCTTGTATGTTTCCATGAATCTCCATTTCTATGCACATTGTTTGTTTTTTCGCTGATTCTGATCACTGGTCTCTGTGCCACAGCGGGGATATTTGCCATTCCTGATTACTTGAAGAAAGAGGTTGTGACTTTATTATGCCACATGCTTCAAGTTGATCCTCTCAAAAGAGCAACCATCAAAGACATAAGGTCTTGCATGTGATTTTTATTTTTCTCAATATGTGTATGTGTGTTTTAGGGAGGCATTGGTAACAGTCAAAGAGTAGTAGAAACGTGAAATGGCTGGGTGATTGAAAGCTGTGATATTCTTCAGGAGATGAGATTTCTCTTTTTAACCCCCTTTTTATTTAGATCTTAAATAAGCACATCAAATTAATGATTAAGTTAACAAAAATATTCAGCTCTCTATAACAAAAGTCAGAAGCCTGACAATTTTAAGGCCAGTCAAAACTCTGTATTTGGTACTTTTGGATGTGTGGCTTACAGAGACCATGACTGGTTTAAGAAGGACTTGCCAGCTTACCTGTTCCCCTCACCTCATGATCAGGATGCATCTATAGTTGATTTAGAAGTTGTTTATGAGATATGTGAGGTAAGATTGTTCTTAACTGCTTTACATATGCCTCTCTTTCAAAGATACATATATTGATCATTTTCATACAGAATATTTTTGCATGTTAGAGCACCTTTTTTCAGCAATGTAGTATAGTTTCTTTTATATGAAATGTAGCTTGTTGAAACATGATTCTGTGTCTGAATTACACGGTAGTGTATGTGTGTGTGTGTTTCAGGAAAGGTGTGCACATGTGTGGATGTATATGTGTCCATTCCTGTCCAGCTGTAAATACGCATGTGCATATATATCATGTATATCTCAAGCATGTGTGTATGGGAACTGTATGACTGTTACAGAAATTCAAAGTTGAGGAGCGTGAAGTACACCTGGCCTTACTTAGTGGAGATCCTCATGACCAGCTGAACATTGCTTATCACCTCATTATTGACAACAAACGCTTGGCTAATGAGAGTGAGTATATCTGCATGAAGTTGAGTAGATATTGCTGTCTGCTATCTGTGCTGTGTAGAGGTCTCAAGAAGTGATGCCTTTACATTAGGTACAAACAACGCTTTAACGCATCCACACTTCTATGCACAGATTTCCTTCATATATGTGTGTATATATATATATATATTTATTGATTTCTATGTAGTAGCATTTTACTCATACATGTGTGCATGACAGATTAATGTATACTGCAGACAAACATTCTTACCCTGTTTTTTTGTGTAAAATCGAGTCCTTGGTAGATTGCTTTATGCTTTGATCCTAATTTCGTTCTGCTCTTGCTTGATGTTTTCATTTTGAAATGTGATGTTCCCTGTTGGCAAAGTGTGCTGAATGTTATCTGATGCTTCTGTTGCAGCTCCAGAGTATAGAGACTTTTATCTTGCATCCAGCCCTCCCCCTGAGTCCTTCATGGTGAGATTTAGTTTATTTAGAGTAATTGTACATATTCTGAAAGAGGCCAGATGAGAATAAGTTATCTTTAAAGACTGACTCAAGTGCAGTTTTTCACACGCCTATGTTATTTCATTGCTAGACCATACACAATTGTCACTGTCTGTTCCTTCAGCTTGTTGATCATGTGTGCTTCCAAAGTCTGACCCTCCTTGTCTTCCTTTTTATCTGTCTTTGCTGTTCCTTCCTTGATAATCTTCATAAGTCTTAATACTCTTCAAATGTCGTCTTTCTGTTACTATGTTAGAGAGGTCTTTGTAGGTCCCAGTCATTAGTCCAATTCTTTGTAAATTTCAAACATGATGTCATCTCTGTAATACCATTTTTTTGTTGCAGAATTTATTATTTTGTTTTCGAGGGCTTGCCAGATGATGTGGCTAGTTCATTATCTGCATATAGTCATGTCATATAGTACAATATGAAGAAGAAACAAAAGCTCTTTCTGTAGCAAATCATTGACATGCTAAATCTGAGTGAATAATTGTGGCATCATTGTATTGCATGGATGTGCTCATGTCAATGTTTTGACAACTTTTCTGCATAGGCATGAGTGTTGATGTCTCAAAGCGTGCATACTCTGATCATTATTTTGTATTCAGCCAAACCCAGTCATTGAAAAGATTTTACATTTTTTTATGACTCTTATTCTGATTTCTCTTAGTATTTTGGGTGAAAGAGTAGAATGGACTGTTTCATTTTACATGAATTATCTTTTCTGTACGTGCCTGTGTATGATAAAGAATATTTTTGAGTCATTCATTTTAAAGTAAAAATGAATTTATTTTCAGACTATGAGTCCGCTTCGTCCCCACCCAGAGAGGATGCCAGGTTAACCCATTTTGAAACAGTTTTGTGTAGCAGTTTGTTTTCTTGAAATTTTTATTTCCTTGGAAGCCATGGCTTTCCAGTGCATTTCTTCTTTCCTATATATTTTAAGGTTGGTTCAATATAGCGGTTTGCAGTGCAAGTATAAAACATACAGTAGTTCATTTTAAAATTCTGACCCCAAATGATGCTTGGTTAAATGGTTAAAAGAAGCTTTTGAACTAAAATTAGGACTGAGTAGCTCTTTTATAGCTTGGAATTTAGGATCTTATAGGAGGGTTTGTATTGGAATCTTTTTTGTGTTAACTTTAGAACATAATCTTTTGTACAGAAAGGAAAAGCTGTATGTAAGAATAATACAGTAACATCCTCTGATTTGCATTTGCTTTGCTTCAGAGATGAAAGATGTGTCTCACACCTTGGATCCCATTAATTCCGGAAACCCACGACCACTGACAACGCCTGCCAAAAAGGCCAAGTGGCATTTAGGTGAGAACTTGAAAGATCTCTTGAAGACATTAATGCCAGTTTTCTTAAAAAGGGTTTTCACTTGCCATGTTACAAGCGTTATAGTCTTTATTACTGATTGTTTTGAATGCCTCTTTCATAAAATGAGAAATATTTTGAACTACTTTCACAGTTTTAAATGGATGCTTTTCTTACTTTGTGTTACTTTTGAAGGAGCTTTCGTTGTGCTACAGTAAAATCTAACAGCTTATGTGAGGTTTTAAAATTACTTTGATGGTGTGACACCATTCTAGTTTTGCAGTTATGGCTAAAGATCTTTTAAAAAGAAATGTTTTTATCCACTTTCTTTAAATTTCATGAAAGTTCCCCCATTTTAATTCCAGATATGTAAGTTCTACATAACTTCATACCAGAAAGTTAATGATTCAGAAATAGGCAAAAAATTTCGAGTTAAGGCTAAAAAGTTATATTTATAATGGTGTAGTTTTACAATTGTTTACGTTTGAGCATGTATAATCGCATTGAAATTACTGTGTCACAGGCATTCGCTCTCAAAGCAAGCCACAGGATATTATGCATGAGGTTTTTAGAGCCATGAAGACCTTGAGCTATGTAAGAAACTGATGCATATATCTTCTCTTGTTTCTTAAAGTCCTCGTATTTCTTCCCTTTTTCATCTCTCCTTGATTTTCTTTTTTCTGTGCATTTCATTCATGCTAGTGCATTTCAGTACTAATAATAAATTTAAAAGTCAAAGCGTTAGAATTTATCATATCCTTTTTTAAACTTTGTAACTGATCTTGTTTCACTGTGTGTTATCAGTAGCTAGACTTAATTTACCATTTTATTTGTTTTACAGGAGTGGAAAATACTCAACCCTTACCATGTGAGAGTTCGTCGGAAAAATCCAGTGACTGGAAAATTTGTAAGTCCATGCTTATTTTTTTGTTATGCTTGGAAGCATTGCTGTTAATTTTAAGTCTTTTTAACTCATTGTGGTCGCACCAGCAAGCTGCAGCAGGTGACTCGCCTTTTTTTATGAGTGACATCAAACACACATATAAAGATGGCTTTTGTTATATTTTTAATTCGCAAATGGTTAACGGTGCATAATCAAAAAATAGCTCATTTTGAAGCTGAATCGGTCCTATACAAGTTACTTCACTTGGTTGTCCTGTATAGTGAGCAAAACTATATGCAGGTCGATGTTCCCCCTGTTTACTGTCAGTTTGGTTGGCGAAATCAGCCAAGTTACGGTGTATCTTTTAATTTTCCTGATTCTGGATAATATGTATTTACATTAGAATGTAAAAACTTTACTTGTGTGTATTAACTGGAACTTTTTACATAGCAAATTTTGACTGTGGCTCTGCTTCCGAAATACGAATCTGAAAGACAGTTTTGGGTATGCTGATATATGTGAATTTTCTAAAAAATCAAAACATACCACTTCCTAAAGGTAAAACTTCATATCTACAAAATGTAATATTTAAAGCTAATTCAGACTTATATTTTTGTAACATATAGTTATTTTTGTATAATCTTTTTTTTAAATAGCCAGAATGTGGCAATTAATGGAGAAATCTGAAAGGGAGGTGACCTTATTGAGTTAAAGAAAATCTGCAGTGTGAAGATGCTTGACCTGGATATTTTGGTGGAAGATTTTGTGACATAGCATAGCAAAGTATAACAAAGTGTGACATAGCATGACACAGCATGACCAAACTAGCAGTGTCCAAATTTGGGCTCATGGAAATTAATATCTTGAGAATAATGGACAACTTCTTAAACATATCTAGATGGAAGGCTGGTTGGCAGAGCTGTTTAGTCAGAAGATCTTTATATCAAATGACTTCTTAAATTAAAATTTTAATCGCATGAGCCCAAGAATGCATAGAAGTTATGATTCTGTTTTTGTGCAGAGTAAGATGAATCTGCAGCTGTACCAGGTAGATCAGAAATCTTATCTCCTTGATTTCAAAAGTTTGACGGGCTTACCTGAACCTGGAGAGGAAGAGTCAGAAGAACCACGGCCACCTATCTCTCGATCTGATCATTCCATGGATGAAAAAATGGATACAGATGAAGATGCCCCCATGCCACACTGTACTCTTGAGTTTTTTGAAATGTGTGCCAACTTGATTACAGCACTAGCCCGCTGAAAGGAGCTCACTAGGCAGTGTGCTGTCAACAAAGCATTCTCATGCTGTTAGTCTCTTACGTTGATGAAAGGTGTGTATGTCCCTGTGCATCCCAATGGACTCTGACCTTGTTTGTCTTTCATTCTACATTAGAGGTAGCAACCTACCCAAGGTCAACCATCTGGCGACGTTACAATTTCCAGAAATTTGAAATTTTGTCTGTTGCTCTTCAGCTGCAGGAAAGAAAGTTCCAGCGTTGCCATTACACATTCTGAACAAGGAGGAGAACTGAATCAAGAAATGCTGCTTCCCAGCTGCTTCCCCCCCCTTTTTTTTTGCCAGGCTGCCAAGGAAACTGTCTTTATCTAATGTTGCATTTTTATGTTTTATGCTTTTCAATACATTATGGGAACTTAATATTGTTAGAGATGCATTCATTTCATATTCCACCTCTGCCATAGTGTATGCAGTAATACTATTGGTAAACATGATGCTATAGTCTTGTTTCAGCTGAAGTCAGCTTGGGATTTATGCATGTTTAAACTACACGAATTTAAAATAATGTGTTATGATTTGTGGGAAAAATCTCCAACAAATGAATTGCAACTTTCAGCCATACCGTGCTTGATCTGGAAGTTCTGAGGATTATCATGTGTTGGAGTCTTCTCCATGCTGCCTTTAGGTAGGAGGTACCTACCTACAGTCTTTACTACCTGTAACCTCAAGCAATTTCCAGATGCACATCTGGATTGGGCTTAAGCTGACGGAGTGGGGAGGGGGAAGAATCGCTAGGATACCCTAGAAAAAGGGCTAGTGTTGGTTTGTGATTGTTCATCAGCCTGTCTTGTCACTGACGAGTCTTTGAAGAATGTTTTGGTGGTCAGTTTGCCCTACATCTTTATTAAGTGTCATGATGTCACACAAGCATCAAGAAAGGATGCCAGTGATTTAATAAGAGAGCTCAACAGGCTGTAGCCTACGAACAGAATTTGGAAGTTCTTGCTAGTTATGAACATGGTGGGTGTACTACAGCTAGCATGAAGAAAACATTGAGTATAGTATATCTTGCATCATAATGTTAACTAAATGCCAAGTGTTAGCCACTAGCCATTATTATGAAAAAGTTTTTTTTTACATTAGGTGAATTTTAAAATTGCATGCATCCCTTGCATAAATGATGAGTCACCTGTACCCTCTTTTAAAATAGTGTGATAATCATTCACTGTACATGAGGGAAGCTATAGGCAAAAGATCCAGTTCATTGTGAAGTGGGAGGGGAAATCAGTTATCAGTCTGTAGAAGCAACCAGTTCTCTCATGATCCTCTACAATTTGCCCATCGCACAATGCTGCTCAGGCTCATCACTACACCCTCTGGCACCTAGAGTCTTTGGATACTTATATTAGGGTTTTGTTCATCTACTTCAGCTCTTTTCAAACACTGTTGTATATCACAAGCTCTGTTAAAATTATTATTCATTAATATATCGCATTGCAGGTCAAATTTTGCTTGCTAAGTCATCCACAAACCATTAGAATAAACAAGTCAGCTAGATTGCATACTGTCTACTTTTTATTCGTACTTTTGACTAATGGTTGTGTTTCATACAAATCATCCTAGTTTTTTTTATTATACTGCCATTGAGGGTCTCATTTTAAACTTTCTGATAGCCAACCTTTTAATCAACATAAATAAAACCTAAGATATACCTGATTCGCATCAGAGAAGTATGTGGCTTTTTTAGTGTCTTTTAGTGATAATGCTGAATAGACTGTACAGGTCACTTTGGGGAAGCAGGTAACTGGGTGGGTTTGATAACTTGAGTCTCAACCCAGAAGTGTGTTGGTTGGATACCCATGTGGCACAGCAAACTTCCCCCCAGTCTTTGCTGCTGAGAATATTTACCTGATGAAATGGAGTATTGGAAAAAGGTAAAGCAGCCCCGAAATAGTGTGATATCTGACACCTTGTCCCCCTACCCTCCTCCACCTAAACAACATTAGGGGACGATCTTTACCTTCTTTATTGAAACTGTTAGGAAACCATGTCAAGAACTGAGAACTTCACCACGCTGAAGCAGTTTTTTCATTCAGTTGTGGAGAATATTCTAAGCTTTTGTATCACAGTCTAGTCTGGCTAACATTAACAAGTGGAAGATGAAGGAAATTGTCAAACTTGCCATTTCCCTAATGCCTCTGACATGTTCAGTCTGGGAATCTGCCCTGGTTACATCCAACTTATCTTCTCCAACCAACCATTTGAAGTTCTGTTCTAAGTCAGACATTTTAGAACTTTGAAATCTAGAACTTGCTATGACATTAATCCATGGATATAGTGTAGTCTTTGATATCTGTTATTTGCTTTTATTTAATGTCTGCGTGTCTGCTATCTTGTAATGTGACCACAAATAATCTGATGGATGTACATTTAAAATAAAGTGTGTGGATTGGTTGATTGGACTTATTTCCAGGGTACTACTATCTTTCAAAAGGTAGCAGAGCAGAACCAAAACATTTGGATGTTAAAAGAGAGTGACTACCATCTTGAAGTGATACGTCTAAAATGCTCCTTATGTACTGGTAGGTGAAAAGCAGATTACTACTGTCTGAGGCATTATGGTCTTAATGTTTAGTTAAAAGTTGATTTGCTTAGTTTCATTACAGACTTGAAATCATTTCATATTTTTGTTCACTAACTGCGATGACTTGGAAGAGGTTTTTTTTTCTGAAAGGCACTTGTGTGTAGTCAAGCGTATGGCCAGTGTGCGTGCAGGAGGTGTTTTTTAAAATATGACATTAGTACCGCCATTATCACAAAAATTATGTTTGGCATTTATTGTTGGGCTCTGTCATCTACATCAGTGCAAAAACATCACCTAAATGAGAGAAGCTGTAGGTGGAGATGAAGGTTTAGCTTGATCTTGATTTCACCATGTTAGTCAGATATGTACCTGATAGTATTTAGTGCTTGGAGGCCTTTGAGAACTCACAGGTTTCATATGTTGTTAATGCTGACAGGAAATGATTTTCCTTCAATAAGACTGATCAATAGTGCTTTGTCTTCACTGATTAGCCGGCTTATAGGACTGACATTACAAGTCAGGCTGAAAATGTTCATCAAGACATCTCGGTCTTGAGCAGCATTGTCAGTATTGATTTTTGTGTTTGTCATAAACTTCTTGAGCTTCTTGTAGGCAGATGTGTAAAGTGGAACCAAAAGCGATTTCTTGTAGAAACATGTACCAGAAGGGTCTGGAATGCCGTGAATATAGTTTTCAGATATGTTTGGGTTGAACCATAGCGTTGTGTTTCACAGCAGATTGTTTGGTTATGTGCTCTTATTTTCGTTCAGGTTTTGTCCTGCTGCTTGTAACTATCTTAGTTTGTCAGAGATTTATTTGTACAAAATGAACACAGGTTTTGTATGTAACCAGATGTTTAATGCATGCAAGAGATGATTTCATCAGAATGCAAATTTTTACTCGGATCCAGTGGGAAAAGGGACTTTTCATAGCAATAGATTGTAATCTTTATCGAGTTGAGTACTGACCGAGTGAATTTGCCTAACATTTTTCACTGTCCCATAAGTGTCATCATCTTATGATGTAAATGTGAGTCTACTGTTCTGATTTTACAGTCCTGGTATTGTTTTGTGCTTCTCCCAGTTATGTACAAAATGTTTCCCTGCTTTGATTTTTGAAATGGACATTGTTTGAAAGTTTAAACTGAATGAAGGAAAAAGACTGTATTTTGATCTGCGTAATTTTAAAGAGAGAGGCTGTTTTAATGCAGTTATAGATTTGCATATATAATATAATGATAAAATATTAACAAATCCTGCAGTTTCTTTTATGAAGCATTCTTCATTTCACATTTATGGATTACCTTATAATTTGCCTCTTTATTTTCAGTTGCCTCCAAGATGCTTTATTCTATCAATACACAGATAATGCAAATGAATGTATCCATGTGCACTCTCTCTTGCTCTTACTAAGCCAAATTCTGCATACCCAGCTCTGTCTTAAAGCTATTTAATACTAATCCAGACACAAACTTGTCTCAGTTTTCTTTTTCAAACATGGAACACAAAACAGACACTTGCTGAAAACACTGACATTCTTCTGTCAAGATTCCCATTGATAGTGCAAAATCCAGGATAGAATGTGTGCTCGTTTATGTGATGCATTTCTTCTCTGGTTCCTGAATGTGGGAAGGTCTAGGGTCCGATGGTAAGAAAACAAAAAGAGTACATCTTCATAGTTTGAAACAACCACCATAACAAACTGTTTCAACACTATTTTCTTGACTGGTCTTGCACTCAAGAATTAAATTTGAAAACAAGATTCTCTCCACTTATGTAGCATAGCAAAAGATAACATTGTTTCACAAAGATATTAGACTCTAAGAGTCTAGTGTGCTCAGGATCGAAGAACAAGATCCTCATTTAAGGCTGAGTGACCAGTTAAAAAGTGACTGAAGATGAAGCGGTGTTTTACTGCATTTTCGGCCATTGGGTTTGGGGACCTGCATCTTGATAAGATATTGCTTTGAGCATCATTCTTGAAAACTCTTTTTTTTTCCTTTAAGCTTTGTCATGATGTAGAAACTCTCAGGTACTAATACTATTCAAACAAATTTATTTTCTTGTTTAACAAATGAAGGCTGTATGAATCCCGGGTGCCAACCAACTTTCATGATTAGATTTTAAAGTTTAATGGCTCGTTTTTAGTTTTTGAGCTGCATGCTGCAGACTAAACACACACGCAAAGAAAGGCATCTGGTTTGCTTGCTGTTTTATTTCTCTTTACAGAGAAGACACCAAAATCTGCTAATCTCACCCCCTTACTTTTGAAAATTGTGAGATTCCAAGACAAATATCTGCAATGGGTCTGCTATGAATACAACCATTCAAGTCTTGCAAAATACACAAGTTCTTTATCACTGTGAGCAAGAAAACAAAATCAAGCCTTTGTACACATCTTTGTCTCGCACACTAGGTAAACCACTGTACAGAGATCATATCTAATCTTTGACCTCGAAAGCCCGCCTTTTGTTACTACTCTTCCTTCACCCACCAACGCATACAAATGTATCATTCATATATGCATGCATGCTAACATGCACACAAACACACACTAAACTGGGCATGTCCGTATTTTCTGATTCATCTTTCAAAAACTGTCTAGCACAAGAAGCAGCTATTTAAAACCATCAAAGTTTAGGGCTTTGGTTTCTTTGTTCTATCATTACCTTTCTATAACATTAGTCAAAATGATGGAAAAGCCATCTTCAGTAAGATTCAAACAACACAAAAAGTATGTCCTAGAGCACACTGCAGGCAGCAGTCGAGGTTTTCCTGTGGATAAACTGTGCTCAGCCTGCACTTTGACTTCTAAGCTCATGAATTGCAAAATAAAAGTGATTTGGTCATGGCATGAACTGGAATAATTTAATATAATATACAGCCAAACTGTTAATGCACTGATAAAATGTAAAACAAAGATACAGCTTGAAAAAGAAATCTGCTGAAATGATTTTTGTAGCACAAAGTATGCAATAGCATCTCAAGACTGGAAAGTATGCTTACAATATGCAACATGCAGCAACAGTCTTTAGTCATTATTTCAATATTTGCTAACTGCAACTTCAAAATAAACAGACAAGTGTACTCATAAATCTAGTACAGTAATCTCAATGCTGAAATCAGTTTTCAGTTCACACTGGGTCAATTCTAAGAACATGCACCTGGCGGTTACCTGTGTACACAATTGTTCATGTCTGCTTCCCAGTAAAATTTAATATTCCATACATCCATGTACACATATCCACGCATTGGTGACATCTATTCTGGCAAGCATTCATTTCCATGTACGAACAAATAACAATGAAGCAGAAAGCCCAAGATGATCAGGAGCCAGAATGCCTATTCACATTGAGACAGATTTTAAGAAATAAATGTTTGATGTGTAATGAATGCTTTTTTTTCAAGCATGGTTTTTGAGAAGAGAAGAGAGAAAAACCAGTTCCAGCTTGCAAATGAGCTGTAACATTTTATTCAATGACATACCTGTTCATATAGTATATGTAAATAAAGAGTCAAGTTTCAACAAATATCTACATGGAAACATGCCAGGCTAACTTCATATCTTCCTCCACATTCACTCTGATAAAAATAAAAATGTCCTTCTCAATCTCTTTTGCATGTATGCAGAACACAAACTAGCGTGAAGTACTGACTAAATATTCTGAAAATCCATCTTTTAAAAAAGTTAATAGGGTCTTATGTTCATTGTTGAATGGTACTAGGGCAGAATTGATCTTACTCTTGTCTTAGTAGGTATTTTGAGGAACGGACTGTATTGTGCTTTCTTTTTAAGGCTTGTAGTTACCTGGCACACATTGAGCTGCTTATGTGTGTACTGTGTTTCTTGCCCTATAATGTTGGTTTTATGTTCTTACTGGAAAAAGTGATGCTGGAACAAACCAGCATTAATGCAAATAATTTTAAATGACACCTCTTCTCCAAAGACAAGACATTTTTTAAAGCAATCTCTAAACAGTTAACAGTTCTGAAAGAAAATTCTATTGGTAAATTCTGCTAACTTCAAATGAAGTTGAAATAGTATGTGTACCTACACCTTATTCCCACAGTAGCCTTTTCCATCCCTGCAAAGTTTTAGCCATTACTCAACTCCCTCAAAATAAACAGTTGCAGCTGCCACCTGTCACAGATTTCCTGGTTCTCAGCCAGCTAGGTTTCCCCACATCTGAGATTTTACAGCAGCGGATGAAATTTCTGGTATTACAAAACCTTTATCATTGAACTGTATTATCATACTGCTGCTAATAATTTAAAAATGAAAAGATTAAAATTCAAACTCCTGAAAGAATTAAAACTTCTGAAATAACCTCACACAAAACTATCGGTTCTTTTGCCTTTCCTCATGATTTTCCCTGTTTCAATCTTTATCATCACAGGCATCTAGTACTCAACCAGTAATACAGTTTCCATTTGTAACTGTTGCACAAGTGACACCTCGGTCATTGCAAACTGATGACTTACAAAAGATGATGACTATTTATCAATGCAATTGAGTAACAAAACAGTAAGCAGCCCATACTTTGTTCTGTTGGCTCACACCAGTTATCACACATCATAAAACTTGGATAAGAGGTTAAAAAGAAATGTATCACACAGTCCCCCCACCCCCTATCTTTCCCCATTTAAAGCCATCCTACAGTTTTAGCTGAACTTTAACCTATCTAACGTTACCATCCCTAGCAAAAGCATGGCAACTGTTAAAAATATTTGGCAAATGTCCAAAGAAACAGATCAACTTTAGTGTGATCCAAGATCTCTGTTATGCAGATGGATAACTTACTTGCTCCAGAAGACTAAAGGCAACCTAATCATGGCAGTGTAAATAGAATGTAGCATTAAAAAATTAATTAAAAAAAACCCCAAACAAACTCGCAGTTTGTAATGTTCTGAGTTGATCAAGACAGATGATCAGGACCTTGGAGGAAATGCCAGATTAAGTTCAAAAAAGTCTGAGCTATAAAGCTGCCCTTTTTTGGTTGGGTCCGTTGCTGCATCTGGAACAGCGTTTATCCTCCAACATTTTTTTTAAAAAATATACTATGGTTATTTGTTCACTCATGGTATGATCTGCTAGGGTCCTCAAAGGGTAGGCCAGCAGATGCATGTAACACTGTAACGCTGAAGTGATCAACTATGTAACAATGTCACCACCACAAACTTGCCAGTCTTATCTCTAACTGTAGGCCTTGATGCTTGTAATTAGCTGAATGTCTGCACTCCTCAACAGGAGATTTTGATTTTTGCAGGCTTGGCTTTGTGCAGTTGATGGTACTTTCTCACAAATCGGCTGATTAGATGACTGAACTGCACTGTGATAGGGTAGCCTGCAACGAGTGAAATGGCCATCTTTGCTCAAGTAGCTGCTGGTCACAAGACCTGGCTAGCTGCACTCTGGCTGAGGTAGATGACTGCACCTACAAAGTTGACGCCAGCTGCGATCACAAAAACAGGGAACCACCGACCATGAGACTGTGTAACAAGCTCTGCTGTCAAAGGGCCGCACATTATTCCCGGAATGGTGGCCTGTTGAAAACAACATTTTACTGAACCCAAATGTTGGATTTCTTTAAGCACACTAAACAGAAGTATTCCTGACCAAGCTACTTGAAATAAAATTACCACACATTAACTATAACTGTAAAATAGTGAACAAAAGTTTCTATGCCATGTGGATGATCATCAGCAGGAGGGTGTTATCAAAGCACAGTAAAATTTATGCTTTTCCTGAGAAGAAAACTTTACCCTTACAATATTCACAGCCTAAGTGTTTAGTTAAAAACTAAAGCACAGCTTGCTAAAAGCTCTACTCTTTCAAAGCATGTTTCACGACTGTCAAGGTAGTGCAAAAATAAAAAGGTTTATTTAAAAAATGTGTGATATCTGCTTCCAGAGGCCTACGATATTTAATCAAGCCAATACAGAACTGTTTTTTAAATCCTTATACTGAAATCCCTAATCAGAAAATGACATGCCATGTAATAACACAAAAGTAAACACACCAATCACATAGACTTACCAGAGTGTTTGAGATGGCAAAAGTGATGCCTGCATGATTTGGAGCCACCTCTGGGTGATTGCTTAAGTGACCTGATGAATTGCATGCACTCAACCCCAAGGAGAGAGAAACAAAGCTGAAACAAGACAAAGACATGCCAGGATCCACTGATGCTGTACTGATAAACATACCAGAGACAATCTTGGGTCAGGGATATAGGAATTATAAACAAAGAGAAACAAAGTTTTGGATGCTGGGTGCATTATATACAAGAGACCATCATGCCATGCAAAAATTACATTTCATCCAGCATAATTTTCCAGAATGAAGGTTTTTATGCTGAATTATCAAGAAGCAAAAAGTTTACCAAATGTGTATGGCCATAGACTCACACAGGGACACATGCATACAAGCACTTATGCAGTTACACACCCATACTTCTATC
Source organism: Marisa cornuarietis (assembly GCA_004794655.1). Lineage (NCBI taxonomy): Eukaryota > Metazoa > Mollusca > Gastropoda > Architaenioglossa > Ampullariidae > Marisa > Marisa cornuarietis. The sequence continues at coordinate 4,672,895 of SMMW01000576.1, read as the reverse complement.
AACTAACTTTCTATTACCCTATCATAAAAGAAGAAACTCACAAAACAGCTAGAGGCAAATTGTTGACAGCACTGAAAAACAGTATGAACAGGCCAGGACCCAGAAGTCCTACAGATGTCATCAGTCGTCTTACTGACAACACTGTCCATTTGTGAGCAATTAATGAGTCTGCAAAGTGTCCAGCAGCTGTGAACAGAAAAACTGCCTGTTACAACACTGTGCACGACTGTAAAGACTTTCTACATGTAGCTCAGCTATCATCTCTATCTGCCTGTTACAACAATGTGAAGACCTTCTACGTGTAGCTTAGCTATCATCTCTATCTGCTCTTTCACTTGATATTCTACAGTGTAATACACCCTGAAAGTAATAAAGATCATTAACTTTGGTGACACATTGCTGAAGTTTTAAATTTTTCAGATAATCATGAAGGCTGAGAGCAGATGATACAATCAACTTCAATTCATTTAAAATGATTCATGGAAAATATAAAAAGTAAAAATCAGTTACTCTCAACAGCAGCTTAACTACAGTGAGCAGATTAAATTTAGCCCTGCCTCCTTTCTGGTACAGTCCTATAAACTTCAAGTGGGCAGCTTCATATGTTGTGTTCTTACTCTGCTATCAAAGAATGCACACCCTTTTAGCTCACTTGCTTATAATGTTTTTCCTTTCCAATTCCCTTCACCCTCTATAAGTCTGTGTACTCCTGTTTTTAATAAATCACCAAGAACCCACTCATGCTTTTTAGCATAATTTAAAAGTGCCCACAAACTTATTTTGGGTGGCAAGATAGTGGGATAAAACTGTTTACAAATCTTTCTCTTAAAGGCAAAAATTGTGAGATTTCTTGCCATAGTACTAAAGAAGTTCATAACTGCGTAAAAAGGTAAAGACCAGCGAGAAACAAGTCATACATACCCACTCCAACAAGCGAATTCATTATGTAAGGCACAGCAGTAAACATAATGTGACTATTACTAGCACCCAGACTGCGTGTCAGGTAAGTTGGCAGCCACTGCATGATGATGTAATTGGACCAGTTCATTGAGAAGTGGGCCAAGTACACAGACCACAATGGCCAGTGACAGACAAATTCTGTCCACCTCACATTTGTGTTGTTCACCTAGAATATTACATATGAAAAAACAGCCACTATCATCACTGCCTTGTCTAAGTATTTTTGATTATATCCAATGGCCAATGTTTTAAGCTTATATCTCTCTATATATTGCTAGTTTATATTTAATGTTTTTGATACCATACAAACACATGTAAATACTCTTCTTACAACATGCATCCACATAGTTTTAAAATACATACATTCATCGAAAAAACATGACCTTTTAATATATTTAGCAGAATTAAACTTACTTGGCAATGAGGAAACTGAAAAGTTTGCATAAGAGAGAGAGAAAGAGTGTGCATATATTCTCTTTTAAAGTTTCTGTTTCATCACAATGCAGTTTCATTCTGCTAATTTTACAAATATAGTATTCTAATATTTTAGCTTGTTTATACTTTCTTGCCAGACACATACCTTGGGAGGTTCCACAAACTCCTCCTCTAAATCAAGAGTGCTTCGCTTCTCTGTATACATCATGAGCCATACAAACAGCCACAGCAAGCCTCCTACCCCAAAAACGTAGAACATCCATTGCCAGGGTAGGTGAGGGCACAACTGCATACACACAGAAGTCAAATAAGCTGTAGGTGCATATTACATAACAACTTGCCATGCTGTTAGCTTTAAACAGCACAGCCAAACATTTTGTCTGCCCCACTTAAAGTCATTTAATACAAACCATTCTTTAAAGTTAAACAAAATCAGACCTCTGTTTTTTCCAAAATACTTCAATCTCATGTTTTATTTTAATTTTCTAGAGAAAAATATATGCATACACACAGAGTGGCATCAACTTACCACTGCAGCCACAGTCTGCCCTATTGACCCAAAAGCTACCAGGTACCCAAATGCTCTTGAACGTTCCTCTCCAGGAATGGCATGGGAAAATATGTGGAATATAGTTGGAAGACCTGTAAAATTAAATGCATGCTTGCTTTAGATAAACTGCTGTTAAATATGTGTTTAAAAAAGAAGTGGGATTTAACCAGTTTGGTTTTTTGTAATTATAGAAATTTCTATACAAGTAATAAAAGCATACATATAAAACTACTGGCAAAACTGAGGTGCTGGTATTCAACATCTAATGTTGCTTGAAAGAAATAATTTGTTTATTGAAATAGGTCAACTATAGTGGGGTGTGGGTGTGGGAGGGGTTCAAAATATTCTTCAAAGTACTCTGACAAAAGAATATATCAGAATTTTGAATACACATTCTACAAAATCATTGCAATCGTAGGAAATTTGTTACTTATTTTAACAGACTGGTCACTCCAAACTAGACTTCAAGAATATTAAGGAAATCTGGAAAACTTTGAATTTTTCAAGTGTTTGCATCAACTGGCAGTAGAAAGCTACAGAATTAAACACCAGTTAGCATCGGATCATCCTGAAGTGTGTGTTTATAAAACGGACATAAATAATAACTCGTATGTGAAGTATAAATATATGCATGTGAATGGCTAAATTATACCCAATGAGTTAAACTTCACTGAGAAATTTATTTTAATATAAAATCTATTCAGATTATGTAATTTTTAATCTGCATTTATGAAAACATGATATTTTATTCTAGAAGGCTACTGGACACAGTAGAAGCAACAACCAATAACTTATTAAGAGTACTATTTTATCATCGGGTACCAATGAGAAAAAATTCTGCTTATTATACTATCAAAGATATCCTTTGAAGCAAAGAAGAGAAATTCTTATCTCTATGACTCTTAGTCTTAATAGGAGTGCTTACAACGTAAATGGGCATATTTTGGACTATAACTGAATGGACATTATATATAATGCCTATATGGATATTGGATCCAATGCAGATATTGATATTATATATAATGAATGCATGGACAGTTACTGTATGGCATGGAGATATATTGTATTCTCAATATTCTCAACTTTGGAATAGTGAAAGCTACAGAGCCATGCTATTATCATTTCCAATGCATCAGCCAGATCCCAAAACAGCTACCACTAAACTTGTTTTCTCCCTTGTCCTTTCTTGTAGCGCATACTGGAACTATCGTCTTCCTGGCCTTCCAGATTCTTCCATCCATATCTCCAATGTGTTCAAAACATTGCTACCCATCTCATTTTCCTTAAAAAAAAAAGCCTGATCACACCATTCTTCTCCTTACCGCACGACACTAGCTTCCATTTTCTAAATGCATTCATGAGAATGTCAACATCCTCTGTTATAAGTGTCTCAATAGGTCTGCCCATTCCTACCTGTCCAGCTCACTTCACATCTACACACCACCTCATTCACTCTGTTCCTCTTCTCTTCCCCTTAAACTTTGCATTCCTCAGACCAGACTTCGTATATGTGGCCTGCGTTCCTTTTCTGTTTCTGGCCCTCTTACCTAGAATAAACTGCCACTCCATATTTGGCAAAAACATTCTCTCTCTTCCTTCAAAATATCTCTTAAAACTTACCTTTTTCTTCTCCCACAGTGCATCCACATGTGTGTGTTTGTGTGAGACCTGTATTCAGGAGTTCTTGTATGTATATGCCAGGAGATGCTGTAGCAAGAATGGGTGCTTAAAACCATCTTTTATCTGCCTGCCTACATACATGCTAGAAACCAGGTATATTTTTTCATTTTTCTGCATCCATTTTGTGCGCTACATGTTTTTGCCACAAATGAACACTTACCAACACCCTCTCCAAGGCCTAAAAGGACTCGAGAGAAAATGAGCGCATGTATGGAATGTGCCCACAATGGTACCACAATGGTTGACAATGACCACAGCAACACAGCAATTGTTAGCACACGCTTGCCTCCATATCGCTTTGCAGCACTTCCACCAATCACCTACACAAATATACAAAACCCAGTAAAACCTTTTTATACAAGAAATTAATGCTTTGGCATCAACCATCATATGCAAATAATAATACAAGCTTTATTCTCCATCATCTGATTTCTCTTTTCTTCTTAAACATGTTGATTTTTAACATTAACAACGAAATAATCATTACAGGTTGGTTACGTTAATGAAAAGCACTGATTAGTGATCCACACTACCAACCCTGGAAGTTAAAATCGTGAAATTTGGCTTGATCCTGAAATTTGATGGGCATTAAATTAAAAACAAGATTTTCTGTACAAGCCGAAAACTAAATAAAAACTTAAACAAAATAATTATAACCATCAACCAGAACCTCCTTTTATAATATCAACGACTCACCTGGCTACTCATGTACCCGACTGCAAAGGAGGAAAGTACCCATCCCTGGCCGTGCAGATCCCATTTGAACTCATCAGCCATCGGAACAATAGCTATCGGCATAATGACCCGATCCGCCGAATTGATAAAATTAGCCATCGAGCAAAGTGCAATAATGCGTGATGGTTTAGTCAGCATGGTTTAAAATAATTGTTGAAACAGCTGATGAGAAAAGGAGTACTCGATAGTATTGTGAGTGTTGAAATCTTAACTGGTCCTGCTAAACAGACATAAGCTGCTATCGGACACTCACTCATCCCATTACACTTGTCAAGTTTTTTACAGCAAGAAAAGTGAAGCGTGCACATACACTAGACTTCTGTCAGCATCTTGGCAAAACTATGATTTGACTTTTAACTACTTCTCTACTTGACCGACGTGGCAAAAGCATCGACGACGCCATTTTCTAACAAGTTAGCAACAAAATAATAGTACCATTACTGGTCTGGTTTTATTTCTTTCAGGTTTATGTTTCAACGATACGTAATATTTTATTACCATCGAAATTGAGATAAAATAATATTCTTTCGCGCTTTTAGTGGATTATTGTCGTTTCACTAAATTGTTAAGGACGCAAGAGGTAATTTTCTATCGGATTAAATGATTGGTGTATACTTTTCAGTCGGTCCAATAAGGCTACAGATGTCATTTTAAATTCATCAGTAGTCGCACATTGTTACCTTTTCGAGAAAAATAAGTACAGAGCAAAAAGTTCAGCTAAATTCGAGTCAGTATCAAGCAAACCTTTGGATCACGTGTCAACAAGGGGAATGGCACTCTACAAATTCTATTATTATTAAGCAGCTTTCCTGACTGACTTATTAATTAGACTTGCAAGAAAAGTCCGACACTTTGCAGGCTACATTCTGTAGCCTAGGTTATCACAATACAATACAATACATACAATACATCTTTATTGTCTATGTCTGGTCACAACAGAGATAAAAATTTTCCTTTGTTGCTGGGAGCTCCCACAGTTAACTGGAGAAAAGGATACATAATAAACTGAAAAAAATTACGATCACACCTCATACACTCATACAGTTACACTCATGCTTAGCCCTCGCACACCTAAGACAGTTAGCAGATGCACATTCTCTTCCTCTCTTACACACACACACACACCCACAGACATTCAGGCTAGGTACATTTGTTAGTCCTGTTCAGGAGTGCTATTGCGGTTGGTAAGAATGACTTGGCAAAGGCACTCTTCCTGGCGACCACTTGCTTCCATCTGCGGCCAGAGGGTAACATTTGGAAGTGGCGATGTAGTGGGTGAGAGGGGGTCTGTGATGATTCTGACGGCCTTTAACCTCACAGCCTTGATGTATAAATCACCTAAAGGTCTTTGTGGAGAACCAATGATCTTGCTGGCACTCTTGACCACTCTCATTAAACAAGCTTTATCTTTGAGAGAGAGAACGCCAAACCACACTGACATATTGAATGTTAAGATGCTTTCGATTAGACTGCGATATACTGACTCAAGGACAGGGCCGCTGACACCGAAATTCCTCAGTTGCCTCAGCAGGAACAGGCGCTGATGTGCTTTCCTCACTTATTTCGTGGTGACTAAAGGTTTAATTTCAACGGGAAATGAAGGGCGTTTTCGGGTTAACCTAAAACCCAATAATGTTTTTTGTTGTAACGTCCATTTTCTATAATTTCTTGGTCTCTAATTAATGTCTTCGAAGGATGTTAGGGAAAAATATAATAGAATGACATTTGCAGGAAATATATTTCCTCTGCTTGTGGGTTGACCAGAGAGAATAGATAATTATCTATTCTCTCTGGGTTGACTTCACCACGCGAGTTTCTTTTGATCTTCTTTCCTAAGTCAGAAGCAGTTCCGCATTGATGCAGAGGGAAAAAGCTGAGTTCAATGACAGAAACACTAACTTAATTTTGCTACGGATTTTTCTTTTTTTTATTATGAGAGCTGTTTGGTGCTCAATATTCTTTTCACTTATGAACTTTGAACTAGAGGGGACGTAGCTATAAATGTCACGATCGCATTGTCAGTTAATAAGAGTATTAATGCGTTTCATAAACACATATCAATTAGATGGAGTAAGTTGAAGTTAAATAATATTTTGCTGGTCAAATTTCAGATCAATTTATATTTAATTCACTGTCACGAACTTGACTCTTAAAGTTTGCTGAGGGTTTTGTGGTGAAGGCTAAGATAGGGTGCACGGAAGACGGAAGTATTTTTTGGATATTATTTTAACGAGAAACTCAAGCAAATGATTGTCTTAATTCATTTTAGACGTCATTTTAAAACATTTAAATATATGTTCCTACCTTGTTACATTCGCCACATTGGGCCACGTACGTTGCCGCATAAGGACAGCATCGTTTGAGGTCCTGCCCTGTATGTCTAAATTTCAAATCTTGAAACTCTTGTGTTATTTGTTTAGCTCTGGGTAACATAATGTAATGAAATATAGCAGCATTGGGTCCTTGATCTACTGGGCAAAGATGGCTTGACTTCGGCTTACACAAGGTGGGTACGTGCTAAAAACAGTAGACTACTTACTGTCGTTTGTGATCAGGAGGCTGCAACAGTTTCCTTAAAAAAAAGACTTTTAGTGGGAAGAATAGAGAGAGAAGGGGGTATCTGATGAGGGTGTGTACAAATAAGTGTGGTCATATGGTCATGCGCAGGCGTAAACTCATTCTGCAGGTCCACGACAGCAGTATTCCTCTCTCTGAATTGTTTGTGACCATCGAGGAATGTAGTAAGGAAAGATTTAACCTCGAGGACTATACCGTCAGCCACACGACCCTGGGGGAGATTTGCGGGACCTTCATTCGTTTTCAGAAATTTTCCCGCGTGGTGGAGGGTGGAAAATGCAGTCGCCGGTGTGGTTCTTGTTGTTAAAGTGTTGACCGCCACAACACAAGAAACGTTGACACAGGGGACCATGGACTAAACTGAACATTTCAAATTCAAGCCCAACAACAACCCAGATTGTAGAGAAAGGATCAAAGAGAAAGCTGGTTTCAAGGACAGTTTCCAGACATTACCCTTTATAAACAAGTTACGACTGTCTGTCAGTCTGCCTATTATGAGCAGCATCGGCCACATTCTCTCTACAGTGGCGTAGGAACCGGGGGGGGGCAAGGGGGGCAGCCCCCCCCCAAAAAAAAAAGATGCTGGGAAGGCAAGAATGTGAACGTTATTCATTGTCAGCATGGAGCTTGCACCCCAAAGCCGAACATCTTCCTACGCCACTGCTCTACAAGGGCCGACGCCAATCTTGTCTGAGCGTTTGTTCCATCTCGGCTTGTTTATTTTAATTCCATGGTTGCAGGCTGCCCCGCGTACCCTATTAATAAATTCCAGAAAGTACTTTGTTGCACATCTGGTGCGTGCTTATAGCAACGAAACGGGACCATAGCACTCTTACATCAGTACAGATTGTCTGTGGTGTGTTTTAATTTCTTTTCAGGCTCCTGTCATGACTATTTCTCTGAGCTTCTCTTCCCCAGCATTCCAGCCAGACTGCTCCGCTCTTCGTCTGATGACTGTATGCTCACTCTCCCTGTCGCCAGAACAGCCACAATTATGGTCACCGCATTTTTACTTACTATGCTGCAAAGACGTGAAACGTTCTTCTATTCCATATCCACTATCTACCCACTATCTACCCACTATCGACTCTTTTAAACGTACACATCCTTTCTAGGAGCATTTTTCCTTACACCACTCAACATAATTGTCAATAGTTGTGATTATATTCAACTGACTAGTCCGCCTGCTCGTCTTCCTTTGCGAATTTATGACACTCTTCATCCTTTCTGTTTGTTCCATGATTCCTCTTAGGATCTTCTTTGTTTGTCTTTTATTACTCGTCTGTATTGTTGTTTCTCCTTCCTGTCTTAAGCACCGAGAGCATGCCCCTTCGTGAGCATGATTATGCGCTTTATAAATCACATGTTTATTGTTATTATTAATCCGTAGGCATGAGTCTAGAAGCGGTCTAGACAAACACTTCTATTCATGGAAAAAAGGAAGGGAACGAGGTGATGGGTAGCGAGTGACCAGAGCAGAAAGACCTAGAGCTACGTCACGTGGTAATGTTGGAGCAGGTACACGTGACCTTGTATTTGGTGCGCTGAGAGATAGGATACCAATTCATCTTCATCGTTAAAGGAGAGCAAGATCGACGCTGATATGTTTTGAAAATAAAGCTGATAGCGGAATAGGGAGCTTTCTGAAGGGGAGAGTGGCCTCATGACAGAAGTGCTTTGCAGTAGTCTAACTAATGCAGTACACAGTTTTTGCTCTCTGCACTAAATATCATCTGAAGAATAAGAAAAAAAAAACTCTATCAAAGAAACGAAAAATCGAAGTTTTCTCGAAGTTTATTCGAAGTGTTTGCTTGTATTAAATTAGATCAAAGCACGATTTCAAATAGTGGGAATTGTCTAAATTTTAATGTCTTTTAAAATATTTTACTTTTATCTTTATAATACCTATAAAAAGTTAAATTAAGGACCAGAAAATAACTCACAGCTTCAAACTACAACAATTGTGATTGTTTGTGTTATATCATCATATCACTGATTCGTGGCTTTGCGTATAAGTTTTATTCTTGTTGTCCTAAAATTTTTTTAACGATTTAGACCTCTTTCTGTTGTTGACACTGATACTACTAGAAGTAGGGGAGGATTGGATCAATTGTACACGATATAAAAACTCACAGCAGACAAAAGATCACAGAAGAAAAAAAGTTAATCCCAAGGTTTCAAGGGGAGGACTAAGAAGAGAGATACACATTCTCTCCTCGGTTACCAAAAAAAGCTGATTAGTATTAGTTAAGCTCGTGAATTAGCATAGGAAATTATGTTCATTCTTGTGTTAGCCTTTGTCGATTTTTTGTATTGCACCAGTGAGGAGTTCTGCAAGAAACTATACCTTCTTTAAATAACACTTTCGGAATTTCTCATTTTGATGAATTTTTTTTAAATTTCTGATTTAATGGTATACATAACCAAATGAGTGCGCTTAGTATCTAACACTTTACAGTTTCTTCTTTTGTTAATTATTATTATTATTATTTAACTGAGATGATTGACGTCATTTGACTTCATATGATGTTTTGTGTAGAAGGTAATTCCTTCCAATTTTTTTGTTCAAGATTGGGCCTTTTAAAACAACCATTCAGTGTGTATTTTACACGATCGTTTTTCACACGCCACGCAATCGCGACTAGCTTATATATTCTCACTGGTGCTATGCGCAGTTATCTTGCTCTTGTGTACCTCTCCTTACTTCATGGCGGATAGAGGTAAGATCTTAATGGAGAAATAAATGCAGGTTTGTCCGCAAGAAATGTTTTTCTGCAGTCTCACTTTCTTTATCAGTATCTTATCCTGTAATTAAGTGAGCTTAGTTACTTTAGTTGATGTAGAATAACACAGGAAATATGGCTTCCGAAGTATCGAAACACAATGTAAAGTTCGAGATAAAAACATGGCGTCCCACAGGAGACGGAAGATTTTTAAGTTGAAACAAAATCAAGTATTAAAATGAGGAAAGATTAAGACCACACAGTAAAACATTAGCTGAATGTTTCTTAATCAATAGCAATTATAAAAGCTGACTGACTTGTTTGAATTAAGTGTAAAACGTCGATCTTTTCTGAATACCTATTTCTGAGTTTTGATTTTGTTACGAATGAACCGGTCGTTCTTAGTCCCTACTGGATATATAAAGCTACTACAAAGTTAAATTCACAAAACGGTAGCATTTGGGTTTGGAGGTAGACTGCAGTGTTTCTAAAGTGAGAAGAAAAGTTTTTAAAAAGTAAAGCTCTCGTGTAGAATCCGTGCCATTGTTTTGGCGAATGAAAAGAACACATTCATTATAATCTCGTCTGCTTCGAGAATTAGATCTAGACTCTCATGAATGCCTAGTCACTGTTTGAAGCTATTTCTTATGTATTAAAAAGTCTGGTTAAATGCCATTTTCTTTCAAATTGTTGGTGAAAGTGTTATCCGTTTGCAAGCGATCATATATGCGCGTCCTGCCTTTGCTGATGATCAAATCTAGAAGGTATTGGGCTACTCTCTTTCTCTCTCTCATATAAGCGGTCTGGGTCCAGTTGCACAACACGTTTCTAAACCTTAAAACTGTTCTAAAGAGGCAAAATCTCTTCTAAGCCATTTTGATTCTTTGCAGAAAAGCATACAAAATATTGTACTGACAGGACGGAAAGTCAGACTTAAACAACTTTATCGTACATAAAGCAGTTTTAGTTTTAAAAATTCTAAAATTGTGGTGTGCACTTTAAAATAATTATCTAAATAGAGTTAAGGCCTAAAAGTGTTTAAAATTAAAAATGTGTTGTGCAACTGGCTCCTGGTGGCGCAACGGTTAGCGCCTGTCACCAATACAGTGAAGGTTGGCTGTCTTGGGCTCAGTTCTCGTCTCGGCCACGCTGTTCTTTCTCTGCATGTGGCATCTGTTTACAGGGCTGGCTGCCTTCCCTTGATATAGCCTTAGTTGCTGGCTCGGCATAAAACACCAATTAAAAAAAAATTAAAAAACATTTTCTCTCTCTCATACTAATTAGCAGTTGACATTTTAAAAAAGATTAAAGGGCACCCATGAAAATAATGAGCAAATGATCTTGCCACAATAAAATAAGTTGATACAGGATATTGCATTAATATACGAAATTTCATCATCGTGAAACAGCTTGCATACAGGTCGCTCAAAGCCATAGCTACTATAATAGCACGGTCAGGGAGTTAAATGTACTCAAACTTAATGTAATTAGATCATTATTTGTTTGCTTTATCTATCTAAGATATCTATAATGTAAATATAATAGTAATTATCTTTTTTATTGTCATACTAAACTATGTGTATTTTATTTCATCACTTTCTATACACTAACAGCAGACAGCGTACTATTTTGTATTTTTGAGTTATTGCTTCTCTACAGAAAGTCCTTCTGACCGTCTTTCAAAGGTATTGGTAGATCTGTCTTACGCTTTCATTCCCTTCAGGCTGCCCAGCATATCTTATTCAGAAAGTATAGAGTTTCGTTGCACATCTGGTGCTTAGAGGTAGGTGACGGGACCATGTCACTCCTCTTCTTCGTTTTCCCCACTGGCTACAAATCTGTTCTCTCTTTCAGTACAAACTGTCTGTGCTGTGTTTTAATTTCTATGCAGTCTCCTGCCCTGACTATTTCTCTGAACTTCTTTCTCCATATATCCCAGCCAGACAATTCTTCTCTTCGTCTGATGATTAAGCCCGCACAGGGCAGACGACCTCTCCAGGCCCCTTATAATTGTAATCGTAAATTATTCTCCTAGTACATAATAATATGCTTACAATTCGATTGTCAATATCTACATTTCATTCAGTAGCGCAGCCTGCCAACATTAGTACAAATTAATGCACTAGGATCTACATCACTACAAAGTTATTTACACGTGAGTGGTTAGTGAATGAGGAAAAATGACTTTAGAAGATCAAACTTGTTGTACCCTGAAAAGGAAAAGTAGAAGGAAACAAATCCACTGACCAAGGTCAGGCCCCCTTCATCAGACCCCCACGTCTCGTCAGGCCGGCCGGCCGATGACGTTATGCCAGCTGTCAATGTCATCAGAACAGCTACATATGGTCACATTTTTTAAAAACTACAACCCATTATATTAAATCTTTTGGGGTATATATCTTTTTTTCACCAGTCACACGAAGCCATGAACTGGAGTGGCGTCCCCTCGCCTAGCAGGCTTGAAGGATCGAGCGGCTCTCCGCAATTTTTGTATTTTTTTTGTAATTTTTTTTTTGTTGGTAACTGGGTTTACTTCTGAAGTTCAAGTTATAAGAACCCGTATCTTGATATTTTATTCCCTTATTCTTTTGCCCCTTTTTCCTTAACAGTAGTATTTAATACATGATATACACAAGTTTATATATAAAGATACTTTACTGATGGATTCAATAATAGCACCTTAAATTTCCCACAAACATAAAGAACACACCCTCTCTCTCCCCCTTTGGGTATGATTCTCCCTTTGGTCATAACAAAAATGTTGTCACAGGATTTTTACTTACTGTGCATCAAAACAGTAGAATTCTCTTCCTTTCTATATCCGCCACCCCTACCCCCCACCATCGAATCATTTAAACGTGCATTAGAACACAAGCATTACTCGTAACAGCAGTCCACATCAGGCTAGTCCATCTTCTAACTCTGGTTTTACTTTTTTGTCTGTTGACTAGCTCTCGTCCTCTGCAAATTCTCAAAACTCTCAACCCTTACTGTTTGTTACCCGTTCTTCTTGTTGTTGTTGTTGTTGTTTTTGTTGACAGTCTGATCCCACGTGATCAATAATCATGCAACCAACAATTGATGACAGCAACAAAAGTAGAAATAAATTGCTAATTGAATATGTAAGGTAATCTTATCATTTGTGGCAGGTAGTGCAGCCTAGGTGAGTTCCGTGCTTTATAATTGCTGGTCAGAGTTTCACGTGAACGAGAAGATGGACCAGGAGAATACACAGTCGCAAGGGCTCCTTGGCCAGATGAAGCTGCTGATGTGGAAGAACCTCCTGCAAATGGCGCGCAAGCCTGTCTTGTCCATCGCCGAGATCATTCTGCCATTGCTGGGAGCTTTAATTATGAGCCTTTTTCGACTGGTAAAAATGATTGTGAATTTTATACAAATGGTTAAAAAAAGAACGAAGACCACAGGACAGGCAGACAGGCTCACTCAGAACACGTAAAAAAGCTACCTGCTGAGTGTTTTCACAGCTTACACTTGAAACCCAGCTGCAAAAGGTTTTTCTTGTTTTCAAAATTCTAACTTTATGTATCTGGATCTGATTTAAAAAATACCAATAAAATAAAAGAAACGATGAAAGTCAAGCTCGAATATTGAGCATTAAACTGGATAAGAAACATAACGATGGGGGCTGTTCTACAGAAGAAACTAAAATGCAGTCTTTCACATAACAAAATTAGAAAGGTTACAATTCATTTAGTTGTGCATTGGCTATACACAACACAAGGTCAGATTATGAAATTGTCATTGTTTGCAGTAAGCATGCAACGGTTTACTTCTTAAACAATGAGTAAGAGCTGAAAACATGTTCTGCTTCAAGGCGAGCGCTCAGGTGGAGCTAAAGTAGATGACAACAACAAATATTTGATTAGTATCATCAAAATCAGATCTGTGTTTCTGTACAAAGATTTGCGCATCATCACACAGCTGTAGAAGAGTGAAACATTTTGCTACTTTTCTACTCATCTTTCTCTTCAGAATCATTATTTTCTCTGTTTCTGTTATTTTGTGCGCGTTTTTGCTTTCATTCTTTGTTTTCTGTTTGTCGTCAGTATTGTCGTTTATTGTTCCGTCCCTCATGTTCTATCCATTTAGTCCATGTCTCTTCCTATGTATGAGTGGGAATATGCACCATATAAATCTTCATTTATTATTATTATTATTATTATTATTATTAAATACTTGGAGCAAAGTCGAATGAATTAATTTACTCTATCGTTATTTTACTGCCAGTTTTATTTTACTTAGCCGAACCTTATAAGACTTGCTTTTTAAGACTTCCCTTTCTTTCTATGTTTTATGTCATAGTGCACTGTACTTACCTGTAAAAAGTGATCATTTTGAATATAGCTGGTGAAATGCGACAAGAATTTAATTTCTTGAAATGCTGTTTGGGTATTGTGATGTTTCTGTCGCTCTACATTCAGTGGATCATACCGAAAAACTACGAAACTCCGACAGCCTGGGAAGCTGTATCTTTAAATGCGAGTGCAGCAGGAGAACTGGGCGTCAACACAACGTTGTTGTACGCTCCGAATACATCACTGGTAAACTCTCTCATGGCGGATATCTATGACACGTTTACTAATGAAAATGTAAAAGGTAAATTTGTAGCAGAGAATAGTGTGCCTACTTTCTAGTTTGATCTCCCTCCTGGCCTATCGTTTGATATGTATAGCATAAAAAACCCCACTGTAACAAACAATAAGCAAGCAAGCAAGCAAAACAACAACAAACAAACAAAAAACCCCTCTCAGCTGCAATTTCAGTCTTTTTTCCAACGCATTAGTTTCCTATCTTATAGCTACTTCTTGATCTGCGCTTTTGTCAGAACCACCTCCACAGTCAACACACAGACTGAACCCAGGTACTGACACCAGTTCTTTCACTCAACAAACAACAAAGATCTGCCAGTTAGCGTCCCACTATTATATTGAAAAGTTGCCCTACAAGTAAATTTCTTGTTGGCTTCTCTTTTGTCTTTTCAGCCTGCTTTTTTATTCTTTTATATAATCTTTTCTTTTAAGCCAATACCCTGATATATCTTAGCAACCATACACATAACCTTCCACTTTATCTAACGGACTGATATGGGTATGTAACACCAGGCAGTATGAAAAACATAAATACCTAAATACATGAACCATCTTTACATATATCTCTCCACAATAGTCCTACTCTCTCCCTCCGTTATCACACAGTTCTCGTTGTGCTAGTAGACCTCTCTGGGTTCAAACTATAAAGTTCAGTTTCTTAAAAAAAAACCTGTACAGATATCTCTCCACAAAATCCTACAATCTCTCAAATTCTATTCTCTCTCTCTCTCTCTCCACTATCACACAGTTCTCGTTGTGCTAGTAGACCTCTCTGGGTTCAAACTATAAAGTTCAGTTTCTGTAAAAAAACGTGTAATCAAACATCGTTCAAATATCCCCAACGACTTACATCAGAACTCGTTCTCATTAAACGTCTGATATTGGATCTATGTCCGCTAACGGGTTTTCAAATGTTTCAAACTTCATGTACTTACAATAACACTCGTCGCTTTCGAATCGGGAGCAGTTTCTCTTGTCTGTGTTCCCGTCTAGTCTCTGGCTGTTAGACTGTTCGTAATTACACAGTAGATCTTGGGATAGCGAGTCCTCTGTCCACTCTTTGGCTGTTAGAATGTTCGCAATTATACAGCCGATCTTGGGGTAGCGAGTCATTTGCCTCTTCCAGGATGCATCACACCACGAACTTGTATTACTGGACTGCTTGCAGGCGATTTTTCAGTAAAGTCATAGATCGAGGCTTTGGACGAAAATGCTTTCGGTTTATTCACATTCATTGTTTTAAGCTTGCCGAGACTAACAGCGGAGAACGCAAGAGGCTAAGCGTTGGTCTTGGCAGACAGACAGCAGTCCACCTAAACACGTCCGTGATCACACTATCATCTGGGTATAGTCTCCTTATAGTTCCTCACATTTAGCGAATCTCCATTTAAGTCACTCGTCACCCGAACGCACTTTTGATGTATCTTGCGTTTACACTTCTGGTTTAGAGCTGAAATAATAAACGCCTCTTGTTGGCGCCATCACTGAAGATAGTGCGCTCTTCTGGCAACTAGCCGATCATGTCTTCTTTCAAATGATTTTCTTGATACTTTGCACGATATGGCTTTGAAAAAGGGGCGGATGGTCGTTGAAACAAATGAAAAAATATCATTTTATTTGTTACTTTAAATTTCTTTTTATTTTGCAGAGGAATTATTTGTCACAAAAGTACCTCTAAACATATTCTCAGTTTTTTTTATTTTACTGCTGGTCAGTTGATCAGGTGGCGATTATAGCTGTGTATACAGCTGTGTATTGTTTTTCTTTTCATCACAAGCGTACATTGCGTATGACTTTAAGACGTATTGTCTCATTTCCTTGTTAATCTTATTACGATTGTGGATTTGGCCAATGCAGCGAAGGTCCTAGGTTTTGCCTCCGAGACGGCACTACAGAGCTATTACGTTCAGAACAGAACTCGATCTCAACAAACTCCCCTCGCCATCGTTTTTGATGTTAGCGACAGCACCAGCAGGTGGCCGACCACGGTCACATATAAGATTCGTCCCCGTGTAGACCTGGGCGAAGACTGGAACACGAAACATCCTTCACGCATATCAAAGGTTATCTCGTTCGGCGACCAGAGTACTGTGTGTAAGTCATCATCATCATCATCGTCATCGTCGTCGTCGTCGTCGTCGTCATCATCATCATCATCATTATCATCATCGTCGTCGTCGTCGTCGTTAGCTCGCACAGCCAAAACTGCTTTCTCATTCTCCTCTTTATTATCCTCATGCAAATGTTTTCTTCATGGACAGAATAATCTAAAGAAAGAATGGTTTCTTTCCAGATTACACGAGTGGTTTCGTCTATCTCCAGCACTTGATAGGCTTGGCGATCATTAGAGAATGGCAGCCTGCTCCTGTGTTTAATGTTTCTATGTGGCTGGCAAACAAAATGCCGTCTCCACCATACACCGAGGACATGATGTTTTCGATATTTGGCGCACTATATCCAAATCTTATGATGATGTTTGTTTTGATCTCCGTTGTCATCATGGTTAGGGAACTCATCCTCGAGAAGGAAAGAAAGCTCAAGGTAACGGACGAACGACTGTGAAGGGGTATTTCGAATTCTCAGAATTGGGGTACGTGAATACTGGGTGCGAGGTTTAAGCCACAAACCATGAAACGAAAAGAAAAGAAATCCAGCTAAGGACTGTCTGTTTACGTGATAGAGACATATTTCTGCTGCTTATCCCAGACATATTAGAGATGTCACGTGGAACATTTGTAACCTTTCACCTCGAGAATAATGTCGAAATTTATTTCTTTTGTTGACAAAAGGTTTAAAATCGAGATTAAACACTTTCGAACAGTAATTTGACAATTACCATTATCAGGTCAGATTTTTCATAGCTCATAAAGATGAAATAATCGGTCAGTAAGTGGTATGAAGTGTCTTATGAACATCACTGAATAGATCACATTGGTTGGAGCTCATGTAACTTGATTATGGGGACGACATCAATAACAAGATCTTCAAATCATAAAACTTTGTAAACAGCGATAGTGAAAAAAAAAATTTATATTAACACAACAGCAAAAAGGCTTTCTTGAGAAAAAGACTTTTCTAGACTTGTGAAATCCATGACCTCCCGTGAAGTCAAACCTATTACCTTTGAACCGTAAATGGTTGCCACCGATAGGGGTAAAGATTGGAAGAAAAATACTAGAAATATCTTGCTTGACAGACACCACTAGCCACCCTCGAACGTAATGATGATTGTAAAAAATTTGTGTCCTCGTGGCTGCTGACCAGGTTTTAATAAAATACCAGAAAACAATTTGTTTCAGGAGTACATGAAGGTAATGTGCGTGAACGAGACTGCTATCTGGATGACCTGGTTCCTGCAGTTCTTCCTCTGCCTCTTGCTGGTGAGCGTCACAAACGTTATTTTCTTGTGCATCGGCATCGGGACGAGGACGTCTGTGTTGCCTCAAAGTGACCCCTCACTCATATTCGTCTTCTTCTTGTGCTACAACCTATGTGTCATTATGTACTCCTTCTTAATCACCACCCTTTTTAGTAAAGGTAAGCAGAAAAAACACTTTAACACTTTGAGAACAAAGGTCGACATGAATAACAACCTTTGTGACGATGATGATGATGATGATGATGATGATGATGATGATGATGATGATGATGATGACACACTGTCCAGACCCCACAGAATTTGTTCCTTTATTCAAGGGCTTCTTTGCCACTGATTTATATCTACGATCCCAAAAAAGCAACATTTACGGAGTGCAGTCGCCACTTACCAGCTGCGGAGGATAAACCCTTGCCCTTTATGTACCTGGATAATAACTTCAAGTCGCTTCATGACGATTACTCTTTGAGTGATGTCAGTGTTCAGAAGTGAATATTACTCTTTAGACTATGGCTAATTAGTAGTTCTCAGAAGACGCGAAATTGAATGATGAATTCCACAGAAGAATATCTAAAATAGGTAGTTTTTCATAAGCTTGGATATAAAAGTTGTTTAGGAATGCCTTTGCTTGTTTCCATTCGAGAAATGCTTCCTTGCTGCCAAATCCCACCCGAAAAAATATTTGTCCAACATGTGAGCCAGGAGTATTGGTTGGGTCTGCATGGATCTGTTTCTGTTAGTCCCACAGCCTGTTGTCTTCAGTCGAGGAGAGTAATCGCAGTATTAGCACATCCACTTCATTCTATTCGGGAACTGTATTCTAGGAGAGATAATACTCATTTTAGCAAGTTTGGACACAGCACGGCATAGGGTGCATGGACTGATTACCTTGCTTTGTGTTTCACTTTAGCCCAAACCGGGGGGGCGATAGCTGGTTTGGTCTTCTCTCTCACCTTTGATCCTATAGGCTTCGTAGAAACTGATGACAACACAATGACAAGCAAAAAGCTGGCCTTGTGTCTTTTCTTCAACACCGCCATGGGCTTAGGAGTGAAGACTATCGCCCATCACGAGACATCAGGTAGCGGTTTGCCTCTTGTCCTCGCTACATTTACATCGAGTTGTTAGGACATCAAACATACATGATGTCTGTCCGTAGTGAAGCAAGTGTCAACGCGAGCGTGTGCATGTGCGAGAGTGCCAGCGTGTGTGTATTTTGAACATATCACTCTTGTTCGCTTTTCAGAAATTTATATACAAAATATGGTACACATGCATGTTGATTATTTCGTAGAATACGAAGCTATTTTATTGGCATTAGTTTTTATGCAGAATTTAAAACAAAATTACAGGAAGAAGTACAGGATTCTTTAATAGTTTGACAGTGGCATATTTTCTTAAGTGGCAAAGTTAGCACCAATGCTTAAATGTTGACTTCATAAACTGCATATGTTGATGTAGTCATTGACATTCTATAACATTTACATGTGTTTAAACAAAGAAGAAGAAACAGACATTGTTGGCATTCTATTTATTTGTAGAAGGATGGGGTCTAATAGATTGTTCTCGAATCTGTGTAATATTAAAAAAAATATTCATTTAAGTAATTTGTAGATTTTGAAATTGTAAACAATGTCGCATTAATCACTTATTGCCTCATCTATGATTGTATACAATACGTTTAACGCATCTTTGTAGTATTTAACGAAAATCGGGTGTTTGGTTTATTGGTTTTTATTATCTTGTCGGTGTACTTTTGTGACGTTGCATGCCCCAATTTTCTTTTACTAGACGTGCCTTGGGATATAGGTATTTGTAAAATTAAAAATGGTGTGCGTGATAGTCTGTCAGAGTGTGTGTGTGTATATATATGTGTGTGTGTGAGCAAGAGAGAGAGAGAGAGACAAAAAATAGAAAAGAAACCTGCCATGTCCACCGGCCATTTTAGAACTGGGAACTTATTTCCTTATTTTACAGGCCTTGGGACGAGATGGAGCAATGTCGCCGACGTCTCTGGCTTTCATTACATCCTCATAATGCTACTCCTTGACACATTCATCTTAGCTGTTCTCGCCTGGTACATCAATAATGTTCATCCAGGAGAATATGGAGTTTCGAGACCCTGGTATTTCCCTTGCCAAGTAAGGTTTATTTCAAATAAAGATGTCTACTATTAGTAACCAGTGTTGAGGTACTTGGTGTCTCACCAACTAACTTTTAGCACACACTCCATCAAAGGCAGGAACAACACAGCAGGTGCGCAACCCTCTAATCCACAGGGTGGCACATAACAATGGCCACGGCTGCTTCGCGCCGTCACAGGCGCTAATAAAAGTCAGGGATGTCTCTTCTCGTCTTCTCCTTTCCGCCGCACGTTTGTTCTCCCCATGCCGTTGTTGTTGCTTTTGAAAGAGAAAATGCTTCCACCTCACGGTGATCTCGCACTTTGGGGGGATGGGGTCTTCCGGGAATGTTGGTGTTGGGGAGGTGGGTGAGGGTAAGGAGTGATTGGGGAGGTGTGCCGAAAGGGTCGTTGCTACAGGTGTTGTTTACTCTTGCTTGTGGCTTCTATTTCCGTTGGTGTGTAGGCTTGCCATGTCTCCATTGATGGTGTGTGTGTTTGTGTCTTATTTACCTGTTGCTATTTTAAGAGGCCTGCCAAGCTTCATTGGTGGTATACCGGGTGCTGCCCTCTTTCCCTGCTGCAGCTACTTGCTATCAGTGCTTAGGGGGCCTGCCAAGTCCGCCGTGGTGGTGTACTGTGTTGGGTTACTAGATTCCATGTGTTGCTCTATTTTAATTTTTCTTTGGAGTTGGGGGGACTTTCTGGGTTATTTCCATTTGGATGGTTATGTTATCCTGGTTTAACTCTATGCCTATGTTATATTAGTCTATAGTTTGGGTGGCTTATTGCTATTGATGGTACTATTGAAAGTATATTATTCATAATTCTTTTTGTGGGTTGAGGCAGTTACTAAAGTTTAACGCCAGTCTATATTTGTCTAAGCAATGTTTTAGTTCTTCTCTTTCTGGTTTGTTTTCATTACATTCCAACAGTACGTGTTTGGTGTCTATCCCCACAGGCACATGAAGGCGGGTCTTTAATCTTGTTAGGTATTCTCCGTTAAGCCTCATTCTAACTATTTTGGTTTGATCAGAGGTTTTTGACTTCAGGAACATCAAAGTGTGACTAGGCTGGTCGTCTATCAGTCTCCTAGTACTTTTACCTTCATTTTTGGATTTCTCTTGCCACATTATTTTTATTTCTAGTTTTATAGATATTCTTCTCTCTGCTGGTGAGATAGAGATGTTTAGGGTGGCGACTTTAGGGATTGCTTCTTATTTTACTGCCAGTCTAGCTAGTTTATCTGCCTCTTCATTTCCTTTTATTCCTTTATGGGAGGGAACCCAAAGAAGCTTAATATCTCCACTTTCCTGGTTAGTCTTATTTATGATAGACAGTATCTCTTATACTATGTTCTGTTTGAGGATTTGTTTTTTACAGCCTGAAGGGCTGACAGTGAGTCTGAAATTAATAGCTAAAGTCATTGCGTTGTGTCCTTCACTCTAAGGTGATGTGTCTGAAGAGTTGTCTGTATGTCAGTCAGTTCGGCTGTGAAAATTGAGGTATGCTTTGGGAATCTGCTGGAGATGGTAATGCTGTCGGGATGGCATACTCCTAGTCCAGTTGTGTTTGTCTTTGGGTCATGGGATCCTTCATGGTTTGCACATGGTCTTTGTATGTGATGCTTAGATTGAGCTTTTTTCTGCAGTGATTTGGTTTTGGTATTGGTATTTTTTTAGCTCAAGGTCTCTCTGTGGGTGTCGGAATGTCCAGGGTAGAGTTTGCATGTTGTTAGATGGGTAAGGGCCCATTATGTTTATTTCTGCACCCTTTGTGTTTTCTATATGTTGGATTTGGTGTAGCATCGTAGGTTGTGGGTGGGGCGGCCTGTTCTGTGTCTGTGGGGTTGTAAATGAATCTGTCGGACTGGGTGGTCTGGTGGGAGACTGTGTCTTATAGTAGTAATTGGCTGTCCTTCATTTGATGATTAGTTCTATAGGTTTCTGTCCTATTTCTGCCAGTACTGCTATGTTTGGTGTGCATGAAGGTGCTCCCATTATTACTTTTAGTGCTCTGGTTGTATTGTTTGTTTAGCTATCTGGTTTGAACTATGTTGGACTAGCAGTGGATCTGCGTATAACAGTTTAGACATCACATGGGTCTGAGAGAGGTTAAGAAGAGATTTAGAATTTGTTCCCCAGTTCTTTCCACCAACTACCCCCATTAGGTTTATTCATTCTTTTGCAGCTTTAGTTATTTTGTCTACGTATGAGGTCTAGTTTTTTTTCTAGAAGATTACCCCTAAAAATTGTATATGAGCTGTAGTTAAGAGTTAATTCATTTAATGTTAATTTTGGGTATTCTGTTTTCTGGGTTTTTTTTAAATATTATTGCTTGGGTTTTGGTGGCTGAAAGTTCAAAGCCGTTATATTTGAACCATTTCGCTATTTCATTTTAATCCTACTGTATCTTATCTGCTCCTATTATTTTAAGCCTCTTGTATTTATTCGTTTTACGAATTTCTACTTTTCCTAGAAGAGACGTGTCATCCGCAAATTGTTTGACTTTGACATGTTTGACAATTTTGGAGAGGTCTGCAATCTTTATGTTGAACAATAAAGGGCTGAGGACACTTCCCTGCGGAACTCTTACATTTAGCGATACCTCTCTGGAAGTGTTATCTTCAATTCTTATTGGCAATTTCCTGTTTGATAGGAAAGATTTAATTAGTTGGACTATTGTATTTAGGGTGCCTATGCGAAGGAGTTTCTGGATCAGGCCCTCATGCCAGAGCATATCGTAGGCTTTTTCTATGTCCAGGAATACTCCCCACAGGCTCACTCTTTTTTCCGTGTGGGCATTGATTATTTCCTGCTGTAATACTGTTATGTGATCCATAGTGCTACGTTTCTTCCTAAAACCACAAGGAATGGTGGCAGGACATTGCTGGCCTCACAGAAGTGGTTTAGTCTGTTTAAAAAAATTGTTTCAAATGTCTTGCCTAGTTGCGAAGTAAGCACTATTGGTCTGTAGCTAAATGAGCATGGGGCCCTTTTCCATATGTTAGGGAAACAACTTTTTTCAAGGATGTCATTGAAGAGCTTTAAGATAAGATGTTTGGTTTTATGGTGGCGGTTTTTAAGCATTTGGTTCGTGATAAGATCTGGGCCTGAGGCAGAACTTAGCTTTTAAATTGATAAGGCTTTCTCAAGCTCTTCCATAGTTATTCTGTTTCTTTGTTTGAAGGGATCTTCTTGGTTTAGAGGGGGTAGAAAGTTACTTTCTGCCTGTTCGCTATAAATCTTGAAGTCTGGGTCTAAGTTTGAGTGTGAGCTGGTTTCTTAAAATTGCTCAGCCAAGAGGTGCATGGTGTACCTTGGCCCTTGATTTAGTCTTTTAATCTTTTTCCAGCTATCGTTTAGGTTAGCATTTAGATCTGGTTCTGTCTGTCCAGTGTCAGCTCTGCCCTTATCTACATCTCGCAGGGCTAAACTTCCTGCGATGCTCCTGTACGGCGGCAACGATTTGGAGCTGTAACCCTAGCCAATCAACGCTGAGCACCTTTTTTCGCTATGTACTTCGAGCCCCAAAAGAAAGAACAAAGTCCCGCCAAATATAACAACTAGCGCTGGCCTACCGGCTCTCTACATATTAAACTGATATCGCGATTCAACTGGCTGGGATTGCTCTAGTCTATTTACTATGTTGTGCCATGTTGTAATACTCGAGTAATACTCACTAAAGTCAAATATGAGGCCAGGCTAAGATTTATTTGAATATGTGAATATAAATACTCGCAGTTTGCATTTCTAAAAAATATTCGTTGTGTTTAAATTTATTTTTTGTTTAAAAAATTAGCTATGTTTTTCTGAGTGTAAGTTTAGAGTAGCGGAATGCTTTTTGTACTTAACTTGAAAGCCATCTTTCACAATAACAAAATAATGAAAAGTAAACTTATTTGCATCGTGAATGCAGAGATCTTACTGGTGTGGCGAGCAGACACAACTTTCGTCCCCTCCTGGGGAGATGCCAGATAGAAGCTGTGATCCCACATATTTCGAGCGTGAACCCCTTGGTTTACCTGCAGGGATAAGAATCCTCAATCTAAGGAAGGCGAGTAAACCCTGCGATTTTCTTTGGCCCATCCCAGTTACAGATTTTGTTTTCTTCCTGATTTAGCTGTTATTTATTTTTTTAACGATCAAAGAGGGAATAGAAATAACAACGGGTACAGGAGAGCTTTAGACGCAATCTACATTCTACATACGCACAGGTATTCGATAAAGAGACGGTGGCAGTCCAAGACTTCACACTGACCATGTTTGAAGGGCATATAACAGTTTTGCTTGGGCACAATGGAGCTGGCAAGACGACTACCATGTCCATGCTGACTGGTTAGTCTTTTATAAAATGCAGTTTCTGTAATGATTGTGGATGACTATTGAGTAAACATACCCACTCGCAAACATAAACACACACACACACACACGCACAGCCGTATATACTATACACGTTACCAAAAGACGTGGTTAGTATAACTGATGTGTCTAGAACTCTGCATGAAAAGGTAGCGAATGTTTCACCTACTTTCAACCTCTGGAACTGTTTAGACGTCATACTTCCCACTCATGAGCCTCTGTATATTTCAGGTTTTATATCGCCAACGTCTGGGACTGCCTACGTTAACGGCTATGACATTCGTTCCAACATTGTCAGTGCGAGAAGATGTCTGGGAATGTGTCCTCAGCACAACATCTTTTTTGACTCTCTCACTGTTGAAGACCATCTAAAGTTCTTTGCTTTGGTTTGTGCTTTTTTTATTCTTTCTTTCCCTTCCTTACGAATCAGAAGCAACTGCTCAACTATAAAATAGTTTTCTTTTATGAAATTATTTACCAAACTTATACTCATTTGACGGTTTAACAGGCTAGTTTCAATAATGTATATTTTTGCGTTATATTATTTTATTAAAGTCATATTTATTTCAACTTGGCCATTAACAGCTTCAACTGTCTGCGTTCTACCCTATCTAAGTAAATCATCATCAACACTAGCAATGTGTAGGCTGACCAAGATTTTTCATATGAACGCCATCAGATGCGAGAGCAAATTTCAACCGTAAAGTCACTCATTGTCCCCATCCTGCTGAACCAATGCGATACATCGACGCGTTCGCTTCCTAGCATAAGGGTGGGGTAGGGGAGAAAATCAAACTACATGCCTTCTGTTTGAGACATGAAAATTATGGCTAACACTAGCACGGAGCACCGTCTCGTCCCTCGTGGTCCTAGACGCTCTCCTGGCAACAAGTAAATTGACGTAAGTTTGTCTGGTTTGCCGGTGTAACCTTCAGGGAATCCCTGAGGAAGGCCAAACATAGAAATAACTGTCTGAAGAACATAAGGGTATGGACTGACTACAGCGTACAGGATCTGCTAAACGCCACCAAAGAAAGGTCTCACTGGCGAGTTTGGTAGCCATGTGCGTTCATCTAGACCCCGCTCTCACTCCTCACCGCGTGAACAGCACTAAACAACTGGTACAAATGAAGAGAATGAGTCAATAAATAACTAACGTGTATGTTTTACACAAACACACACATATTTATAAGTTGATACTTACTGTTTATTTATTCATTTCCGTTCATTTTAGTTTTGATTTGCGTTTTTGTAAACCAGGATAATCACGCTCTTGCTAGGATACACCGATATAAGTATTCTGATGATGTTGATGATGATGACCACGATTATTGTCATTGCTGAGCAAAGAAGTGACCATATTATAGAGTGTAAGGGTAAAGTAGCAAAAAATTTTCCTTTTCGCAAATTTGTGTTTGTGCGTAGCTCAAGGGTTGTCGCAAAGAAGACGTCCCTTCTTCCGTGATAAGATTTGCGACAGAAGTGGGCCTGGAGGATAAGCTGAAGGCTTATGCGAATACACTCTCAGGTGGGCAGATGCGAAAACTGAGTATCGCCATCGCGTTCATCGGAGGATCAAAGGTAAGGAAAACCGAAACATATCTATGTTGTCATATATACGCACATAGGCCCAACACGTTTACACGTATGTCCTCTTTTAGTCTTTCTGTGTTTCTATTCCCTGCGCGCACAATGTGTAGATACAATGGTGCTCCTCCGTGGTCTCTAAGAGTCTTTCTATGCATGCTTGTGTCTTTATCTGAACAAATACATGTGGCTGTCGGCTGGCATCTGCCTGTGCCAGATCGTAATTCTGGATGAACCCTCATCTGGCATGGACCCAGTCTCTCGCAGACAGATGTGGGAGATGCTGCAGAGAAACCGAGAAGGCCGAACCATCCTCTTGACCACACATTACATGGACGAGGCGGACATCCTCGGCGACAGGATAGCCATCATGGCCGAAGGAGTTGTGAAGTGTTGTGGAACATCTATGTTCCTGAAGAAAATATACGGTGAGATGTTCTCAAGCCTTTCTAGCTCAAGGTTTGCGCCGATTCTTGCGCGTAAAGAGTGCTTTCCTGCTCGTCC
Source organism: Marisa cornuarietis (assembly GCA_004794655.1). Classification (NCBI taxonomy): domain Eukaryota; kingdom Metazoa; phylum Mollusca; class Gastropoda; order Architaenioglossa; family Ampullariidae; genus Marisa; species Marisa cornuarietis. The sequence continues at coordinate 4,646,675 of SMMW01000576.1, read as the reverse complement.
GGTGCCAATTATTCTGTCCACATGGTGTTAAACTCTATAGGTCCAGAAAAGTCTTACAACATTTATATACGCTTTAAACAATTTTCACCAAACTGTTTTCATTGGTTTCAGATAAATCTACCGCAGAACATAGATCTTAATATGTTAAGTTGCATAGGTCATAGATGGCCTTTTAAAGATTCACTCGTCCTGCAGGAAAAGCAAGGGGAACAGCAGATGTAAACTCATAAAATTGTCACAGAAACTCGCGTTCGCGTAGTCACCTGGACATTTGCACGTTCTTTTACTTCACAAAACAAGACTCTGACTCTTTGAAGGTTCTGTATACATTTAACTCAATTTACAAAAATATGGTGAAATACTTAATACAATTGTATGATAATTTTTGATGAAAAACTATTTCTTAATTCACAATCCAAAAATTACTAATTACTCTACAAATCTAATTATCAAATAGTCTAAAAGAAAGTTTTTTTCTCAGTTTGTTAACAAAAAATACATAAGTTTATAATACGACACAAAGTAACTTTTTACTGTTCACACTGGATAATGTTCTTTATACACTGTTATATATAGCCACTGGAATTTAATGTTGCACTGGTCCAAGAAATTATATATATCTTCCCAAATTATCTTTCAAAACATTGACGCCTCCACTAGGGGACAGACGTTATACACACTGCGCTGCCTCTGTTGACTTGTGACCGAACTCTCTTCCCTCATCGACGATGCCTCTAGACTCTAGAGAAACACGCGTTAAAGAAAATGGCGCTGCCTCTTGGGGACGAGCGACCACAACATTCCTTGTCCAAATACTCCAGGATTAAACCCAAATAACTCCAAATCCAAATAATTGCGCCTATTACAGTTACAAAAGAGAACAACATAAACAAATTCCTAATACATGTCTACATAAAGAATAATGGAAAAATTAAACTTAGACAAAAAATCCGAGATACTCAAAAAAGTACTAACATATCACCTTTCTCGAAAGACGCATTTACTCCCCTATACGTCATGTCCCTCCACGTGCAGTGTTCCCCTGGGAAGTGAAGCGTTGTCCGGCGATGGTGAATTGTATCTTCTTCCCCCTTTCTTTCCCACTGTCTGAAACTAAAACATTCTTACTCATGCGACAGGTGCGGCTTGGCCACCCGCGCTGTGCCATTTACTCTCATGCTACCCTCTGTGACATAAGTACAGGGCTAAATATACCTTTGCAATAAATAACTCGTGATATGTTAAGACTTCGTTTAAAATAAATCGCAATAAATTTCCGTTTCATATCCGTTGGAGTTCCCTTTTTCTGTGCAGGAATGTATCAGAACTTTAAAACTATTTTGTGTCACGGAAAAGAGATTTCAATTTTATTGAACCCAGCTTACCAACGGATTTTATTAAACCTGCCAGACTCAGTCACCGGCACTGATATGTGATGCACACACGATTATTGTTCAAGATGAATTTTAATGCATTTCTCACGATATGTAGGGGCCGGCTATCACCTAGTCATTGTGAAGACTCCTGACTGTATTGTGGACGATGTGACGTCTGCCATTCAAGAAAAAATCGAAAGTGCTCAGCTGGAAGAGGAGGCTGGGGCAGAACTATCGTACCTGCTGCCAATAGAGGAGTCGTCAAAGTTTGTGGAGCTGTTCAGCATGATTGAGTCTGAAAGCGAAACGCTTGGTATATCGAGTTTTGGGGTCACTGCCACGACAATGGAAGAAGTTTTCCTCAAGTAAGTTTGCTTATACTGGGGTTTCTACCATTATAAGAGAAACACTGATGTTCATTAGTTCGTTTATTCGTTCTTTTCCTTTCTTTCTATTTTTAGACACGGTTTGTTACAAATCATTCAGTGTTGTTACGTACTTGCCTTGTCTGCCTCAGAGTCGGTGTCGGTATCGGTGGCGCTCATCGCCAGTCAAGCGAAAACGTTGTCGCTTCCGTGGTTGAGACGACCTTGGACACGATCGAGACAGGTACACTTGTAGATGCATCAAGGATCCCTCTCCGAGAAATAGAGCTGCAGAAAATAAATCCATCAACGTCAGGTCCATCAACATCTTTATCAAAGACAGCTCCGTCAGTGACAAGAGACACGAACTTTGTGGGTGAGTACAGTGGGACCTGTAATGGAAAATAACATTCTGGCCATTTTCGCCTTAATACTAAATAATAATCATTATAATGGTATTGATACAGCACACTTTAACATCACCAAAGGAGGGTTCAAGGCGCTTTACGCTATGGAGACATACACCAAAATAACGGTCCCTTTAAACAAAATGCATTCTACGTACAAAATACATCAACGATGTAAAAGGAAAAAGGAAAAAAGTCCGTCGCAGATGAAAATAATAAATAATCTCCATCAGATAAAATTTGTATGTGTATTTGTTTGGATAAGTCCGTCAGAGATTTTTTCTTGTTCTCTTATTTTCGATGACGAATCGGAAAATAACAAGCGCCAACATACAGACAGGTACATGCACATGTTTGTTTCGCGCGATACTACTTTCGTCACTTGTCTTCTCGTTTGTGTTCTTTGTTCACTCACTTGCAGGTGATAACCCCCATTCTTAAATGTGTTCCTTCTTGCCGTGCTCATCATCTGGGGCATATTAGCCAGCACACGAGAGAGAGAGAGAGGTGGTGGATTCTCTATGACACAATTTTTCTCACTTCTAATTTAATCCCCGTTAACATTTCGTGTCACCCACTTTTTCCCTAGTTTGGTCTCCTAGTCTTCAGAATTGGGTATTGTTCGTTTTTCTTGTGCTATACACTAATTTCTTCCACGACGTTTTCCCCTTATGTCTGTCATAAGTGGTTTAGAGTGACTAGTTTTTCTCTTGAGCTAGTACTTCAGATCAAAACAACTTTATTACAGCAGCGTGATTGATTTTCTAACTACCCAAAACAACGAAGCAAACACACGATTGACTGATCAGGGAAACACTGTCACCCTTCATCTAAACTTCTTTCTGAACTTTTGCCTCCTCAGCATTAAACTGGAGTTATGAACGCCTGATCTATCCCCATCTACACCTGACAAAGTTCTACGGGATGTTCATTAAGAATGCCATAAAGTACCGTCGTCACCTTATCTTGACGCTCGCCGTGATGGTCATGATAATACTTCTTGTGGTATTCGTTCTCGTCCCCAAGGTTCGAGGGATATTTCTTGGTCTTTATAACTCTGACTTTTAGTTTGTCTATTTTTATGTATTTTTTTATGAGAAAAATTTTAAAAGTTCCTACCCAATCACATAATTTAGCAATAATGTTGCTATATTGTTCAGCTGTTTCGACCCAAAATGTACCGGAAATAAAAGTATAAAGACGAGAAGTTTACATTGTTCTATACACAAATTATAAAATAATGCGTCAGGGTTTTTTCCTGGGGTTGTAACTAGACCATACATGCATACATTATTGAAACATTCTATGTAAATTTTAACTTCAGCATGAAGATAAAAGTGAATCCCAGCCTCCCTTGAGGATGAGCCTGGACGTGTTTACCGAGACAGTCGTGGCCTTCACCACGGGACTTACCCCTTCAGCGCACACGACAAATTTAGGCAAATCCTACAGATCTCTTTTTGGCCAGGATGAAACAGTTCATAAGGCTGACGTTGACATGAAATCATATTTCCTAGCTCAAGCCGTAGATCTTCAACCACAGGACTACGTGGAAAAATTGATTATTGGTGCGGAATTTCTGCCCGTCTCAGAGTCCGATGACGTTCAGATCACTGCGTGGTACAGCGGTCATCCATTTCACGCCCTGCCCATTTCCCTGGCATACGTTATCAACGCTTTCGCCCGAGCGGTAAGTGTCGTGGCGAATTGAGAGGTGAGCTCTTTAGTGCAGCTGTCAAGGTATTAGAAGTTCTCAAGATTCGAGTTTTGTTGGTTGTTCGTTTGATTACAAGAAAATGTTTGCTTTAACATGCGCTGTGGCCATTGCATGTTATCGTGTCAGGTGAGCTTTGTAGTTCTTAGCAGACACATATGCCGCACACATGACTCCTTAACACAGTTGTCGTCGCAATTATCAACCAACATCAGGAGACGTGTACCTTAGTCTTTATATCAAAGAAAGCTTCCAATAGGTTCTCAGATTTTTGTCTAGCTACTATGGTATTAAGCCGTTATGTTGCGAAACACCTTCCCGCAGACTCTAAATTTGATTCGCTGTTGTTCCAGACCACGGGGGATACCAGTCGCACAATCAACACTTTCAACCATCCTCTGCCGGCTGATGATGAATTTAAAGAAGTGATAGATTTTTTGAAAGGTACTATGCTTGGCTTTTCACTAGCCTCTACAATGCTGTTCGGGATGGCTATCCTGACTTCTATGTCTGCTTATTTTGCGATCAAAGAGCGGCAGACAGGAGCAAAACATGTACAGATTATCAGTGGAGCTGACCCGTTTTCTTTCTGGTTGTCGGCCTATACATGGGATTACATCTTCATCCTGATTGTAAACCTGTTGTTACTGATAACGCTTATAGCATTCCAGGTAATTGTCGTTTTGCATGTAAGCCAGTGTAATTAAAGATCTTTGTTTATAATATTTTCACTGAAATTGTGGCCTCCCCTCCCCCATTGCACTCGCACCTATCTGAACAAAGTTGCAGGAAAAGCTTAGCATGACTATGACTTCAAGTATAAACATTTATCCCGCCCTTTCCATATTTCGGGGGAGGATGGGATCCTGGAGGTTGAGGTCCCTGATGGGCTGCGGCCCATCATACCAACACACCTCTTTGGCCCAGACTTCTCCTAGACGGGAGATTGGTGTGGCCCACACCAATCAATCGGCTGGTCGTGCAGTGCCCTAGCTTTGCTAGAAGGCTGCGGCCGGGGTCTACACACTCTGTAGGCCAGAGTATATTCCTTCTGTATCCCTGGTGCGACCCTGCTGGAAATGCCCTTAGTGGTACCGCTCGGTCGCATCCCCTTGTTGGACTCCGTGGTGGGTGGGGAGCAGAAAGAACGAATAATATAGTTTTCATTATGGCAACAACAACAACAAAACTTGGGAAACGCCTGCGTGAGAGAGAATCTTCTGATAGTGAGAGTGAGGTGAGAGAAAGCGTGAGGAAGAGTGCTGAAGGGGCCTGGCCCCGTTTTCTTGTAGTCGAAGCCGCTCTCGTCCCTCTCCCCTTTTGCGATCGCAAAAGGATTCAAAAATATTTCGTCTGGTTTCTCCTCCATCAAGAGATTGCGCACTGGACAACTTCTCGTTCAGTATTCTAGTCAAAAGTCTTCAGAGGCCCTTCGCCGATGGGACGGAAAACAGTTCGTGGACCGCCCCATAAAGGTCACACCACACAGGTCCCTCAACTCTTCAAAGGGGGTCATTCGATGCCCTGACCTTGCCGGGATGTCGGAGCTTGACATTAAGTCAGAACTGGCATCCCAGGGGGTTTCTGCAGTACAGAGGGTGACAATAAAGAAGGATGGACAGTCTATTCAAACAAATACCCTATTTCTTACCTTTTGTCTAGCTAACATACCCGACTCCATTGATGTTGGGTATTTACGGGTCAAAGTTACTTTATTCATACCTTCACCGTTGCGCTGCTTCAACTGTCAGCGTTATGGCCATGGGGCGAGCTTTTGCAAGTCCCAAAGCCAGCTGCTTTCGCTGCAGCGAGACTGGCCACGTGGCAGCTGATTGTTCCTCAAGCGCCAAGTGTGCAAACTGTGACGGGTCTCATGTTGCTTCATCCAAGGACTGCCCGAAGTGGAAGGAAGAGGCAGCCATCCGATGCGTATGCGCGGAATCTGGCGTCTCTTACGCCGATGCTCGCCGTCGCGTAGTGGGTGGATCCTCAGGAGCAACTACTGCAAGCTCCACTTCCTACTCGGCAGTCGTTGCAAAACGACCGTCAGTGTCTGTGTCTATCCAGACGGACATGACATGGGTCTCTTCGGAGTGCCCTGTCAGAGTCCGTCAAGCTATGCCTCCTCCTCCTGCAAGCAGTGGTGGCTCCCAGTCATCACAGGCCTCTCAAACTCAAAGCAAACAAACCTCACCAGTCAGACCTCCACGCAAAATAGAACGAAACACAAAATCTCCAAATAGTAAAAACACTACACCACAGACAAACAAGAAAGACACAAGCAGAAACAAAATCACCAGACAGACTTACTCCACAACACAAAACATCTGGAATCGCCACTGCAGTGAATTCTGTCCCTGTTACTAACCGTTTTGCCTCTCTTGGCGAGCAGGGGATGGACGTGGATGAGCGACGTCTTGCGTTGCATTCTCCATCCCGCCTTCCCCTGCCTTCTCCTTCTTCTGTGAGGTGCTCTGTGTCCCACCCTCACAGATAAAACATGTCTACCATCCTTGAATGGAACTGTCGAGGGATCCGAGCCAACTTTGAAGAGCTCCGATGCCTAGCATCTCGTTTGTCACCTGACATTATTGCTCTTCAGGAGACTCTTCTCCTACCTTCTACCTCCTTTTCCTTCAAAGGCTTTCAAATTTTACGTCAAGACTCGCAATCTGACGTCCCTTCTTCTTCGCTCCCACCTTTTGTTTAGCCAGATAGCACTTTCCACTCCTCTTCAAGTTGTTGCTGCCCGAGTTACGCTGGGCAAGACTATCACTATTTGCTGTATCTATCTTCCTCCATCCGCTCGGATCTCCCGACAAGACCTCGAGGGTCTTCTGACCCAACTTCCTTCTCCTGTCCTTCTTTTGGGGGACTTTAACGGGCACCACCCTCTATGGGGCGGGGTTTCGATTGACCCTAGAGGAGAGTTGTTGGGATCATTTTTTATGGAAAGTGATCTCTGCCTCTTAAACGATGGCCTGAACACTTTTTGTCAGCCATCCAGCAGCACCTTTTCAGCAATCGATCTGTCAGTAGTCAGTCCAGCAGTATTATTAGATTTTACCTGGACTGTACACGACGATCTATGTGGAAGTGATCACTTTCCAATAATTTCACGTTTTATGAATACTCTGGAGCAGGACGATAATTTTTACAGTGGCGGGTGGAACTTGACTAAGGCAGATTGGCCTGCCTTTCGGGCCCTCTGTGCCACCCGCCTTTGTTCTAATGATCGTTTTAATTTAGATACCTATGATACTGACCAGGACCACCCTATTACGATTGTTATCACCACTCTAACTGCAGTTGCTTCGGCAACCATTCCAAAGAAAGGGACACGGAAACACCATCTACGTGTCCATTGGTTTACTGAAGAGTGCAGGGTGGCCCAGCGTGATCGGAAGAAGGCCCAGCGCCTTGTCTTCCGCCACCCCACTCCAGAAAATCTGCTAAATTTTAAACGCAGCAGAGCACGAGCTCGTTTTATTTTTAAACAAAATAGAAAACTTGCGTGGCAAAGGTTTGTGTCATCATTATCCTCCCGCACCACCTCCCAGGAGGTGTGGGCAGCCGTGAGGAAAATAAAGGGAAGGTTTCAGGCTGGTTCAATAGGCCACCAGCAGGTTGGAGACTCTGTCCTCACAGAGGCACGAGATGTTGCTAATTCCTTGGCATCCACCATTGCTCAAAACTCTTCTTCTTCTAACTACTCTCTAGAATTTCAGCGCCTGAAGTTGGTTCGGGAATCCTCTAGCTGCGACTTTTCTTCCGATAACTCTGAACAATACAACGAACCCTTCTCTCTTAATGAGTTGCAGCGGGCTTTTGTAAGAGATGCTTTTGTAAGTAAAGAGCATGTGTTAGGAGTTTTCTTTGACTTGGAAAAGGCCTACGACACTACCTGGAAGCAAGGTATCCTGTTGGACCTTCACGCCATTGGCTTCCGGGGTCGTATGCCTCTCTTCATCAAGAACTTCCTTTCTCAACGTCTCTTTCGAGTTCGTATAGGATCTATCCTGTCTGCTCCTCAGGAACAGGAAATGGGCGTCCCACAGGGCAGCATTCTATCACCTACTCTTTTCAACATTAAAATAGATTCCATTCTAAAATCTGTCTGTCCAGATTTGGCTGCCTCGTTATATGTAGAAGACTTTGCTCTCTGCATCCGAGGCCGATCCCTACCGTGTCTCGAACGCCGGCTTCAGCTGTGCGTCAACGCTGTGCAGAAGTGGGTGACAGAAAATGGTTTCAAATTTTCTCATACGAAGTCAGTATGCATCCATTTTTGTAAACTACGAGGCATGTTTTCAAACCCATCTATTACTGTCAACGGCAAGGTTCTGAACGTGGTCCAGGAAGTAAAATTTCTTGGGGTCATCTTTGACCGAAAACTTTCCTTTCTTTCTCACATAAAATCGTTACGCCTATCATGTCAGAAAGCCTTGGGCGTTCTTAGAGTAGTTGACCATGTCAGCTGGGGAGCGGACCGCACGGTACTGCTTCGCCTGTATCGTGCCCTGGTCCGCTCCCAGCTAGACTATGGATCCATCATCTATGGCTCTGCTCGAGAGTCCTATCTCAAAATTCTTGATCCTATTCATCATCAAGGGCTCCGCATCTGTTTGGGTGCCTTCCGCACCACTCCTGTACAAAGTTTGTACGCAGAAGCTGGTGAGCCTCCACTTTCTCTCCGTCGTTTGAAACTCATTCTATCCTATATCTGTCGTCTAAAAGCTCATCCTGAAAACCCTGCTTACAGTGCTGTTTTTGAACCACAGCGTGCTGCCCTGTATGCCATTCGTACCAACGAGCAAAAACCAGTATCACTCCGTGTTGCACCTCACCTACAAGCAGCCGCAGTAGATATCCTCGTTTTAAGCGCTAAGAGCATGCTCTCTATGAGTGTGAATATGTGCTATAAAAATCTTCACTATTATTATTATTATTATTATTATATTCAGCATGTAGAGACTCTCCCTCTCTTACCAGCTCCTCCTTGGACTCTTTCTGTTCCAGAGATCCGTCTCGATCTTTCAGCTTTCAAAAAAGGTGACACTTGTGACCTCATCTTTCTCCAGCGCTTTCAAGAGCTTCTGTCTGACTATCCTGGATTGTGTTCTATCTTTACAGATGGCTCCAAAATTCCAAACGGTGGCCCTGTAGCTGCGGCAGCAGTCCCGTCGTGCCAGCCGCAACAAGCCTCTTCTGCCCGACTTGCGGATGGCTGCTCTATTTTCTCTGCGGAACTTCACGCTATCTTGCTAGCCTTACAGCATGTTCACCGCTCTTCGGAGCAAAACTTTCCGATCATCTCAGACTCTTTATATACTCTCCAAGCCCTTCTCTCCCAACGTTCTGACCATCCCTTTGTGGTATAGATTCACACTATCCATGCAGCTCTAGTCCAACGGAGAAAAGACATTGTTTTCATTTGGGCTCCTGGCTGGTATCCCAGGCAACGTCCAAGCGGACCAGGCCGCCAAGGCTGCATGTCAGTCGCCTGGTAAACTACACTCGATAGTATCAGCAGACTGTAAATCTATCCTCTCGGCCTATGTTCAGTCCTTGACGCAACGCCATTGGGACACTCTGGGCCAAAATAAGTTACATGCCACCCTTCCTTCTCTTTCAGACCGCTTGCCTTCATACCGTCCTGTGCGGCGGGAGGAGGTAGTTCTTTCCAGACTAAGACTAGGACACACCTATGCCACGCAGTCGCACCTTTTACGAGGTGAGCCACCGCCAGTTTGTCCTTGGTGTCAAGGAATTTTTAATGTTGTACATGTTTTAATTACTTGTCCTGGACTCCAGAGTATCCGCCGGCAGTTTTTATACTGCAGGCTCCTTGTTTTCTTTGTTTAGGTCCGTCCCATCGACAGCTATTTTTAACCTTTTTTTTAAGGCGGATAGGGCTTTATCATAAGATTTAAGTTTTGGAATTTTGGGATTTTGGAATGTTGATGGCTTTTTTGGGCCACAACAATCCTTTAAAATGTTCTCGCCTCTCAAATGTGTTTCCTGCTTTTTGTGTGGCTTCTTAATTTTTTACTATGTCATATTAATATTACTTGAGAGTTTTTGGTCCCAAAACATTTTAAACAAGAATACTTTTTCTCGCCGTGATATAGCCTTAGTTGCTGACACGGCGTTAAACACAAACAAACAATCCATATATAAGATGCAAATGTTATGCGATATGTTTTGTGTACGTTGCATGTTTTTTAAATTCAAACATCTGTCCATAGAGTTTAGAAAAACGTTGAAAAAATATAATTTTTTTCCTTGTCGTCTTCTGTGTACAGCTGTATGTAGTTGTGACCTGGTAATGTCGGGTAGCTTGCTGTTGTGACAGGTGGATGCAATCTTGGAGGGCAGGAACCTGGCAGTGTTGTGGCTAGTGATGATGTTGTACAGCTTGGCCGGTCTACCATACGCATACCTTCTCCATTTTTTTTTCAAAGTCCCTGCCACCGGTTTTTCTGTGTTGCTGATCCTTAAATCCATCACAGGTGAGATGATGATAATAATGCGATTATAAAGCGCAATATCTAAGCCATAGGCAAACTCATTTCGCTAAACAATCACAAAGATGTAGAACAAAGAACAATGCGAAGACTCGCTGCGTTCCGGCAGTAAGGGGAGATCACCGATTTAATGGTAACGACTCCAGAGAATAAAGGGTAGTAGTATCAAGAGAATAGTGAGAACATAGTGAGAAATCTAGAGAATACGAAGAAATGCTATCACATGAAACTGCAAAAATTGATGTCACTTCAGTTTACTCACTGTAACTAAAGGTCGCTGTCAAAGCGAGTAAAGCACGGCGGAATGGAATCCAGCCAGTAGATCCAAACAGTTCGAACTTCAAATTAACATTAGTGTCACAGAGGGGTGACCTGGAGGCTAATAGTCAGTGCAGCGCGGGTGGCCGAGTTGCTACTGGCGCGTGAGTAATAGATTTTTTTTTAGACAGTAAGAGAAAGAAAGGGGGAAGAGTATTTAGTGAACTGTCGCCAGCCTGCGCTTTACTTCTCAGAGAGACACGCAAGTGGAGAGACTGCGTGTGGGGAAGTGAAGGCTGCGTCTTCCTACAAAGGTGTGTTGTTGTGTTTTTGTTAGTAATTCGGATTATTTTGTATGAGGTGAATTTTTCCTGTATGTTTTTAAAGAGAGATATAGATATATATTGGTAATTTCTTTTGTTGTAACTTTTGATAGACGCAGTCTGTGAGGCCGGGTGACGGGACCAAGAGATGGGCCATAAAAGTCTGTGAGGCCGGGAGATGGGCCAGTCTTTGAGGGCTGGGTGATGGGCCATGAAGTCTACGGGGCTTGGCAGATGCCATGGAATGTCTGAAGATTTTTTTGTGATTGTTGTTTTGTGAGCTAGCTGAAGTTTTGTGATTTTGTCCTGTAGTATGTGTTGGTGGCTCGTGCCGAGAGAAAGCGCCATTTTGAGTAAAACAAATGGGCCCAGAGGCAGCGTTTGTGTTATGAGGTTGGATCGTTCGTCCCCAGAGACACCGCTGACCGAGTTTTGTGTTTAACGTTTGTCCCCGAGTGGAAGCGTTTATGGTTTGTTTTTTTGTGTGTGTGTGGAAGATGTATTTTTTGTTATTAATGAATCGTCAGTTCCCCAGTGACTTCAAATTAAGAACATTATCCAGTGTGAACATCAATAAATGACTTTATGCCGGAGTATAAACTTTACTAGCATTCTTTGTTAAGAATCAAACTAAGACAACAAACTTTCTTTTAGACTATTTGATAATTAGAGTTGTTGAGTAATTAGTGATTTTGGGGTTGTGTATTATGAATTAGTTTTTCTTCAACAATTATCGTAGAATTTTACCATATTTTGTTAATATAATTGAAAAAGAGGCAGAGTTGTTTGTGAAAAAACGCGAAAATGTCCAGGCGTTAAGTGAACGCAAGCAGCTCAGACACTTAGATACAGTCCAGAGAATAGTAGAGAAAACCAATCAGAAGCACATGTAAACATGAAGGTACCGCACTTTTATCCAATTTAAAGCACGACCACAACACAGAAACAAAACCAAGAAACGTTTTATTAAGACAGAAAGTTATGTGCACGATATGGAAGTATTTTAAGAAGGATTTAGTGACGTGCGTGCCTTTAAATCTTTTTATTGTGTGTCACTTCTGAAAGGATTGTGTACCATGATTGTGAGCTTCGTCTTCCACATACCTGTACTCAAGATACCAAACGGCGATATAGTGGACAACGTATGCAGGATATTGTTTCCTCAATTCTGCTTTTGCAGCAGTGTCTTATGGATCTTTATCAATAAATACACCATCAACTTTTGCAAAAATGTTAACGTTACAGCATGCCCGGAAACGCTAAACCCTTGTTGCAAAGGTGAGCATAAACGTTAGTTTGGGTATTATTATTTTTATTATTATTCACTACCAAACTGTCTACTCTCTAAAAAAGCAACATTAAGGGAAACAACGAAGTGACTCGTTTTTTGAACGGTAGATAATTAACATTCTTTCTATTTTAATTTTTAGCTATCGTATGCACTAACACGTTTATTAATATTAATGCTAGATAAAAGCAAACCGATATAAATAATTTTATATGGCTTAATGCTGAAACATAGCTAGACCATTGCAAAGTAAATTGATTCATGCTGTTAGACAGGAGGGAAAGAAAGACTATGATCATGAGAAAGCAGAGTCTCTCTGTGTTCCATTTCGATCGTGTGTAGAGCACTGTCAAGAGATCTGCTTCCCATATGAAGAAAATTACCTGTCCTTTCGCTACCCAGGCGTGGGAGGTAACCTCGTCTGTATGATGCTTCAGAGCCTAATCTTCTTCGCACTTTTAATCATCTTGGAATTGCAGGTTCCACAAAAACTTGGGTACTACTTGAGGAGTAAGTATTTACACAGGGAACTTGACATGTCTCCACTGGCTAGCATTGTAGCTGCTTCCATTTCGTGGTTTTAAAACCGAGCTTTTATACTGTGCTTTTAACCAGCTAACGCACACAAACATCGGGGTGGATATATGTGAGATTTCGACTTTTTGCTGGCATAATGAAGAATATGCGTGAGTGTGCTTAGCTAGTGTGCTATTTAAAGTTTCTCTACTGACAATTCCCGATAGAGCTCCAGCAAGTTGAATTTTATTTCTATTTTTATTGTGCTCTGTTGTTTTCGACTTGCAATGACAGTAACAAGCAGTTTAACTAAGCTGGCGCTTCTATATTGCCGGCAATTGTTTTGAAACACTTAGGCAGAAGTAGAAAGGCAACAATTGAAGACACGCAAAAGAATTTAAAGACCTGCCCCTATATGTTGAATTTTGTCCTAGTTTTTGGAGAAAAACGAAGATTTAAAAATGAATAACGTTTGCTTGCTACACTATGGACTATTGTAGAGTGTAGAGTGTTACATGTCAGAGCATCGATCGTGCAGTGCCGTGTAAATTGCAGCATTGTGCCAGAGACCACCGCAGACTCTGACTATGCTATTCCTCTTCATCACTTTTCTCAGCGGGGCGGTCTGATGTTGGCTCAACACCTGCTGACGAAGACACTGACGTCAGGGACGAACGTTTACGAGTGTCATCGGGCCAAGCTGCTGCAGACACACTGGTGTTGAACAACATCTCCAAAAAGTACGGCAATGTACTGGCGGTGGACCACGTCTTTCTCGGGGTGTCAAAGCAGGAATGCTTCGGGCTGGTAGGCAAGAATGGGGCGGGCAAAAGCACCACCTTTAAGTTGATCACCGGTGACGTCATGCTGACTAGCGGAGACGTCTTCGTCCAACAACACAGCGTCAAGACAGAATTCAAACAGGTAGGGTTATGGTTAAAGTCTGGTGTTACGCTAATGTGAATACCAAACATTGTAGAAATCAAAAGGTAGCAGTGATTTGAGGAGGTGTAGCAGCATTTGACTATCACTACATATTTTCGGAAAGGATGAAGCCCAGGTACAGACTGTAAGTAAGTTGTGGTGAGTAATGCAGAGGTCAAACCAGTATTAACTTAGTGATTTCTGGGGGACGGGAGAAGAGCCCCTCACAATCGTACTGACTTTTAGTATTGTTCTTGTCTTTTAGCGGAGCTAGGAAATTATGTGCCTTTGTATAAAAATCGCTGGTACTTTCTCAGTCATATTTATTCCAAAAACCCTCGATTGCATTGGTTTCGGATCTGACGATTCTTTGTGCAACTTATATGCTATATTCCTTGACTGAATATGGATGTTTTTAGATGAAAAGCAGCGGCAGGGTAGGTTACTGCCCTCAGACCAACTCGCTAATAGGGCACATGACTGGGCGAGAGACTCTGTACATGTTTGCGCGCCTGCGGGGAGTGCCTGCTGCTTCTATTTCTCCCCTGGTGTCCAGTCTTCTTTCCGCTGTCTTTCTAAGCGAATATGCAGATGTGGTGTTCAGCAACTACAGGTGAGCGAAAAAAGGAATAAAATGGAAAGGTGTTTTTTTGTTGATTGCCCTATTTTAAAGTTGAATTGACCTGCACGCACTATTTTTTCATGATCACTATAGCAAATATATTATTGTTTATATATATATATGCTTGTGCATGCGCGTGTGTATCAGTGCATGTTTCCGTTCACGTTGCCTATACAATTCATGTAGAACAGCTGCCTGATATGTTCTGCTATGGCTTTCTGGAAAAAAAACATCATCAGAGAAGAGCCTTTAGTAAAGTCTGTGTATGCCATTGAGTTTCAGGTTAGGAAGTTCATCATAGGCTCTTTAAAGAGCCATGCTCCTTCCTCCCGATTCCGAGTCATCTCCTGCACAAATGTCAAGTCTTGATGATTTCACTTGTAACCCGTATCATCAATCACTTCTTGTCGACTGGTGCTGTATATCAGTTGCTTAAGCATGCTGTCAACACCTCAGTTCTGAAGAATCCCAGTCTTGACCCTAAAATCCTTGGAAACTACTGCCCTGCTTTCAATCAAAAGATATTAATAACAATAATGAAGATTTATGTAGTGCATTTTTCTACCAGCAGAAAATACGGAGCAGTCATAGTACGCACTACCTTAACTTCAGAGATATGTACATCTCCGGAGACTCCGAGTAGTAACACGCGTTCCAATGGCGACAGAGATGTGACACTGCACAGAACATAGCTGTCGTTTCTGACCCTCACAACTGTGAATGGCATAACAGCTGCATCAAGAGTAAAAACAAATCTCCCAGTTCTGTTCAATGTCACTGAAAATATTATACTGGTACAGCTCCCAAAGCATTTCTCCAGCTGTAATCTACTTGCGCCATTTCAGTCAGTCTGAAAAACATTCTACTGAGAGTAATGAATAAATTATTAACTGTTTTTGTTCCCCGACCTGGCCCGAATTGCTCTTTGGGACAGATAAAGTCTTTTCTTATCCTTGAGTTCTCGCGATCGGTCATTTCGACCCTTCCTGTCAGGTTTTGCCAACACAAAAAGGACATGTTTGTTTTTCTATTGTCCCGGCTGGATTATTACAGGTCTCTATTCATCATCTCCCTAACCGCCTACTGGACAAACCTCAAACGGGTAGGAATAATGCCACTCTTATTGTCATCCTAGGTGAAAAGTGGCCGATGGTATACCCTTCCTTCGCGAACGTCACTGGCTGCCAGTCCGAGCTCGCAATGTTTACAGTGGACATACTGTGCTACGGTTGTCTTCACGGCCTTGCTTCAGCATACCTGTCTGACGCTTAAAGCCCAATTCACTCTCTTATGTCTGCTTGTTCAGCCCTTCATTCTGTGCCACACATGAGACGGGACAAATTCGCCAGACGTTCCTTTTTTCTTCTGAGGCCTCACTGACCGAAATTCTCTGCCCCTTTCTTTTCGAACTGTCTCCATTTAAAGCCTTCCAATCCAGCCGCAAACTCATCTCTTTTAGAATTATCTTACATAACTAAGAGAACTGGTCTACCCATCAACTTCATCCAAGCATTGAGTTTTCTTTTCATGGTGTCGTCTGTTTAAGTTTACGTGTCTTTTGTAAGAAAATGTTTAATGCGCCTTATTCAACACCCATCTCAAGACTTATTTCAGAACTGACAAAACATCTGCAAATGATATATGTTGTAGTGGTGGTAACAAACGAAAGCTGTGCATAGCAGCTGCTCTGATTGGCAACCCTTCCATCATCCTGCTGGACGAACCTACGTCAGGTGTGGACCCTGCTGCTCGCCGCCAGTTGTGGACTGTTTTGTCAGATGTGCGAGCCAGTGGTTGCACTTTGGTTCTTACCTCTCACAGGTAAATGAATTTTGCAAAAAAAATGCTCTTTATATCTTCACTGAGTGAGTCAGGGAATCTATGAGTCAACATGAATGTAGATGAGAATATGTGAATGGAAGTATCATTGATTGATTAAGCGAGTATATAGTCAGACGTGTGTGTGTGTGTGTGCTACATGCTGCAGTCAAGATACTGTAATACAATAGAAACGTTTGCACATCAAACATCATTTCAAAAAAAAAAGATGAGCTTCGATGTAGAGCTTAACCCATTTTTAGTGTCTATAACTCATCGAACAAATAAAAAAAGCTTATTGTAATGTTAGCCTTGGAAGATGAAAATGTGTTATTTTCCGGAAGACAGAATCTCAATGTTTTTCAATAAGCTAATTAGTTGACTTTTTGGCATTTATACTATTTCTTTGTCCGAGGTCTCTATTATAATTTGTCCCGGAACTTAAAACGTCCATTAAATACCATTAGTATGACTTGTTAGATCCAAACTTTTGTTATTTCAGCATGGAAGAGTGCGAGGCCCTGAGCACTCGACTTGCCATCATGGTGAATGGCCAGTTCAAGTGTCTTGGGTCGCCACAACATCTAAAATCAAAATTCTCGCAAGGTTTTTTGCTGAAAGTTAAGATGGCGTGGGTACCAGAAGGCTATGGTGCTATTTCCCAGCCTTTGATACACTACGTCTTAAACACATTCCCAGGAACAGAGAAACTTGACGACAGAGACGCCTACATAACATTTAAGGTGGGTTCATCCTTTCTTAACACTGGTTCGTTCGTGCAATCATAACTTCATGGTTCGTTTTCTTTTTCAAGTGACCATACGCTGAACTCGAAGTTTGACGTCTGCGGCGAAAGACGCCATCCGTTGCTCATGCCAGCCCCGCTGGGACCAGTTGCGCACATGTATTCTGACCGCAAGATGTCATCCGCTTAGTGTGGGGTGCAGTTGTAAAATCACAAAGCTGGTCTTTCTCAATGAGCAGAAACTTGCTGTCAATAACAAACGTATCATTTTAGTTCTCCCAAACAATTAACCCTCAGAAACAAGTTTGAAAAATGGTTCTTCTTGGCTACCTCCTTATCTCTTTTGGTCCTCTGTGTGATGTCTTTAAAGAAATAATATATTTTGCCGATTACTTTGTGCCCCATGACTAAGATGATGTGAACCCCGGATTTTACACAGCACAATCCACTTCCTAAATAAAATTTTAAAATTGAATTTATTAAAACTTCTTTCATATGTTGCATATTTTGATGATGATGATGATGATGATGATGATGATGATGATGATGATGATGATGATGATGATGATGATGATGTCCATTTGTAATGCGCAGGTATCCATTCGGAAGAATGCTCATTGCGCAGCAAAAAAAAAAAAGAGTAAATAAACAGATAAACACCAGGAAAGTAAAAAATAAAGACACAAGTGTTGCTTGGTTGTTTAAGTTTAAGTCCGTCTTAATTAAACAGATGGGTCTTCAGTCTTTTTCGAAACGTGGTTGGTGAGGTGATGGTGGACAATGACGATGGCAGAGCATTCCACAGTTTAGGTGCCTCGTTTTTGAAGGCCCTGGCTGATTTTAAAAACATGGCGTTATTTTACTACTTTCCATATGTATTTTTAGCCCAATATCCCGTTCCCCTCGAATAACTAGCTATAATGCGATTGATCCTTTTCCATCTATCCAGATGTATGTGTGAGACTTGACTTTGTCAGAGGACTTTCAATAATCAATGGTATAGTACTTTGTTTCAAAGTGATCCAATAAAAAAAGCAAATTAATGCTCTGCACACTCTATAAATCTTCAAGACTTTCAAAGACAGTCAGAGGAGAATGAGAGGTGGAAATTTAAAAAAGGGGTCCATAGCATAGTGCTTGTGAGAGTAGCCTATTGACTGTGAGACGCGGCGATAAATTTACCATTCCCAGGGCACGGCATGTAGCAGCCAAGCTCAACCCAGGTCTTTTCACTGACAGCGAGAGTTTTCTAGTCATTACTACCACGGGGCACTGGACCGGCAACCTTCTGCGCCAAGTTGAGTTCATTAACCATGAATTTACCATCGAGGGAAATAGCTCCATTTTATGTAATATTTAACAAAAAGAGAAAAGTGCTTGATTAAAAACTAGTGTAGTCATGGATAGTCATGAACTGTTGTGAACTCCTTTTGCAGGTCAATGACACCAGAATCCCAGTTTCCCAACTGTTTTTTGCCATGGAGCAATGTAAGGAGGCCAATTACATCGAGGACTACTCTATCTTCCAAACTACCCTGGAGGAGATTTTTATTGCCTTAATTCATATGCAGCGTCCTCTTTGTTAGATCAATTGGATTTTCTCCCGCTTTGTGAATACTTGTTGTCCTTAGCATTTTTTGTATTTTGTCAACCTCAGCACGGTAGATGTCCACGGAGTAGAAAACCCTGGAGACAGTCAAAAATTCTATACTGTAACAGTGGCCTTTTGAACTGGGTCTTTTCAACCAGAACAGAAACAAATGATCATTGAAAAAAATTGAGCTCTATATGCAGGGTTCGCAATCATAACAATAGAGACCTCATTCTTTTGGGAGAATCATGGACTAGTATAAAGTAGAGCTGTCAAACCGTGCCTCCTCACTACTGTACACAGCACTTGTGAATTTCAACTTACTTTCAGTCGAGACCGAAATGAAGAACCATACAGTGTTATTTACTAACCACCAACAAGAATCCTACCTATTTAAATAATAATATTAATCACCAAGGGATATGAGACCAAATATTTGTT
This sequence comes from Marisa cornuarietis, assembly GCA_004794655.1. NCBI lineage: Eukaryota > Metazoa > Mollusca > Gastropoda > Architaenioglossa > Ampullariidae > Marisa > Marisa cornuarietis. The sequence goes on along the minus strand of SMMW01000576.1, from coordinate 4,627,760 downwards.
AGCACCAGCGATTGTTTAATTTATGAAGTTTTAATGTTTGGTAGTTATTTATAGTTTGGAAGATATGTTTGTCTCCTTCTGTTGGAAATTAAAAGGTTCTACACATTGTTTGCATCTCCGCTTTATATGTATATATATAATATCTCTTTATGGTCAAGTGTTTCACTTTGCCCACGATTTACAATTGTTTGCCAAACTTATTAAATATTAAACAATAATCATTTACACGAGTTTTAAATGAGAAAAGATTACTATAGTGTTTCTAACGACAGTAATCTGAATGGCATATTTTAAACAATGGTTTCCTAAACAACCTTCTGGAATAAACTCGTTGATCTTGACCGTAAAAGGTTACTTGGCAATGATATTGCAAAAAATATTTATATTTTAGCTATTTCCCCTAAACTCAAAGTTATTGGATTCTGTCTGGTACTTAATTCGTTTTAAAAGTGGGTAGTTTTTCTTATGCATTATAATGTGTAACAAGTAAAGTGAGGGGAGGGTGCCCTGTCCTCCAGTCGTACTCAACAGTCGTAGGTATTTATTTCCGTGTCAGTCGATGGTGGAGGCGAGGGCGAAACACACACTGCGTATCTCACGCACACAATGGGACGTTGCTCCAACCACGTTAGCGCCTGTCATCAATACAGTGAAGGTTGGCTGTCCTGGATTCAGCTCTCGTCTCGGACACACTGGTCTTTTCTCTGCATGTAGCATCTGTTTACAGGGATGGCTGCCTTGCTATAATGTAGCCTTAGTTGCTGGCTCGGCGTTAAACAACAATCCCCCACCCCGCCACCTCTCCCACCCCGTACGCTAAATGACCACACGTTCCATGACATCCGGCCCTCTTATTCTCCTGTTCCCTAACTTCTTAAGAAACTACCCCTGGGCTGGTGTGCTTAAGCAGCGAATTTAAACATGAACTTCAGCTTAAGGTCGCTGACGTAAGTAAAGAAAATCGGTGTGCACAAGAAAATTTAAGTCTGCTAAGTACAAACTCTCTTATTTACTTTAAGACTGCTATCCCCCAGGCATAACTACTTACTTAAATTAGCTGAGTCTTTACCTTAACTTTTCAGATTTCTTCGTTTGAAGAGTGAAAGAATATGTTTAGGCGAGAGAATGTATATTTCGTGACTGGCAAAATCCTTTTGCTATATACGACGACCTTCAGTTATATGCTCGATTTCGATTCTGGCAAGTCGGTAGCTTGTACCTCTGTGACTTGATACAAGAAGACATTGACCAACCACTGCCGCAAAAGGGTATAGCTTGGTACCTATTATGTAGTTGATGGAAGCACTGAGATTTTATGCCGCAGGGTCCTCCCAGATCACGAGTTATTTCTTCAGAGGAGGAGGCAAGCAGAGTGATGGCTGACTTTTACAATCAACTCAGTTTCGAAATATTGTGGAGTGCTGCCGTGCGGGTGTCTTGACTGCACCAATGTACGAATCAGCACCAGCGGAGAACGAAGCATAATTAGTCGACAAGGTCACCACTCAATCAATAGCCAACTGATCTGTAATACTAACACGATGATCACAAACTGTGTGGTAAACTGGCTAGGGTCAGTTTTTTTCTTTTGTGATTTAGAACACATGCTTTCCATTTTTCCTTCTGTCCTTTCTGCTGATCAAATTCATGCATGTATCAGTCGTGATAATGTAGCCTAGATAGAGTGTATAGGTGGAAGTATTTGTGTTGAAGAACAGCAAACACACGGAGCGCTGTTTCGTACTTCTTGTAAGTGTATCATGGTTTGATTTATTCTGACCCACCCTCTGTTGTTAGGCGGTAACCACTTTCCCTAAGTGTTAGTCACATTCTGCTAACATGGCCCACATGTGTGTGTGTGTGGGGGGGGAGGCAGGTGGTGGTGGTGGGTAGGGGAAGTCCAGTACTACTATAAATGTACTTTCAGAAAACTTTACAACACACGCACAAATTGTTGGTGCAATACCTCAAGAGTATTTTGCTTTACGTCTTAGCAGTGTGGTTCGCCTGACTACTGCTTTATTCTTTTAGAACCTTCGCAGGTTCGATCGTTCTGTTGAAGCATGCATGCAGTTATAAGATACTACTATCTGTTTGTCCTATAGGAAAATATGGGGGCAGATCGATAACCAAATAACACTTTCTAAGTGTGATCTATAAAAGAGCTGAAGAAATTGCTGGGAGACAGAGAAAGACTTCAGTTTCGGAGGAGGAAAAGGCTCTGTTGATCGAGCCTTCTTCACGACAGTTTGAGTGTTGACATCCCAGAAATGTCGCCTATCGAAGATATAGTGCCCAGGTATTTTAAATAGGAACAATTTCCACCTCCTTGTCGTGGATGACACTTACGGGACATGATAGAGAATTCCGAAGGAAATCAAAGACCATCTCTTTGGTTTTACTCACGTTAAGTTCTAAGAAATTGTCATCGCATAAGCCATAAGGCAATAAATTCATCCAGCTACGCCGTGGGTATCTATTGGCCCGCTAAGGAGAGAGAGCAGTGCAGTGTCATCAGAGACTTTGACGAAATATTGACCCTCATGGTTACTGCGACAACTACTGGAATACGGAATAAACAGAAGCGGGCAAAACACAGCCTTGAGGTGAGCCGGTGCACGTTATAACCATCCTAACTATCTTTTGGTTGTATTTACCCTAAATTTAGCAATGATTTCTATATAACTGCAAATGAAACCTTCGTAAACTTGTACTTTTTCATAGAAAGCAAATTAGTTCGTTTTAACCACATCCATTTCCTTGGTGGGTGGCCTCATAAGAAAATAGTAGCGATGTTTTAATGTGTAAGTTACCATGGTCAGACTGAAAATAGGGAAACACTATATATAATTGTCCTCGTACGTCCTCGATTCCAGAACTGACGACTGTACGCCATGTATGTGTGGTGTTCTTTGTGTAAAGCACTTAGAGTTCACCTTAATGGTGGAGAAAGGTGCTATAGAAATCATCATTATTATCATCATTATTATTATTAACCACACAACAGATTTTCCGCTTATAGCCGCAGGGGACGCAACTGATATTCTAGTTATTCCCCTTAGGCAAGGGGCTGTACTGCTGAACATACGCTGTTCATGCTTTTTACTCGTGCCTTTTCATTGAAAAAAAAAATCTTCTAATGAAAGACATATTCGTATGAATATGAGACTTATATGGGCAAATAGCTATTTTAAAATTTAAATATTTTGAACGCGTTTTTTCCTAGTCATTGTGTAAAAAAATCTCCACCAACATTGGGTACAAGTTTTATCTGCCGTATCCCGTCTTGGTGCTAGCTGTCGATCGCATTTAGTACATCCTATAAACTATATATAGAATATTAATAATATTATACTCAACATAATGAACGACGATTCGGAAGATGAGATACCAGACCTCATTCCTGCAGATATCAAGAAAGTACCTATCACTATTATAACAGGATTTCTAGGTGAGGTTTAGTTAATTATTAGTGCTATAGTGTACGTAAATAGTGACCATTTTTAAACGCTGAAGATAATTTGTAGGTTATGCATGCTCAAAAATTATTTCATGTATTTTATAACAGAACCTTGTTAAGAAAATAATTTTTAATTGAAATCTCTAATTTCTTCTGCTAATTTTACCCCACTCCATTCACGCACTATGAAGATTTTTCATATTTATGTAGCGTGTTATGTTGCACAAGTTTGAATTTGTGAGTCTATAAAAAATAGTTTTTAGTGTTATAATAAACACCTGAAATTTAAGATATCAGAGGTTTTGCTCTGACAGGTGCTGGAAAAACAACCCTTCTCAATTACATTCTGAGAGAGCAGCATGGTAAAAAGATTGCTGTCATTTTGAATGAGTTTGGAGAAGGTATATTTGTTGTGCATTTCTGTTTGTTTTAATTATATAATATGTATGTGTATGTCTTTGTTTGTTCATGTTGAAATGTGTGTGTGTGTGTGTGTGTGTGTGTGTGTGTGTGTGTGTGTGTGTGTGTGTGTGTGTGTGTGTGTGACCTGTTAAAGATAACAATTAAGACCAATATGGACTACATCTATCATGAAGAAGGCTCAGCAGCGCCTATTCCTCCTACGGAAGCTGGTCTTTCTCTGTCTCCCAGCAATTTTCTCCAGCTCTTTTATGAACCACACATAGAGAGTGTGCTGTCCTACTTGTTTATCTGTTTCTACAACAATTTATTGGTGAAGGGAAAGCGCAACTTACATCCTGTGGTATCCACTTGCTTCAAAGTCATTGGGACACATCCCAAAGTGCTCTTCAGACTCTATACAACAGACACTTCTGAAAGTGTCTGCAATCCTTCATGATGACAGACATGTCCTGTTGAGAGAATTTGTCCAACTCCCATCGGTCTGCCGATTCCGTGTACCTCCATGCAGGACCAACAGACTGAGGCTGTCCTTTGTTGTTTCGGCTGTGTGTCTTTTGAATGGTGCTGAGTGCGTATGAATGAAACATGAATGCAGAGGTCTGGTGCATGTTTGGTGCATGTGAATGCGTTGTGATGTTATTTTTTTTTATCAAGCTGCCCAAGAATTTGCCCTCTGGAACAAATAAAGTGTTCTCTTATCTTTTATTTGTTACATCTGTTACAGCTTAGTCTAGGCTTAATTTTTTATATCTTTTTTCGCATCCTAGCAGTGCAGTCTGTATGGTCTCGTGACATATGACTATGTTATCTACAAAGGGTTTTTACAATGGCTTGTTTTTTATTCACTGGAATGTTGTATACTAAGTGGATGCAAATTCACAAAGGACTGGGTTCAAATGACAGCCTGTTTGCATTAAATTATGTTCAGAAGTACTTAATTCTGTTTCTGCTAGGTGTGTACTAGATATTAATGAATTTTCTGCAGGTGACTCCATTGAGAAGTCCATGTCTATTGGTCAGGAAGGATCTCTCTTTGAGGAATGGTTAGAACTTCGTAATGGTTGTCTTTGCTGCTCAGTCAAGTAAGAAGAAACAGGAAAACAATTAGCCTACTGCAGCTAGAACAGCACTGGCTAGGAAATCATAGTTTGAGACAGTGAATATTTAGACATTTAGTGTACATTTGTATGATTGCCTGCTGCTTTTCTGCTGATGGCAAAACATTAAAGTATGTCGTGCAACGACCATACTGGGAAACATTTATTACAGTGTAGAAGATGATTGATCTTGTCTTAAGCTCTGATAATTTTATTGATATTTATTCAAGTATCACTTAAAGTCATACAAATAACTCTTAATAAATGTTGAATTTATAATATAGAGACAGTGGTGTAAAGGCTTTAGAGAATCTGATGAGTAAACGTGGAAAGTTCGACTACATATTGCTGGAGACAACAGGACTGGCTGATCCAGGTAAATATAAAACAATAGTTGAAATTATGTTGAAAAGTTTTGAGGCATCTTTGATTATTACACAGATTCTTTTGCTATTTGGGGCATTTTTAATTATTACTTTACACTTGCAGAAAAATATAAAATGACAATGAAATATTTTTGGGGGGATTTGTTTATTTTTGTGTAATACAATTTAAAGTACATCTCATTCAATTGCTCTCACTTGTGCAGTACACTTGGTTGAATTAACTTGTAAACTGCATATTTATGTAACTATTTAATGCAGTTTTGACTATGCTTCCTTAATCAGTGAGTATGAATTGCAGGACCAATAGCCTCTATGTTCTGGCTGGATGAAGAATTATGCAGCGACATTTTCCTGGATGGTAAGAGAATGAGTATTTTCAGTGGCAGAAGAAAGAACAATAATTTTCACTTGGTGCCACAATCCCTTGATGAGCATATTCTCTTCCTGGAGGCTGATCTTTTTTCTTGTGTTTTGCTACTAATTGGTTTTGTTATAGTTTCACAATTTTATCTCATGATCATTTGATCAATTTAATGAAAAAAGAAAAATTAAGGCTTTATTTGACTATTTTTTGACTCTTTCTATAATTTTGCTATATAAAATGTACAGTTTAACTAGAAGATATAAAATTGTTGAAAAAGTTAAAATACTATAGCCATAGTTCTAAATTCTATACACTGTATAATTTTGATGTGATATTTGTTGCATTTAGAATCAATTATCCTCATTAATTAGAATTATCCTCTTTCTTTATTCATTCATCATGAATAAATGTTTGATTGCATGGAGGGAATATCTAAAACCTATTTCTCTGTGGGTTTTTCCCTCCTTCATGGAACTTATAGTACTTTGATAGCAAATAATGCCAAAAGAAATAAAACACAAAATATTTTAGATAGCAAATTGTAGCTTAGATGAGGTTGCCAGCCTGCTGAAAGTTCTCATTTCACAGAGTGCCACTAATGCAGATTAGCAACTTTTCCTGTCATCATTAAAAACTCAGTGTGATATTATTTTATGAGATGTACCACAGTAACAAGCAACTTCTGTTAATTAATGATCAACAAAAGTGAGCACTAGTTATTGCTTCAAATTTCTGAATATTAATGAAGAGTGCAGGGTGTCTTAACAGCAGAACGTTTCCATGGTTTTTCAGACCCATAGAATGCATCGATCACAGAGTACTGCGTTATAGAGTCAGTGCCTTTTCTTTTTTTTCAGGTATAGTTGTCATGGTTGATGCAAAGTACTGTGAAAAGGTAATGCTGTTCTCTGACAGTTTCATTTTCTCTTAATAAATATTAATGACTATGAATCTGTAAATATTTATGAATAACCATGTATCTTAAATATATATTTTTTTTGCTATAGTACTTGGTTCTTATACAGAATACTTTTATTGTGCTAAAATATATTCTTGGCCACTCATCAACACTTACTGTTTGTTCCCTGATTGCTCTTTGTGTCTTCGAAGTTTGTCTTTTATTACTTGCCGGTATGGTTCTTTCTCCTGTCTTTCATATGCTGTCCATGTCTTCTACTCGTCTCAAGTGCTGAGCCCATGCTCTTTCATGAGTGTCATTATATGCTATATAAATCAAACGTATTTTATGATTATTACTTTAATATTAACCAGTTAAATTAATCATGTGGCTAAGTACCAACTTAATGCCACTCATGTTGTCTTTTTAAATAGTCATTTTTTAAAATAACTTGTTCCATAGAAATGGTTCCAAGAGATTCCCCTCTTCTAGGCAGAGTGGTATTAAATGCAAGAATGAAAGAATTTGAAGACTTTTATTTAATATTTAGTTATAATTCAGTGTATAGCTTATTGAGAAATATTTTCTTCTCTTCTTGACTAAGCAACTAAAGGAAATGAAATCTGACGGATCAGTCAATGAAACACAAAGGTAGGTGTTTGATTGGTTCCTCTTCAAGAGAATTATACACAAGAAAAGATACTGCACTGAACAGTATTCACATACAATTATTACAACATATATAGATGCCTGGAAAAGAGTGTCTGGTTTCTTTGAAATGGGCTATACTTCACCAGGCCGGTAGCGCGTGTACCTACCATAGCATAATAAATACCTTTTCCAACCAAAATCAAGAGCTAATTTCATTTATTTTGAGACACTTTTACTCACACTTTGATGACAGCAAAAAAACATAAACCAGATTTAATGGTACTGGATGTCCAGTGTTAAGTAAGTAAATAAATTAACAATGATACAACATTGAACATTTTTATATTTTGTCATCACATATTGGCCATAGTTATTTCTGAATAGGAATTTTATTTAAGGCAGATGGCTTTGGCTGATGTCATAATTGTCAACAAGACAGATCTTGTGACAGCACAAGAGATGGACAGGCTATGTCAAGAAATAAGGTTGGTGTCAAAGAGACAAATAAGAGTAGATAAAGTGTTTCTGAAGCTAATGCAGAACAAAACATTTAATCCTTAACTTGCAGATTCATGGAAAATCAATTTACTGTTCATTGTTATCATATGTGCCCCATGAAAATTTTTAGCTCTGTTTGTTAACGAATGCTATAATTGCTAATCAGTTTATACTTAATCCATTATTGCAAAATAATATGTATGGTTATTTTATCTGTTCCTCACCATCTTTTTATGTGAGTCTGCTGAGGTACATTAAAATGGAAAAGGATGATTGCCAAATTTTTCTTTATGCTCAGAAGATCCAAATGCCTTCCAGACTGCCATCAAATATGTGAGAAAGTAGTAAGGAGAAAAAGATAAATCAAGTATTTTTATGTTTAATATTTTATTTTGTTTTTCAGATCTATTAACAGTTTTGCAAGACTTCATAGAACAAGTTATGCCAAGTAAGCAGTTCTTTTTTAAAAAAGAAAACATATCACTGTATTTAAACATTTTTAATTTGTTTGCCTTCTCACCTCCTCTTTTGCTCAAAATGGAAGAAATTAAAAATGTTTTCATGCAGAAAGACAAGCATGTCACAGCCTCTCTCCATATCTCTCCCTCTCTCTTACGTGCACGCACACAAACGTATGTTACAAAGAAAGAGGAAAAAAAAGAAAAGAAAAGAAATAAAATAAAAAACAACAATTCAAACAGAGAAAAGCAGTGATGTGTTTCTGGTGTCTGTCTTGCATTAATTTAATGAAAATTGTCTCAATGTTGAACTTTAGGGTTGATCTGAAGATAATTCTAGATATCAATGCCTACAGCGGAAAGGAAGAATCTAGGTAAGTTTGTGTTTCAAAAGTCTTCTTTTTCTATTTTAATTTACAAACATTTAATCCTGATGCTGGAGATGCTGTTCAGCTTGAATTTTTAAAGAAACTTGCCCTGCTTGGTACTCAAATAAAATTGTATTATTTTTAGCATCACTATGTGCAGCAAGCAAAAAATGATTTATATATTTTTCTATTTGTAAGATAAAAGGGGCTTACTCTCTTTTTGAATGATCCTTTATCAAACTGTTTTAAGGTCTTTTGAATTAAGAACAGAACTTCAGTTGTAGCCTTTTTAATAGCATTGGCTTTTAGAATTAATAAAATTGGTCATTTGTCATGATGTGTCCTACTTGCTTGTCATCATTATTACATTTTGTGATCTCTGCAGTCTCATTTTGTTATTTTTGCTATCGATTACAAGTGTTTTGATTTCTCACAGCATGGAGGACATTTTCACTCAGAGAGGCTTTTCTGAAACAGATGTACATGTTATTGCAAAGGTGAGATAGAACTGGAACTCAAGGCTATATATACACATTGTTTTATGGCAAAAGGATTTGGGAAAATAATTTACATATCATTAAGTTTGAATTTACAAGGTCATTTTAATATGATCAGCATGTTTCTAGACTTGGAGTAATTATAGCATTTCTGTCAGAATAGTCAGTGGCAGTGTTTGAAATAGCTTGCCAATGAAAAGAGTGAGCAATTTGTAGGAAAGATATGTTTGTTTTGAAAACTGCTAAAAAATTAGGTTAAGTATGGGAACATTTTCTGTCTTAGAATATCACGACAGTCACGGTGGAAGTGACTGGGGATCTAAGCAGAGACAAGCTGGATGATTTTCTACAAAGATTGCTTTGGGAAAAGTCTGTTTGCAATCCTGATGGAGTGCCAGTGGACATTCTGCGTCTCAAGGTAATCTTGTTGCTGAGTTTTTTTTTATTCTTAAGATTAAAAATAAATTGTTGATGAGAGGTTTGTAATGACTGCAACTATAGATTTAATGCAAACTTCATTTGTTCATGATATCTTCGGTCTTTGTGGTAAAAGTGGAAAACGATTAGAGATTACAGAGAATCGAAAAGCTTTGTATAAGTTGAGTTGAGATAGGAATACGATTAAGGCTGCATTTGCATCAGTTTATATATTTTCCCCTTATGCCTCACTCATAAACTCAAGACCGTACAGAACTCCGCTCCATGTCTGGTGCTTAGAGCAAGGAAACTGGACCATGTCACTCCTCTCCTTCGTTTTCTGCACTGGTTACCCATCCGTTCTCGCATTCAATACAAACTGTCTGCTGTGTTTTAATTTCCTTGCAGGCTCCAGCCCTACTACTTTCTGAACTTTTCTTCCAATGCATTCCAACCAGACAACTATGCTTTTCTTCAGATGACCGTATCTTAACTATTCCTGTCACCAAAACAAAAACATACGTTCACAGGAGTTTTAGTTACTGTGCAATAAAAGATTAAGAATGGAAGTCTCTCCTCTTCCATATCCGCCATTGAATCCTTTAAACGTGCAGTACTAGACCATCTTCAAACTTCCCTACTCGTCTTCCTCTACAGAATAACGATACCCTCAGTTCTTGTTACGCGAATTCTTTTTTGCGTTTTTTATATTTTTCTTTTATTAGTCATATTTTATCAGTCATCAGTACTATTGTTTAACATCCCATATGTTGTCAATATCTCGTTCTTGTCTCAAGCGCTAAGAGCACGCTCCTTACGAGCCTGAATATGTGCTATACAAATCACGTATTTATTATTATTATTATTATTATTATTATTATTATTATTATTATTATTATTATAACGTACGTATGTGTGTGTGTGAGAGAGAGAGAGAGAGAGAGAATCCCAAGAAACTTTTTCTGTACCGCATTCATCCTAGATGTAACTTTGAGCTGATGATGTAAAGGGGTATATGAAAGTAAGGGAAAGAAGTGTACTAATCTCCCGGTGTTCATCACTGCCTCAGGGCGTAATTTCGGTGCCCGGTGAGACGCGGCGCGTGATCGTGCAGGCTGTGTACGAGTTGTATGACCTACAGCTTACTACAGCCTGGCAAAATGAGCCCAGAGTCAACAGATTTGTCTTCATAGGTGAGTTGTTGGTCTGTGGAGTTTGAGGTATCGGAAAGAGAACCTGTATAAGTGTGCAGTCCGCGTCACTTTACTAGATAAAGATCTCGGCCACTTCAGTTACTTCCTTAATTTTAGTCCCATGCTTACCATGCACATGCCTGAACATTGGCTTTCTGAGACAGTATACAAAACATTTTTCTTATTTAAGCAGCAGCATTTTAATGAACTTTTTAAATAGGACTACTGTAATGCAGTTGTGTCTATGTGTGTGTGTGTGAGTGAGTAAGAGAGAGAGAGAGAGTGTGTGTGCATGTACATCTTAATAGCTGAAGTGGAGTCATAATTATGACTTTAATATTTCAGGAAGGAACTTGAACCACATTGTCCTTCAGCGGTCTCTAGAGTCATGTATGACTACGTGACATATTGACAAGAACACGCTATTTATACATGACTTATTGGAAGTGGATTAGGAAAAAAATAATACATTTTGGAGAGAAGGTTGAATGATTTGGCGTGTTTGCTTATAGTTTGACTTTCTGTGGTGTAGTCTGTAAGAGTATTAATGTTGTTAGAATAAGGAGTGTTCAACTTGACAGCTGCATTCAGACATGAGAGGTGCGATGCTGATTTTGGACATGTAAAACGGAGTGTGTGTGTGTTTGTCCCTTTGCGTTATGAATGTCAGTATGAGCAAATTCACAATAGTTTTTCCACGAATTTATATGTTTTGGAAAGGTTGTCAACAATGAAAGAAACTTATGTCCTAATGCAATCTGTGGTTTTGCAATGTTTTCACTGAGAGACTGAAGCTTGCCAGTAAATATTTTAAATAAAACTCTCTCTCATGCATAAACTGGTTTACCGGTCAGATCGACTAGGGTCAGTTCGACTAGGGTTTCTTCGACTGAGGTCAGTTCGACTAAGTCGTTTCGTCTAGCGGTCGTTTCTACTAAGATCGGACCAGAGCATTTCGGGGACACAACGTCTGACGAAAAAGGTGTATGCTCGACTACGTGTGCGCGTTCAGCGTTGTATCGAACGTTACGATCAGAGCGACGTCGTCCTTACATATCTGCATGCTATAGCGCATCTCTCATACAGTTAGACTTTACGGTAATATTGTGGATTATTTACAGTGTCGCATGCTGCCTTTAGAAACGCGGGTGGAAGGACCCTAGTCGAGCCGACCGTTAGACGAAACGACTTAGTCGAACTGACCCTAGTCGAATCAACCTTAGTCGAACTGACCTTAGTCGAATCGACCGGGAACCGATAAGCTGTATAACAGACTCCAGCATTAGTCGAATTTGACCCTTTTTTAAAAAGCATTTGAAGAAACTGAGTTACATTTTTTATTTTGTTGTCCACAATATGCTAGATTACAGGAAAAATTCATCCTACCCACATTTTAGCGTTACCCATCCGATTTTTCATTACTTATATAACCACACTAGTATTACAGATTGTACAGAAAGCTATGTAAACAGTAAAATTAATTTAAGAAACTCCGTCAGCTAATTGAAAAATTCTGTTTTCTAGCAAGATTAATAGGTTTAACTAGTCCTAATTCATTGTCAGGCCTAAGAGCTTAAATGAATCAGGACATCAGCTAGATTACAATACGATGCATTTATTTTATATGTATTTGTAACTGGAATGCCAACTGTGCTAGTTAAGACATCTATGTAAATATGTTTTTTGTGTTTACCCTCTTCAGTTATGGGCCATGGCCTACACTGAATAAAGTCAAAGTCTCTCTCATGCTGCCTGCATAGAAATTTCATCCATTTGAGATCTCATGTGACGTTTAATGGGACCAAGAGGGTTGATAAGGAACAGGAAATAAGCGGTCACGTGATACATTGCAAATAAAATCAACATGGCGGTTATAAGCAAAACGGGAACACTTATTTGCGTAATACTTCTGCTGGGACTACATTATCTAGGAACTACAAACTGTACGTTGGCCCAAAAGGTTGGCCGGGGAACTCTTTGCAGCTCCTCAACAGTGACTTGCAACAAGACGATGCACAGTGTCACCAAAAGCCGTCGCGCACGTAACGTTTTCTCGAAGTTGTGGAAGAAGCTAGCCAGGAAAGGGAAGGAGGAGTCGGACGAGTGGAACGTGTCCCCGGAGGAAGGCGCCGTGCTGTTCAGCCAGTATTACGAATGTCTGAAAAAGCGCGTGGCGGAAGGGAAGGCCTTGCAGAGCGGCAAACTGATGCCAGTCCATGCCTTTCTCGTACTCAGTGGAGAGACTGTTACAATGACTTGTCTTGTATGGTGAGATTACATTCTTTATCATCTTGCTTTACACGTGCAGACTCGCACCCATGCACACACCCATGCACCCACCCAGACAGAGTGAAATGTAGTACCGACTACACGAAATTTTAGGTGTAAACAAAAAGACCAGTCCAGTAATACGGCTAATAACGCTATTAAGCTCACGTCATTTCAGCACTTTTTCTCAACTTACGTAAGAATAGCACGTCATTTCAGCCCCTTTTCTCAATATAGTGAAGATTGGATGTCCTGGGTTCAGATCTCGTCCCGGGCACGCTGTTCTTTCTCTGCATGTAGCATCAGTTTACAGGGCTGGCTGCCTTGCCGTAATATAGCCTTAGTTGCTGGCTCGGCGTAAAACACTAATCCCCTCTCCTTTTCTCAAATGACGTCAAAATACCACGTGCTTCCTGGGCAGCATGAGGCCTGACCAGGACAAGCGATCCCAGCTTGCTGTCTGGCAGCACGTGCGCCGCTCTGACTCCTCGTTTGGTCCTGTGATACCTGACGGCGAGCGGGTTACCATTACCCGGCAGAGCTCCCTGATTATCAAGGAAACCAGGGTGGGGGATGCCGGCCAGTACACTTGTCTGGACCGGAGTGAATTCGCGGCTGTCTACCAGGTTGACATTCTTATGAAAGAGCGACGTAAGATGGTAAGGCTTTTAAAATAAAAGCACTGGTTATTGTGGGCGATTTGCATTTAAATAATAATAATATACATATAACGCATCTCCCCGCTTTAAAGTGAGCGCAGTGCGTTTGAACAGAATAAGTTACACGAGATGTGCTCTTCGAGATGTATAATTGTTTGTGAGTCCTCTTGCCTACGCTGTCCTGCGAAAGGTTCGTTTTGGAGGTCGTCTGCAGGGCGACACATACCTGACCTCGCATAACCTCGTTGTGCTGACCGTGTGGGCGGCCTGGGGAGAGTGTGACACGTGCAACGATGTGGGGTACAGAAAGCGGCGTGGAACATGCGTGGTCAAGGTACTGGAGAACTGGAGGGGCAGTCTTTCATTAATACCGTTTTTGTGTTTGTATCATTGACTCACACTGAAAAAAATGCACCTGTAGTTTCTATGAGAGAAAAAAATGACGAAGGTATGAGTGGTAAACTGCAACGTGCCTCCGAAAAAGGATGATCAAGAAAAGGGGTGGAGGAGGAAGAGAAGTAAAAGAATATTACCAGAATGACAGAACTAAGTATTTTAGTATAATCGGGTACGCACATACTGACAGCATTGACAAATTAAACTTGCGTTTTTCTCCCTCCCCCCCCAACCCCACGCTACATACACAAACAGAAGCTGTATTCACATCAACCAGTGAAGCCGAATGACTTCCCCCTGATGACCCTGTTCCCGGAGGGAATACCTTGCCGCTCCACCGCCGTCCCTGTCCAGTTGCGCTTCCTGCGAGTCATACGGCATCGCTTAGAGGAGACCTTGGTGGACAAGTGTAAAGTGATGTGTCCCACCCAGCCACCCCCGGTGTTCATCAATGACAGCGATGGAAACCCCATCGAGCTCCTGGAGGAAGGATACCAGTCATTCGACGAAAAGCCTTTGATTCCCACAACCACCAAGCGGAAGGTGCTGTATGAACCAGAGGGGACGCATCTTGTGCTGACGTGTACCAGGTAGGAGTCGCTTTGACCGGCAGACAAACAGGCTAGCTAGTGCACATGAAACACACGTCGGACGAACACTGCTCAGATCAACTAGCTCGCCAGTCACGTGTCCAGTCCCTCATTCCTGGAGTGATAGTTGTACGAAAAGACTACAAAAATACCGAGACTGCGTACAGGGTTTTGAAGTCTTGACATGTACAGAGAGGGAAAATTTATTTGGTGGGGAGGGAGAACATGCATGTTTGCATTTGTCTTAGAGCAATATAGCGTCGTCCGACAAAATACGCTGAATCAGTCAGTTTTAAAGTTAAAATAATCACCTTCCCAAAAATTGCGTAACCTCTGTCAACGTCTCGATTAAGTAAGTCTTGTCCTTTAGACATAGGGCGAAATAGAAATAAGTTTGCGGTTGCAAGTGGAGAATGTATACGACAGTGTAAGAACGACGAGGAGAGAATGATGCTTGCTTGCGCGCACACACACACACACAGGTAAACGTGGTAACATTGAATCTTTGCTGCGAGCGACCGTGTCCAGCAGGTTTTTTACGGTTTGACATGTCACGCCTGGTTAGACTCGTTACATCTTGTTTTTTTTTTTTACTCTGTGACGACAGTGGCACGGAGAGCGAAAGCGATATTGCCAAGGAGAAGGGCGTGCGGTGGATGCGGGGCAAGAAGCGGGTGGACCCCCTCACCATTCGACGTAGAACGCGAGGCCGCGTGTGGGTGGACAGCGCTAACAGACTGCACATCAAGCAACTCATGCTGTCCGACACCGCCGTCTACAAGTGAGCTTTCTGACCCCATACCGTTGTCTGATTGGTCAAGTCTCAGTAGAATACCCACGGGATCTTTTGTATTTGACATTCTATAAGGAGTACAGGCGCAAATCGTAAGTAGAACGAGTTGTACTTCTGTGTTTATAAATAGGGTGGGTTACAGTATATCCGCAATAAATGTGCCGGGTTGCACATGTTAGTGACAATAAATAGCTAGACAGTCGCAAGTGGTCGCTTGCTGTACGCCAACGGTGTTTTCTGGCTTCCAGCTGCTGGGAACGAATGCAGCACCTGGTGGCCATCAAGGTGCTGGTGATCGACAGCATGAACCAGTACCTGAGGGACTACATCACGTACGGAGGTCTGGGATTCACCGTCGTCGGCTGCCTTGTGTCGTGCTGCTGCGTCCTGCAGTCCAAGTCCAAAAAAACTGCCAAATGATGGACATGTAGGCGCAGCGTGCAGGTCATGAATCGCAAAGACCCGCCCGGTAAAGATACTGCGTTAGGGGCAAAGTGCGCTTTGTTGTTGGCCCGGTGAAGGTCACCCGTGAGCAAAGGAGCGAACACGCAAGCAAGAGAGCGAGAGAGAGAGAGACACGTAGTTCTCATCTTACGGGTGGGTTAAGTTGTGACTGACCGGTCGTAAATCGATTCGGATGTAAGCCCGTCTCCGTTATATTTTTTAATTTTTTTATTACATGATAAAAATGTTAGGAGTTTCGATCATAGCTCAGTACATATACATTAATTAGTATATAATACATTAGCATACTTGTACATTAATTACGGTAATTTAGCGAGAGGATGAACATCGGGTCTTAATGGACCTTATACGTCTCTATACCTCTGTATAAACAATCCGTAGTCTGTATTACATTACAAACATTACTGTAACATTTCACGATATGAATGCACAACTTCGATCATCTGTCGATCAGCTTTGGCAGTCATGTTTACATTTATTAATGATAAGAAATAGCACATTTGTATTGCGCTTTTAAAATGTTTATCAGTTAAAAACCTTCCACCAACTCAACTTTTTCTCAGCTACTGCTTCCTCCATCCATTCTTCACAGGTAATTCTTTCTGTTTCTGACTCAACCAGTTCTTTGCTGGCAATCTCTTTTGTTACACAATATAATGTTTCGTTTCTTCTACTTCTTCCACTTCACATTCAAAGCCTGTAACCACAGAATTACTCATAAAAGTCTGTGCCTATAACTTTTTCACGGTTCTATCAACTTCCTCTTCCTCAAAACCTTCAAATGAGTTCACCAACTGTTTTGGAGACTTCTTTCGTATCCTGCATTCAGTTCTTCCCATGCTGCAACGATATTCTTGATGCCCTAGAGACTATTGTAGTTTTTTTTCAAAAGTAACAGTGATAGCCCCTCATCAGTGTCTGTTGCAACGATGGCTTGAGCAAATGTAGATTAATAATAAGTGACAACAAGTTACTGACAAACCGGAGGCAGAGAGAAATGGCTCATCCACTAAGTACACCACCACTTGTAAGAAAGTGAACTGCGAGGAACGGATACCGAAAGCTGTATCAGAGGCAGATAACTCCTGAAACAGACGTGCTACGATGACGTTGAAATGATAATCGAGTTCAAAGAGCACACTCGTGACCATCTACCGTATTTACCATCCTAACAGCGCCTGATAACCGGCGTGGTTATTTCCTCCTTTCTCTCACGGGCACGCGAATGCTTGGTTAATGAACTTGTATTTCAACACGAACGCATCTCGCGTGGTAAACAAAGCTGTCGATGTAAGCTGACAGTAGATGTATAATACTGCTAACACCCTTCATTGTAAATACTACGGCACAAACGCGCGGCAGGTTACAGCCAAACAGGTTGTGCAGCAACCGGTCACTTCCTTTCGGCTGTGTAGCGGAGATGTTTGAGGTTGGGACACAGCGCTTGGCATGATTCGTGTCACTTTTATGGCGTCACTGGACATACATCGTTTTCTTCTCTGAACAGTTCGCAAAAGTATGTACGGACGAGTCTGTGGTGGAAGCCTGAACGTTTAGCCTTTCGTAAGTGACTCGTTGCATATTTTGTTTCTCTTTCTTGTCTGCTTCATAAAAACATTTTCAGTAGGAGACAGCGATGCAGATAAATCGAAATGGGAAAATTTAATGTAAAAGTACAATGCTAGAGATAATGGCAAGAGTATCACTAGGTGGAGCGATGACATCAACAAGAGGATGAATAGTTTCGGTAAGTTGAAGTGTTCTTTAAAATACGTTTAAAATAATGTATAAAAAGTGACTGCACTATTAAGTTTCGTTGATATACCTAATGGTGTGTGTCTTCGCCTCACTACCTGTGTCACTAATGTCTAAAATTACAACAACAACAAACCCTCAAAAATGCTTTTCTAGGAATGTGGGACTAGAAATACAACTGAAAACTGCAGTGAGCGTACAAAGAAGCAAGTGTGAACAAACACATGCTGACATATTGACCGAGAGACTATTCCAGGGCTTGACCTTTGCTTTTCCTGTCCAGTCTTATCTTACCTCGTGTACTAGAGGAAAAGTTACGGACATCAACGACGTTGATTGAATCGCTCAGAAATAATAATGTTGCTGCTGGAGCGGATTAATTGTTTAGAACTGATGTTACATAGTTTTAACTGATGCAGATTACATGCGAAACGTCCAGCGAAATTATCTATGAATTATGTTATTGAAATTCGAACAGTGTAGAGATTCTTCTTAAGTAAACATCTAGAGTAAGTTTGTGAAATTTAAACAATCCTCAGTTTTATATATAAAAAAAATTCCGACAGTTTGTGCCATTTATCTCTTCCCTTTAAACATGATTCAGGTTTGGCGGGGTTATGGCTATACCAGTGCGTAGCTTACTGATCTCTCTTTCATGAGGCATTGAGACATCGGTCTTTTTTTCTCTCTTTTTTTTAAGGAATAAGCTGCGAAACACCGTCGTCATGGAGAACGTCAGGGAATATCATTCCAACGCGACACTCGAGGCAGTGGATGCTGCCTTCATCGTTCTGACTAACATTACCTCCTTCACCTCCATAGTCTGCTGCTTGGTGGTTATCACCCTGTACTGGAAGTGGCCACATTTGCGCTCCACGCCTAGGAAGCTGCTGCTTCACCTTTGCCTCGCGAACTTGGTGCAGTGTTTTGGAAGCATGCTTCAGGTAAGGCAGGGTGACGAACTGGGAGGTAAGGCAGTGGCGTAGGAGCCGGGGGTAAAAGGGGGCAAAAGATACAGAGGAGGCAAGAATGTAAATGTCTTTCACTGTCAGCATGAAGTTTGCCCCAAAACCGAGCATCTTCCTACGTCAGTGTAAGCGGTAAACTTCCAGCTTACCACAAGGGCGCGAGCACATGTATCATATACCCCGTATGACAATAGCATGCAAGAGATAACACGCACGTTTCCCTAATTACATGGGCCCCTGCGCCCAATAGACGCACCTAACGTTCACCTGGTTATCTAGTACAGCACATCACCTAGAAGATGTAGCGATAGTTAACAATCAAACTTTGCGAAGCATAAAGATACTCTAGACGGCAATATGGTACACAATTCACTACTCCAAAAATAGGAAAGTAACATTTAGATAACTCCAGTAGCACATTTTATGTGTACTGAATTGTATGAACGTGCTATGTCCGTGTATGAGATGAGAGAGAGGACAGTCTGTACCAGATAAGGGGGTAGAGCAGGGATGGGGGTAGGACATAACATATTGTTGACGTGTCGAATGTGGTTCTTTAGAAATCATGGACCGCGAGTTTAGCAGATTCCACGTATAGGCAGTGCTTACACCTAGTCCTGGGTGACAGGTGTGGGTATTTTGATCCCTCAACCACAGTCAGAAAGCTACTGCTGTGGTAAGAATTCCGTGGAAAAGCGTGAGCCACGAACTATTCGAACTTCACGCACGGGTCATAGAGTGCAACACCTGGCCTGTTTACGACAGAGGTGTGTGTATATAATATATTCCCGACCCAAAGCGGCCAGTGGGCTGCTGCTGCTGCTGCTGTTGCTGTTATTACTGCTGAAGCTGATCCAGTTGACGAACTGTTGAGCTGATACCAGAGATTCCACGCCGTTCTGCTACTGATTGCGAGAACAAACGCCACGCTGAAGGAAGGTTGCTATAGCGAGACTGAACAACCGGAGCTGGCGAGAGGGCGATACGAATCTGAGCAGTGATTCCGTGTGTCGAGCGACGGAGCTCCACCACCACCGGTTACAACGAAGACAACCCACCGACTGAGGGGAGGGTCGTCGCGCTATCCGTGTACCCGAGCAGTAAGCCGAAGGTAGCCACGTCATTGTGCACCGACCGTTACGTCCGGGGGACCTCTAACGCAGGGCAGACGCGTGAGCTATTGGAGAACGCCGGACTTCCATGAGACGCGGCGTACAGACAGAAAGTAAGACTTTCTTTTGGCGTTAGGCCAGTTAAAGGGTGTTACGTACCCTAGTTGATGTCCTACACCTTCGTCTATACAGGACAATCGTGAGCTATCGGGGAACGCCGGGCTTCCATGAGACGCGGCGTACAGATAAGAAAGTAAGACTTTCTTTTGGCGAGTAGGCCAGTTAAAGGGTGTTAAGTACCTAGTAAGGCCTAGTTGATATCCTACACCTTCGTCTACCAGGTGTTGATACAGGACAGTTGAATTAGAGACTTGAATAACCTCAGTACAGTTAAAGGTATATGCAGTTTTGAGACTGCTGAAGACTTGCCTGTGTGCGGTCTGGTAACTTTGAGGACTTGCCTGTGTGCAGTCTGGTGCATTGAAGACTTGCTTGCGTGCAGTCAGTTAATGATAGTGGATATAAGTGTAGACAGTTGAGAGTAACTTTTGGAGACCTGCTTGTATGCAGTCTATTTACCATTGTGTATTTAAGTGTGTGCAGTTTAGAGACTGCTAAAGATTTGCCTGTTGTGCAGTGTGTAGAGCCTAGAAGACCTACCTGTGAGCGGTCTAACAATTATTTACGATTTGGAAGGCTTAGTTTCGTAACTAAGTGTCACGCCTTTACTCTATTTGTAGTTGAATATTTCCTCTAAGTATTAATTTGTCTGACTGCCTAGGGGCAGAGTTGTTGAATACTTGTTGAATTTCTTGTTCATTTGTAAATAAGTATGTGTCCGGGAAGGGACGTCCGGAACTGAAGCGATCTTGTGTTGTTATTTCGTAAGAGTGCGCATGTTCGCGAAGAGTACACCGCGACACAGTCCTAGTCCTAAGAAATGCGTCTAGTAATAATAATAGTGAAGATTTTTATAGCGCATATTCACACTCATAGAAAGCATGCTCTTAGCGCTTAAAAGGGGGAAGAAACGTGGACTAAGTAGATACAGAACAAAGGGGACGAAAGAAAACGACAGTACTGACGACGAAACAGAAAACAAAAGGCATCAAGCAACAGGAAGAGAGAAAATAGTGATTCTGCCGAGAAAGATGGGTAAAGTAGCAAGAGGGAAGGTGGGGGGGAGGTAAGAAGGACGAGCATTGTGTGGACTGTGTTAGGAGAAATGCTCAAGGAAGAGGTGCGTTTTCAGTGCAGATTTGAAGGATTCAGTTGTAGGAAGGTGGCGGATATGGAAAGGAAGAGAGTTCCATTGTTTTGCAGCACAGTAGCCAAACGTCCTGTGACCATATGTTGTTGTTCTGGTGACAGGAACAGTTAGGATACGGTCGTCAGACGAAGAGCGTAGTTGTCTGATCGGAGAGTAAGGGATGAGAAGTTCAGAGAAATAGTCGTATGGCAGTGTGCTTCTCTCTCGTTGCATGCGTGCGCACCAATGTTTTTTGGAAACGACAAAGCTCGTCATTGTCATCTTTTGTGATTCTTGTTGCAGGCATTAACATACTTTCAAAGTCTTAAGTTGCCTAATGAACGAGATTTGATCTGTGAGAGTGCTGCCTCCATTTCTGTGATGGGTCACGTGGCTAGCGCAGTGTGGACCTGCGCGATCACTGTTTACCTTTTCATGGCTATCACGCTGAGGGCAGTCGGTCTAGCCGACAAGCTTGTCATCGTCCTCTACATATTTGGCTGGGGCGTACCATGTAAGTTGTCTTCTCAGATTTTGTACTTCATTATTGCTCCTCCTTTTGACAGGAAATATACCTGCTGACACGACTGACGGTGAAAAGTCGAGACATTCAGCGACTATAGTTTATGTGTCCGACATATTTTTGATATATAAAAAAATAAAGTGTAAAACTATTTACATAATTTTTGTTAATCGTGTACAGTGAGCCCACAACTTCCGCAGTTTTAAACCAACGCACTTCAAAATAGCCATAAACAAAACCACGACGCGATGCTAACCTTGTAAGCCTGTCAATCCTTTTGTAACGCCATATTAAAAAAAAAAACACGAAAAAATTTAAATGCATTTTGAACTTGAATATAAGTGACGCGCTTTAGTTCATTATATATTCTGTGGTTAGGAACTTTTACGGCTCTTGAACGACCGTGGGTTAAGACCTGCGCGGGGAAGAGTGAGCTCTTATTGCTCAGCTTTCATACAAACACCATTCCTACATATACCCCCCCCTTCCTCCACAAAAACACATCAAATGTGTTAATGGACGAATATGATCTTTATATTTTATAGTGATGGTGGCCACAAACGCAGGCATTGCAGACGTGTATGGTTATGATATCACGGACATTCTGTACTTCAACCACCCGACGGTGTGTTGGATCAGCGACAGGGTGACTAACAAGCTCGACTGGTACCTCATTACCATAGAGGGCTGGGTCATCGCTACATATTTCATCACCACTCTCCTTTTCACGGTTATCAACTTCTCTGTCATTTGCAAGGTAAGCTATATCACGTACCGGTTAAGTTGCTAATTGGAGGGACGAGAGTTAAAAGATGAAAGTTTGTTCCTTAACTTTTCCAGGTCTTTGGGGAGTGAGATGTGTTTAGAAACCTCACTTTTCTCGGAGCCAACTTAATGTGAGGGCGGTGTCCATCTCCCCTCCCTCTCTGCCTTACCTTCCCCAACCCTTTATGGAGCCAGGTACCTATTCCCGACTAGGGGAAGTTCGCTGCGCCACACGGGTATCGAACAAGTGCCTCTGGTCTAACTCAGCTACAGTTGCCAGCGTGTTAAAATGCCACTCGGCACTCTTGGCAAGCTAAACTCTTAATTGGCGGATAGAACTGTTTAAAGCTGTTAGGGGCCTTAAAACTCATTCGAGACATGTCTGCTTACCATTGCAGACAAGCCGGCTCATAGAGAGTTTTACATGTCTGCCGACAATGGCAGACTAACTTTGTTAATTTTTTACACGCATAAAATGCGTTGTTTTGGATAAAAAAATTAATGAATTCGATAGTTGATTCATTTTTCTATCGAGTGTTTTTTTTATGTCGTAGTTTTACGTTTGACAGTAATTTTCTGCATTTTTCGACAGTACCTGTCTTTCTGTTTCGAAAATGCCTAGCAAATACCGGGGGTAGAAAGTTCGACCGGCAGCTTTGAAAATTTATATTTATTAACCTACAGTAAAGACATCCATCAGTAATAAACCGTTTTAAAGAGCATTTTTAAAACATTCACTTGGTGTAAATTTTAATATACATAGGTTCAGTCTTCGAGTATTAAAATCAAATGAAAGACTGACTGTACGAGTTTTAGAAATCTTGAACGTCACCGATGGGAAATTAACAAAAAAAATTATTTACACAATGTATACAGACATTAAGTACCAAACAAACATATTTTTTAATAGAATATACATTAGAATTTAAAAATTACTTACTATTTTCTTCTACTTTGCGGTCAAAGTGAGATAACAACGTGCTTCGATTCTTTACCAATACACGTGATTTACTGCCATTTCAAGGGAGAAAATCATAGTGGACGACTTCCCCAATGTTTCAGTAGTTTCCTCCCTTATGTTATTTTCAATTATGCTCGTGAAAACTTCGAATCTTTTCACCACGAAAATTTTGGGATGCACTCATTATCATGGCATTTTCTGTTGGGAATACTACAAAAGTGTGTTTTTAAGCAAACACAAGGTAAGCTGTTTCTTTTCTACACATCATTATCAATTTAAATTGTTTTTCTACCTCATTTAGTTATTTTTTATGATTTTTTTGAAAAAGGGGTAAATTCTTCTGTCATAGGGGGATGAACCCGCCTCTCAGCTTCGGTCAAGAATGCATTAAAAGACACGTTGTAGAAAACATCTGCATATATTTTGCTTCTGTTCCTTCGATTGTCGTGTCATTTTAAACTTTTTTCTCCCCCGCAGACTACGCACGGGAATCCAAGTCCTGCGGCAGAGAGAACTACAATGGAAGACATGGCCGCACAGTCGGCCACCCGTAAAATGCGATACATTCCACTCATATATTGTTTCCTGCGGATGTGGGGAACAGGACACCTACTTTTCACGGAGTACCCGGTCGTCAGACATATGCGTGCCTTTGACTGGCTCCTTGTGATCAGAGTAGGTGAACAGCCCTGTTGTGACGATAATAGCTGAACAGCACTGTTGTTATTAGGACAGATGCTTAGCGTTATTTTGCAGTTTAGTACAGCACAGACATGTGACAATCGCAATCATTTCGGCACATGGGTTTAAATTATGTTGCATCGCACATTTAAACAAAAACTGGAAAAAAGTTCACTCTTTAATAATGTTATTTTATTGTTCTTTCAGGCATTTGGTGACAACGCTCAAGGACTAGCCAACTTCCTGCTCTTCTGTTTCACGACAATCCAGATTCGTCTTCGCATGTACCGTGCGGCAAGGACGTGCTTCTCCTGCTTCGGACTGTGGTGCAAGAGACAGAAGCGGAGACTGGCAGACGACAAATGGCTGCCGCGTCCCATTGTGCGCATCAGGAAAACGACGAAACGCCGATCTGTCGACGGCAGCGACTTGGATATTTCGGGAATTTCTCTGGAATTGCCCACGCAGGAAGAGCTGGATGAGGAGATGAAGCACGCCGAAGACGAGGTACTTTTTCAGCGCTGAAGCGACTGACAATACCTCCCTCCCTTGTGACAGTTTTACTCATTTGGAACCCGTACGGGGGGGGGGGACTTCATTGGACCTAGTTTTTGCAGACCTCACGTGGCATGAATGACTGCCGGCGATGGTTCTAGGAGAAAGTGCGAATAACCACTCGACGATTTCGGCTCCTTTGTGCTGAAGGAACTTTAATGGTTGGTTTTCTTAAGTAAGAGATTTGAGGCAAGCAGTTGGACGAAAGCGAGGAAAGTGATTAGTCTTGTCTTGTCGGGCAAATGTGGCAGAAATACAAAAACGTTTAAATAATTCAAACACCTTTTAAAAAAATGATGTGTTTATAAAATATCTTCAATGACAGTTTTATTGCACAAAAATCCTGAGGAATGAAGTGAAGCAATTTACAGTTGAGGTAAAATAAAAGTAGCAATACTGCTTATGTAATGATAGCAAAAAACATTCAGAAAAGTCTCCTCAAACACTCCTTTATAATGAGCTAAATTTGTGATAGAACAGACTAAATCCACATTCTGTTCAAGTAGTATTAAGATGTAAAAATATGAATCATCACAACAGATTTCAGTGGACCAAAAATATCACAGATATCCTCTAGAACCTGAGTCGCACTGGAATCACCAGAATTTTACTGTGTTTTCATGTTGTTTTACTTTTACTTCCTGAGGCTCCAAAGATTTCTGTATTAGTTGTAACTTGCTGTAAAAGCGTAAAACATCCACGTTAGCACGCACACAGTCACCTGTAAAACCAACAACTCGGAGTCCCTCTAGACTTTTGGCTCTTGACAATGCCACATAGGCCTGACCGCACTCAAAAACTTTGGACAGGGAGATCTCCACACAGTCAAGAGTCATGCCCTGTCAAAAGTATTGTAGGAAAACAGTGACAAGACAGCAGTAGACTCAAAGGGAGGAAAAAAAAAATCAATCAGAAAAATCTTACAATATAGCTAAAAGCACATCTGATAAAATTTCTGGTTTGAAATAACAAAAATTCTCAAATTAAAAAATGCTGCAACATTAAACCCATAAAGAGACTTTAAAAAATCCCAGGGAAAAAAAAACTGTACCCATTCAAACCAGAATACATTTTAGCTATTTACACGGCTAAAAACACTGACCTGGCTTTTGTGTATGGAGATAGCCCAAGCAAGTTTAAGTGGTATTTGTTTCCGAGTCACCATCAATCCTCCACCCATTCTGAATGTCCATCTTGCAAGCTTAATTGTCTCATGCAAACCACAGGCAAATTTGACAATGGGTAAGCCTTCAAAATAAATGACAAAATCAAAATTGAACCTAAAAATCTTTGATCAAGATTCTTCATCACAGAATGAAACTTTAAATGTATTGATAGAAAGAAGTCACGTCATGTTTATATAGATATATATATATGAGTAGCATGCTGAGCATTGTTTTACTAATCACATTCACAATAGTGACTAAAGGTCACAATGAAATATAGTTGATAGAGCTAGTGTGTTAATCCTGTTGAGAAGTGAGACCTGCCTACTTGTTAGACAGATTTTCATGAAAATGCAATAATAAAGAATGCAAGCACAAATACATAATATATGAATTATTATTTGAACTTATTCCGAAGTAGTTTTACCTTCTACTCCAGACTCAAAACCAGTGACTATGCCCCGTGCTCCATTTACAAGACCTCGCTGAACATCGAGATTTTTACAAAGTAAAACCTGAAAAAAAAAAAAAAAAATTCAGCAGCGTAGCAGTTCACTTTTTATTTAAGTAGAACAATCAAAGACCCTGATGCAGCAGCAGGAGGAGAAGGAGCAATTAGTGTTTTACGCCGAGCCAGCAACTAAGGTTTATCACGGCAAGGCAGCTGGCCCTGTAAACAGATGCCACATGCAGAGAAAGAACAGCGTGCCCGAGAGGAGAGCTAAACCCAGAACAGCCAACCTTTACTGAATTGGTAACAGGCGTTAACCATTGCACCACCTCTGATGCAGCAAGTCTGAGTGAAAAATAGAGTAAGATGGAAAAATCTACATGCCAAACAGGAAATACCTTCCTCACACATGACGTCCCTAGGCTGATGATTCCTTACCTGAGCTCCACATTTAAGCTCTATGGTGCTGCTCGCAGGACACAATTTATCTAGGCTTTGCTTATATGTCATTTCCGAGTCAGTTGCAGCAAATACTCGCATGGCACCTGTATGAAAATCATTTCTATTACTTCAGTTCAGAAATGAGCCAAAACACTTGCGGCTACAGTATACTACTTCTACTTTCTTTAAAAAACTGAGGCACTCTGTTCATAAAGAACAAGTCAATGAACAGGATTTGTATACTTTGACTATTTAAAAAAAATTGAAAACAGCTTTCAAAATACCCAAATTTGCTTCATGATTTTCATTCAAAGTTTGGATTATATGTGATCACATTTGTGTAACTATCAAGTATAGTAGTTTAATTAGTCATCTTGCCATCACTGAAATTTCTCTTGAAAAGCTGGCAAACTAGACTCTTACACTTACCACACCCATCATGCCCTTCATTCCAACCAATATGTTGCTAGTGCTTAAGTTGTTATGGGCATGACACATGTGATACACTGAGTTCAGGCCAGAAGAGAAAACAGGTCTTAACACTAATTTTTGATTTTGCTTGTGTTGAACAAAGAAAACAAGGGATCTGTACTGAACACAATCGATAATCAAAGACAAACAAAAAACATGTTTCAGTATCATTCTTGTAAATAAAAAAAGGTTAGACTGTGGTGCAAATGTGTTGAGAAAAAGTTATAATAATAATAATGAGCATTCATACAGCACTTTTCCAAAAATAATTTGCTTGGAGCTCTTCACAATAAGAAAACTACAACTAGACCAGTTTTAAATAAACTTTTACACTAGCATACACATGTTCTCATTCAACAAACACACCTAAAGAGTAAATACAGACACACAATACACCAGTGCACAGTCTGGACATGGACGAGTGATTGATTTTGAAAAGAGTAATTTTGGACCTGAAGAATCAGCGTGCGGAAGGGTAATTTGTTTCAAGTCGTTGGGGCTTGATAAAGAAAAGATCTCTATATTGCTGGACAAAGCTCTAGTAAACATTAAGGAGTGGAAGCATACTTTCCTTGTGAATACTAGATTACAGGATATGCTTTTGTTACACATAATCGGTTGTATACTAAGGCCACATTCTGGAGCAAAACTAAGGACTATAGAATATTTTAACGGCTGGCTGTGTTGGTTTACAAGATGATTCAGCATTGCAACTCTGCAGCGAAATAGCATTTATTACAAACTCAGTAAATGCATTGCACACATAGAGAGCTGCATGATGGGACCCGTGTGTGTGTGTGTGTATATATGCCCTCTACATGTCACCACACTCACGTTTCACTGAAATTGTTGGATGAGTTGTGACAAAATAACAAGTGTAGACTAAATTTATGTGAAAGTGGGGTAGGGGGTGGAATAGGTGTTTAACGCAGAGCCAGCAACTAAGGCTACATATCATGGCAAAGCAGCCAGCCCTGTAAACAGATGCCACATAAATTTATGTGAAAATAAAGCCCTTTAACAATGGTCAACTCATAAAATTATTCATAACAATGTATATAATAAACTACAGATAGCAGGATCGATACAAGTATAAAAGATTAATCAAAAACATTTGTGTAGGATGCAAAAGGAAATTCAAATATATTTTGCTACGAAAGTGCCCCAAACGGGCCAAAGGTTAAGTTATATGCAGTCAGATGATATACCTTCCAGGGCTTTAAGCTTTTGTTGATTAATACTTTCAACATCTTCTTTGTGTGTACAAAGCTGCGTTGCCAGAAGGCCATTACACTCCACTTTATTTCTTGAGGTCTTTATGAGTGTATCAGTGACATATGATGGACATCTGTGACAAAAATTATTATTCATTAAACTTGTATACACTTTAGAAATACCATAGTATCTTGCAGCAATAAAAGGCATAACATGGTGAAAAAATATAATAATAATAATAAAAGTTAGCTTGTATAGCGCCTTATATATATTCTCCCTTTTGGATGAACTCAAGACGCTTCACAAATGACAGATGGTGTGATGTGAAAATAATGTGACGTCGGTACAAAATGATGGAGCTCCAGGTCATAGGGCAGCATCTACACACAGCACCAACACAATCCGCAGGCCAGATATCAAACGTCACACAAGTCATAATACACTCCCTAGTAAATGCAGTTCCAAATAGCATATCCTATACACTGCACATATCACACTAGGGCGACGAATGAGCCCCAACACACGCAAAAGTTCACTGGTCAACAAAAGTCAAGGAGACATGATGCCCACAGAACTGCCCCGATTGTCAAGTCTGCTTGTTAAAAGGAACCAAAGCCACGGAAACCAAAGAGGCACCGCATCCCAAACGCATGATGGCAGGCCCATCAAAAAGATACACAACCACAAGTCCAACACGAGGAAGACGTCAGATAAGACAAAAATATGACAGAGCTCTGCCCCCTCCAGGCAGTTAGGCAAAGGGACATAACTCAAAAATAACTTAAAACACGGTACTTTTTGGATGATAAAGAAAAAAAATAGCTTCTGCTTAGGAGTGAAAAATAAAAAAATCACAATGATCTGAATGCTTTTTGAAAATTTCAACAAAATCTTTGTTTGCCATCCAACTTACAAGCCAAGACGGACACTTTGAAGAACTTTTATAAAATGAGCATCTGACTGCCGATGAACTTCTTTCAACTCAAGTGTTGTCTGAATGCATTTATGCCACGCAGAAGTCTGCAACAACCAGTCATGGCCAAAGTACTCAACAATATGTTGTTGTGAAAATGATCTCTAAACGGGCTGGCCAAAGGTTATTTGCAATCAGATGACACACCTTCCAGGTTTCCTTTATGGGTTCTCTAAAATAATCAGAACAATCTCAGCAAACAGCTTGGGATTGGTCTTTATATAGTCTCATCTATGATAAAAGAATGACTACCTGTTGAAATTTTATTGGTAGGTTTTCTACGCAAAATATAAAACACAACCCTTTTTAGATAAGAGTGGGTGGGTTGGGGAAACATAATTGAAAAACAAATCTACTTAATATTTACTTTCTTAACATAGTCTCTGAAAATGATGGCTATTTCTCACCTGAAAACAGAAGCGGGGTTTGTTACCTTTGGCAACAGGAGGAAGCTGAAGAAAGTCACCTGATACAATCAGCTGAATGCCCCCAAATGGCTGATCTGACTTGCGAACATTTCTGCACGAAGATTTAAAGAGTGATAAAAAATACCAAAACAAATAAAGCTTATCAAATGCATAATACATGCATGCACATGTGAGTCTGCTTGCATACACCCACACATCCCCACAAACTTACCTGGCAACAGCTTCCAGTTTCTCGAAGTAGTCACCATCTACCATTGATATTTCATCAATAATGAGGTGATGACAGCGCCTCCAGTGCTGTGCCACTTGTTGCCGTGATGCTAGCTCAACACACTGGGTCAAGTCCCCTTTCCCTGAGCCCATCCCTATATTGTTCGAAAAATGATTCACCGGTAAATGATGCTTCATTGGTATTTCATTAAAACAGCCATTCCAATTATCTTTTTATTCTGCTTACATTTGGTGCCAAACATATCTGTATCACTACATCAAGAAATTTTTATTATACTGTTTTCCCCACACACAATCACACCTGAGGTAAGGCAAAGATGTGTTTACTACATGGCATTTTAACATGCCCCTGAAAACTCCAACATGCTGTTTTGACATTCTTTGTGAACCATTGCTGGGCTTAAAGGTCTTTGAATAGAGAGAGTTTGGTACAAAGTATTATTTCACACAGTCTGAGTGAGCACCCCCACTTCATTCTTGTTCTCGAGATACAAGCCTGCAAGCATTATAATCAACAAAAAACCTGCAAACAAATGTTGGTGAATAAGAAATCGCATTTGTTCTCAAGAAACACATCCACAAATAATATTTACCATGCACAGAAGGCCAAGTCTGTGATGTCAGGACTATCCTGGGATGTACCTAATTAACATATGATTCCAGCTTTACCACATGTGATGGCACCCTTGACAATGTTAATGTATCCACGTACACCTCTGATGTTTGTGGTTTTGACCTGTGCATGGTGTTCTTTGAGGATTGTAGCTTAAGAAAGGAGGCATGGTATTCAGTTTGAAAATTACTATTTTGTACTGAGCACAGATAAATTGAAAAAAAAAAGAGAAGCACCCCAAAAGACATTTAAAGGCTAACCAAAGCCAAAAATAAAATTAATCTGAAAGAGCCTACCAAGCTGGCAGAAGATTGAATTCCATCTGTACTTCTGAACTTGTTAGTGGTTAGAGCTTCGATATGTTTGTGAGGTGTTGCCCAATCAGCACACCGACATTTATGATGTAAAGGGAAATGAGGTCTTGACCTCTTTCCAAAACCAAGGTGAGAACAAAGGTTTGCATTTCATGAACAAAAAAGAATTTCGCTTTGATTGTGGGAACTAGTATTTTATAACAGAGCCCACAAATTTTAAAATTATGTTTCACTCAGATTAGCCTTTAACATTAAAATATCCACCATGTAGTATTTACCTGCAAAGGCATGAAGTGTAGTGCCTCCAATGTGACAGGCTGCAACACCTGTGCTAGCTGTAATATAGGTGTGGTGTGGAGGCAAGGCTCCTGAAAATTGTTTAAATGTGATTAAAAAGTTAAGCTCTTCATTCTTCCCCAATGTGATATAAACACACCCTAAATTCGTTTACATGGAGATATTGGTGTTTTATACTGAGCCAGCAACTAAGGCTGTATCATGGCAAAGTAGCAGGCTCTGCAAACAGGTGCAACAGGCAAAGGAAGAACAGCAAAGCCGAGACAAGATCTTTAACCCAGAACAGTCAATGTTCACTGTACTGATGACAGGTGTTAACAGTTGCACTACCAGACTACCCACACCATACATCCAGCTGTGCAGTATACATTTAAAATAACAGAAGTGCAGGCAAGCACCTAGACACACATACACAAAAATACATTAGCACACACTGAGGAAAGTTGCTGCTCATTCTGGTGATGATACAATTTGCTTTACCAGTCCTACAGTAACAAAAGCTACATGAATGATTGACTAGTAGTGTCAGAAACAGGTACTGCCCACATGAACCCCTGACATTTATTCTAAATGATGGTTTCATTTCAGAGCAATTTCCCCTTTGAACTACCATTGCATGATAAACAGACTTTTTGATTACATACCAATGATGCGTTTAAGCAGGAATGACTTCCCAGTCCCAGCACTGCCTGTGAAGAATATGTTACGGCCTTTTAACACTGCTTCTAGCACTAACATCTGCTCCTTATTCAATTTCACTGGCTGGATTATGATCTTGGAAGGACTGATGTTATTACAGACTTTCTGTTTCTTGTTGATAGCAGTTTTGTTTGCTGCAGATTCTGCCGGCAAGTTCTCTTGGCCTTCAGAAGGCACAAACTTTCTCTTTACTCCACCTGAGCCCAAAGTAGTGGAAAGTGTATTTGCTTCATGTCTACCTCTGTTGACAGTTTGAGCAACTTCCAGATCCTTGACTGTGAGTGGTGATATTTCAGTGAATGCCCGGGGTTCCTCTGATAACATACGTTGTCTTTGGGATATAAATCCCTTCTGGCGAAGTACTTCTAGCTTTGTCTGGAAGTTAGAATTTTTTAACGATAAGAAGGTGAGTAGAGTGGTAAATACTGGTATACAAATAAAACCTGATTACATCGTATTTTTAAAAAAGCATGGTGCATTAAATACGTAAGGAAACTGCAGTTAAACTTAATTTTGCAAATACAACCATAAACGTTTAATAATACTGTCTCTTAATAATGGCATCTCTATCTGAACGTTGTATTGTCACACTGGAAGAATGATTTCATGGAAGGCCAAAGTCATGCAAGAAGTAAGAAATTTGCTGCATTCAGACACTCCTATGGTTTTGTGAATCTCTGGTGTTACTTGAAATGCATTAAACTCTTTGAATGTAGTGTCAACAATAATTAAAAACCTCCAAATCACTTTCTAAAAGAAGAAGGGATCAATTACCACATGCCAGAAGCAGCCAACATATACATGTTCCATTTAAATTATCTGAAGGAAATGCAAGGAGTAAAAGAGATTTTAAAAATTACTTGCAACCTCTCTTCTGAAATTAAAGCATGGTCAATAAAGTCTTTAGCAGGTCAGAAAATCCTTATATACACTAAAATAAAAATAAAACTATCTCTGGTGCATTAGCATGCACTTTGGCAGAATTGGATTAAGTTATTGACACCTGCAGAGTCTTCAGGAAGACTGCTAGCTTATCTGGGGGGCAGTTAGAGATCAAAAGTTGTAGATGTTGATCTGGAAGTCTGATTGTGGCTTTTCCATCTTTCATAAATTTTTTGTGCACAACCACTTCACGAATACACATCTGCATCACCTACAATGAAATGCAACAAACAACATTTTACGTAATATTCTGCTGTTTAAGAAATGGAAAATCTACAAATTTAGCAGTTTTATAAAATTTTAAAAAATCAGTGCACAGATCACTTATACACCTGCCCAGATTTATTGGGGGAGTTGAGCAGTAGCAACATTCAATGAACTAATTTTTTCTTTAAAAAATGCACAAATATAATAGACAAACTATTTAGCTTTCTTAATTAGCTGTTCAGGGAATTGTTAAAAAAAAATCTTAGTTTTCAGACTTTAATACTTTTCATCTGATAATGTTAAAAAAAGAAAAGGAAGTTAGTTCACTACTTCTCAATTAGTAATCCTGAGAAGCTGAAAAAAAAGTGATTACTGACCTTTTTAGGTAGATCTAAAAAGAGCTGCAGTTCTTTAAACTCATCACGCCCTAGTGTGAGAGTCACATTCTTGTGCTGTGTTTTCTTTATGATACTACCTGTTCCAGAGACCTCTTCCACAGACACAGAGCATACAATGCTGCCATTCTGCATGATGCTTGAAACCTGAAGAGAAATTGAGAGAGGGCAATAAACAAACATGGGTGAAGATATATACATACACATGTGTGTGTGTGTGCGTGTGTGTGTGCTAGTCTCAGGACAATAATTTTCACATGCTATTGCAGTCTTAATTCTGAATGTCTGACACCAATACAGTCTTTTTCATGTTACTGACTTTCTGAGTAGCAATGATTTAAGTTATTTAAATATTTGATGAAAGTAAGGATGCTTCACATTAATATTAATTTTTTTATGTACATGGTTTACTCGTTTTATTTCATTATAGCATCACATCTTTGTAAATGTTTACAGCAACTCTGTCTAGTTCTGAAAACTTTCGCTAAGCAGAATGTCTCTAGTGTGATATACAATATATTGGCTTGTACTAGTTAAAAAAATATCAATGCTCAAGTCACTTTCTGATTTGATAGCTATAGCATTAATAACAGTTTATTGTTTTAACTAAAGAGTACTATTGCCTGATACATTTTCTAAACTGCTTCAGTTCCTCTGTCCACTAACACTGACTAAGTAAGGAAGGTACAAATTCTAAAGAAGGATTACCATATGTAAATATAATCCCAGATTATGCAAACTGATTTATGGCATTATTGCATCAAACTCATTGTGAATTTGGAGCTTTATTACAGTACATGAGAAAAACAAGCCACCAGCCTCTGACTTATCAGTCGGCAACATGGGTAAGTTCTATGCAAGTAACTTATAAAAACGACTTTAGTTATGCCAAGTTTTCAGAACATGGCCTTATGAATTTTAATATTAAATTTAGCGTTATACTACTCACCTCTTTCCCTGATCTCTAAAGGAAACTTGTTCACCGACTAGAACAGTTCTGTTGTTATCTCACTTGCACAAACAGCAGTGGCAGTATCTGTTTGGAATCACCTATCATATTCATAGGACGGTATCTTGCAGTGCACACGTTTCACCGCAGTTCCTTGTCTTATCGCTGTCTGCAGAGGCAAAGTATACAAAGATTTATAATTTCGCATGCTATACTATTTTTCCAAATATCTCTCTGAAATAATGAATATTTTCATTACGGAGTTCTATAAGTAACTTCGTGATTTTCATTGCCTAGGCCTACAGTATACAAGATGTCTAAAGAAGAGGAGAAACCCTCGACAACCTTATCCGAAATCGACAGTAAATAAGGAAAACATGAAATGTTTTAAGATTACATCTAGACAATAATAATGATAGCAGTAAACTGACGTTTCGCAAAGAACATAATTCTGCTGGACAACTCAAATGTCACGGCGTCCGAGACAATGTCCATTTGAACACAGGCGTGCCACTACAAGACAGCCAATACAATTCTTTCTTCTGGAAGCCGAATAAATCAACCAATGGGCAGACGGGTTAATGAACACCGGAAGTACAAACATCAGCTGGTAAGAAAAGAGTATACCGTTGACACCCGACTAAAATTCTTGAATTCCCAGACTTCTGACTTTTTATCTTCTGTTAGCGTAACAAAAAGTGCCCAGAAAATCGGTCTCCTACATGGTGCTTTTGAGTGTTAAACGTGAAATTCTGCCATTTTGCGTTCAGCTTCAGAAATATTTCTGATCGCAGCCATAGTTGATGTTTACCACGGATCTCAAGATGAAGGTCCGTGATGTTTACCATCTAGTAGCTTATGAGCCATGCGGAGTTCTCAAAATTGAACTTTTAATAATGATAAACAACAGAATAGGAGATGAGAGTACACTAATGCTAAATTATTACATTATTCGGGACGCTGTTTGAATAACTTTTTTAAATAAAAAAACCAGCAAAGTGACGGGCCATTTCCGTCATTCGACAGGTAAGAATCTGGGTTCATAGTTCTCCCACAGCAGCTCCCTATCACCCTCATCGATTCAGTGCAGCGTATGAACTCTTAAGTGGGAAACAAAAGTCTACTCCTTTTTTGCCAGTTCTCTACTTTTTTACAGTTCAGAACTCCACTGCACACGTTGATCTCAACTCAGGAAAACGCAGATTTGCTACATATCCTCGCCACAGGCTCTGCTGACTGCCTGTTCACGCCCGAGTTGATTTATAAGCTGGTTGTGATATGTCAAAGCTTGGCTCCTTCGCTGCCTACATATCTAATATGCTCACTGTCTACATCAAGACCTTCATTCCTCAGCAGACCACACTATCGCACCCCAGTGACGTAGGAAGATGCTCGGCTTTGGGAGTGGGGGTGGGGGCAAACTCCTTGCTGACAATGAGTGACATTCGCAATCTCACAAAAGGAAAAAAAGGAGCAGGTGCATGAGTGCAGCCATGCACACTCACACACATGCATGTACACGGTAGTAGCATCACAACATATCCTGCTTTCAGTGTTAAATGACAAAGCAACACTTAACAAGAAACAAAATTCATTTAAAAATGACTCACCTGGTTATTGCCGTCACAAAAAATTATATAATATTTGGAATAGGATCAACTTTTATAATGATATTAATCACATTCGAGGTTTGCACGTCAGCCTATCCCCCACCTTCCTTCATCTTTGATCAATGCTTTTGTAAACATGCTTTTTCCTTTCTGTAGATCAAGGTTCTAGATTATAAAAATGCATAACGTTTGCTTATTGTGCTACCCTCCTAAATAAAGTTTAGTCAGTTGTCTCCTGTCTTCTATCTTTTTTTTTGGTACTTTGTGAAGAATCACATCTCAAGCATTGGGCCAGGGAAGTGGGGAGATACTCCTGCCCCCTCAATATCTTGCCTCCCTAGTTTCTATGTTGCTGTGATGGTCTGGTGGCGCAACAGTTTGCGCCTGTCAACAGTTCAGTGAGAGTTGGCTTCCCTAACCAACGGTCGCTAACTTTAGCGTCGGTTACTCAACCGATGTCCATGAATATAGCCCCTGGATTCAACTCTTGTCTCACGCGCGCTGTTCTTTCTCTGCATGTGGCATGCGTTTACAGGACCAGCTGCCTTGCCATGATGTAGCTTTATTTGCTGGCTTGGCGTTAAACACCAATCCCCCACCCCACCCTGTACATTACTGCACCTCTGCTAAAAGTACACACCCAAAAGTTTCTTGAATTTTTTATGCTGGACTTAAACAATGGAACTTGCTTCCATTCTCATTTTGAACCATTCACTTGTTCTATGTTTCAAGAGAGCATTAAATAATTTCTTGTTTTGGAAAAACAGGTAGTGAGGAAGTGTAAGTCGAAGAGTTTAATCTCTACTCTCTTCTCTACTGACCTGTTACAAGAGATGTTGAAAGAGATCTCTGACTGCGTCAATACACATGTTTGTCTTTGTCTACCTGCAGGAAACGCTGACTTGTTGCACCAGTTTGTGAGTGGATTTTTTAGGGCTTCTGTTTACCCTCTGTTCAATGCCCGCTACCACAGCCGCTGTACGGACAGACAGGGCATGATGTTTCTTCGTGTTAGCCACTGACCCTGTCAAGCACCACTTCTTTACCAGGTTTTAAATACACCTCTTTGCTGGCACACCAACACCAGTAAATTTAACAGCAAAAATCTCCTGTGTTTCCTTAATGGAACCACTTTTGCACAGACGCCTCCACTATTGTGATTCTTTCTTTCAGAGAGTACATCTTGGCGACACAGCCTTCACCCAGTGCTTCCGAGTGACTAACATAACACACTATCTGGAGGCGGGCTACTTTTTTACGTGCCACCCTGTAACTCTTTCAGTAACTTCATTCTCATTTAAGATGTGTACTGTGTGTTGTGTGTGTGGCCTTCATGGATCTGTGTTTTTTATTAAAAGAAAAAGAGAGTACCTTTCCCCTCCCAGTTGTATTCCTTATGCATGACCTGATAATGTGAAGCATGGAGAGCATGGCCACATGCTGGGATTACATGCTAAATAAACATTCTTCTTATTATTATTTGTCTCTTTTTAGACAAGTGTGTGTGATTTTTGTAATTAATGATTAAAATGTGATGAACATATTAAAATTAATTTCTGTTTTGTTACATAGGTTTTATTTCAATATTCCTTTATGCCTTTGGTGGAGGGTGAAAAGGAAGTTATTAAATTATCCTTAGATAAGCATTCATTTACAAATGGTATTTTTGATAATAGCATTAAGACTATCTGATGATTTCTTTTGTTGTAAAATTCACCAGGAGAGATTTTGTGTAATATTTGTGCAGCCATGACATCATTTGGTTGGAAGCGGAAGGCTGGGACATCCATTGTAAAGGCTGCTTCAGTTTCCTTTGAAAAAGAATCTAAAGATGAAGAACTGGACAATGAAGTAGCTCGAGGAGAAGTAGACTGGTTGACTTTAATGCCTAAACGCCGTTTAATATGTCTTGAAGATGCTAAAGCCAAAAGCCAACGACTTCAGGAAGAAGGTGCTATACTTGCCCAAGCAGAAAGGTTTAGTGTTCCACTGTGATTTTATTAGTCTTTATTTCTGTATTTGTAGATGCTGAGGTGATATGGACATGCTTCTTAATTTGTTCTTTAAGTGTGGAATCATAGACAGAGAAGAAGATTGGGTAGATTAATAGATGTATGTGATCTCAAAAGTAACTTTGCGGAAGATATATTTTTATGAAATTTAGACATTTCAGCACAGGGTAACCTTGTTTCTTGAATGCATGCCTACTAAAGGTGTTCTTAACTTGATTTACTTTTCACACCACATTAAGTCTTGATTGTTTCACAGTATAGTCAAACTTCAAAACCTCAAATATACATCTTTCTAGAACATCTTTCATATAACAAATATTCTGCTAAAGTGATCCCTATTTCTGTTAATCTTGTCATAATAATTCCTTTCTTATTGCAGCATACCACAAGCACCCTACCTACTTTTCTAATTAACTTATACATTTTTAACACCCACTTACCTATCAAATGAAAATGCCAGCACAATATAAATGAAGGTACATAACTGTTACACATAATAATTAACAGCTGAATGAAGTAAAAAAAATTAGTTATATATTGCTTGATGCAGGATTATCTTCAAACATAGATGGGAAGAAGAGCAGAGCATAAAAGAAAAGAATTATTTGAAAATGGTGTGTTTATATATATGGAAGAAGAAATAAAAAGCAGGAACATTAAAGAGGTTGATTGATTGAATGCCACTAAGTAATCAGTAAGTATATTTAAAAAAAATTTAAGTTACAGAAGGTTCAACAGAAATATTTTGTTATGACATGTTGGAAATTGAGTGTTAAAAATGGTAACATACTGCATTGAGGAGCATGCCCAATTTTGCAGATATTGGGAGGCTATCAAGAAATGGGATGAAGGACTATTACTATCACCAGAAGACAGCAGAATGTTAGACATGAAAGCCCAGGTACTGAAAATGTGCTGCTTTGGGTTGTTTCCCATTTCACAGTGATAAGAAAATGCTAATTCAGCACTCAGAGCATGGTTGGCATTTAGTTTATTTGCATTATGTGGGTTTCAGAACCCTTTGTGTTGTATGGTCATTCCTTTTCGTTACTGTATATTCTAATAATTTTTCATAACTGTATATTCTTACTATTTTCATAAATATATATTCCTTTTATTTTCATAACTGTATATTATTCTTTTCAGGCTCTGATGGCTGTAGGGGAAGTATTTCCAGCAGTACAAGCAGCTGAATATGCCGTTAAACTAGATCCAACTTGGTGGGAGGCAAGACAAACATTAGGACGAGCTCTTCTTAATATGGGAGAAGTTAAATTGGTGAGTACTTCATAATGACCAAAAGTATGGCTTTAACAACACTTTTAGTAACTACAGGCTGGTATTAAACCTTTCTTGTCAAAGCTTGTGGCAAGGATTGTCATGGAATAGCTGTAGAATCATGTTTCAAAGGAGTCTTCTGCTATTGCTTTCAGCCTGCATATCAAGCTCACTACTCTGCCAAAACTGCACCTTCCTGCTTATTAACAGAAAGCAGATATCTAGCTTCTGTTCTAAATCTGCATCTGTCCAGATTAGAGATTTTCAAGACTCTCTCCTAAATGCTCTCCATGTCTTAGTCTTCTTTATACAAGAGATATGCATGTGAAAAATAGAGAGAGGGTGACTCAGTCTCGACTACATCAGGCTTTACAGACAGCCCAAAGTTAAAATCCCTCAGATAACATTGAACAATCGAATCCATATAAGCAACATTATGCAATAAAAGATCAGTGAGAGATAAGTGGGGAGTGGGTGTACCCTATTATAGAACATCAATTCAAAATTAAAATGATCTGAATATCAAAATGGGACAATGACAAAAGCTATGGTCTATGATTGATTGATTGTGAGGTGAGCTTATCATAGGAACTATCCAAATCACACTTTTTCACTTTGCTGTTGTTGCTGACAGGCAGTCCGCACCTTTTGCAAGGCTGTCATGCTGAATCCATCAGATAGCGAGCTTTGGCAGGCCGACTTGCTCTGGGCATGCTCCATCAGAGATCGGATGCAGTGTTGTCAACATTCTTCAGCTACCAAGGCTCCAGGAAAGGAAGAGTCAGGGAAAGAAGGTTTTTCTTGCACAGTTAAACTTGTGTCACTAGATGAAGATTCTTCTGATGGTTCTGAACTGCTGCCTGTGGTGCCCATGAGTGTTAGGGCTGGTAGGAATGTGGACAATGAGGTCACAGAGAATGGGCAGCTTACCGTGTTGAATATGCCTCCTAATTATGTGCACCTAAGAGGATAGACTGCATCCATGAAAAGCTGGTGGGTTGTAGTTTGTGAGTCATTTTTTGTTTGAAGTGTTCTAAACTGAATTCTTGTCACATGGAATGAAGGCTGTGTGTTGCTTGTGTATTCTTGTGAAATAGGTACTTTACATGATTATTTTCTTACAGGCTGTGATGAGGATGAAAACAGGTTGGGCATGATAGCTTTATTCTTTAGTGAAGATGTTGAAAGTAATTGAGTGAGGTGTGTCACTTCTTGTAAAATGCATTTTGAAAAGATTTTTTGCAAGTATGGCAATAAATGATGACTAGATGAAACTTGATCGTACTATTATTTAGCAAGAATTTGAAAAGAGGTTTTTGAGATTTCTAGATTATGCAGATGGATTGTGCCTTCTCTATCATAACCACATGGAAAAAAAGATGTGTGCAGGTGCAGGCAGTGAAAGCTCCCAGCGTAGTGGTTGACCCACCATTTTCAGTGGATCTTGGCCCATTTTTGTGGTAGAAACTTATCCAGGTACTTAAGCTGTGGACCAGAGGTGTCAGGCTGATCCCAGGTTAAAGGGTAAAGGTAAAAATGAGCCTGTAACCGTTCGGTTGGTGGGGAATGAGGGGTTAAGGATTGGATTTATCTCGGGCCGGTTTTTGTTCTCCCTCCTGGCCTTTCCTTCCCCAACTCTTTACTGGAGCAGGTGGCCATTTAACTGTAGGGTCAACGGCGAAAGTACGCTGCCCCATTCGGCTATCAGACAGACTAATGTGCTCTCCCCAGACTTATCTCTGCTTTAACCGCTCAAGGCTATAGTCCTGATATATGTCGAATATTCGGGATTATTTTGCATTTGTTTATATGACAATCGAGTGCAAATTTGCCAAACATAGTCACACATTCGACGTCGGGTTAAGAAGGCCTTTCAAGAGCGAACACAAAAGATACAACTACGTCTTGAATCTGGTTATGTCCGTACTGTCGATGCTTCAGCACCATCTGTAGACATGCTTCTCAGATTTCTAACATACCGACGTTGCTGCTTTGCGGTTTCAAGCAGTACAAATTATATCTAGCTAGCAAAGAGCATCAGTCTGTCATTAAGACTGGGAATTTTTAAAAAAGCCAAGATTGACTTTCACGACAGACAGTAGACCGCCCGGGGGTCAACTTTATGCTACGCCTGGTGGCCTTCATCCCGATATTGTTATTGTTCATCCCGGAAATGATGGTGCAAAGCAAACGCAGTTGATGAATGAATAAATCAGCACATGTTATATAATTACTTCACCTGACTTCAAGCAAAGTGTTTGTCAAACTTACTTCATCTGACTTCAAGCAAACTGTTTAATTCAAAGCGCATTGAACATGCTACCGCCCGTGAAATGCATTGTATAGATGCTTTTGTTTTAGTTTATTACCGTATTTCCCCGAAAAAAAGACTAGGTCTTATATTAATTTTGGCTCCAAAAGAGGTATGAGGATTTATTTTCAGGGGATGTCTTATGTTTTCATGTACCAAAATAACAACATTTATTTAAGCACCAAAATCTACATTTATTTTAATACAGTCATCGTCTTCTTGAATTTCGACATTACTCTTCGAACCCTGAATTTCCCGTTTCAAATGTGACTCTATTTCCCGTTGAATCACTGTCCATTATAGTTTATATTATCATTTATTTTAAGCATTAGAGTCATAATATTATTTATATTTCAATATAATAACTT
Source organism: Marisa cornuarietis (assembly GCA_004794655.1). NCBI lineage: Eukaryota > Metazoa > Mollusca > Gastropoda > Architaenioglossa > Ampullariidae > Marisa > Marisa cornuarietis. Next base: position 4,585,939 of record SMMW01000576.1, on the reverse strand, counting down.
TGTAAATCAAAACGTCCGTCGTGTGTTTCAACGGACTAATGAAATTCGTCCGTCTGGCTGACGATCTTAACTACGGCTTACATTTAAGGTAGGGCTTATATCACGAACATCCCGAAAAATCATTCCAGAGCTTATTTTGGATTAGGTCTTATTTTCGAGGAAGCTCGGTATTATCTTTGCCCCCTCCTCCCCCCCAAAAGTCCATACCTCTACAAAATTTCAGGTGAAGCCTGTACTCTGTTGACAGGTATTCATTCATTTCATGGCGGCGGACAAAAAGTCGCCTTGTGACAACATCCTGAAGACAAAGCAGGTGTGGCCAGAAACGCGACGCCGGTTAGGGATTGGGGAAGGGGAACTGGGAGCTTAATCGGAGCGACAGAAGAAAGTATTTGAATGGTTTTACGCCGTTACTTCCATCCTGGGTACAACGAAGTCCGATGAGGAGATATTCTGCAGACAAGTGGGCTTGAGGCACTTTGAGAGATCGTATTTTCTGTCTGAAGCGACTGAAGTGTTGTGTACATAAACGTCACATGTAGAAAGATCGACGTTAAGGGATGAGGAACTTCATGTACTCACTCCATGATGGTATGAAGTCTGGAGGTCGTGTATTTCACGAAACAAAAGGGTTTGGTATGGGAACTGGAGGAGCAAACGAGAGGGACACAGAAAACAGAAACATGGTGTCGTTATTTCCATTATTTAGGGCCTCTTTAGTCCTGGGTCAGTGACATGAAATACACTGTTCAGCCCTGAATAACTGTCGGCACTGTTCCCAGTGAGCCATGACGTGGGCAGGCTGCCCCCACTTCGCTACACATTGCTTTCCCAGGATGATGTCAACTTGTGAGGAGAATGAATGTAGAAAATCTACCCCCTCATCGCAGTGGCCACAAAATGCATTTTATAATTCTCAGTTACATCAGAAATAATAGCGCATTTCAAACAACGATAACGTAGAATCTCGTTAATTATTTTTCTTTCTTTCATAAAACGTTTTTCTAATTTTTATGCTGAGTCAAGATGTCCCTTGCTGCATTTCTGTTGCGGCCTTCACCAAGGCAAACCGTGGATTTGCACAGTTGACTGTGGCCTTTCTCTTCCTGAGCACGTTGCTACTCATGTTCACTACTCATGTGCTGCAGACACCCGGGGGTGAGGATCAATACGTCTTTAAGAACTAGGAGTAAACGGAATAAACTTTCTCATCCAGACACCCTGATATAAGTCGCGTACAGGCCTACAAAGTTTCTCAATACCCGCAAGATGAAAGAGACGGGGAAGTTTATTAATGCATTGTATAAGTGAAAACCTTTTTGTTCTTTGGGCTCTTCAGTGGCGGTCATAAGCTGTACCAGAATTTGGACAGTAAAACAAGCACACACAACACACACACACTCTCTCACTCACTCAGTCACTCACTCACACACACACACACAAAGCAGTTTCGCATTTCGAAATGAACCTTGAAAGCTCTTAAGCTTTTATCCATTCGGAGATTGAACATGTTTAAAAAGCAGGAAGAACGTTAAGCAGGAAGCACCTTTATGTTTGTATCGATTGCTGTAGTGCAGTGGTCCACAAGAAATAATTCTTTGCCAGTAGAAAAGACGCGCCGTCGATAGCTGGACATGATGACGGCGATGTCGGAAGGAGGTGGGTAGGTGGGCAACCTCGTTAAATAAATTGCGTAGCATGCAAGGGAGGGGAAGGGGACCACGATGATTTATAAAATAAAGTTATGATTATGCCAGGGCTACGGTTTTCATTTCTGGAAATTTTTACGAACAGGTGAATAGATAATATTTATGGAACAACTTAGACGTTAGCTCTTATTTATTCATCTGCTGTTCTTGAACTCCAGTGCCTCTCTCTCATTTAAACTGGTGAAAAGGAACATGTTGTGACCATATAAACTAGATAATAATGATGGCGGGTCATATGTCCTTATGTCCTCTATCTTTGTACTTGTTTGGAGGGGCTTAAATTCTGAAATCTTGGCATCAACACATTCCAGTATCAAAATACGTGTCCTGGTACAATAAAGAAGTCGAAATGCGTGTGTGTGTGTGTGTGTGTGTTTGCATTCGTGCGTTTGAATGTGAATACGCGAGGCCATTATCTGAGGAGGATTTTATATAAAAAGCAAACGCAGTTATCTCTCATTAATGACGAGCGCGTGCTTTTCCTCTGCACGCGAAACCCACGTTCTGAGGTTATCGATGGGCTCACCGACACACAAAGAGTAAGTTTAAATACCTGGAGAATAATATTACAGAGAGGCGCACGGGCACACAAACATGACGTGTGCTCGCGCATTCGCCGGGGGAAAAAATCAGAGTTAAAAAAATCAGTGATGACAGCGCGGAAGTGAAACACTCCAGGAAATGAAATAATTATTTCCGATGAAAGAATTTTTTTTTTAAAAGTGGTTTCTACTTAGATACACTATAAGTCGAATCCATATATAGAGAACACTGGTGCGAATCGTTCTATCAGCTCCAGGAGATTACCTAGGTGATTCTATTTTTCACTCTCTACCCTCTCCCTCTACAAACGTTTAAAGGGCAACACGAATGCTCAGCGAAAATCGCTGGAAATGGAGCATAAAGTAAAAAAAATATATTCCGGTGGTATTCTATGACGAAGAGAAATATTACATCAACGTTTTTCTCTTAATCACACCTGGATTTTTCGATAAAACAGGAAGGGACGAAAGGGTAGTTTTTTTTTTTAAATAGCATTGTCTGGATGAGCTGAATTTGAAGAGGAGAGATGCAATCCTTGATAAAAGAAAACAGACCAGGTCACAATGTGCTATTGCTGAATGTTCTCCAACACTCAAATGAAGTTAGTTTCTATAGATAATGGCTAAAATCGCCAGTGGATTAGCCTTGTCTAAACGTGCAGTGCAAACAAACTTTGTCCCCACACCCTACTTAAGAGTTTGCTCAAACATTTCGCTTCTTGAACACGACAATCTGAGTGATGTATTTTCATCTGAATAGGAGACATGCATAGATTTGCTGGATTCACTGTTACAAGTACTAGTTATACGGAACTGAGCTCTCCAGTATAGGAGAGTAATTTTCTTCTGGTTTCTGGCAGGTGAGAATGCCGATGTTTGAAGACTTATATCTTTAAAATTAAGGGTAATTATGTACTCATATTTTGGGAATTATTATTTTAAAATAAAATGTTATCAGGATCGTTAACAAAAATATTGCACTCGCGTTGCCCTTTAACGCGATGACCGGACTTGCAAACGCGATCTGCGAGCAGTATAGACAGAAACGCAGATGAAAAGGAACGATGGTAAGACAGCATCCAGTGGATCTCGTAGAATCACAGAGAACAGCGAGATTTACTTTAGCAACATTGATAACATTGAGGAAGAAGAAGAATTTTGAATGACTTACAGCCCCTTTATTCCAGCTGTTGTAGTTGCTTTGTAAAAGGTGTAAAAGTGGGATCACACACACACACACACACACACACACACACACACACACACACACACACACACACACACACACACACACACACACACACACACACACACAATGTCCTGTTCTTGACGCAATTAGGCGGAATCCATGCTACTCATCTGAGGCTTGGTTGACGAAGCACCCTACTGCGCTGTAGAATCCATGCTCACCATGGAATTAAGATGGACGTAATTCTTTACATAGTATGGTGCTCCCACAATTATTATTTGCTCCATTCAACCAATGTGCCACACTAAAACAGGGTGGAGCCTCAAAATTAGTGACATGACTTCACGAGGCCTAATTTTAACCGCTGGATCCAAGAAGATAAGAATGTATCCCTATCACCAGGCAACATTAACAGAACACAACTCCACGTTCCACTCCTCTCTCTTCGATGGGATTGTACCCAATATCTCTGCGCAAGCACCTAATTTCGATAATTTATCCGCAAGGCCATCTCATTGCCACACAAGTCACGAATGACTGTTGCTAATGAGCAGTCACGAACGCAACAAATATACAGGATAGAAAAAACATGAACACCCGAAAAAAAAAACCCACCGACGGTCAGCCTTGTAAACACGTGTTACATGCTAAGAGAGATGTTTTTCAGAGTCGAAATCCGAACCCGAACCCACATGAATCTTCTTGTCAACAGGAGCTTTAACTGCCCGTCCTTAAAGTACTTTAAGTTGGACCCATTTGAAAGTACAGTTATAGGATGCATCGATGGTGTTAATATAATCAATTTAGTGAGAGCCTGACTTCGGCGTTGTGGGTGAGCAAATTATAATTTGAAATGTGTAAAAGTGGGATACTTTATCTGTGCTAATTCCATAGTAAGTATGGATTCTACCGACAGAATGAAATGAATTAAAACGATGCTGCCTGATCCGACATTCTCTTATTGTAACCCCGATGACTCGTCTAGTCACGATTTCGATCGAGAGGTGAGTGGGGTTCTGTGTAGCCAGGAGGTCAGCGTCAGGGTGAATGCACCTGAGTTCGTGCACTTTTGTCCGAGCAGCGCATGTAACCTGGCTTTGGATTACAACAGCTTGTGATGTGCATGCCCCCCCCCTCCTTGCGATGAAAAGACTGTGAGTGCTTAATCATCTCTTCATTCGAAGTTCCTTGGTGCAAGCTGTGAGTCTAAAACTTTCTCAATGTGCACCCTGCATGTTTATAAGAAGAGCCTCCGGAAGGTTATGAGACGATCAAGTGGAATTGTGTAGAGGGATAAATAAGCATGCAGATTTACTTCAGTAGTCTGCTTTAGAAATCAGCATTGTAAATGGTGCGAGAAACTTTTTTTTTTCTTTCATTAAAATAATTATTCTCAACTGTCTCTATTAGTTGTAGGCTAAGACCTAACCGGTAATGTGCTTGCTGTCACGTGTCACATACGACAACGAAAATTTTCGCAGTTTGGGGTTTCTGAGTCACCCTACTTATGTGCTGCCAAGAGCTTCCCAAGCATAAAATTCATGTTCTGCCTGGTTGCAAAGGGAGGGAGTCAGGGAAGGACCCAGGGAGAATCAAAGCAAAGCCTTTTGTATTTAATGAGAGCATTTGTAGCGGCATTCTGTGAAGAGGTTGTGGCGGTCACAGACTCCACTCCAGAAGAGCAGCTGAGACCACCTCAGTCTACGGTCGAAGATTTGGAATTGTTCACAGTTCATCACCGCTACATCTGTGGAAACCATTCCCCTGTCAGCCTTATTTTTGCTCTGCTCAACTCACGTTTCTCCATATATCTTTGCTAAGCAGCTGGCTTTAAGGCTGACTGCATGAATGTGAGAAAAAGTCAATTTTCCCATTGAGGTCAGCTACCAGACAATGGCGAGGTCTTTGTTCAGGTATGTGCGCAATCAGGTGTATCCAATAAGGGAGAACCACTCGTGTAGCTTACACCAAAACACCATCAGCACAGATTTGACATCGGGGCATTTTATTTACACACTAAGCCATGAACGCATGATTGCACAACATGAAACGATTGAATAATACAGACAAAACCTTCTTAGAAGAAATCAGTTGCCCACTTGGACAGTATTAGCCTGTTAAATTATACTAATAAACCTTCATAGAAAACATAGACAATCATAGAACAGGTATATATTCAATGGAAGGCTCCTCGACCTGCGATCTGCATGCTTGACTTCGCACAGTTCCAGGTTCAACAATCGCTCGAGCGTTTGCCTGGAAACCACTCCCTGTCCACTCTCATGCGTACCACTAACCGTAATACCCGATTTTTCATAAAAATTAAGGGCGACCACACTGTTAATTTTGCCTATAAGCAAGAAGATAAGTTGAGAGAGCATAGACTAGGCATGAAAAAATAAAAAACGGTTTTTAAAATAGAAAAATAGAACATATGGTTCTTCCTTTGCAAAATATTATGAGGACAAAGTCACGACGTCGACGATAAGAAGTAAGACGAGGAAACACGTGTACAGATAGAAAGGAAATATCTGGCAGGTAGGAAGAGGTAACATGAGAAAGAATACATACAGGTCCCTCTGCTCCACTCACTAAGAAGAAAAAGGTGTTGGAGGGTCAAGATTACGCTTCGTATCTAGCGCCCAGGGGCCGGTAATTATGAAGCAAGGGTCAGTCGTTGCCCTGGTGCAACATGGAGAACTAAAGCACAAACGTCTAATTTCCAAAATTTTAAAGCGGTGTCCAGATCTTTCAGATTTTGTTTTACTCCCAAAGCTGTAGTTATAAAGCGGTGGTAAAGGTGTCCTGGGGCAAAGAAACATGAAATAGTGTTCGAGGGTTCTGGACACCGCAATGTAACTTCGGAAACAAGACATTTTCCCTTGCGTTCCAAATTTTGCGCTGGGCAAACGACTTTCTCTTGCTTCATAACTACAGCCCCTGGACCACCCCTCCTACGACCAGGAGACGATGAGATTTTTACCTTTACTTTATGCAAATCTTTCTCTGCGTGGAAAAGCACATAGCCGGGTGGTTTTAGAGCGCTGACGTCCGAACCTGGATTCGATCCCCGAGAGTGGCACAACCAGTTTCCCTCAGTTGACCCAGGAGTGGGTATCTGGCCCCATATAGAGTTATGGAAAGAGTGTGGTTTCTAACACGAAACTGTTTTCGGCAGCAGCGCCCCTTGTCAGTTATAATATCTGAAAGTCTATGGCGCGCTCCAGTTAAATGCATTTCATTAAGATGTTGACCTTTCTTCCGCAAATATTTATTTCTTACTTTCTCTGTCTCTCTTCCGGTCGGCTAAGCTTTGTTTCTTATATTCATTTATTTCTTTAGTAGTATTGTCATGAGTTTTGTTCTTATTCGAATCTTCATTCGTGAGGAACAAGTGTGATTTTAAAACAAATGTATGGTATTATCTGTTTTAAAAACAAAAGGAAAGAAATACGAGACTGAGAAAGTTTACAAAGTGCGAAGGAGAAAAGAAGGGACAAAGAAAAAGAACAAAAGGGAGCAGAGAGCTACTAAGAAACTCATAAATAATGGTAAAGTATGAAAGCAAATACCGCCACAAGATCAATATCAATATATGATAGAGCGATGTATATGGCGGGAAGGTGGGTGAAACCTAACAAAATCCACACTGTTCGCTCCCCACCATGGAAATATTTGTTTCGACTGGCTCAAAATGAATTAATAATACAGAGAAGAAGTTACAACGGACAGGTACCATACAGAACAAATATGGACAACTTCGTAATTTGAGACGATCCGATGAGAGAGAGAGAGAGAGAGAAAACAAACAAATGGCAGAGAAAGAGAGAGGTAGAGGGAGTGGACGAGAAAAAAAGAGTTGCATAGATGTTAGCAACACAGGAATATTTATCTCTTCCTTCACTCCAAGAGCCAGCAATGAACATTCACAATAATGTTAATCAGTCGTTACAATGAGTGCTCAAACAGCGGAAAAGGATTCTCAGGTCACCACACATTCACACCTGAAAGGTGCATGACGACAAGCGAGGGCAGGCTATAAATTATTTCAGCTCAGCTGCACACCATGCAGACACCAGCAAATTTCGTCAAAAGTGTTAAGTGCAGAAGTGCTCACCGTTATCCAGCAGCGTGGCGTCTCGTGCGTTTGTAACAGCTGTTTTGATTGGCGGATCTGGTTGCCCCGAGACACTGGGAACCGACAGAGAAAACGCGCATAGTTCGTGCCGACATCCCCCTCCCCTCTCCTTTACCACATCATTTCGAGTTGGCAAGAAAACAAAAGCCCACCCACCTCAAAAAACAAAACAAAACAAACAAACAAAAAAACAAAAACAAAAACAAAAAACAACAGAAAAACAGCAGGAGTTGAACGGCAGATCGAATGGCGGACGTGGCGTGGACAGCTCCTAATGGAGCCTCCGCTGCCTTCTGGTCACTGTCTCCAGCGCCAGCTCCAGGCACTCGGCGAGCACAGCTCGTGCAGTGAGGTAAACAAGTCTCATTTGAAGATAGGTTGGAAGTTACGCCTGTCAGTACAGCTTGGCGAAGCATGCTAGTCCCACGAACACAATTGTGATCAGGATGTGTATGATCCACTCACTCCCCGAATATGACCATAGCAACCCGTGGTATTAAACACAACACGAGATCCACATTTCGACGGACATTTGTTTCGCTTTCCTTTGTTGGGAGGAGGCTGAAGGTTTGGAAAGGATTTGAGGAATCTGCTTCCCATATGTGAATGTTGTGGAGTTTTGCAACTGAAAAAGAGAACATCTGATAGTCTTTTGATGACCAGTGGCACACTGGCTCTCTGCAACCGTGGACACAATAAGTTAACCACCCCGAAACTCAGGTACGAGCGAGCGAGCGGAGCAGGCACGATGCTCTTCATAGGTCTTATCACGAGAATGGTTGTTCTTCTCACCTTCATAGAAAGATCATGCAAAGGTAAGTGGATAAGGAACATTTTTTTCTGATCTTGCTCGCCTTACATTGGATCTTTAGTAGCTTAGTCCTTTACAAAGTAACGAATTCTGCCTTCTATAAATCATCATCATCATCAATCATCATCATCATCATCATCATCATCATCATCATCATCATCATCATCATCATCATCATCATCATCATCAATAATCATCATCATCCTTGTCTCACCTCTTTTACTCTGTTTGCTTGCTCTGCTATTATTAACTTTTTGTGTTTGTTTCAACCTTTTCACTTAGTTTTTTTTGTCTCCGTCTCTCTTTAGACACTCTTCATCTCCAAAAATAACCGTCAGAGAAGTTCAATGGGAACACAGTATTGCTCTCATTCCTTCTTGTGGCCGTGCTATGGGTTACGTAAATATTTATCACTCGGAATTATTAATGTGCTTGCACGGAATATCGTGGTTTCAGATATGGCCACGATAAACATTGTAAAACCGCTCGTAATTTTGGTGAAGGAAATATTGGCAATGCTTTGACACCTCTTTGTAAGGTCAAGCACACATCATACACACTCCATTTGATATAAAGTCAGCGGACTTTGCGCCCCTCTATAAAACCACTAAATCTTACTTGCAGGTTCCTCTTGGTTAATGAGGTCTTTACCTCATTCATTATGTCTTGAGGCATTGTACTGCGCAATAAATTACATGGTGTATTGCAGACCAATTTTTTCTGTTTCTTTTTTTCAAAGAATAATTGGGTAGTTTTGCTGAGTCAGGCGGCAGCTATGTAGACAGTCGTATGTAAAATATGTCAGACCATTTCTTCTGTTCTATTTTTTTAAAAGACTAATTAGGTAATTTTGCTGTGTCAGGCTGCAGTTATGTAGACAGTTACTGGTCTCGCAATTCTAAAATCCCCTTACAGTTTCAGCATTTATAGATTATTGGCGACAATAGACTACATTTAGTAGTGAGTAAGATGAAATAAATAGAACTGCAAAAAAAAAAAAATTGTATCTCTCTTACACAGGTTAATTAGACAGACTGATAAACACATTATTCTTATTTTCTTTGAAAACATGACATCGCTATTGTTGTTAGTTTGGTGATTATATCACTGGTGGTTTGAAGAACGATTCTAACATACAAACATGCCTCAAGTTTAAAAATCAGAGATTTATCAATGTAAAGTGATTATGACAAATAAAACCACTTAAAATTATGCTGGTAAGTGTTTTTCTCCACACTTCTGAAAGAAGTAAGTTAACCAACACGATGTAAAAAATATCGCTAATCTTCTTATAGTGTACTTAACCACTTAACTAACAACTGGTTAATTTTTAATTAATGAGATTTTTTCTGTTTGTTTTGTGTTAAAATCTGTGTCTAGATTACAGGACCTTGAGTAGCTTTATCAGGTAACCTCAATGAGGTAATCATGACAAAGAGCTTTAAAATAAAATAATTTTAGTCTATAAAGCTTTCTTTTTATTATTCTATTAAAATTTTATTATTTGTGCTAACTGCTTAGAACCATGCAACACCAACAATGATCCCCATAACTTATCTTCTGCTACATCCTGTTCAACCACAAACCAGTTGCATGTCTTAACTCTTAGCAGTAGTGCATGATTTAGTTGTTGTTTTTTTGCCTCTTAACCTCCAATATGTGCTGAGTTGATTTTTTTGGGAAATGTAGGGACCTGATAGTATTGAAATATTCTCTTGGTGCTTGGACAGAAACCATACTATTATGACGAATCTTTCTTACCATGGTTACCAGCACTATTAACAGCTTTGTCATGAGAAAAAACAGACTTTTTTTTATAGGTATTGCCTTTTAAGCTTGAAAAGTTGTGATCTAGACTTGGTAAATTGTAATAAAAATGTTTACTAAAAAGATTTTATTATTTACTCTGTTAAAATGCATTTATGGGATGATTACGTTAATTACAGTAAATGCTTCAATAATTTACTTCACGAGCAAAGCTGAGACAGATATTTCAGCAATGTTGTTTTCCTTGTATTATGTTTGTTCACGCCTGGCTCTCGTTTACTGTAGCATTAGAGTAACTTTAGACCTTATAGGCAAATGTTTGCCTGAGTTATCTAGCCCGGAGATAACAATCTTATTGAACAGCAATTCTCTCCGCCACATGCGCGAGCCAGGGTGGTCGGGGGAGGGAGGGGGTGAACAACAGCCTTGATGTCCTTCGGAAGTAGAGACAACCGACAACAGATCGGCCCACCTGTTCAATGGCCACACCACCTGCTCAATGATCTCATCTAGCTTTGATCCCCCCCCCCAGTTTTATTTTTAACTCAGGCATGAAAATGGACCTGGCCCAACCTCACATCCTGTGGATTTAGTCTTAGGAGCGTGTTGGTAGTTGTACAGCCCTTCCACAGTCACACATCGGCTTATATTGATCTTATTAGAAAAAAGCGGTCAAAATTTCAAACAATTATAAAAACAATGAAGAAATGTAAATTTGAAAGGAAACTCTTAGCTTGAAAAGTTGTTTGGGCATTTCAATAAAATGAATGTCTGACCTCTGTGCAAATGTTCTTTCATTCCCGGATTAGGAGCAATGTGATCAGGATGTTTTTCCATTTATTTCCTCCCAAAATACAATAAAAAAAATAAAATAATTGAAGCGACATTGAATGGCATGAAATCGATGCGAATGGTTTCCCTGTCTTACATTGATCGACATCACTGGACAACTAACCAGAATCGGTGGTGAATGCTGTTGCTGTGGATGTCACACTAGACCCCCAGCAGCCTCTCCTCCCCCAGCCCGCGCTTTCCTCCTCTCCTCTCCCCTCACCTTCGTCCTTCATCTTCGCCCGATTCAAACAGCTCTCCACCTTACTGACCTATCAGTGCACGGGCTTCCAATATGCTAATGGATGCTCGATAGCTGTTCAGTTACGCATTGCCGTATTAAACAGTCTTCATTCAGGATTTGTTTTGCTTTGTTTTGTTAGAGTTACTTGCGCAAAATTTGTTTTGATAGAGCAGACCGTGTGATTTACATACCTTTAGCGACTTGATAAGACGGCCTTTTTGCATGGCACTGTGACATTTAAAAACCTGCTTTTGCGTGAGTTGTTTTCACGGTTGTTGATAAGGTGGGCCATGGCCCCAGGCGGCTTTTGAGTGACAGTTTCCTGATAGGTCAGGGGTCAAGGCAAGCAATTACTGAATTGCAGCTGGGCGCTTTCTACGCCTACAGGTATCCATGGCTGAGCTTGAGGTACCTGGAATGGATGACCAACCATGCAACGAGGAGGAAGAATGTAAAAGCGACTAGTTGTGCAAGGGAGGTGGTGGTAGTGGAGTGAGGGTGATGTAGGGCACCCGGATGCAAACATGGATGCGTTGTTTGTATGTCAGTATTGTTCATGAATAAATCTTATCAAGCGTTTCTACTCTTTCTGTGCCTTAAAAAAACTACATGGAGTCTGTCTCAGAAGATATTTTTGAAAGATGCATTAAAAATTTCAGTTATTTTGTAAAAATTAGTTATATTTGATTCAAACTATACTTTCACGAACTAGCATCCGACTCGTGTCCCACATCAAGCGACCTGTCCTATGGGAGCAGCTGCTATTACTTCCACTCGGAGTCCAAGAGCTGGGACATGGCCCAGAAGGCCTGTGAAGGGGACGGAGGCGTGCTTACTTCCCTTAACTCCGAAACGGAAGTTGACAAAGTGCTGGACGGCATCCGTGATATGGCCAAGAGGTAGTGTGTGTGTGTGTGTGTGTGTGTGTGTGTGTGTGTGTGTGTGTGTGTGACCTGATGATCTTTATTACAATATCTGTTAACCAACATTTTGTATTTCAAATGCTATCGTCATGATTAACATGAATGAATTCCTTAGATCCAACCTTCGCTTATATCTATGAGGGTATCTTTCATTTTGTGTGTGTGAGGAAAAAAAAGATGATATTTTTACTGAGCTGCAGCCTAGAAGGCATCGTCGCACACACACACACACACACACACACACACACACACACACACACACAGACTATCGCAGCAGGGATAAGGTATTTTTCAAAGACCTTCATAACTTTTTTTCTGTACTTGTAACAATCCATCATAATTTTATGTTTTACTTTGGTCCTTAGTGCATCAGTTGATTACTACTGGACTGGGTTGACCAATCAGGATAGTGGAGAGTACAGGTGGGGTGATGGCACCGCCCTAAACAATGGAAAAATAGAGGCGAAGATAAATGTCGACATCACTGGCGGACGGGGATGTGTATCGGTGGAGTCCACCAACACCAACTGGAACAGCGGCAAGGTTTTTTACCTGAGGAACTGCAGTCTCACCTATGCTTATGTGTGCGAGGTGAACGCAAGTAAGTTTACAGAACGCATGCGTGTGCGAGACGTCAAGGGTCGTCACAAGTGTGTGTGTGTATGTGTTTGTGTGTGTGTGTGTGTTTGTGTGTGAGTGTGTGTGTGTGTGTGTGTGTGTGAGAGAGAGAGAGAGCTGGAGGTGGTGTTTGGAAGAAAGTCGCAAGTAGAGCTGACAGGTGGGTGTCACAGAAGATGACACCTGCGAGGTGATAAACAGGTCTGTGATAATCAGAAGTGAACGAATCCGCTAAAAAAACGAGTTTAGGATTATGTGCTGTTGTAATTTTTTTATGTTTCCACTGTATTTATTTGTTATGTAGCTGCTTGATGATGTACATGACTGTTTTCTTGAGGGAAGGGGAGCGAACCACTCTCTTCTATACTTTAACTTGGGTATTGCAAAACAAAACAAAACCACAAAAGGAAGCAGAAAATGTGTATTAGTGTTCACAAGTAAGCATATTTCTAAGCGGGTTGAAAATAGTCAACAAATGAATGAATGAGGTAATAACTCAATGAATCACCATTTGTCGAAGAGTGCGATATTGTTTATGCCGATAACAAGAAGATGAAGAAAAAGAAGAATAAGAAGAAAGGAAGAAAGAGAACGAAGACGGAAGGAAGTAAGAAAGAAAGAAAAAGAAGAAGAAAGATAAAAAAAAAAAAAACGAAGAATAAAAATGGTCTGTGAATTTCCTGCTTCCACAACTACTCCAACAAATAGTCATTGCCTTTGTCGTTCCCACCTACCAGCGCAGTGCTGCTATTTCTAGGAACACCAGCACGTGATCAAACATGAAAGCTTCGTACCATGGCCTCATATCACGTGCGTGCTTCATACCCCGTGAAGTGCTCTAAGTTTCCCTTGTGATCTTACACGTGTGGTAGACGCTGTTGCAAGCTTGTCTGTGCTTGCAGCTGCTGCAGCCTGGAGTCCCTGGGGCGCGTGGAGCAAGTGCAGTGTCACCTGTGGTTCCGGCACCAGAACGAGGTCTCGCAATTGCACCTCAGGGTCGCGGTGGTCATCGTGGACTACGACCAGGTGTTCTGGGATATCGAGCGAACAGGAGCAGTGCCAAACATCAGACTGCCCAGCGTCCGGTAGGGTTCATCACGGTCACGTGTCATGTTTGTCCTCACCTCATTTCATGTCGCCAGCGTCCTTCGTCTGTTAATATATACGTCACAGGAACGACACCCGCACCATGGGAATGCATGCAGCCGAAGATTTCTCACACTTGTTCACATACAGACAACTCTAACCCAAACAGCCTCTAACCCAAATGCTCAACTACTAGCAGGGACCGTGCAGGGTATTAAGGCTGACATCTGCTCACATCCGCCTCGGAACAGCCTCCGGGCGCAAACCGATAGACAAGCGGTTTTCATCGAATGAAGGAAATGCCTTTGAAGACAACGAAAGATGAAGAGAAAGATAAGAAGAAACTTCAGTAGAGCCTCGTTTGTGACGGATTCTGCGATTGCATCCACATCTCCAAATCCCGCCGATCACCGATGCACACGTGATACGATTTGTAGGCGGGTGTTACGTGGATGTTGTTAAGAGCCAGCCATTACCATCAGCGGCCTACTTGCTGGCAAAGTGGTTTGTGTAACAAGGGTTTCATGACCCGTAAATGATATCAACAACTGGGTAAAAGACAACACCCGTTTTCTATTTTCTGTTTGAATGAACTCTCACGTGCGGCGGGCATCAGGATCAGTCGATCAGCAATCTCACCGATACTCCATTAAGGGGCAGGGTCTCGTTACAGCCTGCTTGAGTTCACACCATCCAAGAAGGGAATGGAATAGAGGGGCAGGAAATCTTTCAAAGTGGTAGAGAATTCCTCGATGGGTCTAAGCAGCTGTTTTAGAAATTCAGACAAAAGTAGATATGTGGTTGATAGGAAGGTGTCGAAAAACAAAAGAAATTCGGTGAAAGTCCCTCCATCTCTAGTGCCAAGTGAAGACAGAAATTTTTTTGTATCCATTATCTCACTCCCACATTCATTCATTCAATTTGGAGCTTTTACCTCTATATTTCTTTCTTCCCGCCGCCTACTGTTATTTTGAAAATGTAATGGATAACACTTCTTTCTTTCTTTCTTTCTTTCTTTCTTTCTTTCTTTCTTTCTTTCTTTCTTTCTTTCTTTCTTTCTTTCTTTCTTTCTTTCTTTCACCATCACCTAGGAAAACAACGACCTGCTGGCACAAGATTCTCAATAACAAACGATTTATGGCCCACAGATGCTATGAATAGTTATTTAAGGTGCTCTTTTCTTGCATCTTCCAGTCTACACTGGTCTGTATTATACTTATCTTCAAGGCTACAATGTTCTGTATTATACTTATCTTCAAGACTACACTCTCTGTATTATACTTATCTTCAAGGATACATTCGTCTGTATTATACTTATCTTCAAGGCTACACTCGTCTGTATTATACTTATTAACACCATATTTTCGTGACATAGTAATCACAGGAATTTTTTTAATGTTTAATTAAATCAAAATACGATTTCAGCAGCTTTGAGAATGAACAAGTTTTCCTAGTTTTACAATTGGCTGCGGACTTCACAATGTAAGGTATTGAGGATATTGCCGACCTCCGTTGACATTTTTCTGTGCACTGGGATGCTAGTAGGCGTGTGTTTTGAGAACGGAAGGAGTCTGTATTTACCCAGTTTTTGGAGAAAACTATCTTGTAAAGAGCTTTGCCCAATCATTAGCTAACAGATTTTGCACCCTCAACTGGTCCTTTAACTCGGGTTTGTC
Organism: Marisa cornuarietis; assembly: GCA_004794655.1. Classification (NCBI taxonomy): domain Eukaryota; kingdom Metazoa; phylum Mollusca; class Gastropoda; order Architaenioglossa; family Ampullariidae; genus Marisa; species Marisa cornuarietis. The sequence goes on along the minus strand of SMMW01000576.1, from coordinate 4,570,405 downwards.
TCTAACCTTCCAACGAGAGCGGTTAGACATTCATTCTAATCACCTTCAGGGAACATTACCGGATGGCAAGCGGCAAGATTTTATGTGTGTGGACATCCGTGGGCAGGGATAGAAAAAGACTCACTAAAAGACCTTATACAGTCATCTAGCCACTCTCCGAAATAACGCTTTTACCGGTTAATATTTTTTATGTCGTTGTTTAACGAGTCTCCCACTGACCAACTAATCGTTTTTATTGTTCGTTATTTTTATATCGCTGCTGGGTGCTTGGAACTACAAGAGACTGGCGGCACTTCTCTCTCTTTCTCTACCCTGTGCACATAATCTAAAATATTACATTTACAGGAAGCAATGTTTTTGGATCATCCCACATCCGTGAAACAATGGAAAATCATTAGTTTGTAATTTGAACACGATCGTCTGTTACTGAGTGCAGACCAGTTGTGGGTCCATCACACCTCAAAGTTAACAACAGATTTGACTTTGTATGTCTCGTTGTCTTGAAAGAACATTGAGTACTTAAAACTTTAATACGAGTTTTAACATTGCAGTTTCCTAATCAGGATCTTTCAAATGAAGTGTCAAATAAAATGTCCTTCTTTAATGTGTGGCTGAAGAAAGACTAAAAGTTATCAGTTCATGCTTGCATAAAAAGTTCATGCTCCTTCAATATTACACTGTTCTTTAAGTGCACAAATAAATGGCATTTAACAGTCTGATGAGATTCTCACATCAAGTTGTGTTTTCGTGCTGAACGGTGAACACCGAGAAATCAATGGACGCAGTTGGCCGTGAGAAAACATCGGCTACGGTTACAATAAAATGTTAGTGAAGTCTGGGCTACACAGTCACACGGCTATTGACACCACCCACAGAGACTGCAAATGTCGTCCACGTAGCGGACTGCGGTTTCTCCTCCTTCTCCTCATCGCCGTTGCCATTAATTGCATATATCAGCCCCACCTTCTACTTTTCCCTCCTTCAGTTGTATCCTCTTCGACCCACTACATTAAGTTCAGAGACCGTGAAGAGTGGTTCTACTCAACTGTTCCGCAACTGACCGTGTCGTCCGAGAGGAGCAAACGAATGTTACAGTGGGCAGATGCCAGAAGATGTGATAGCAAGAATACATGTATGCGATATCCTGCGAAACAATTTTTTTAAGCAGATGTCTGGACAGCTTCCCACTTCACTCTTTCTTACGTATTTATCTCCCTTTTCTTAGTTTTTTTCTTTCGCCTTCTCTTGTCTTCTCTTCACGATATTTTCCTTTGGAGTGAGATTTTTCGTGCCGATGATTTTGCTAAAAATTCGGGAATTTAGATGCAATATAATCCAAACTTTGACTCCTATTGTTCATTTCTGGTTTCAGATCCATCTTGGAGCACATGGACGACTTGGGGCTCGTGCTCCGTTACGTGTGGACAAGGTCAAAAGTTGAGATCTCGTTCCTGCGGAAATTCTACACTGGATAAACAATCATGCCCCGGAAATAATAATGAGACAACGAGCTGCCAGATTCAGAGCTGTCCAGGTGAGATGGATACCTTGTTCTTTAAGGCTGTCTGGTATCTTGAAAAAAAAGAATGATTGAGGATTGAAGACTGAAGATTTGCGATTGAAGATTGAAGATTCATATTTAAGACGGCAGTTGGACGAGCGTGCCACTATTTTCCTTTTCACTAACAGACCACGACTGGGATATGCATTGAAATATGAGCTGGGCGGGGTGCATTTTTCTGCTTTGGGTACGATTCAGTGTAAGATTTGTGGGTGAATACCTTCCTTCCGTTCTCGAGATCCCCCTCCCCTACAAACACCACCATGTGGAGAATAGCAGGTCAACAAGGTCAACACCACGGATGTCAGGATTATACGTGCATATGTTTATGATGTGAAGACCTCAGCAACTGGGAGAGCTTGAAAATATGCTAATTATACGAATCTGTGTACGAACTTCTATCAATCAATGGTGATGTTTGTAGCGTGTATCTTGAAAACGAAAGAGCTGTATTCAGATTTCAGTTTCAGATTTAGAGAATAGTATCTTACCTTGACCTTAACCAAGATAGTAGCAAAAACTGTGGCCCCCACAGACCTAAAAATGTGTGTACATATTTGTTCACTATTTCTCAAGCATTTGATGAACGTGAAATACAAAGAACGCTTAAAGACTCTTTCCAAAACCACAATCTTTCCAGAGTGGTCGGACTGGGGCTCGTGGGGAAGCTGCAGCGAAACCTGCGGGGAAGGGGAGAGAACTCGGCAGCGATCGTGTACCACAGGTGATAATAAAGACTGCACCGGCAGCCAAGAAGACAAGGAAAACTGTAATCTAGACCATTGTACCGGTAAGCCGAGTTATCCCACCTTAATTTGTTTTTCACCTTCAGAGTCAGCGTTTTGTTTTGTCTTCATACCTGACTCAAAGCTGGAGAGTGTGTGTGTGTGTGTGCGCGCGCGCGCGTGCGCATGGGAAAGCGAGTGCGAATGCTGAGCCAAAGCAACTGATTTCCACTAGTCAGTTACAGTAAGTATTAACTATTCATTCCGGGTGTTTTCACATCACGTGACAGCAGGGAGGTGGGCGGAGTGGAGTCCGTGGACATCGTGTAGCAGCACGTGCGGCAAGGGAAATCGCACGCGAACGAGATCTTGTTTCCAGGATGACGGCACGCCATCTAGCGGCTGCAAGGGTCCGGAGTCCGCAGTGGGAAACTGTGTACCGCAATGCCCAGGTCAGACAATCCACATTCTTGCTATTCCAGCTACAACCACCCTGCAAACACAACAGACGTTCGCAGCGATAACTCTCCAAGTTATGTGATTGGTTTGCCTGTGTAAGGAATGTATGCGATGATTTCTTCCCCTAGACTACACACACGTGTGTCTGCAGAGAACAAAAGAGGTTTCCGTTAGTACAAATTTAAGTAGTTTTTGTAAAGCTGTGTAAGTTTTGTTTGGGAACAGCGATATATAAGCGATCCTCCTCCTCCTCATCATCAATAGCAGCAGCAGCAAGCAGGAGCTCGGTTGTATTACGTGCATGTAGCTTTCTCACGATCTCGCTTTTTTCTTACTGTTTTCATTTAGCCTTTGTGCATAATTGTGACCTTTGACTCTGATAAACTGCTTTTCGTGTGTTCAAGGTCTAAGTAAAGTTGAGTTCGTGCAAGCCATTCAGTCTGATCTAGACGACGAGACGACCCGCAAAGCCATGGCCTGGGCCAAAGAGACTTCCAAGAGGAGAGAGAACGTCTTCAACACCAAGGGCATCAGGGATTGCATAATTACCGGTCACGTGATTCAGACCTTTGCAGTGTCGTCAAAAGTTCGCTGTGCTATGAAATGCCTGAGTTTCGACGCCTGCGGCTCGTTTAACTACGAATACAAATCCGATGGGAATGGCCTGCACACATGTCAGATAAACTCAGCGTCGAGTGAAGTGGCCACAGCCAACTTGCAAAAACACCCGGGATACATTGTCTACGACTACTCCATGTTCACTCCATTTCAAGTTAACGGCAACTGAGTGTGCGATCCCCAGGTGCAGTTGGTTTCGTTTGTGTGTGTGTTTGTGTATGCATCAAGTGAGCTTACTCTTATTTTCTACAGTTGGCTGGAATGTGTATAATCGAACACATGTCCCACGTATTCTACTGATGATCTAGAAACTCTGATCTGTATATCAAGTGTGACATCGTGAGTTGCCCTTAAACTTTCGGTCTCCCAAAGTTTGGTAGAAGTTTCTTCATGTCAAGAACGTGGTCATAAAGACAAGACGCGTTATAGTCTCAGCAGCTGCAAGAAGAAGCGTGGGTATCGATTGATTGATTAATTAATGGATGGATGGAAGATACGCCAAGAACTTGAGGCTGAAAGTTTCCTTTTTCAAGGACGTTCAGAAAAAGAACGAGACGGGGTGGGGGTGATCTCCGCCTTTTCTGGTCTTCTTTTCTTCTCGCCAACGTTCAACCCACGATGAGGACTCTCCACATCCGGGTAAGTAATCCTGGAGTTTCGCGGCAGGAAGTCGGAGACTGTGGTTAAGAGCCGGATGTTGAGGGAGTGGCGGCGCTTAAAGGCGTTAATCGAACATCGTTCGATCTTTCGGCGTGAATAGCGGACCCTGGAAGTCACGGACTCTCGGCGGCCCTTGAAACAACAGACATCACGAGATTTTTCTCACGTGCGCATGCTCACCACTCCACCTGTCCACCCGCTATCCAGACGTCTACCACTCCACCTAAGACGAAAGCTACCCTGTTTCCACAAACACTTATGCAGCTAACATCAAAAGGACCAGTTTCCGTGCAACACACCTTTTTAAAGACTTCAAGATCAGCCAGCACCTTGGGTGAATTAATGATGAAGACAACAGCTGGACAGTCTCCTGCCCCTGAAACAGCAAATCCCTTAGACTGTGGGCTGTGTAGTTTCACCTAAGCACAAGTGTGAAGGCTATAAATGTCGCTAGATCATCAGTCGTGTGTTTTACCATATACGAACACGTGGCTAGTGTAATTATTTGATGATATGTGTCTCCATGGCAGGGCTGTAGCTGTTGGCCCACTCGCGATGGGCTCATAATAAACGCACTGTAAGCACTGGCTAGACAGTGGTGTCCGTTCTGGCGTCTTCATGTCTACTTTGTTGTGTCTAACATTTTTGATGAAGTCACGGGATTTAACTTCGTACCTATAATAAATCACACACCCTCGACTGAACACTCCTGTAACAAACCGCCATTGACTAAAGTGAATGTCGTAGGGACTGCTCTGGCGCTGGCTACGATCTAAGGAAACCACTCCCGTCCCCAGTTCAAGAATGTTTGCTTCAAATGACAGACAAAATTACGGTGACCCCGGAGAGAGGTCAAAAGAGTGAAGGGGGAAAGAGTGATTAGGGTGTTTAGTTGTTAGGTGCAGGCTGTCCTAATTCCCCTCGTATCACCTGTCGGCGAAAATTCTCGAGACATTCAAAACTGTCATTTATGACAATTGCGGGACAAACACGCTAGTCTGGTCATGTGACTGCTGTTGGAAAAGTGAATGCCTTAATAGTAACAACATTTGGAAAGGTTCCAGAAATTTTTTAGTTCCATAGACACTCAAAAGTTTTCTTGGAACAAGAACTGTCCAACAAACAACGGAATTTACACGACAAAAACATTGAAAAGTACATGTTCTCAGCAGATATACGAGCCGAGCAGAAAAACATCTAGCTTATAATCTGCGTTGACATGGTTACCGTCACATGAGGCCAATAGGACAGGTTTCACGCGGTCACAGACTGGCCAAGCATCTGGTGTTGCAGACCTATAAACTAGGCGGCCTTGTGTAAAGGCTAACCCCAGTGTACAAATATTTTCTGATCAAATAATTTAATTCCAGGAGACAATGATTCCAGAAATCTAAACAAACAAACAAACAAATCTCTCGTGAGACCTCAACCGGAAACATCGCCATTCGCAGCGGGGTTTTGAAAGGAGGTCAAAATAATTTCTGCGACATTACATGCGCCTTCATTAACTTCAGGAGCTTGGATTAAGTCAATATCCATGTGGTTTTCGAAACCAAACATTCACTACACATTTTTATCAAATGACAAGGAATATGTTATGAAAAAATTTCCAACAAATCTGAGCTCAAAGGCTTCCTGAGTAAATTTTTCTTAAGTGAATGGCTGAGTTTTGTACAAAATGCTTTTTGTTGTTGTCAAGGTTTAAGACTTTAAACTGTTAACCATCCACACAAAGAGGTGAAACATGTGAGATCACAAAATGTCCACGGATATTATGTTAATAACATTGTGTTAATGGGATCTAAGCTCTCTCCCATTGGTTGTACCCTTGACAATGTAAACATACTCAACTGCATTTTTGATTCCACGTGTTTAACCTCTTTCAGGAGTGTGTCGAAGGAGGTGTCAGTTATTAAAATTTGGGGAAATAATGTTTTATTTTGAGTTTAATCTTTCTTGACATTTAACAAGTGCACTGTACCAGATCTTTAATTTCTTGTTAAACTCTAGTACACCTTTAATTAGGACGACCCCTGTTATCAACCGCTACGTGCTATGTTATCGCAGAGAACCTCTCGATAAACGCTGTCGTCACAGCGTCACACATTCAGAACACATTGCACGTGCGCATCGTACTGCACGCTCCGTCTCTCTCCGAACGAGAGAGGACAGAGAGGCTTCAGTCAAGACTTTTTTGGAAATAACAATACAAAAAAAGAAGAGAGAGAGAGAGCTGAGATGAAAGAAAGAAAAGAGAATGAAAGAAGACAGGAATAAAACTTTCATAATCATGACTGGGGACATTTACCACCAAATGTACAACAAACGAATATGCAAATCAAAGAATGTAAAACATAGTTTAGATGGTATATACACATACATACGTACATAAAGCGAGAGTAAAAAAATAACGTTAAATATGTTTCATTTATGTAGTAGAAACTACAATAGGCGCGCATTATTTCTAAAAATAGGAATTATTGCAGGCGCGTCTATTTATAACAAATAAATATTATGTCTACAACTGGCTTGTTACGTCATTTAAAGAATGAATGGATGCAAAAATGAAAGAAAGGAATAAATTAACTAATGAAAAAGGAGTGAAAAGGAAAACTAAACGACACACGAAATTAAATACATTCTGTTACGGTCAGCTAATATATTCAGTACCTGGCATACTGCGATGTTCAGTTTTCAGTTTCCTTCCCACCCAAATCTCCTTCACTTACCCTCCTCTTGAATTTTTACTTGGAAACGATTTGACTGGGTATTAAAGATATCCAGGGTAGTCCCAAAGCAAGTTAAGTTTTAGATATAAAATGTCTGTACGTTACTGAGTTTTCACTGATTGTTACGTGGAATTAAAACTGACAGCCGGGTGGTCAGAGCAGTGGTTGTTGGTGTAGCCCACCGAAATTCAGCCCTCCGACCAGGCTTTCAGCAGTGGGTATCTGACTTTATAAAGGCTTAGGGAAGGTAAAGCAGTGAGAGGGAGAGAAGATGAGCAACCCCCTCGCAAAAAAGCTAGCCCCGAGAAAAAATGTGGTCTCAGACACCTCACCCCCTTACGACATATAAAAGGTTAGAGGATAACCTAAAAATGCTTCAAGAAAGGTGGTGATTATGAGGATCTGCTTGTTTAAAAGTGACCTCGACTTTCAAGGGGATGGCAACCGATTCAAGAGGATTGGAAACCTCCTTAAGGCCACCCGCATGCGAATGGGAACCAAATTATTTTTATTAATGAATAAAAGCGATATAGGAGAGAGGGTCATGCTCCAGGCGTGCCTTTGTAATGGTGAACCACTTACATTTCACCAGTCTTATTGCTTCTAAGGACTAGGAATTTTATCCTGTTATCGTAAGAAAGAATACTTTGCTGAAATAACATCACTTGTGTAACCATGAGTAAACAGAAGTTAAGAACATTCACAGAAGCAAAAGAAGCGGCAAACCATGCAGGACGAGCTTTCCTGCTGCTAAAAGCCGAGGCTGCACTTTAACACCTAGATTCCTGAACAACAAGCGTGACAGACATAAACCATCATCAGCTTTCATCTTGAGCTTATCTCGAGCCTGAAATAACTTTAGCGGGGGTGACAGATGTTGTAATGAAGCGATCCTTGTTTGAGACGGGGGGATGGGAATTGAAGGTGGGAGGTCTGTTTTACTCTCCTAGCTTACCTTCTGGCAGTTGATTTCAAAACCTCTCAGTATTTCGAATGTCCAATGTATACATTACTTAAGTCTATTTATCTATCAGTGTAACTACTGATAATGTTATATAATATCTCACCTACAATAAATGTAAACCTGGAAATGACAAAATACCTTTTCAGCAAATGAGAGATGATCAAGTAAGATGGTTCTGTCTGTCTGTCTGTCTGTCAGAGCGTGAAAAAACATACATTAGCTTACATGATGAGAGGAGGGGGGGGTCAAAACAAAGAGTGATGAACGGAGGTAGGAGAGAATGAGGAATAATTAGTGTGGAGGGAGAGATGAGTCTATCAGGGCGCGAACACCCGAGGAGCTGGGTTACTTATGTACTAAATATAACCTTTTTCTGCTTCTTTGTCCACGTCGATGGTTCAGACAAGAACCAAACAGCCCAGAGGAGGAAGAAAAGGAGGCTTTAAACGTGACAGATGACTGATCCTTCTCTTTCCCTATATCTCCGACAGATTCCTATTCCAGCCTCACAACTGTGTGCCACGTGTTATTACAGTGAGTTTCTTTCCCAGTCAACGTAAACCTTTTTCTCGGTCTGATTTAATCTGCGCCGCAAATGAGGTTCTAACAGACGCAGGCTGTAAACACTGCTAGAGTAAACAACACTAATCTCGCCACATGCAACGGCCCCTCGGAGATGTCGTCTGCTAAAAGAGGATTTCAAGACTCATGCGCTCCTCGAGCCAAACACCGCGAGAAACTGCGGCGCATCCCCCCCCCCCACCGACCCTGCATGCATGCATCGACCCTCAACATGCTCGTGCTGCATGCTGGGCATCCTCATACATCACACCTGCTGCTGCCGCATGACATTTGAGATAGGACTTCTTCAATCATCTCTTGAGGATTGTGCGGATTGTTGAAGTCAGTTACAATCTCTCAAACACTGTTTCGGAAATTTTGGTCTCAGTCAGTCTCTGAGACATTGTTATGTCAGGTTATTCCTTCGATACAGACAGTCAGCCTCAGTATCCTAGAAACTGTTATGACAGGAGTGTTATCAAGTTAGAACAAGTTAGCCACAACTTCTCACTGTTATGTCCGGAGTGTTATTTTAAGAAGAAAGTCATGATCTCTTAGAGACTGTTATGGCAGGGTTGGTTCTCTTGAGACAGATGTTACACATGATCTCTTCCACGCTGTTCATGTTCGTAAGAAGAAAGTTAACCACAATCTCTGAGACGCTGATGTAGCATGAGAAATACGAAGCTCGAAATATGTGCAACCCTTAGAATAGTCAGCCACAGAGTTTAATCTGTGGGTGTGATGCTAAAACAAAAGCTATGCCTTCAAGTAACTGCTTTATTTTTTTTCTTCCTCACGTTTGTGCTCAGTTTCGGCGATCCATGAGCGCAACAGCTTGAGATTGAGTTGGCGCTTGGATATCTTAGTGATACATTTGTTCCAAACTGTTTTTTTTCCCTCTTTAGAATAATCTGACTCCCATTTTCTTCCATTTTCTATCCTACGTTCATGCATATACTTCCTGCCGTCTCGATGTTAGCAGGTAGCTGAATGCTGTACTAGAACATGTGTTGTACGAGAACCTGCTAGCTTCCTGGGTTTTAATAAAACCACATGTTTCTCCGGAAAAGATAACAATACAAGCCCCCTCCCCCTCACATAAAGCTTTGTCAAAACAAAGTTGTTGAGATCCCACACCACGCATGGACACGGTGGAGCCCGGATGTATCTCAGAAGCAGAATGTTGGTCGGTTAATTTGACAGGGAAGTTGGTCTACCTAGGTAACGGAGATTTGTGATCGCGCATCATGGAAGGAAGTAGTGATAAAGGATGATGGCCACCCCCAGTGAACAGGATCACATCAAGGAAGACAAATATTGTGAGCTTGGAGACGAGATCTTACCCTAAGACTTCACGGTCCTCACTAAGTTCCGTTAGCATCACGACCTTCTTAAGCATAAGCTGCTGTCTATCTGTCTGTCCTGAGAACATTGTACCACATCTCATAACAAAACAAGAATCAAGCAGAGAGACAAATGAAGCTACAACTCTGTCCTGACAACTGACGAATCATGAAGCAGACTGTGCTGCTGGTCAGAAAAGAAGACGATGGGACCACAAGACCGAATCCTAGTCTCATGATGACGACAGTCAGCGATGATAGGCACCTGCAGCAACGACCGACACACCACATCCTTGTCTACGGCATGTCGTAAACATCGGCCTTACGCTCTTTCTTCTCGCAACAGGATCCTGTATGGTCTGTACGAAATCAGAGGAGATGGAGACAGCAGGAGTTATCAGCTCTAGCGATAACAACTTGGGGGGCGTCTGGCGGTTAATTGGCTGGTCGTCCACAACTACAGCTGAGACAGCAAAGCAACAGCAGCGGCGGCGGCGGCCCTATCGTCCGTGCGTGTGTGTAAGGCACTGGAACACACGCACGCAGGACGCAATGCACAACTCACCAAGAGGTCCGTGAACCAAGGTCTAACCCTTTTTTTATGAGTAGGAGCTGTCTCGGATTTCACCCTTGCGGAGTTTGGGAGACATATTACGGTCACGTGTTGTTAGCCCTGTGTTGAAGTACTGTAGAGACTCTTCCACATTTGTTTTAGCTGAGATTACTTTAAAAAATTAGTAAGATTTTAAGCCAAAGGAAAAAAAAGTTTGTTTCACGAATGCCACCTTCGTCACCCCCCCGCGCTTGAGCAAGATAGAGGCAGACGAATACTATGATTGATAGATGTCCGAGTTAACTCCGTCAACTTTATTGGTGTAAAGCACAAAGCGTTTCACAGAATTTCAACATTTAAAAAAAAATGAAGAAGAAATTGAGTTACTTCTTCAGTCAAGGAAAACGTGGCACTTGCGAGGGAAAGAAAAACAAGGTTTGGGAAAATGTTGCAGACAAGCGGTGCCAGGTGGATGATCTCCGACTAATGTGTTGACTTGAGAATTCACTCATCTGCGGCGATAACCCCGAGTGAAAGGTTAGATGGAGTACGCGCCCAGGGAGAAGGAATTTGTAGCAGACGACACCAGAAAGTGGCGGAAGACCGTGGCAACATGTTTGTGGCTGTGGAGCTCTAAGACTCAAAACTGTCTACGTAAGTAACGAACGTTTCAACAACGGACCTCCACTTGCCAGAACCTGGATGCTTGCTTGGAGCAGACGCTGCTTTCGCGTTTGTAATGCAAGTGATCTCCGGGATAGGAAAAAAATAATCGCATTAAAATTCAGCGACACAGTGTTCCTGTCTCTGGAATCACACAGGATGCCATCCTGTAGGTCGTATCCTGCACCAGCGAAATAGAGATGGTAGTCGGATGAGTTTATTGTCTTTTCTGCTGTATAATCGACGTTCAACGCCAAGAAAGCTTTTCAATGTTTAAGTCTTCAGTGTCTTTATGGGAGTTCACAAAACATTCTTGTGCTTTGGAGTGTTCAGAGTTCTGGATATAAGTGGAAAAACGTGGTTTTGTGTACCTGACTGGCTTCTCTAGCCTAAAATATTTCCTCCTTGGAACGTGTCTGGTGAATTTCAGAAAACTGTTTTGCAAGCTAACCAGTCTAAATATAGAGTATACGTCAAGATTCTTAGCCTAAACATCTTTTTACTTTCAAAAATTCAGCGACATGCTGGTTTTAATTTCTATCCGTTACTAGAAAGGGAAAGAGTTGAAACATTTATGAGAATCGGTGTGAGCATTCATCAAATCAGATGATTCACAGTTATCCACCTCTATCCAGCGGACAAAGGATGCTCGATGACATAATCCATGGGCGTCCTGGATCCTCATTTGCGTTCATTTGTTGAAACTTGATATTCACCGACATTAGGGCAAAGACACGTTACCACCACACGAGAACATCGTAACTCGAGAAGACAAGAGAGACAACAGCGTCAAGACTCAAACTACAATTTACACCAGGGACAGCTAGAACACTCGAAAAATTTGTGCGAGCAGCAAAAAGCGGGTTTGGAGTTCGAGATCTACCTGTTATCAGACTGAACGAGCCACGCGCCCGTGACCTGTGAACTGTGACGTGTGACCTACGAGGATGTGGCCGTCGTCAGGTGTGTTGGTCCACGGTCACGTGACGTCAATATCCAGCCTCTCGTTCGCGATCTTTGTATTGCTAACGGTTCCCTCCGTGGGATTCAAACTCACAGACGATTTCTACAACTCCCTGTTCCAGCCTGTCGTGGAGCCGTCGTTCAAGGCCAAGGTCGAAACGTTAGGCGCAGTGCTCAAGCGGCACGTGCAACAGTTAAGATCAACAGAAAACAGACAAGTATGGCAAGTTTTCTATCCTTGTAGCCCAGAATAATATTCCATAAATAATTCAATCGCCCTTGTACTTGTTGCCGAGTCTAAGACCACGAACATTAATTATAAACAGAAGATAATGCGGACCGATTCAAAGGCCAAGTCACTAAACGTAACATCCGGGGCAATGTGAGTGTTGTTCCGCAGGCAAACAATTCGCCCATCGAACGATTATATAATTATTTTTAGTGGTTTTTATGAGTTCTTGGTAAACCCCAATACAATTCGATATTGTAAATACTAAGAATATTTCTCCAAGATTACTATTACCACCAGTGATGCAGTCTTACCCAAAGGACTAAATAATTTGTATTCTGTTAGGGTATAACCTAAGGTCAATGAACGTAAGTGGTGTACAGTTGAAAGGCACAACATGTGGAAGGCAAAACTCGCCACTCTCCTTTTTCCCCCACTCGTTTTTATCTCCCTTATCAATCAGGTACCCATTCACACACGCACACACACACACACAGCTCTAGTCCTCTCTGTCTCCTCTTTCTTGTAAATAATTGTGTGCCAGTATATTTGGGGGTCGTAACGTCAGCTTGGATGTGTAACGGAAGACCTTCTGTCTTAGGCAGACCTGTTATTCATTGTGGATAATTCCTCAAATCCACTCGGCATCATTAACTTTATTTGTTTTTGCTCGCAGGTAGACCTGGTGTTCCTGGTAGACAGCTCTGCTAGCGTGGGTGGCGTGTACTTCAAGGATGAAATCAAGTTTGTCAAGAAGCTTCTGGCCGATTTCACGGTGGACCTCAACACCACGCGCGTGTCCGTCGTTACATTCTCGTCACGTGAAAAGGTCGTGCGGCACGTGGACCACCTGACTAACCCCAGCGACCAGAACCACAAGTGCTCGCTGTTGATGGAGGAGATCCCCAGGATCAAGTACATCGGTGGGGGCACCTACACCCTCGGCGCGTTTTTGGAAGCAAAGGTGAAGAGAGACTGTCAGCAGTTTAGAATATTCTAGAAATCTCTCCCACAACCTCTACTCAAAACTGATCTATGGTATGGTGATTAAGGCATATGTGGTGCTTCAAAGAAAGTGTTAATGTGTGGAAGGTTGAACCAAGGAATATTATTAGAGCAATTTTACTATTTTCCCCTTCGGCACGCACGCACGCACACACACACACACACACACACACACACACACACACACACTCACATATATTGTTCTCTTTTCTGAACATGGGTGATTGGTTCAGCTTACCTGGTGCAATACCCGATAGAATAATCTGAACTACTCTTTGCTGAGTGATGGCAAGCTAGGCTGGCGAGGGAAGCTTAGTCTGCTCGATCCTCTGATGGGCAGGGAGGGTTACAAGCAATTGCGTGTCTGTATTTATGTATGAAGTCTGTCTGTATTTATGTATGAAGTCTATTTACCTAAATTCACGCAGGGATACATACATCTGCATATTTGCAAGCGTATCTCATCAGTATGAGTGTTCTTGCTGTTGCCAGAGAGTGTTACTGTCCGCGAGGCCGGACTCGGTCAAGGCCATCTTCTTGATCACCGATGGCTTTTCCAACGGCGGCGACCCTCGGCCCGAGGCCAGGCGGCTAAAATCCGAAGGGGTAAAAGTCTTTACCTTCGGCATTCGCAACGGCAACGTGCGGGAACTCTGGGAAATGGCCTCTGAGCCGCGCAATGAAACCTGCTACATCCTCAACTCCTTCGAGGAGTTTGAGGCCTTGGCGCGCCGTGCACTTCACGCAGGTGAGTGTCAGGCACACTTCCGTCTCACCTGCTGACCTACACGTGCATAACATGTCCCCAGCCAGACTGTTGTTCTGGTCTCTGAGGAATAAAATGTCGGTTTGGTTGGGATATTTTTTTTTAAACTACACTCACCACGAATTTATCCGTAGATTATTTCGAGGGTGACTTAATTCTTCGCCGGTTTCGATTTACCCATCTATGCTGCCAAATTATGAGCCTTCGGACAGGCGATGTATGTCGGCACTTTGTCATATTAGTTATTATTTTCTGATCTAGACTATTGTCTAGCTAACGATTACTGAATGGTCCTTATGGCATGCCAAATTAGCATCTGAAAAAAAGTTCTGTAGCTACAACACACGTGTGTCCGAAAGCTTTTTACAGTCAATTAAAAGTCGTTTGGTATTTTAGCATATTTTTATTTTCTTCTACAGATCTTCACTCAGGTACATTTATTCCGCAACCTTCCAAGAAGTGCAGCTACTTGTGCACCGGTGATAGCTACTGTTGCCATGCCAACGCATCGTGTGCCTGTGGTACACACACAGGGAAGTACGAATGCCTGTGTAAGCCAGGTTTCTATGGTAACGGACTCGGCAAAGATGGATGTAAACGTACGTATGTGCCATGCAATCTGACAAACTCCATTTCTAATGACAATACTTGTTACAGGTCTGAGCACTGTATCAGCCTAATATTGGCTATACCCTGCCTTTGTTCAAAATTAAAAGCACTCATTTAACAAACACTATGTCTAGATGCGAACACATTCTAGTGCAGGGCATTGTTGAACTAACAACAGCTTGAAGCTTCTGTTGTTACATTAGTTCTCTTAAGGTAGAGCTGCTGTTGCTACATTAGTTCTGTTAAGATATAACAATTTCAGATATTGAGACCCTGCCTTAGTTTGCTTCGAAAACCAGCTCAAACGTTATCTAAGGGCCTTTGATGGAACATGTGTAGTACTTTTGACGAATTTTCTTTTCCAAATAATGAGAAGTATTTTTTACCAAAGCTTTCTTTAAGATCCATCATTTATATTTTGTAAATTCATTTTTTCCAGCATGCCCACCAGGGACTTACAAGGACTTCAGAGGGTCGGGCGATGTCTCCATCTGTACACCATGTCCTGATGAGAACCAGGTGACAGTAGCAGGAGCAACTCTCGTGCAAGAGTGCAAATGCAAACGAGGTTTCCGAGATTTCAACTCGTCAGAGTGCACAGGTACTTGAGTGGAAGTTCCATGTTTACGTTCGTAACCATTCTTTGCCAGCGTATGGTACAGCAGTGGTGGTGTTGGTGGAGGTAGACTGATGGAGAAAAGTGTTTTATTCATAATAATATTCCAGTAAAGAGAATATATCTGCGATCGATGTTGATCTCTCAAATTTATTCTGGTGCTTTTAAAGAGTACAAGCCTAATGGAAAAATGTGGGGTATTATTGCACATGCTGCTTTTTCACGGGGGTTCTAAATGGACTTTCCTGTGGTCAGTGTTCAGGTGCCCAGAACTACAGGAGCCCAAGAATGGCTACTTTGTCAACAAACAGTGTGACAACGTGTTCAACGCTGCCTGCGGCCTTCGGTGTCAACCGGGATACGAACTGCGTGGCTCCAGCCTCAGGATCTGCCAGGAGGATGGCACGTGGTCGGGTCAAGAAACCGAGTGTGTGTGTAAGTAGTCGGGCCTCGTTTTACCAATGTGGCTCGTTACCACAACTTGGAACACGAGTTCTCGTAAGTCAAACATGTTACCATGAGCATATATGTTCCTGGTCATAACAAACAAGGACTCGCTTACATCTTAAAACTTTTACAACATGAATGGTCTTCAGCAGTCAAGATAGTTTCCTTTGTTAGACGCATCCATCCATCCATCCATCCACACACACACACATGCATGTATACAACTGTGACCCATAAAACATTTTGAGTGGTGATGGAGACTGAGCTGTGGTAGTCAAGGAGGTATAAGTTTTAGAGATATGAACAGACAACGAAGAGTACAAAGAAGTTTACACTGATGAGTGTTAGCTTCGACAAGTCTAATGTGAAACTGGTACTTTATTGTCTTTACCTGACAGTGAAGACTTGTCCTGCGCTGCCGTCGCCCAAGAACGGCCACATGGTCTGCACCACGGACGACTTTAGCTACCCGACCGTGTGCCGGTTCACCTGCCAAGCTGGCTATCAGCTCCTGGGCTCACGCAAGCGGTCATGTCTGGCCATCGCTTTGTGGACCGGCATAGCCACACGCTGTAGGGGTAAGGGATGATCTGTTGACGATAAATACCACAACGAAGGTGCTGTCACTCAAACAGTGATGCTGTTTTGTTAATTTTGTATGTTAATGATGATGATGACGAAGATAACAGTGACGACGCCAACAGTTCCGACAACTACACGTCTGACATTATGGACCAATTTCTCGAATGACATTTTTCGAGGTAAATTCGTGACAAGTGTGCTTCTCGTGTGCTTCGTAGAAATCACCTGCCCACCCATACCCGAAATAAGGGACGGAACCATTCACCCTGCTGCCTGCACCAAAGGGGAGGTAACGTTCGGCACGACGTGTCAGTTGTCGTGTTTGCGCGGCTACCAGCTGCGGGGCCCCAGCACCAAGCAGTGTACCACTGACGGCACGTGGTCCGCCCCCTCCAACGAGCCCAACCAATGTCTGGGTACGCAGCACATCTCCCACCCGACCTACCCGGCTCTAGCGTCATCCTCGTGGCACCTCCTTCGGTGTCACAGAGGACCGGAATTACTGATTTAAATGAAAAGGACAGCGAAATGGCAAGTAGGGCTTAAATGACACTCACTGATTTTTGGAATCGTGTCTGTTCAAACATTTGGGTTCAAACCAATCTTGTCAAGAGCGGATCCGTTACACGATTTTCGGAGGCCTTTGTGCTTTGTACTGTATATATTTCGTGAAGGAAAACAAAGCTACCCTCATTCGTGTTGTATGGCATTTGACACGCGAAGGGCTCTCTCTCTCTCTCTCTCACACACACACACACGCCAGTTCTTTACTTTGCTCACATCTTCCTCGTATTTGAAACTGGGTAGTGTGACCCCCTAGATCTATGATATGGGGTTTTGAACGACCTTTCTTAGAAAAGATAAGAATGGAACGTTCACGCCAGAAGGTTCGATGACTTCACTCGACAAAACATGGCGGCCTCCTTGTGCCACCCCAGACTCGTGTTTTAGACACGATTGTAGTTAAACGATTTGTAGACAGCCCGACGTTTTGAGCAGAAACGATTTATAAATTCAGCATCGATCATTTCAGTCCAACTTACTATTTCGCTTTCCGTTGCCTTTAAGTAGTAACACAATGTAGAAGTCGCTGCAGTAGAAGTAACACGTCTAGTCTCTCCAGTAACCACTGTCCACTAACAGGAATGCTATTGCTACTGTCATCTAGACAAGTCACCACCTTTCATTCAGTGTCCGGAAAACGTTGAAGTGGCAGCAGACGATGACAACGACACAGCGGAGGTGACGTGGACCGTTCCGGTACCGGTGGACAACTCAGGATTTATTCCGGTTCTGACGTCTGATCCTGCAGTTGTCCCCCCAGCGCCATTTCCTATCGGCATCACCATTGTCACCTACAGCGCCGAAGACCTGTCACAAAATGTTGCCAAATGCAAGTTCTACATCCTCGTCCTCGGTAAGCGCAATTTTCTATGCAATAATAATAATAATAATAATAATTTACAATAACTAAATAGGCAGATTTTCCGCAATAAAAGAACCCGACAAGTTTTTTACAGTTGTTTTTATCGATTTTTATTTCTACATATTTGTTCAGAACACAGTTTAAAAACTTCAGTATTTACAAGCAAGTCACCTCAACAGCGCCCTGAACTGTGTCATAGCATCAGTGAACTATACGTCTCCTAGTACTATGGATTTTTTAAAAAGAAAAATGTTGATGGTGCAGTTATAGTGTCACAA
The DNA here is from genome assembly GCA_004794655.1 of Marisa cornuarietis. Classification (NCBI taxonomy): domain Eukaryota; kingdom Metazoa; phylum Mollusca; class Gastropoda; order Architaenioglossa; family Ampullariidae; genus Marisa; species Marisa cornuarietis. Next base: position 4,552,645 of record SMMW01000576.1, on the reverse strand, counting down.
ATTATTCGTTTTGATGTTTTCAGACAGCACACCTCCAAGGGTAGATAAGTGCTTTTCCCCCGAGCCAGTTATATCCCATGACAGTCACGGCAACGTCACGTGGGAGGCGCCTATTTTTAGCGACAACTCAGGGAAGGTGACGGAGGTTGAAGCATCTCACTCGCCGGGCCTCTTCCCTCGTGGCCGGACACTCGTGACGGTCACAGCCTACGACAGCGGCCGTAACAACAACACGTGCACCCTGGAAATTAATGTTATTGGTGAGCACAGCGGCTACACGTTACGATTACGTTACAACCATTACTTAATGAAAGCACGTGTACACTAAACTTTATGTAGAGAAAAGCAGTGTGAACTACTTATCCCAACTGGTTTTTATGCTGACATCTATATTTAAATGCTGAAGTTGAAGGAGGTGAGTTTAATCACTAAACCTAGTGTAAACGATGTTAAAGTATGCCTCACCCCTTTAAAAAAAACGTAAAAGAGGATTATTTTATGTGAGTTACCATTTGGATATTATGTTTTCAGTTGGAAACGCGTACTTTAATTTCATAGCAAGAGAAGAAAATGAAGTGCACGTTAGTAACAATGCGTGCATTCGTGCATGACTAACAAAGGAATAAAAAAATGGGGCAGAATCGCGAGACAACATTTTGAAGATGTCATCAAGAAATCTTTTTTAATGATTTTTATTTTAATGAAATGATTCATTTATTATTTTGACTTTTCTCAGCTAATCCTTGCCAGTACCCAGAGCCGCCAGCGAACGGAGAGCGGACATGTCGAGAGAGCGAAGAAGGCGTTCGTTGCACATTGTCGTGTCTGGAAGGCTACGCCTTCGTCGTGGAGCCTGCTCCAGAGTATTTCTGTGCCAACGACAACGTGTGGAGACCGTCCGACAAACTGCCGTTCCCAGACTGCGCCGGTGAGAAGGCCGTTGTTAAATGGAACGGGTTGAGGGAAGAGGTTATGGACGGTGCAGAAGTGAGACGAACATTTGATAGTTTGGCAAACACCACACACTTGTCCGACATGACAACCTGGGGCAACAAACTGACTTACAGCTTCATGGGAGCCGACATAACAAGTCGTATCGAGGACAAATGCCAAGAATGAAAAGATGATAAACAAACAAACAAACAAACACATTGGTTGGACATACAAGATTCGTACCATACAAAGAAACACCAGTAATGGATGGCGTTGTAAGACTTCCCTCGCTATTATTTAGCTTATGTAGGGAGGGAGTTAACTGTTATTGACATGCTGTCCTGAAACCTCTGTAACATCAATAGACATGTATGCATCAATCCTAGTTACCGCAATGTATGCACAAATATTTACCTAAAGGTCGATAACGATGTGTTCTATCTCTCTCTCTCTCTCTATGGCGCAGTTCAGAAGATTTCTAATGAAGTCATACTGCCTGCCTCTGTGACCTTGAGAGGTGACCTGTCATGCGCAGAACATAGTTTTCTTAATCGTGTTGAGCAAAACATCAAAACACGTGTGAACGACAAGGTATGTCATAATAGTGTTAAAAGCCCTTTCTAATTTACTTCCCCCGTTACTTTATAAAAGCCTGTCAACACTGGAAATAACAATGACAATGATCTATTCATCTTTGCGGAAATGAACCTGTCCTCTTAAAACTAGTCTCTTGGTAACAAGTGATGGAACTGCATCAGTTGAAAATACTAAGACGTTTTACTCTACAGGGAATAGAACTGAGCAAGAAGTGTTTTATTTGAATGTTTCAAGTCTTGTTGACCGTTATACAGCTGTGAGCCTTGTAGAAGTAAGCTTCAGTTATCGTCATGGTAACAGCTGGAATTGTCCGTGGTCGAGGAGAATATCCTGACCTAACCACACATTTCCATGTCCAGGTCTCTACTCTGTGTGAAGAAAATGTGATCTGTCAGACTGCCGACATTACGACCACATGTGAAGAACATCAAGGTTGTGACTTCAAGTCTCATTAGATTAAGATGTGTGTGTGTGTGTGTGTGTGTGTGTGTGTGCGCGCACGCGCGCCTATGTCTGTATACATATGTACGTACATGTTTATGTGTGCACCTTCCCTTGTCTGTGAGCCTGTGTCCCAGTGTGCGAGGCGTGTTTGTGTCTGGCCACACGCATATGTGTGCTCGTGCCTGCTGTTAAAGAATTTCGAACTATTTTCAGACTTCAACAAAATCAACCTCGTCGTTAATGGGCGGCGTCGACGAGCGGCCTCATGGGCAGACAACAAGCACGTGCGACAGCGAATAACTTCCCTTAAATTCGACTTCACCTTACAAGGTTTGTTTGACTGGCATTTGATTGGGCATTGACACACTTTTATTTGTTTTTTATGCCCGTTATCGTCACATAATTAATTGAAGTACTGTGCGGAGATAAGAGCATCTGCTTAAACGTTTTCACTAGTGACATGTATCTAATTCCTTCTGACAAACTATTTGCATCCAACGATTTACTGCTGACTGGGGACTTGTATCTAACACCTGACTGCTGACTGTGGACAGTAGTAGTAATGTGTTAGTGAAAGTATACTCTCCTTACTACTGACTAGGGACAGCAAATTCTACCAGCGATACACGGGACGCAACTGAGCGACAGAAGTCGCTGTCCGAATCCATGAAGAGATTACTTCAGGAACTACAGAGCCAGGCAAAGGTGGGAGAGTTCGACATGTACATCGGCGGCCGCTGGCTTCGATTCTCCGACATGGACTTTGACTTCTTGCGCCACAGTTTCCGTTGCCAGGATGGCAGTGTCCTGGTGAATAACACTTGTGGTAAGAAAACAATTTACAACATCATTTCTTTATTCACCATAAGCCTCTTATCACTCATTTAAGAAAAAGGTAAAAAAAAATCATAATCATTTACATCATTTTTAGTAGCGTCTTCGGTTTTGCTGGAATGATACTACTACTAATAATTCAAACTGTGAAACTGTAGTCACAATATCTTGAGGTGAGAACAGGTTTAGGAATGTTTTAGGTGAAGATCATGTTAATCCTGTTGTTTGCAGTGTACTGCCCGCTGGGTATGTTTTATAACGTGGTGACCCTGCAGTGCCAGAGTTGTCCCATAAGCACATACCAGCCACAGCAGGGACAACTGTCGTGTCTGGTGTGTCCAGAGAAGACCGGCACCTCCACAGCACACGCCAGGAGCCTGCAGGAATGTCGTTGTAAGTGACGGATCCTTACACTTCTTTGGCACTTGCCAGACAAGGACCTCCATTCTTCTGTTCTCTTCCAGATTTCAGTTCTTCAGTCTGGCTTCCTGTCTCTTTCTCTTGTTTAAGATGATGTTTTACAACTGTGCAAAAACCTGCCTTTCCTCTCCTGCTGCACCTTTTATCAGTTTGCCGATATATTGGCTTCCCTTTTTTTAAACCCCGCCCTCCACCTCTTACCGGCTTTTGCAAATTTTCAGAACCTCGAGGGTTTCTGTTTTGAGGCATGGTAAAAGAACTAATGAAATGCCCGAAGAATGCACATAAAAAAATGAATTGAGGCACTAATTAGTGCTGGGTGTGGGTTAGTTGGTATATATCGGGTTTTCTTTAAAAGAAAATGGAAACACGTTTTGGAAAGTATTACCATTATGTCGCGTATACGATATGAGTAATATGAATAAATATGGAGTAGTTCTGATGACAGTTTTTGTTGTAAATGATTGATCGGTAAATAGTCAGGACAGACTGTATACTTCATCAGTCTGCAGAGTTGTGGTCACTGTTTGTACCTCAACCATACTAGCAAAGTCTGAACCAGAAGTGCTGACCACAATCCACTTCTCCCACGGATCACCCGCATACACACTACGAGTCACCCGTTGACACGCGCATTCGTTAACTCAACACAACAAATGACCACTCTGGTGAGAACGTCCCTCCGTGAGACAAATAATTATTAAACTCAAAGTCACAAATTAATTACACAAAGAATACACAAAGTAATGCTCTAAACAAGGTAAAACATCAGTACTTTGACAACAAGCTGTTAGTGAAATATGATAATTATCATTACATTATAACAATCACTGCTAGGCTTAGCAGGAAAATACCTCACTTAAATATATTAACACGCAGCTCAAGCTCACGTAAAGAACAAACAAGAAATGTAACAGGTATACACAATGAGCAAATGTCTTTGAATCAAGAAATATAACAAGTATACAAAATGAGCAAATGTCTTTAAATACGGTGCACTCAGCACATAGGTATAAATACGTTAATCTAATAACAGAGTCAGAACGGATAGCATCCCATTAGGCCCTATCACCGCCTGTGGAAGGTTTAGACACTCAGTCTCCCAGCGCGTGCTTAAATTCTACCCACTCTAAAATTGAGTTTCAAACAAACTTCTTAAAGTTCTGGTTATTTCTTATTTAACAATTCCTCCCGTAGGAGGTTTAAAAAAAGGTCACCCTGTGCTTCACTTTACCTTAAGAAAGGTCTTACTTTCGTTTGGGATGTTCGTCTTGGTGTAAAATCATCGGAAGCCCATGCCTCTGCCTCACGTCAGTGGACCTCCGGAATGTACGGATATCGTTTGTAGGATATCGCACCACACAAGTCAGTCATTCTGTCTCGCTGTATCGGATGATCCTCCCCACCTTGGAGATACGCGGACACCCTTTCACTCGTCTTTGCCGAACCCCAGGCCGTCTATAGTCAGCTCCAGCCGTCAACACCCGTAGTTTCCCACAGCCTTCCTCGCTCTCGGTGTAGTCCCTCAGTCTACGTCAGGAAATGTCTCAGACGCCTGCCTCCAAATTCAGCAAATGTTCTCTCTGTACTGTGCTGGTAGTAGAACAACAGCCCTCGGCTTGAATACCAGTAAGTACTGTGACAACTCTTGTCACTAAACAGCCTCTCTCTAGCGCCTCACGTCGACATACACTATGACGACTGGTAGGCCTGAATGACTGAACAGCCGTCAGTGACAGCACACAGCTAGTAGCAACACACCAAGATTGCTTGAATAACGATTAACCAATATCGAATATTATCCCACTTGCTATGGTCGGGTGTAATATACCCACCCTTGTTTACGTCGCCAAAAGGTGAGCTCAGCCCGCACCGCACATAAAATACTAAATAATCTGAAACTTCAAATTTCTCACGATCCTCGCGTGGCAGCGACAAAAAAACAAGACACCCTAACCACCTGGACAGATGGTGAGCTCTGCTCGGATCACTCGTGAAATAAAGTAAAAACCGAGACTTTCAATTTTTCGTGATTTCCTGTGTGGCAGTGACATACCATAGCACACCGTGTGTGTCGAACTTAAAATACATTATACCACCCTACTGCCGCACCCCCTTGTACGCTACACTCTCGCGCATTTAATTACAAAATGGTGGATACTAATCTCAGAAAAATATGTAACAACCGATTTGTATGTCTATATGTGTATATAACTTTTCCTTCTGAATATTGAAATAAAATAAATTAATTAAAAAACCCACATATTAAGATGCACTAAAATGGTAAAATAATTGTTTTCCTTAGGTCTCGGTATTTTCTTTAATACATATGACTTAAAATATAAAACTGTGTGGGGTCCCGGAGTATTCCAAGTTCCAAGAGTGCTCATAACACTTTTATGTTTTAAGTTTTTTATATCTCACTCGGGCCTCTAATCGACTTAAGGCCAGCCGGCCACACGCTGACGCGGGCCTTAACTCCTCGTAAGGCACATGTTTGTTTATTTCATACACGCATAAAATGCGTTGTTTCGGAAAAAATATTAATGCAGACGATAGTTCATTCATTTTTCTATCGAGTGATCTTTTCATGACGAAGTTTGCACGTTTGATAGACATTTTTTGCGTTTTCCCACGGTACCTGTCTTTCTGTTTACAAAATGGCTACCAAATACCCGCTGTAGAAAGTTCGACCGGCAGCTTTGAAAATTTATATTTAATAACCTACAGTAAAGACAACCATCAGTAATACACCGTTTTAAAGAGCATTTTAAACCATTCACTTGGTGTAAATTTTAAGACACATACGTTTTGTTTTCGAGTATTAAAATCAAATGAAAGAATACGACTGTACGCGCTTTAGAACTTTTGGAAATTCCCGGTCGGATATTAACAAAAAAAATTATTTACACAAAATATACAGACATAAAGTACCAAACAAATATATTTTTTATTAGAATATACATTAGAAATTTAAAATTACTCACTATTTTCTTCTCCTTTCCGGTTGTTGAAGTAAAAATCCATGTCAAAGTGAGACACAACGTGCTTCAATTCTCGAACGTTCCTTTGTTAAAAAAAAATCTTTTGACTTCCTGTCAGTTCAAGGGAGGGAATCATGGTAGACGATTCCCAATGGTTGCAGTAGTTTCCTCCCTTATGTTATTTTTCTTTGTTTTTGTGGGGCTCGAATAACTGTATAAAAGTTTTTGTTGCTGATCATTATCATGGTATATTCTGTTGGGAATACCATAAAAAGTGTTTTTAAGCAAACAAAATATAAACTGTTTCTTTTCTACACAGTTTGATCTATCATTATCAATTTAGATTGTTCTTCTACCTCTTTTAGTTATTTTTTTATGATTTTTTTGAAAAGTGGGGACAATCGTGCGAGAGATAGACACTACAGGCTTCTAGCAGCCCCGAGTTCAAAGAGTTAAAAAAAATCCAGAAACCTAAAAAACTATTATATCCCCTTTAGTGCATTTCAAATAAACGTGTGTTAAAAACCGTTTTTTTTTTACTTGTTTTATTTTAAATTTGTTAATATTGAATTGTCACCGGAAATGAGTCACTGGCGAAAATGTCAGATCTCTAGGAAGATGGGAAGTGAGTGAAATTTGATTCCAAAATTCCACAGAACACCTACCGACATTCATACATAGTGAGTGAAATAAAAGTGTGTAAATATAACTAGTTACTGACTTTTTGAAAAAGCTCAGTGCCTACCGGGTAGCGTGTCCCCGACTGGGTTGGAGCGATGTGAGACATGTGAGAAGGGCTTCTACCAGCCACATTACGCCGAAACCACGTGCATCCCATGTCCGGAAGGGTTCACTACGATCAGGAGGGGCGCCAGGATACTGGAACAGTGCAGAGGTACCTAACGCGTTCTCCCCCTTGTCTCCCTTTACTTACTTCCCCCTATCTCATTAAAGTCAACACTACTTACTTTTACTGACCTACGTGTCTGTAATCTGTTTTTTAATGTGGCCAGCATTGTTCATTCATCTCCTTTTTGTAAAATCCTCCTTCAACACCAGGACTATGGCCACGGAGACAGAACTCCCCCTGGTTATGTTTAATAAACTAAGGATCGGAAGCTTTGCGAATTCTGTCTTTTTGTTTGAAATATTATGATATAATTGATGTGCAAGTTTAACATTGTGCTAATTTTATTTTCATATTTTTAATGAGTCATCACTCTAAGGATGGCCTTAGTGTTGTGACAGATCACTACACTACATCTGATTTATTACTATTATTATTATTGATCTCTACACGACATTTGACGATTCATTGTTATTGTTCATCCCTTTATTAATCTGATTTTTTATTATTATTATTTTGTGTTGAGTCTGTTTCTTGTGTTTTGATTCTGCGATTTTGTGCGGTCGACTTGACGAAAATGCCTGTAGTTTTGTTGATATTTGCATTATTGGTCTTGACACCGAAGACTTACTGACACTCACCATCTGCTTTGTTCTCCAGAACAATGTCCACCAGGTCACGTGTCTAGGTCCGGCCTGTCGCCTTGCTACCAGTGTCCACCATCCTTCTTCCAACCCGACTACGGACAGAGCCTGTGCATCCGCTGTCCTCACGGCTCGACGACCGACCACAGCGCCGCCACATCCCTCGCCGAGTGTCAGGGTAAGTCAGCTGACAGACGATCCTGTCCTTTGACCTTCGGAAACTTTTCCCAGTGCGTCCTGGTGGCACTTTTTTTTATACCTCGAATGTGGTGTAGCCTAGAACTGGAGCTTGAAAGCTGTTTAGGTAGAAAAAGCCAGATCAGATCTTGAAATGGTTGGCTGTGATTATTAGCCCTTTTAGTTTTTCGTCAATATTGTTTGTCCTAGATTTTAATGACAGTTTATTCTTTGCTGTATGGGACTAAATATTATTAATTTACCCACATAGCAGTTAAACACCCTTTCTGGTATTTTTGACGATTAACATTTTAATTTTTTTTGTTACGACAGCAGTTTTGTAAACCATGTCTCACTGATTGTTTTATACTTAGTTAACCCTCATACAGCGCCATTAGGCGTCCTCCCTGTCTTTGACCATGCCCGAGTCAGTCTGAACACAATTCACTCTCGTCTGTCTGCATTCCGTCTCCAGGTGATCTGGAATTACAGAGCGATGACGCCGGTGTCTACCAGAATCAGGAGCAGCAGTTTCTGGAGGCCAGCGAATGTTTTAACCGCCCCTGTATGAACGGTGGCACCTGCATTCCCGAAGACGGCGGCCTCTTTGTCTGTCATTGTGCACTTGGCTTTGAAGGTAAGTCTTGAAAGGAAGTGGGATTTTCAGAGGCCAGTTGCACAACACATTTCTAATTTTAAACACTTTTAGGAACTTAACTCTATTTAGATAGTTAGTTTAAAGTGCACACCGCAATTTTAGAATTTTTATTACTAAAACTGCTTTAAGTAAGATGAAGTTGTTTAAGTCTGACTTTCCGTCCTGTCAGTACAATTTTTGTATGTTCTTGTGCAATGCATCAAAATGGCTAAGAAGAGATTTTGCTTTTTTAGAACAGTTTTAAGGTTTAGAAACGTGTTGTGCAACTGGCCCTGCAGGTCTGTAAGTACAGCTTCGAAAATAGACGAAACTGAAGACTGCGCAGCAAACAACGTCCGCTTATTTATATTTTTCCGTCGCTTATTCTGTCTTTTGTTTTAAATTAATGTAATTATACGATTGGATGGTAGAGAAACCTTTTTAGATACTTGTATGAGTCGTCTTATCGTGTGAAGAGTTATTGCACGCTGATTCTTCTTGTTTGTCGACTGGTTTCAACTCTTTTAATGTGAAAAAAAGCATCAAAAGTCGGCTTTCTTGTTGGTCGACCGGCGATAGTGGCTGAGTGTAGACTTTCTCTGTATGTACAATTGTACATATCTGACCCGAAACACAAGAAAAGACTAATCTGCTGACCAACTTTTCAGGTATCTTCTGCCAGACTCAGGTGGACCAGTGCGAGGCCAGGCCCTGTCTGAACGGCGGAGAATGCAGCCCAAGGCCTGGGGGGTATTTCTGTCAATGCCCTGCAGGCTTTGCAGGTAATGTGAACTTCGGGATTAAAAACCCTATAACAGATTTTATTTTCGAAGGCTGAATGTTGTGTACGACACGAGCGTTTTGGCCGCCAACTCTCCATACTTTCTACCTTTTCTTAAATTTCTTTTCCGCCGTCTCCATGTTTTGGCTTTGTGTGAATGTTGTGGTCGAGTCCACCAGCCCATTTCACACACAATAGGTTGTAAGAAGACGAGAGGAAGGATGAGAGAGAGAAAGAAGGAGATGGAAGGGGGAACGAGAGAAAGAGGCAACAGAGAAGGGCGTGGGTGCAAAAGTGTGGCTGCAAATATTTTCCGATTGATTGGACTGTGTAAATGTGGTTGTGTATTGCACCTGCTGTGAATTTGCTTGTTAATACATGTCTTGCTGTGCGGCTAAATGATTGCATGTCTTGTCCATGCATATTATAATTGTTGATTGTGTGTGTGTGTGTGTGTGTGTGTGTGTGTGTGTGTGTGTGTGTGAAGGTCAGAAATGCGAGCGCGACATTGATGAGTGTCAGTCAGCGCCATGTCAAAACGGAGGGACATGCGTGGATGGTGCCAACTCCTTCACCTGTAACTGCCCCAACGGCTACCAAGGTGATCACTCGGTCGCCTCTCCTGTCTGCACAATTATCCACACTCTCAGACTGGGCTTAACGAGTTACATGCAATCTAGAACCCTTGTTGTTCCTATATGTTTAAGGGCGGAAAATCAAAACTTATTGACTTCACACCAGTCCATGTTCTTGTACCAAAGAGTGGTGAGAAAGTTGCCATGGTCCTGATTTAAAGGTCAAAACAGTCCTCGTAGTGAGCAACTGTCTTTCACAAAATGCTACCACGAAGAGAGAAAAAAAATGCTTAAATTTCTATTTAGTGCAATCTTTTATTTTCATGGCTTGGTAAAGCTCAGTGCAAGGTAAGGTATTCCCACATCTGGCTGAAGACGCCCTCCATTTCGTTCTCGCAAGACAGGCTTACAAACATCACGTGCAATCAGGTCAAAATAAATTTTTGACACAGATACGCCTAATTAACAAATAGTTCCAGCTCTTCCTTAGACCGAGACATTCACCACAAAACGTCTCTTTGCACAATCTCAGTGTCTGTGTTGTTGACCTCTTTCTGTGCACGATGATGTTTTGTTGGTATGTATCTCTAAGACATGTATATTCATCCAGATTTGGGGGACAAAGTATCTTGCACAAAGCTCGGCTCGATCATTAGAAAACAATATAAGTTCTGTGAAATACCTGACACGTTGATCTACGTTGACGCCTGATCATGTGACACGTTCCGCCTCTTACGCTTTTCTCTTCTCACCTCGTGTCAGGACAGGTGTGACCTGCGAGACCAACGTCAACGACTGCGCGAGTCAGCCGTGTCTCAATGGGGGCACGTGCCAGGATGACGTCAGCGGCTATCGCTGCACATGCGCGGTGGGGTTCACGGGCTACACGTGCGAGATCGAGACTGACGAGTGCCTGTCGTCGCCCTGCGTCAACGGCGGAACCTGTGTGGACGATCCCAGCAGCTATACGTGAGCCACACACGTGCATCAACATGCGCGACCATGCTTCCCTAACCTTGCCCCTCATTTTTTTTCTCTATTTTTGTTTCACTCGTACCGATGTCGGTGCACTTTTCATTGTCCCAGTAACGTAGCGTGGCGTTTCATCACGAGACTAAACACAAAGAAAGACTTTAGGCGTTTGTTTTGTTGGCGGAAGCAGCGTGAAGAGGCAACGTGAATAGTGCAGAAAGAACTAAATACATATTCCAAAGGTGAAAGACTGAGTGAAGTGTACCGCAAAAATTAAAACAATAAAGAAAATACATGTAACAAGAAAGAAAAAGTAAACCTTTTGAAGTAAATAATAATTTGTATTTAGTCTCACAAATATTATGAAATTTGAATGAATTGGATTATGATGCTTAAGCCTGGACAAAAGAAAAGATGGTTACGTGCAATGAGTCCTAAAGCCTTGAGGCCCTAGATGTAGTAAACGTAAGTGGTTTACCATGTCTAAATCTTTTACCTTCCCTGATACATCCCTTTTGTTGGACAACTGATGACCGGACGTGGGGGTAGCGGGGATTTTCAGTGACAGGCTTAACCAGTGAACCTTCTAGCTGCTCAACAGGGGAGAACATTGACCTCTACTCTAGGGGCCTCTCAAAATCTTCGAAAGAAAGGAAAGTCTGGTGATGTGGGGATGTTTGTGTACATATAATTATAAGCCTCTGTAGTATCACACGGGTGCGGGTGGTGGCTTATATCGCTGTGTAGTCGCCATGTTTGCTGATGACGACTTACGTTGCAGGTGCCAGTGCGTTGCCGGCTACACCGGGCGCCAGTGCGAGCAGGAGATTCTTGAGTGCGCATCCAGCCCTTGTCAGAACGGCGCCAAGTGTGAAGATCTCGTCAACAAATACATCTGCCACTGCAAGGAAGCCTACGCTGGTCTGCACTGTGAAATCGGTTCGTATGTGTTTCTCCTTTCTTTGCCCCTGAATCACCTGGTGTATTAACACAGAGCACGTGACAATGACTACCGAACAATATCCTAGGTATGCATAAAATTTAGCTAGCTTGAAAAGAAAACATTGAAGAAATACTACAAACGAGAGGAAGACAAATCGATTCGATCCTGGCGAATCTCTTTTTTGTAAATCCTCAAGAAATTATATATATATATAGAGAGAGAGAGAAATCTAAGAAGCTTTCCAAAGATGTTTTATGCACAGGACTTCACAAATAAATTATCCTAGGGACCGTCCGTTCAGGGCCATCTTTGATGAACGAAGGGTTCGGGCCACACATATCACTCCTCTAAATCTCACTCAAACTCCTAACGCTCCCCTGATCCTAAAGCAATGTTGTATGAACGGAAGGACTGCCCCTTCTATAGCTATAAAGTAATTACTAAAATGTCTACTCTTTCTGGTAGTGCACGATTTCTTAGGGGAGTCCATTTCAAAAACATCGTGTACAATCAGGAACAGCATATGAAGTTATATCTTTTGTGTATCTCGGAAAAAAGTGGATATAGTGTTTTAACTCAGATGTGGGGTAATAGTATTTTTTCTGGCCATCACGAAATAATATTACCCCTCACTAGACTTTTCAGTGTTTTTTTTATGTTCCACTGTCGGCTGGACTTTAGTCCTGTGAGCACAGCACAATGAACTCACCACCACGTGGAGACAAACGCCAATGATCCTTATTCTTCTTAAAATGAGAACACATTAGCAGGTGACATCTTTACCTAAAAGAAAAGACCACTCCAGCGAACAAAAACATCATAGCTATTAAATCGGATTAATTGTGCGTAGTGTAGGCAGTGACACGAAACATGGGGTATATCTTTGCTTCATCGGAAGCGTACATAGAGTGAATCGTCATCGATGCTTTGTTGGTATCCTCCACAGAGCTCGATGCGCATTACCAGATGGATTTCCCAGCAACCTTCTCGGCGTCCACATTCAACTACGCCTCCCTGCCCATCAGCCGGCCCCTCGACGCTCTGACGGTGTCTTTCTGGATGAAAACTGATGATACTGTCAACTATGGCACACCCTTCTCTTACGCCGTCGCCGAAATGGACAATGCACTCACACTCACAGACTACACTGGGTTTGCTGTCTTTTCTTAAAGCTTTTCTTTTTTGTTATCAACCATCATAAAATCCAATGCTGATATTTTATGACAAACACTGCAATGAGTGAAGATTTAGGCGGATGTGGGGGACAGGTTACAGTAGAAAAGAACTGACAGTAAGAATAAGGGAAGAACAGTATCATCATCAGCAACAACAGCAGTTAAGATGAGAAGAAAAAGATGGATGACTTTGACCATGAAAAGATTGTTATCGTGTCCAGGTGTGTATTAATTGTCTGTATTCTCATTCCAGATTCGTTCTGTGTGTCAATCAAGAGCGGAAGATAACTGATGTAAGTGTAAATGATGGCAAGTGGCATCACATCGTGGTCACGTGGTCTTCTGTGCGGGGCGACTGGAAGTTGTACAAGGACGGCCTTCTCTTTGACAGTGGCGTTGATCTGTCGACGGCCCGGCCCTTACCCGGTACTAAATGCATTAAACGTCTCAGTAGCATCTAATGTCTTGAACAGTTAGAAACTTACAAGGCACTCAGGAGAGGGATTTCTTTTCTGTTTTTTAACAACCAGATTGTTAAAAACATTAATACTTCATTGTTAAATTGTCACAGTTGCGCTCCTATTTCAGGCAAAGGTTTGTTGGTCATCGGACAAGAGCAGGACTCGCTGGGTGGCGGCTTCAGCTCCACTGAGGCTTTTATCGGAACCATGACCCAGTTCAACATCTGGGACCGGGAGCTGCCCCTCACGGATGTGGAGAAAATGCTGGTTTCTTGTGAAGATTTCCATGGCAACGTAATTTCTTGGCCGGAGGTACAGAACGCGATGCGTGGTGCGCTCTCAGCGCAGCCCTCCACGTTTTGTCAAGGTAACATTTACTGACGTCACTTCCGGCACTGTCCTCCTCTAGGCGCACTAGCTGTTTATTCAGATTTCATGACCACGTGATTTATCGCCCACCAGTCTCAGACTGCTTGTGAATAATGTCTGACATCCTATACAACCCTTTGCAATTTTTTTCCGAGATGATCTGGTTTAAATCATTACGGGAAAATAATTTCCCTAAATTCGAGCCAATGAATAACATTTTTCTGTCCTTTTCGGAGACTGGCATTCCTCTTGTGCACCGACAGAGGTCAAACGTGTGACATCACGTTGGATAATGGATATAGTAATTTAATATATACCCTCGCCATTGTCAAACGTGTGAAGCCACGTTAAAAAATGAATATGGTAATTCAACATGTCCTCGCCTTGCCTGCAATCTTAACGTAAAAGTATTCTTGTTCCAACGTAGCGTCTGGAAAATTTTTTTTGCTCGTCAAGTTGTGATATGTTTGTCAAAAACGAAAAGGATAATCTGGTCAGTTTGCTAAAATTAGTGTCTTTTCATAAGATAAATATATTCCTTTTTAAAATGGCTGGAATAAAGTTGAGTCTTTAACCCAGACAAATTACAAAAGTCTCTGGTTACCATCATAACCATTGTTAGCTACACACACGTAGGCTTATATAGCATCCGATGATTATTTACACATATCTATAACTGTCATCACTGGATTATCTTGGTGTTGGAATCTTCATTACGCAGTGAGAGGGATTGCAAAGATCTGTGAAACTTAAAATTTGTTATGAGAACGTTTAAATCTGGACTTCAAGACTTAAGATGAACACGTAATGTGTCAGTATGTATAGGCATAACTCTTACATTATAACGTACATTTCTTCATACTTTACAGAAAACCTGGCGAACATATTTCAGAAACTTATTGTTCGTGAAGTAAGCAACAGGTCTCATTAGTTCGCATATTAGTATACTTACACACTACCAGTACTATTGTAAGAAGTTAAAGAAACTAAAATACTTGGAAGGACACTTTCGCCCTCGGTTTACAACTACGGCCCATAGGGGTAAAGCAGCATTTGTGGGGTCCAGATACCGTATAAAACTTCGAAAATGAGACTCTTGTCCTTCATTTCTCCATGTTGCCTCAGGACAACGACTAATCCTAGTTTGATACTACGACATTAGGAGGTTTCGAGGTAGAGGGTTGTTTCAATTATGAACGAGTGAGACCAACCTCCGCACAAATGAATTCGATTTTGAAAGAAGATATTACGCAGGAAGTGATGAGGCACAGATTCTGCAACTTTCTTTGAACTGCGGCTGAAAGATAGCATGTAGCCATGAAATGTGTATAAAGCAGTTGTATAGAGAAATATCTCGTCTCACATCGCACCATTGCACGTCCTTGCACTCTATAAATCAATCGGCAGCTTGGTAGGCGCACGGACTTCCACAACACAGAAAAGGGATTGTATACGGCAAGTGGTATAATGACACTGATATCAAGCATCGTTATATCACTCAACTGTCAACATTTTTGCACCAGCCTGATGTCAACTTTATTGAGAATGATGACAGCTGAATGATATAAAGATGTTGACATTCGAATAAGTGTGTTGACATTTCAGTGATATAAGGATGTTGACATTTCAGTGATATAAGGATGTTGACATTTAAGACGGGGTATGTTGACATTTTAGTGGGTTAAGGATGCTGACATTATACTGCTGTTTACAAGGCTGACTGCTTTGCTGTGATATAGCCGTAGTTGCTGGTTCTGCGTAAAACATCAGTATTACCCTCACACACACCTTGACAATAGACTGATATAAGACAACAACAAGACATTACTGTGATCAAAAGCTTGATCAGGTTTGAGTGGTATAAGTATGTTGACATTTGAGTGGTATAAGAATGTTGACATTATATAGGTATAAGAACAACAACAACAACAAGACATTATTGTTATCAGAAGATTGATCAGAATGCAATGTTTTCGGTTGTAGACTGTCCTCGGCCGACGGCTGCGGAATTTGGGTCCGTCAGCTACACTTCCTTGGGTGCAGGCTCGGAGGTTCGTTTCTCTTGCTCCAGAGGCTTCGAGGTGGCCGGCCCATCGTCCAGTCTGTGCCTCGTCACGGGTGAATGGGAACACCCTGTGCCATCTTGTACACGTGAGCTTCTTTTTCTTTATTCTTTGCTAATCAGGTCGTTCTACTCAGTGTGGCTTCGTAGGTATATGTGTGATTAAGTGTGTGTCAGTGGTGTAGCAAGGATGGTGCGGTTGGTGCTGGCCGCTCCAGGCAACAGGAAAATTTTTGGGTAAGGGGCATCACATTCATCAAATTTGTTGGGGTTTTGTCATTCACTACAGTCCGTTTGGCAAGAAAATAGTGCAGAACGAACGGCCAATGCGCACATTTACAGTGCTTTGAGGACCAGTTTTAATTGAAATTAATGACGCACGGGGTTACCTTCACGTAAAAGGACTTTCCATCCGGCATTGCACTCTCAAAATGAAAGGGCTGAAAACTTTTCTGACAGATAGTAGAGACAGAATCGCCGATACTAGTGTAAACTTTGCAGAAAGCAAGTGCTTGGAGCTTGGTATCACCACGGAACCAGTAAGAGGTATTCGCTTGAAAAGGAAACAATGCCTGGAGAAGAAAGTGCTGATCCTGGTCTCTCGTTCAAGAACAAACTTCGGAGAGAAATCTGTTCTTCGATGGACAGAGTCGTTTAGGACATAACGAGTAGATTTGAACAGCTTAACGTAGTTGCAGAAAAGTATGAATTTCTCTCTCCTTCGCAACTGTTGGACGCCAAATTCGAGATCAATGTCCAGCATGCTTCTGACAACATCGACAAGGCTGAGTTCATTCTTGAATGTAAACGACTTCAAAAGTTTGTTGAGGCTTCTTCAGAAAAGGCAGCCATCAAAGAAGAAGGTCGTTTCCAGATTTTTAATTTTAATTATCAGCACAAATTAAGTGATTCCGTTCCAAACATTGCCATCATGCTCCGCATTTTCCTAAATATTGGAGTCAGCGTTGCTACCTGTGAAAGAAGCTTCTCCAAGCTGAAGCTAATCAAGAACTATCTGCGATCCTTGCCCTTTTGTTAGTCGAGCACGACCTCATCGTTAGGATTGATTTTTATAAAATGATTAATAGCTTCGCTAGCCAAAAGGGTAGTAAAGTGTGTCTGTAGTCTATAGGTTAAAACATTCATGATTATGTGCTTGTAATATCATTTATAGGTTAACATTATTAATGACAAAATAACACTTTTGCTTTCAAAATTTATTATCATTATTTTGGGGGCATCAACGGCAGCTCCGCACCAGCCAGCAAATACCCTATTTACACATCACTGGTGTGTGGTTTTCCTTTTATATCTGAATGTGCTTGCCTGTTTGTGTGTGCATATGTGTTCAGCGTTTGTGTATCTGCTTGCATGTGTGTGTGTGTTTGCGCGCGCGTGTGTGCGTGCGCGTGTGTATGGAAATAGTGTCTTAAAAGTCATTTTATCTAATTCTGAGCAGAAGTTTTTAAAATAAAAATACCCAAATGCTCAACACCAACATATGACGCCTGCTGTTTGTAGAAAACCGTGATGTATCCTGCGATGCACAGTGTTTCTAGTCTCTGTAGAAAACCCGAATGTAAATTGTTAAATGTGCGCTAAATCTCTAGTCGAACCACCTCACTCTGTGTTCACATTCAAGGTGTTGAGTGCGGTCATCCGGGTAGCATCGCCAATGGGTACACAGAAGGCCAGCGCTTCAGTTTTGACAACAGGGTACGCTACCACTGCAACAAGGGGTTCAAGATTCAAGGCCCTGAAACGCTTTACTGCAATGAAGATGGTATCTGGGAAGGAGAAAAACCTACTTGTAAAGGTATGTATACCTGGATTGTACATTATCTCCATTTAATCCTTAGATTCTACCCGGCTTCCTACCGCAATCAGAAATCACGTTCTTTATATGTAAAGAACACAGAATGTGACGGTGTGTGTGGTGTGTGCACGCGCGCACGAAGGGGGTGGATGGGGATGGGGTTGGGAGGTGACGGCGGTTGAAACCTATGCAAATCCCCACCGTTCGTCTGGCCATCATCAAGTTTGACAGGAATATTCCCAGGTTCTGTGTGCTACACACCGCCTGCGGTCGCAATTATCAACCGGATATCAAAGGTAAATCTGCCGTTGGAGCTAGGTGGTTTGATCGCATGTAACGACGGAGCCTTCTAGTCGCAAACAGGCGGAGACTTAGGTAGTCGCCAGACAGCCACTCGTCCCGTGTTCCAATCACCCCTACCCGTTACATGTTGATAGATAAAGCTGCTCGTAACGACGATCAAATAGAACTTGTCGACTTGACAGGCTGAAGATGTTCTGAATGATACGCTTGAGGTCCTGATTATAAACGCTGGTTTTTGGTCTGTCCTCCCTGCCTACAGAAATCACCTGCACCCTACCGATGCTGTCCACGAACACGATACTAAAGACCCCGAAAACCATCTTCAAGCCAACTGAGACGGCCAGTTTCGAATGCACACCCGGCAACAAGCTTCTGACGAGCCACGACACGGTATCGTGCCAGAGAGACGGCACGTGGGATCGCAGCGTGCCCACGTGTGACCCACAGAAGTGCGGTGCGCCACCCTTGATCGACCAGGGCCAGCCCGACACGAGCAATGCGGAGTACAACGTGGGCGAGATCGTCCGCTACAGCTGCGAGTTCGGCTACACGCTCAACGGGCCCAACCCCACGGGCACCATTTCCTGCTTGCCCACCGGCCAGTGGGAGGAAAACCTCCCCATCTGCCAACTGGTCCGTTGCGGTGAGCCGCCGGTGGTTGCTCACGCCACCTACGCCGGGGATGAGTGGACTTTCCTGTCTCGCGTGACATACACGTGCCATCCGGGCTACAATCTGCAGGGCGACGACACCCTGGAATGTCAGGAAACCGCAAACTGGGATCCTGAGCCGCCGAGTTGCGCACCTTTGAACTGTGGAACCCCTCCGGAGCTTTTACACGGCCAGGTAAGATGTGTCACTCATCCTCGATTCTGTATAAATCAAACACGGGTATGCCAGACAAGTACTTTTATTTCTTTTACTCTCGAAACCAACCACTAGAAACTTCTTTTTGTGACCACCAATTATTTTCCTACAACTGTCCCTTTCGTCCTAACCTTCACTACTCCTGGTAGGCATTCTCGTAAGGGTATTATCACTGTTCTCACATCTTAAGACACCAGCGTCTGGACTGCTTGTTGATTTACCTGAAGTCTCGCTAAATTTTCTTTTCTACCTGGACACAACAGTTCTCTCAATCGTCATTCTTCAGATCTAGGAAACATTGCCTTATATAGAATTTTCCATCTGGATGTAAAACATCTGTTCGTGCAAACAATTGTTTTTCCCTTCCCACGCATACTTTTATCGACCTTTAAAACCTTTAAAGTGTCTTTGTCTTTTTTGCGTCTCAATGCCTACAGATTAAATATTTACAGAAAATCTGTTAGATGGATGTATACAGTCATGTTTTGAGGAGTCAGTTAATAGGGTAGAGCGTTTTCATTTGAAGGATGTACGGTCTCAAAGGTCTCGGTCAGCACAATGCTAAGTCATGATAGTGCCAAGCGTTTCTCTAAATACCGGCCTCCTTTGACATGAGCAGGTAGCCGGGGTGGACTACACCTATAACTCTATAGTTACCTATAACTGTGAGGTGGGCTACAAGCTTGTGGGCAACATGCGACGCCGCTGTGAGGAGAGCGGTGAGTGGGAAAGCCCCGAACCTGTGTGCAAGCCGGTCAGCTGCGGTCGTCTGACCAACCCGGCCAATGGCAGGGTCCGTGCGACCGTCATCACATTTCAGGCTGAGGCGACGTACGAGTGTGACGAGGGCTACCAGTTACAGGTATGTGTCTTCTTTCTGACGATGCCAGAATTACAATTTCGAGCTAGTGAAAGTATCTTTCTTGTACTGCATGGGACTGTAGAAGTGGTAAATACTATTGATTCTTGAAAGATGAAAAATTATTTAAAAACAACCACAAATAATACAAATTAATCAAATAGCCTTAGAGGTTTACCTCTGTAGTAACAACTAGGGAAGTAGTGATAAAAGAAAGACAGTTATGTTGGGCATTCGCGTCAGTGTGTGTCAGGAGGAAATGTGTGTGTGTGTGTGTGTGTGTGTGTGTGATAAGAGAGAGAAAGAGAGAGACTCAAAGTAATAATGCCTTTTGAAAGTAGCATGCATTTATTATTATCTTTTCATAAATGGAGAAACAATTTCTTTATGTTTCTATACAGGGAGAGGCAACTCGGACCTGTGGCGAGGATGCCCAGTGGACAGGGACTGAGCCCATATGTAATCCTGTCAGTTGTGGACCTGTGATTGATGTGGAGTTCGGCAGCTACAAAGGCCCCGCCCAGTACACCTACGGAGCCAGAGTTGTCTATTCCTGCCAAAGCGGGTACAGTATGGAAGGAGAAAGCGAACTCGTTTGTCAGAGTAACACCTACTGGTCCAACGAAGCTCCGCAGTGCTTACCCGTGGAATGTCCTACACCTCAAATACCCGAGCATGGGTCGACTGTATTACATGGGATAACATTTACCAGCAAGGTGTGCTTCTTGTGATTTATTGCACTTAGTTTTAGACTTTCAAACTACCAAAAAAAGGGGGGGGGGAGAATAAATGGGAATAAGTAGACATTGTATTTTATATCTAGATTCAGGTAAGACACGTAAATATAACCATCTGTTATAATAACAAAGAAAAAGGAAGGATAGAAAGTACCTCCCACCCAGACACACACAAAGAAAAATGAATGAACAGCGATATTTGCAGTTATAGAAAGCTTCAAAATTTACAAGTGGAAACAAGAAAAACTTATACTCTTAGTTTATTTCACCAAGGACCACAGCTGTGAGCTTTTGATTAAAGTATTAAATCGCCAACAAAGAGCCGTTCAAATTCACTTAACGCCCTCCGATCCGAATCTCCAAGATTACTCAGACTAATCGTCTCTCTGAAAACAAATATACGTAGCTATTCTGTCCATGGACCCATCAGTCAATCACCCAACACCTGTGCAGGTGGAGTACCGATGTGAGGATGGCTTTGAACTAGACGGACCCTCGGAGCGCACGTGCGGTGCGGACGCGGAGTGGACAGAAGATGACCCCGAGTGCCGAGCTGTCATGTGTGAGCCACCGCCACCTATAGACAACGGCGTCTACGACTACAAGGATCTGATGGTATGGAGTTTAAAAGATTGTGGTGGGAGGATGTATAACTCACATAGGAGGGCAGTGTGATTGCCACAGGCTTGTCCATGCTGGCTTTTTTGCCTTTGCAGTTAGCTGCATGAATCAAGTAAAGAAATGTGCGCATTCTGAAGTATACAATCCTTTAACGGCCGAAGAAGACAGCTTTAAATAATAAAAGACTTGCTTTCTAAGCTGAACGGAAATCCAGCAGACATCAGCTTTGAACTTGTCTCTCGGCGCTCTTAAACGTTTTATTTTTAAACATCTATGGGCTCTTTACCTAAAATATTTTCAGAATCTTATAGCTTATCCTGTTTATACCGATCCTTCAAAGATAAGCAAAGATTATAGGGTAAAAAAAGAAAGAAAAGAGAACACGATGATACGATGATGACTGTGATATTGAGGATGATGATAAAATTTATGAGCGCATCTTTACATGCAAAATTAACTGCGAATGGTCATGAAATCAAACACTAAGTTCTTGGCATATGTGTCTGCAGGTGGGGTCCGTACTCCGCTATATCTGTAACAGCGGCTACGTCCTAAGAGGCGACGAAGTCAGACGTTGTCTAGAGGATCTTTCTCTTAGCGGAAGTGAGCCTTTGTGCGAGCGCATCACGTGCCTAGCGCCAGAAGCTCCAGATAACGGATTTGTCGTCCTCTCTGATGATACGCTGGTCATGGGCAGCATCGCTAGGTACAGGTGTAACGAAGGCTACCTGCTTGAGGGCGAGTTGTCTCGAACATGTAACGACAATGGCCAGTTCAACGGCTCTACGCCATCTTGTAATATTGTAGAGTGTGCCAGGCAACCAGATGTGATCGCCAACGGGCATGTGACAGGAAGCAGTTTCACTTTCGGCTCCATCATTAGCTACACGTGCAACGAGGGATACCGGCTGGAAGGCTTTGACGAGAGAGTGTGTCGTGCAGACGGAAACTGGGATCAGTCAATCCCATCCTGCCTCATCGTTGAGTGTCCACCCGTGCGAATAGCATTCGGCTCTGCTTCCACATCTCAGCGAACTTTTGGCACGGTCGTCACCTTCAGTTGCCAGGATGGGTACAAAGTACAGGGCCTTCGGGAACTTACCTGCATGGCCGACGCCAGTTGGAACGGAAGCTTCCCTACCTGCATCAAGATCACCTGTCCGGTACCCCGTCTCCTTGAACACGGACGTTTTCGGAAAGTGAACGACACTTACTTGCATTACCAATGCAACAGGGGATTTCGTCTTGAGGGAAGCGAGGATGCGTTTTGTTCCATCGAGGGGAGGTGGGAACCTGATCTTCCAGTCTGTAGAATAATCACATGCGAGGATCTGTCCTCAGCAGTTTTGCCGTACGGCCGCGTAATTTTCACGTCAGCAAACTATGGCAGCACCGTTCGCTACGCTTGTGAGTCAGGCTACCAGCTGATCGGTGTCAGCTCACGCGAATGCAGCGCTACTGGACAGTGGGAAGGAGAAAACCCCATATGCCAACCCGTTTCCTGCCCCTCACCGGGCATCCTTCTAAACGGTAACGTAAGTGGCACAAATTTTTCATACAAAGCGGAAGTGAGATACGAGTGCAAAGAGGGTTACAACCTCGTCGGACTGGCCACGAGAACATGTCAGGAGAATAGGCTATGGACAGGAACGCAACCCAGATGCGAAATCGTGGTCTGCCCGAACGTGGAGAAGATCAAAGATGGGATGGTGGCAGTCATCTCCAACACTTTTGGTGGAACAGCCAGGTATTCCTGCGTCCCAGGCTTCTTTTTACGAGGAAACGGGGAGCGAACCTGCTTGGCCACCAGTCAATGGTCAGGGACGACCCCAGAGTGTGTAGCATTGGTCTGTCCAGAGCCGGCAGCCATCGAACACGGGTTAGTCGTGGGCGCTGACTACGGCATCGGGCGCACGATCCAGTTCATCTGCAACGAAGGCTACACAGCCCTTGGGGTCACCCTGTCTACGTGTCTGCCCAACCTCATGTGGAGCTCCGGCCCGCCCTCCTGCGAACGTGTGTACTGTCCCGAGCTTGGGCGCGTGCTGCACGGGAGAGCCGTGGGCGACGGGAGGCGCTTCCAGGACCAAGTAAGTTACGAGTGCGAGGAAGGCTACGAACTAATGGGGGACGACCTGCGCCAGTGCCAGGCTAACGCTCTATGGTCTGGGGAAGACCCCGTGTGCTCTGCCGTCTCGTGTGGGCTCCCACCCATTCTCGCCAACGCCATGCCGGATCTGTCTAACGGAACTATGTATCCGGCGCTCATACGCTACATCTGTGACCTTGGCTACGTCGCTAGGGGTAACGAGCAGTCTGCGTGCCTGAGCAATGCCACATGGTCATACTCAGATTTTGAGTGCGAACTTGCGTCCTGCCCAGCAGTGCGAGCTGAAGACCTTCCTAACGGGATTATCGCGGGGGAAATCTTCACCTTCAACAACGTAATCCGCTTCTCCTGCAACGAAGGTTTCCGTCTTGACGGCAGCAACAGCGCCACCTGTCAGTCCGACGGCACGTGGACCTCTCCGACGCCTAGATGTGTAGGTATCACTTGTTCCGAACCCTCAGCCATTGATAACGGGTCCCTTCGCGTGCAAGGATACACCTTTGGCAGCCTGGCTGTCGTCGAGTGTCACACAGGATACCGAGTAACTGGTGACGATGTTCTTATTTGCTCGAGTGACGGCCAATGGAGTGGCACCAGCACGTGTGAGCTAGTCACCTGCAGTCCACCCGCGCTGACTATTCCTAACGGGCAGCTTTTGCTGCCACGAGTGTCTTACGATTACAGCGACCAAGCCGTTTACGAATGTGATGTCGGCTACGAGATTGTAGGAGCTTCAGTTCTCACCTGCGGTGCGAACGGCTTCTTCACTTCCATGCCACCCACTTGTGCCAAGATCAAGTGCGCCTCTCCCGATCCCCCCGCTAACGGTTATCTGCAGGTGGGTGAGGATTTTTTGGATTATTACTGCCACGCCGGCTACCAGCTCGACGGACAGGCACGACGCCGCTGTCTTCCGACCGGACAGTGGGAAGGTCAGGCTGCGGTGTGTATTCTCAAGACCTGCCCGACCCCTGACCCCATCTCTGACGGTTACATTGATGGAAGTGAGACTACCTACGGCAGCACCATCACCTACTTTTGTAACGACGGCTTACGGTTGGCCGGAATGGCTCGGCTTAGCTGCCTTGCAACTGGTTTGTGGAGCGCAGAGTTTCCTACATGCGAGAAGATCAGCTGCGGTCCCGTGCGCCCTGTGGAGTACGGAAAAGTCGCGGGCACTTCATTCCTTTACAAAGACGTCGTTACCTATGAGTGCGAGATGGGCTTTTCCTTGACTGGTCACCGCGTGCGCACTTGTCTGGCGAACGCCACGTGGTCTGGAGAAGACCCCGTCTGCAAGGAGATTCTCTGCCAGGACCCGCCTGACATTGATCACGCCGAACATGACGCCACCGACGATGAAAGCGCACACTTCAGCCTCGACGTCGTCGTGGAATACACGTGCGACGTCGGGTATCAGCCGACGGGACCCACCAGCAATATCACATGCCAGGAGAATGGCATGTGGTCCCAGCCATATCCGGTCTGCATGCCGGTCTCCTGCCCAGGCTTAACGGCCCCAAACCATGGGCACGTGACGGGGGATAACATCACGTTTGGGGCCACCCTAGTGTTCTCTTGCGACCGCGGTTACCGGCTCGATGGGAGCGAGACTCTGACGTGCGCTGCTGACGCATCATGGGATCGACCGCCGCCGACATGTCGACAGATAGTCTGCACAGCACCGGAAATAGCGCACGGCTCAGCGAGGCTACGAGAATCCTCTGAAAACACGTTTTCACCGCTCGCTTTCCTGCCAGGACAGACGGCAGTTTTCACCTGTGAACTTGGCTTCCGTTTAGAGGGAAGCACCAAGTCCACCTGCACCGAGGACGGTTTATGGAACAGCTTACCGCCGGCATGCGAGCAAGTGGCGTGCGGGGCACCTCCTCCTGTGGACAACTCCGTACCCTTTAGCAACAACGTGTCCTTTGCTGGCAGTTCAGTCACATATACCTGCCAAGCAGGATACGTTCTGCAAGGGGAGGCAACCGTCGCCTGCAGCAACGATGGTGAGTGGGCAGGGGTTGTTCCGACGTGCGTGGACATGACGTGTGGGCGGCCTCCTGACGTCACGCACGCGGTGGTGGACAGACAGGAGCCCGAAACGGCCGCCGGCCAAGTCGTCACCTACACGTGCCTGCAAGGTTTCTCCATGGCGGACGAACACAGCGGGGTGGTGCCGTGTCTGGAGGGTGGAGAGTGGGGACAGGATCTGCCGCGCTGCGAGCACGTCGACTGCGGCCCGCCGCCAGTCCCGTTCTTCGCGTCCGTCTCAGTTAAAGGGACCACGGCGGGCAGCAACGCTCGTGTCATGTGCAACCCCGGCTACCTCCACCCGGATGGACAGACAGTTCTCGACGTGGTTTGTGACATCAGTGGCAGGTGGGCCGGATCACAAGGTGCCGTGTGCATCCCCAAGGACTGCGGGCAACCACCCACCGTAGAGAACGGTACACCCGTTGGGCCCGTGCGCACGACGTTTGAAGAGGAAGTGACGTACCAGTGTCTTTCTGGCTACGTGCTGAGTGGAAACCCCACGCTGAGGTGCGCGTCAAGCGGGCAGTGGGAGGGAACCCTCCCAGTCTGCAACATTATTTCCTGTGGACCCCCTCCGACTGACCTACAGTTCTCAGGTACAGACTTCACCCTTGGCGGCGTAGTGGTCCTGACCTGTCCCAGCGGGTGGCAGATGAATGGATCCTCAAGACTCACTTGCAGCCAAGATGGTAACTGGACTCCAGAACCTGGAACCTGTCAAGGTGAGAAAACAGCAAACTCTAACCGATCAAATATCCTTTTATCGTCGGTTAAAAAAAAGGTTAAGAAGAACTAACCTTCGGAACAACGTCGTAAAATTATGGTTGGTGATGAAAAATGTAATATGAATAATGGCTATTTAGAGAAAAAGGACCAAGAGGATATAGATGCCTGAAATATGGAGAAGTAACAAAAATATTTGGTATAATTTGTTACAGAAATAACATGCAGTGCCTTGTCTCTTTCGGAAAACGTCCATATTTTGAGCGGAAGCGGCCTGGCCGGCGCCGCAGTTGGCAGCATCGTTCAACTCTCGTGTGCTGAAGGCTTCAGGCTACAAGGTGACGCTGCTGTCACATGTCTGACAAGCGGGAAATGGAGTTCAACACCCCCCACATGTCTGCCTTATAGAGGTATTCCTGTTATTATTATGCACAGACATAACAAAGGTCGCAAGATTACTACATCTCCCGTGCAATGTGCATGAGTAATACTGGCTGGAAGACATACATCAAAAGTCCATAAACCTGACATTTAAATAATAATAATAATAACAGCAACGTTGATTTATATACGCTTTAGCCCATCATCAAAGCGCTGCACACAAAAGAAAACACACAAAGCTAGTTCATTGTGAACCCTGGGATACATTTTCATATGCAACAAAAATAGCATCTTGAAGAAAAATGATTCGCAGCTGTTCAGGAATATGTTTATGACTAAAAGACAACACTAACAATATTTTTAGTTAATTGACTTTTTAAACTAACAGGGTAGGCGACATTACCAGCTCATTGAATGTTGATATAGCAACAATAAAAACCTCAGAACAAAATCAAATCAAGAAACGAAGAGCTACTTCTAGACAATAACCGGGGTTAGCGACAGTTTCACTGAAGAGCCAGTGCTAGACAAATTGTAAAAATGGAGTAAATGTTCACGCTGATACTTAATAAATAGCAGAAAATGGGTTAATTATAATTTAAGCGAAGAGCTAATACTAGACAACTAATTAAAGATGGTAAATAATAATTTTGACGAGGTGCTAATGCAAGATAATAAAAAAGAGGTTAGATATAGTTTTACAGAAGATTTTAACGATGATAAATAGATAATTCTATTTTTTTGATTTTATGTTTTAATGAATCTTACAAGCGCAAGAGAGGTTCAAAGAGGATGAAATAAAGTTAGAAGAAATCTTGTCAGCGTTGCCTTTTGGGGACCGTTGTTATGAAGTGAATATAATCTGCATGAAGGTTGGTTAGCTATGGGGCTGAAACATCACAGGGCCATGTAATTAGTAACAGGCGCAGAGCTAGTATGGTCTATAGCCATGGCTGTAACGGGCTTGCTAGGGTTGTAGGGACTGAGCAGAAGTAAGGCAGACCCGGGACGTATGGTCGTTATGTCTTTCATGCCTATGCGCAGCAGGAAGGAAGAACAAACTTCAGAAACTGTTTTGTTGCTCCTCAGACGCTCACTCAATGTGCTCCGGCTCAGCCCATCTACCAAATGCCGTGTCACCGCCCCAGGGTCACGTGCCTGGAGAGACAGTAACCGTAACCTGCCTACCCGGCTACAGACCAGAGGGCGATATGACGTCACTGTGCCAGAATAACAGGACCTGGGCGACACCTAGTGGAGCCTGTGTTCGTGAGTTGTGTTAAGACTGATGTATGTTAGATAACGATGTCAAAACTGATCAAACTCTGCTACAAGTTTGCGAAAATTTTAGAAATGGGTATGCGGGTATGTATTCGAGACAAATCTGACTGACGTTCTATCATACGGGTGAAAGAAATAAATTCAGTGGTGCATCATATACACGTGACTAATGCACAGCTTTTTTGAAACATGGAAAATATGCAAAAGTGCTGATATAACTTCACACACACTTCTGTAGACTGAGCAGTGATTTGTCCATAAGTAGTTAAAGCAACAGAGAAATGATGAGAGTGATGTCCCTTCGCCTTACCGGCTTGAGGGGACTAGCTCTCCGGATTTCTTTGGATTTTGTTATTTGTATAAGCTGATTTTGATTTTCGAGTCCATTATTTGACCTGTCGTCATCCTAGTGATGTGCTAGACTGCTTGATTGTAACATTTTGTTTCACTTCTACGGCTTCTGTTGATCCACTGACTAACAGTCTTTTCTTCCACGACGCCATTTTCATCTCAGTCCAGTTTCTTGTTTGTGCACGTCGACAGCGAGATGAAACATGTTCATTGTGGCTAAACTTTTTGATGTCTCCATACAGCAAAACTGTCTGCATTTTGTTTGACATGTGGAGGTTTATCCTCAGCATTCTTGATCTGTTCTTTCTGATGACTTCTCCGATGACAAGCAATTGCAGATCTAAACTCTAAATCTTCGGCGGTGAAACGTGTCGCCAGTCTCCCCAGACAAATCTGGTCTCCAGTTTTCTTCTGTCTCCAGGACTTTTTTTAAAAACAATTTATGCACTTATTTTAATTTCATAGACTCGTTGGATAATGAAGTACCGTATTCTTGAAGTTATTCATCAGATAGCACTACAATTTTGTATGATTATTATTATTCCCGTTTCTATGCGTTATCCCTTTTTCTTTCCTGTCGTCTTGGTTGGTTTCTTCTGTTTCTCCCTGTCATGATTATTGTTGTTATAATTAGTATCATTTGTATCATTTGTAAAGCGCCGTGAGCTTGCTCTTAGGGCTGGGATATGGCGCTATAAAAATAACCTTTAATAATATTAATAAATGAAAAGTTCAGACACGTGCCTAACACTGGCACACAATACACCACATATCTGATGCATAGACAAGAAGGTTGGGTTCTGGGTCTCGCTGTCAGTTTTAGTTGTGAAAAATGAGGAATGACACGCAAACGTAAGTGCGTTGTGATGACGGTCCGAGGTTGATGTCAGGGTTGTCTTGTGGACCGCCGCCTGTTGAAGACGCCACCAGCGTGAAGTTGCTGGGCCGGTCTCAGCTGTATGGCGAGCGAGTCATGTTCATGTGTAGACCTGGCCTGTCACCCACACGAAACCCACCTGCTCTCACCTGTACCGAGAATGGAGAATGGGACGGTGTAGCTGCTTGTGCAGGTAAGAGTGTGTGTGTGTGTGTGTGTCTGTGCATACATTTGTGTGTGCATCTCTGCATACCTGTGTGTGTTTGTGTGTGTGTGAGTGTGTGTGTATATGTGTTTGTGTGTGTGTGTGTGTGTACGTGTGTATCCTCAGCCATTTGAAAAAAACACTTGCTCAGTGACGTCATAGATACAAACTGTAATGTGATAGTTACATGGTTACACTTGCAGGTAATCCTTAAAGTAACTGTGCACTACAACAATAGTACGACACAAAAGACTTGCTCTTGATTTTAACACAGAAGCAAAATTACGGCCATCTTGCTGCGATAGCTTCGCAAAATGAAGCATCGTGTCTGAGGAAGCCTTATAGGCAAGGGGGGGGGGAAGACAAGGTCAGTATGTTGTACAAGCACACAAAACAGAAATCTCGTTTTCATTCTATTTTTCTTTCTTGTTCAGCGATGTGCAAGTTCCGGTGTCAGAATGGTGCAAGATGCGTGTCCTTGAACAAATGCAAGTGCATGCCAGGGTACGCGGGAATTCAGTGCGAGCTCCGTAAGTATATGCTGGGTGACAAGCCTTCCTGTGTTTGTTTTACTGATTACACAGCCGTCACCATTTTCATTTTACAAAATTTAATTCATCGACTTAGGTTGATAATTAACTCATAACTATGCAGTGATGAGTAAGAAATGTGCTGTACTAGTTACACTACATGATGGTGCTTAGAAAATCAAGGAAGTCAGCGAATTTGTGTCTGTGATGATAGATTCCAAGGTCTTTACTCTCAGTATCGTTGCTCTTTCTCTTGCAGCCATCTGTGTCTTGCCATGTTTAAATGGCGGCAGGTGTGAAGCACCTTACAGTTGTCAGTGTCCGCAGGGCTTTCGGGGAGTCCGTTGCCAGGAAGGTAAGTGCTGTTCTCCACGTATACCCTGACACGTAGGTGTGAACTTATAAAGGTGAGTGCTGGTAGATATACCTACACACACGTACACACGCTCTCACACACATGCACGCACCACAGTTGCCAACATAATGGAAATGTACTAGCAATCGTTTAAACACTTGTGAACGTAACGAACAAATACCAGCAATCACTTTAGCACGAATCACTCCCATGGGGTTACGCGCGCGCGCGCGCGCGCGCGCGTGTGTGTGTGTGTGTGTGTGTGTGTGTGTGTGTGTCTGTGAGCATAACATTACCAGTTATTAATTTCTTCTTTGCCTCCAGCTATATGCTCCAAACCGTGTCAGCATGGGGGGCGCTGCATATCGCCAAATCGCTGTCAATGTATCAACGGTTATCAACCTCCCTTTTGCGAGACGTAAGTGGCCGTTACACATCTCATGACCTCGAAGTCATGTCAGGCTGTCTGTAAAGCTGTTGCGTGTTCAAAGTTCTGAACGTTTACAGTTTGCAAACTGTTTTTGTCATTTCTGTTTTCTCTGTAAGCTATTTTCTCACTCTCTTTCCTGGAGTTGACTGTTTGACACTTTAGTTTGTTTCGTGTAAAAAATAGTTTTACTTGTTTGCACTTTAGAGGGGTGGGGAGTATTGGGAGGCAGTGGATGACAGGGGTAAGGATGGGGAGGGGGCTGTGGTTGGGGTGTGAGAAGTGTCACTGATCCGTGATGCCTCTGGTGTTGCTTACTGTTGTTGGTTCCCTCTCCAGGCTGTCCTCTCGGGTCCAGAAGGTTTTCAGTGGATACATATTATACTGGTTGCCGGCTCCCTCTATTGTACTATTCGTACAATTATTCTAAACTGTTTCTTTTGCTTTAAGCATTTTTACTTCAACGACCCATGCTCCGACAAATTTTCTGTCACTACCTTGTTTGGATTTAATTTGTTATTGCAGATTTCGATTTCCTGAAGTCCCAGCCAGCTGAATATATTGAACCTATCAAGGAATCAAGCTAAAGGCACATTTTCTGTATAGTTAGTGTGACTTTCTCAGCATGCTAGCTAATGTGCATACAGCACACGCGCATAGACGAACTAGACAGAAACTTTCCCTTTTGACAATTAGTGTATGCTGGTTTGTTGAGACATACCTTTATACAATAGAAAGTCCTAAAGACTTTAATAACATGGTTGCATCAAAACAGAGGTCAGTTGTTTAGAATCTTCATTCATCCAAATCGTGCATTGGAAAGACATGTGAGCAGGCTGTAGACTAAATCATTATGTGTATTCCACAGAATGTCTATCAAAAACAATAAATTGTCAAAATTGTTAATTTTCTTCAGTTTGTTTGGTTGTGGCAAATAGCATTCAATTTATATTTTAAGTACGAAGTCTCTTTTGTTCACACAGGAACAAACAAACAAAAGGAATGCTAGCGCATTTGTTCTCTACCCTTTACCTTCAAAACTAAATAAATTAAGCCAATTAAATGCACAGTCAAGGAACTTTGTAAGCGGATCTTCCGTGGACAAAACTCCCAAATTTAAGCTGAACATTCCTTACCAAGCATTATACAAGTTTAATACCAACTCATAATTCAGCCTCGAAAAAAATACTCCGGTTTACAAGCTTTTAAAAGAAAGAGAAATACAGTCTCAATAACACAAGATTGCGATCGGCCATAAAATGCAATTAAGGGACACCAAGGGCGATGAAGTCTCCTCTTATTAAGTCAAACTGTAGACAAGTTGAATATATCTTTGTCTATTGTAAACTTGTCAGAAAAGATTGCCTTTGGCGTTGAGTCATATCCAAAAAGCTCGAATTCTGGTCGAAGAAGTTCTCTCATCCGCAGTCTGTCTGCCATTGAAACTAGGCTGTACACAGAGGCCAGTACTTCCTTCTTCTGCTGCTCACGAGCCAATTCGAGCAGGTCTGATTGGGTGAACGCGTGACCTTCTGATGAGCGGCCTTGAGTTCTGATGAGCTGCTCGCCGCTTTCAACGAAGAAGGCCGTAGACTTCCTGACCGCCGCCGCCAGCACCTGGTGGAAGTCGTTCCTCCCAATATGTTTAGATTGGCGAGGGTTCAGAGGGAATCGCGCGCGCATGCTCAGAAAGCCCCGGATCTGCAGTCCTCGCCACGCGCGTTTCAGCGCCGCCTCCTTGCTGGTGCAGCTGCGTCTGACAAGAAGAGCGACAGAAAAGGAAATAAACAAGCCGTGTCGGTGCGAAGGAATAAACGAGAGAGTTTGAAGGATGAAATTAAGATGGGACACACACACACACACACACACACACACACACACACACACACACACACACACAGAGGCACAGACTCGCATGGATAAGAATAGACGCGCCTAGACAAAGACCTGGATGGGCACACAGGCAAGAATAGATAAAGCAACACATATACATGACTAAAGCGATGGTTTAGATGACTTCAAGGGAAAAGGTGGAGGTCTAAACTGAGGCATTTTATGTAACAACACGCGTTCACGATCATGCACGTTGTTTCGTGTTTCTCATAACAAGGTGCGCATGACGGAAGTCGCCAGTGTCGGAGTGAATTTAGGTCAGCTCGAGGTCACTGACCTGAGTGCGGAAAAAACCTTCTCCTTTGAGACCGCAGTGCCTGATAGTAATCTAATCAAAGTTTATGGAAAGGAAAAGAGGTTGGTATGGTGAAACCAAACTTTGCAAGTTCGAGGCCTGTTGGAGTCTGTGGCTCACCAGAAATTCCTCCCTACAACCATCCCTGCCCATCCAGCAGCTGTCCAGTAGACATGGGTACCCGGTTTATCAAAGGAAGTAAAGGTGGCGGAAGGAAATGGTTTGCTGACTCTCCCACATGTTTTGTCGTAGACATGGATAACCATTACCCTCACTGTCCCTTGCGACCGCTAGGCTGTGGAACATCTTTTGCTTTTCTCTTTTACGAGAGGGAACGTGAAGCACTTTTCTTTGTCCTATGAGACATATACGCACACACCTTTCACCACTGAACGTTTCTTCCATTTCGATCACACTGCCTGTTTGTGCGATGGAAAATCTCTGTAGGACTAGCTGGAGCTTACCGAAAGAACACAGTGTAGAAGGCGGTGTCGGCGGCCTGGTACACGAGGTCGAGGTGACTGGCGTCTGCCCTGGTGACGTTGATGGCTGACAAGATGTAGGCCGCGTCTTCGGCGAACGTCTCCATCTTGCCGATGTAGTCGTAGCTGTAGTTACAGACCTACAGTCATAAAGACATATGTGAAGTTATTGAGCTGGGGTCACGAAAATGCAACTGTAGTCACAGACCTGGCATCATGAAAACGCAGCTGGAGTTACAGACCCAGGTTCATGAACACGCAGCTGGAGTTACAGACCTATGTTCATGAACATGCAGCTGAAAGGGAAGCAGGATGATCGAGCAAGAAATATACTGTGCATTCTCTGACCGCCATTGCAGGTTTCAGTCATATTGTTCCGTTCTTTTCGACAATGACAATCAGACATTCCCACAGGAAATACATTTCCGTGTATGGTTAGAGGCGCCCTGTATATCACTTAAAAACTCCCGTAAAAATATCAGTTAACATCTTTTCTTACGAAGCAAATGTAGGCAGTGCATGTTAAGGAATTCTAGCTAGAAGGAGAAGGTAACTCACGCCACAGAATTCGTTGGTGGGAATAAAATGCTGGTTGAGTTCATTCCCTGTCTCTTGACCGTGAATGAAGTAGGATACGACTTCCGCGAACGTGACATCATGTCCACATGTCCTCGATATCTCACTGGCGTTAGGCCGGAATTCGTGGATTATTTTCTTTCCAACTAAATTCCAGAAAGATGGGTTTGGCGACCAGAGCTTGTCGACATACGCGGAGAGCAGCCGTGTATATGGTTCTCTGGAGTGAGATACAACCAGAACATGACATGCCATATCTCTAGATTAGGTGAGATACAAACTGGACATGACATGCCCTTTCTCTTGATCATGTGTGTGCATGTGTATACGTGTTTCTGTTTATGTTTGTGTGTTTATGTATCTCTGTGTGTTTTGTATGCATATATATGTCTGTATCTAGATAAGATAAGATAATACTTTATTCGTAAAAGGGGAATTGTGTGGCAGCTCGATACAATTTAACATAAAAAACAATTAACACAAAAAACACACAGAACACACACACAACCCACCCACACCATACGACACACACCACACCACACCACACAACACCCACCCACCCACATACATTCATATGCACCAGACAGGCTTCCCCATTCATATTTCATTCATTCGCACAGCACCATTCAAGAGACAGAGAAAGACTTCAGCTTCCGGAGAAGGAAGAGGCGCAGACGGGCAGACGAGATGTTTGTGGGCCTTCTTATACATACATGCATATCTATAGACATGCATGTATTCATACATAGACCATGACAAACCTTGTGAAGAAAAACATGATGGCTTTTTCATAATTGTCCACTGGGCGCCTGTTGTATCGCTGATTCCAGTAATAAGGCCGCCTCATGTTGTTTACCGCAGAGAACGCTTGTCTCATGAAGGTGGAACCTCGAAACATAAATTACCTGTTCCAGTAATCTATGACTGCAGGACGAAGCAGCAAACAAACAAATAAAAACACCTAGCAAACAAGCAAAAATCCAGCAAACAAAAAAAGAAAAAACCAACAAACATATATACAAATTCATTGTAGCATTGGCACAAACTGAAAAATGCGGAACAAGAAAGAAAGGAAGGAAGAACGGGGAAAAAAGGAAAAGAGAAAGTAAGGAAGAAAGAAAGACAAGAAGGAAGGAAAAAAGACAAGAAGGAAGAAAGAAAGACAAGAAGGAAAGAAGAAAGACAAGAAGGAAGGAAAAAAGACAAGAAGGAAGGAAGAAAGAAAGACAAGAAGGAAGGAAGAAAGAACGTAAGGAAGGAAGAAAGACAAGCAGGAAGGAAGAAAGACAAGAAGGAAGGAAGAAAGAAAGACAAGAAAGAAGGAAGGAAGAAAGACAGAAAGGAGGAAGAAAAACGACTGTTTACCCGTTTTAGGAACGGGGCAGTACAGCACAACGGGGGAAGTTTTAGTGGGGAAGAGAAACCGCTGAGCTGGTTGGGACACCGCTCTGTTGCGCCGTAGCTTGAGATGGGTACACGCGGCCTGGAGACGACTCCGCCTCCGGGCGAATCTCTCCTCCATCTCCCCCTTCTGGAACAGACATCTTTTTTTGCCAGTTTTGGTGACCTTTTTCCCTTGTCCGGTTTAGCTAGAAGACCCCCCAGCTCCCGAACTCTAATTAGAGTATGTGTGTCATGTTGAGGGGAAGACAGACATGACAAAGATACTAAATACACACAAATAAACACATCGTCTGTTTAGTAACTTGCTTCACGCAGCGAGTCTTCGCGAAAACATACCCCACCCACACCTCCAGTAAAGATGAAAACATGGTTTGCTCTTATCGTGGTCTGTATAGTAACGATTGATGAGACTGGAAGGTGGATATACTACAAATCAGAGTTGTCTTTTAAATTCTGCTTTTTGTAATTACTAAAGTGATTGGTCAAGTGAAACAGAGGTATGTGTAACATAAACCTAGAGATGAGTAGATAATTTCAGATAAAAAATGAAGCATGAAAACTGAAAGAACTCAAACGGCTCACTAATGAACTCCAGAAAAGCTTCACTCATTCGAGACGCATCTGCTTACATGGGCATGCCAGCCGGCTCTAGAGTTTTATGAGTCTGCCGACAATGGCAGACCAACTTTTGTATTTTTTAAACGCATAAATGCGTTGTTTTGGATAAAAAAATTTAATGAATTCGATAGTTGATTCATTTTTCTATCGAGTGATCTTCTTTTTATGAAGTAGTTTTTACGTTTGACAGTAATTTTCTGCGTTTTCCCACGGTACCTGTCTTTGTTTGGAAAATGGCTAGCAAATACCCGGGGTAGAAAGTTCGACCGGCAGCTTTGAAAATTTATATTTATTAACCTACAGTAAGGGCCTTCAAAAACCCGGCACCTAAACTGTGGAATGCTCTGCCGTCGTCACTGTCCACCATCACCTCACCAACCACGTTTCGAAAAAACTGAAGACCCATCTGTTTATTTAAGACGGACTTAAACAACCAAGCAACACTTCTGTCTTTATTTTTTTTATAACTTTCCTGGTGTTTATCTATTTATTTACTTAATTTTTTTCTTATTTTTTTATTTATTTTGTTTTTGCTGCACAATGAGCATTCTTCCGAATGGATACCTGCGCATTACAAATGGACATCATCATCATCATCAAAGACAACCATCAGTAATACGCCGTTTTAAAGAGCATTTTTAAAACATTTACTTGGTGTAAATTTTAAGATACATAGGTTTAGTCTTCGAGTACTAAAATCAAATGAAAGATTATGACTGTACGCATTTTAGAAATCTTGTCGGAAATTAACAAAAAAATTATTTACACAATATATACAGACATAAAGTACCAAACAAATATATTTTTATTAGAATATACATTAGATTTTTAAAATTACTTACTATTTTCTTCTCCTTTGCGGTTGTCGAAGTACAAATCCATGTCAAAGTGAGACAACAATGTGTGATTCAACATGGCGCTTGGCCATTTTCTTTTTTTCCATCACATATACACGTGATCACGCGTGATTCACTGCCAGTTCAAGGGAGAGAATCATGGTGGACGAGTTCCTGACTGTTTCAGTAGTTACCTCCCTTATGTTATTTTCAATTATGCTTTTAGAAACGTGTACTGTCCCCACGAAAATGTTTTGGGATGCACTCATTATCATGGCATTTTCTGTTGGGAATACTATAAAAGGTTGTTTTTAAGCAAACACAAGGTAAGATGTTTCTTTTTTACACATTTTGATCTATCATTATCAATTTAAATCGTTCTTCTACCTCTTTTAGTTATTTTTTATGATTTTTTGAGAAAGGGCTAAAAACCTCCGTCCCAGTGGGTCGAATGGCCGCAGCATGACGTCAAGGATGAGTGTTCAGGCAATTATGTGATCAGTAAATCGAGAAAATGTCTCCCACTCTAGTTCTCTTACCGTCTTTCTTTCGGTTCTGTAAGGTAGCTGCAGGTGCAGTTTCATCTCCATGTCAGGCTGCTCAGTGCTGACTGTCTTCACACCTGTCATGGCTGCCAGAAGAACCTCGCATAAGGATGACGATCGACTGCCTACAGACATCGACTAAATTTTCTTCTTTCAACATTTTCACCGCTGCCATAAGAAAATAAAGTTTAAAGATGTTTTGGCATGTGGATGGTGAGCTCAACTCTCTCCTTCTGCTGACTTTTTACCTTCTCATTGAACTTAGTTTCATACCTGACTGACGGTTCATCTTGAGCGCTTTAGTCTTCTGGAGATACAAAGCGCTGTTTACCACCAGCCATGACAGTGTGATGAAAACCGCTAAGGAGACGATGAACGGGAAGACGTCTCGAGTTTTCTTCCACACAAAGCACAAGGCGTGCGCCATCTTAAACGATGAGCGTCAGTTGGTGCAGTGAAGCTTCACGAGTATATATTCTTCTTGTCTTCTCCCAGCATCTGGCCTGCTTGACTTGTGTGCGGACGCCAAGCCACCATGTTTACGGCAACATCAAGCCCATGGAGAAAAACTGGAGAAAGTTTATTGCTGGCAGACTGTAGGGTAATCAATGATCTGCCCTTGGAGGGGCTGGGTTGTCGGGAGATTTAGATAGACGGCTTTATTAGGGTCGCACATATGCTGCTTCATGTGTAGTTATCGTCTAATTTGATGAAAGAGGAGGTGATGTTAAATGTTCTCCCCTCTCACCACCACCACCGTCGTCGTCGTTGTCGTCGTCGAGGCTAAAAGTAAGAATCAATGAATGAAAAGTTATTCTTCTTCGCATACCTTTATACCTTGAGTGATACCCAAGGTACCAATTGTAGGGGGATTACGTTGACAAAAGCTTTGGTGAACTGACGCCAGGTGGGCCAGGTATGCGCCCGAGAGAGACATAGCCATTACACGAGACAGGACCATTACACGAGACAGGGCCATTATATGAGACAGGACCATTATACGAGACAGGGCCATTATACAAGGTAGAACCATTATACGAGACAGGACCATTACACGAGACAGGGTCATTATACGAGACAAGACCATGATCGGAGACAGGGTCATTACACGAGACAGGACCATTACAAGAGATATGACCATTACACGGGACAGGACCATTACACGAGACAGGACCATTATACGAGACAGGACCATCACACGAGACAGGGCCATTATAGGAGCAAGACATCTGTTCCATGAGCATTCAACATAGTTGTCAATATATTTGTGATTATAGTCAAAGGACTAGTCCGCCTGCTCGTCTTCCTCTGCAGATTTATGACACTCTCCGTCCTTACTGTTTGTTTCCTGATTCTTGTTTGCGTATTCTATGTTTGTGTTTTGTCGCTTGTCTGCACGGTTGTTTCTCTTTCCGTCCTTCGTATGATGTTCACATATCCGGCCGTTTTCGCTTTTTTCCTAGCCGTGGAAATTATAATGCTGGGAAGTGGGAACAGCTCCAAAACTGTCTGTAAGTAGCGAGCTACACACCAGGTCTCTGCCGGCCAACTCGTTAAGCAATAAGACCGGGTGGAGAGAGAGAGAGACAGTGATAAAGAGAGGAGAGGGAGGGAGTGCAGGAGTGAGAAAATCTCAGAGTGAGAACACACGAAATTTACTAATAATGCATTCAGTCCATTTCAAAGAGAACAATACAAGGCTAAGAAATATACATTTATATATATTCATCTACATTATAAAATATCTATACAATCGTATATGCATATAGACATACAATACAAAATGACAACAACTTTGTGACGCCGTATGACTCGGGTCAAGGACGTCCAGAGGTAGCATCATGATGGAGGGTCACTTCCGGTCACGGATGCGGACTCCAGTCTCTACTAGACTTTGGACATTTTTGTGAGTGCCGTACTTTACATCTTTAGTTTTTTTCATTTCTCTCCCCTGCATTTTTCATAAAGCCTTTCTTGCTTATCTTTAGTAATGGAGATGTGTCTGTTGTATTAATAGCGGTACGCGTGCAGTTTAGGGATAATGTATATCGGTATTTATTACATATAAAGAAAACTACATAGTACATGAAAATCCTACAAGTTTTCATCATTGAAGAGTACACTCTTTGCAAAATATAACTGTCCCAAATAGCTGAAAACAAACGTGCTTGGTGTTGAAATCCATAATAAATTTTTAAAGTTTATTAATGGGGGGAAAAAGAAACAAAGGTTAGAGGTTCAATACACGTTTCAGGTATAGCAGTATCTGTAGCATTTTCCACCATGTGTAAGGTAAGCAGACTATGTGGACGTGCACACTACCCGGAATACGCGGGCTAAGGTGACAGGGTGTATAAGATGCAAAAGGCGAGGTTGCAGAGGTCAAGCTGAGAGGTCATGTGCGTGAGAGGCAATTAATTAATATGACTGCTGCCTAAGTATAATGTCAACAACACTCTAACAACTAGACACGCATAATCCTGAGTCACGTGGGTGAGGTGCTCTTAAGGTGTCGATGCGTTAAAGCGACGTCTGAAATACAGGAAAAAAGGGCAACATATGTATGTCAAGGCTATACTGGTATCTGTACAGATCTCCTATTACCTTCACAGTATTATATCATTGAAAAAATTTGATTCTGTGAAACTGAAAAATATCGTTAAAGTGAGCACTTAATAAATAGACAAGAAAATTTAAGGTTTAGAAAAAGGTAAACCAATCAACCAGCCAAGCAAGCATTAATCGAAAAAACCTTTAAGTAAAGTACTGTCTAAACATAGTAAAAGCTAATTTGCATGTGCAGCCAGTCTGAAGTTCGTATGTAGTTAATTGAGCCAAAAGCGTTAGACTTTTATTACCTTCTCCTCCGTAACTTCCATAGTCATCTCAACCTGTTTTTTGGCTAAGCGCCCAGCAGTTTCAGGTTGAAGGAAGAAGAAAAACAAGAAGAAAAACGCTGACATCCCCATGAAAGGAAGAATACAGTAAGGACCTATTGCCTCCTGCCATGAGAAAAAAACACTGAGAACGTTAGTTACATTTGCTAGTAAAAGTAATTTAAATTAAAAAACATAATATCACAAAGCATTTTTCAGTATTGCATTCACATAATCTCTTTCTCTCTCGCACTTACATACGTGCATCCACACTAAACACATGCAAACTACGCAAAATATATACACATTGTGTATGGATTATGAACTATATTATATATGTATATATATTATATTATTATGTATGTATAATTACAATACTGTTTTTACCTGCATGGGCGGAAAAGCGTAGCCAACAACGAAGAAGGACAAATAAAAGGTCGTGACCCCGACAGAAGACGCTGCCCCCCGGGCCTCGGTGTCAAACAGCTCTGGCAGGAGGATCCAGGGGAGGGGAGCTGCCAACAAAGTGACGACAATCACGTGACCATTGTTACAGATAGAATAATGGGGAGAGAGAGAGAGAAAAAAAAAAAGAAAGCAAACGATATGTTCTAGAATGTTGTGTGTTAGCATTACATGTTAAGAATGACTTGTATTAGCCTTACATGTTCTAGTTATTACTTATTTAAGACTTACGTGTTTGTACAAGTATTCTCTTTTGAACTTGACATTTCTAAGAATGAGTGAGTGTGTGTGTGTGTGTGTGTGTGTGTGTGTGTGTGTGTGTGTGTGTGTGTGTTAAGAAAATGTACGCTTACAATTCCCTTGACCATTTGTTGCGTTTGCAGCTGTGAATTAGTGAATGAGTAAATAAGAATAGAAAACGAGTCTGAGTGAGCATTTCGAGCCTGAACCACCTGACAGAGTGTGACAAATATCACTTCACAGGACACACCTGGTCCCACGGCGTGAAACATGCCGATGAGAGGGACGCAGACGATGCCGACATACTTGAGCCAGTCTACCTGGTCCTGACGACACACAGAAACAGATTTCGTTTTAAAATAAGGTACAAAATATTTATAGTGTAAAAGCATCACTTACTATAACAAAAGTGAAAGAGAGATTAATTACGTGGGACCAAGTCAAGACACTAACGTGTCAGTCAGCGTGACTGCTTACACAAGTCAAACGCTACTGTCAGGGAGGTTCAGATGCCAACTGCTACCCGAGGTACAGTTCTGCCAGTCACAGACACTCAATATTGAAGGTCTAGTGTCTTGGTGTCATTGCGCCGCTAACCTCATCCTTTTAGCTTGCAGTCTGGACGAGATTCTCAAACAAGTGTAATGGTTATCCACGTACCCTGAACACGAGTGCCAGGGTGAGGACAAGCTCCGACAAAAACATCCCCGCCAGGCCGCCTAACATCATGTGACGTCGCTTCAGTCGTGGGATGAGGAAGATGAGAACGACAACCACAACCATTCCCAGGACGATTGTTGCCGATGACATGTACCTTGACATGCGTAAGCTGAGCCCCGCAGATTGCAGCAATATCACTGAGTAGAACACGACCTACAGGACACAGATAGTCACAACATTGATAAGGTACCCACGTCCGCTCAAAGCAAAAGCAAAAAAAAAAAGAAAAGAAAAAAAGAAAAAAAAAGGAAACAAAAGAATAACAATGAATGAATGAATGAACAACTAAAACAAAAGTAGAAAAAAGGAACAGATGACTAAATGAAAGAAAGATAAAAACAAGAAGGAATAAAAGAATGAATGAAAGTAAAATAGAAAGAAACAAAAAAATAAAAGTAAAAGAGAAAGTAAAATAAATTAAAAGAATGAATAAAAGTAAATTAGAAAAAAACGAATAAATGAGTAGGTAAAAGAATGACGAAACAATAAAAAGAAAGAATTAATGGAAGAACGAAATAAAAGGTTGGTTAGAGAAAGAGCCATTAACAATAACAAATCTCTGCCTTTAAGCAAAAGACTGACACGAGAACAACAGGAGAGGTACGGTCACGTGATAATGTGAGATGCCGATGATTAGATAATGTCCTGTGTACTGTATCATAGAAGAAAACACACTTACGGTGACGACGCCCGTGAAAAACCAGCAGATGAAAGCGCCAACGACAACAACGCAGCTTCGTGCGTGTGATGAGTCTCTTAGAAGCTGTATTACACTCAGCTGCTCACCGAATAAACACAGGCGCACACACGAATGATTGAAAGTGAACCACACCCATCCAAGCAGGCACGCACGCACACACAGAAATGCAAATGACCTTTTACCTTCTTAATAATAGTCAATAGTCAATATTAATGTATTATTATTTAAGAAATTTTTA
This sequence comes from Marisa cornuarietis, assembly GCA_004794655.1. Lineage (NCBI taxonomy): Eukaryota > Metazoa > Mollusca > Gastropoda > Architaenioglossa > Ampullariidae > Marisa > Marisa cornuarietis. The sequence continues at coordinate 4,510,419 of SMMW01000576.1, read as the reverse complement.
TCACGTGTTCTTATTATATTTTGTCAGAAAAAATGTGTAATAATTGCAGTTCAATTGCAATTTAATTACAGTGCAGGAGGAAAATGGTTAAGAAACATGTAAAAATAGGTTTACCTTTGACTTTTTACTTTTGGATAAGGCAAACTCCTTTAGCTCCGATATTTCTTCCTGAACATCATTTGTTCCCCGTAGTTTCTGCAGGGCTGCATATTTTGAATGAGGAAACTTATTACATCTTGAGCAGTAAGTCTCAGTATTTTTCTAGCAGAGTCATAATCAAAGACACGATTACTTATAGCAGCACATAAAACATATAAGTACTAGCAGAAAGTTTTTAAAAATACATTATTACCAGCGAACCAGTTAAGTTATAACTTTAATACTAGCAAAACGAAAATAGACTTATTACCAGCAAAACACAATTCTTGCAGGCTAAAGATATTATCGTTTTTATCAGAAAAAAACCAGAATGAACCAAGTTAAGGCAGTAAACATAAATATTAATGCGGAGAAGTCGAATGCGAAAACAACTCTTAGCAGTTTCTATAGAAGAGACCGGCATGTACCTTGGTTTTGGGGACAATTATATTTGAAGCAAACAGCTACCTAGCGACTTTGAGATTCCAGGTTAAAGTAACAATGTTTATGCTAAATGTCCATCATTACTGAATAAACAAAGGTTTTATCGAGTCTGAAAAGTTTTTGTGTCACCATTATGTAAACACTTTGTAAAGTTTTGTCTATGTTTGTCCCGCTATTAAATGGTTATTACAGAGGACGTTGGGCAAAGAGAGTGACTCGCCATGGAAACACAGCACATGTCACAGCAGATCTACATCACTTAGCGGTGATTACACACATCAAGTGGACATCATAGCATCCTACTGAGCACCTGTCAAAGCTGCCTTCTCGTTCTTCTTAACGAGGAGTAGAAAGGACGGACTTTGCACCACCCAGGGTAGGAGGACGAGCTGCAGAAAGCACACCCCACCGTGGACACCTGTTATCAGAAAAAAATGTCTGCATCAATGTCAGGAAGCATCCATCCCTTCTTACATCCATAATTATTGTGAATAATTTTAGTCACTTCGTGAACTGCAGCTCACCACATCCAGTTACAAGTGAAGCTGCTTTTTGATATTTTTACACTTTACACTGAGACCAAAAAAACCTTTAAAAATAATAAACAAAAGAAATAAATTCCAAACAAAATATCGAAACAAACCAAAGAAAGCTAAAAAAAACAAAACAATCAAACTAAACAAGATCACCAAGGCTATGAAGCTATATACACTAGTACAAGCCGAAGTGGCGCTGTTAACGAAGTCCTCTATAAATGCTCATCAGGGGCTGGAGTTATGAAGCGAGGGTAAGTCGTTACCCTGGGGTAACATGGGGAACTTGAGGACAGGCATCTTGTTTCCGTGTCTTAAAGCAGTATCCAGACATATAGATGTTGTTTTACCCATAGAAGAATATTTTATAAAACGGTAGCAAATGTGTCCTAGGGTCAAGAAACATGAAGTAGTCACCGAAGGCTCCGGACACAGCTTACAAACTTCGGAAACGAGGCGCATTTCGTTGAGTTCCCGATTTTGTCCTGGGGGCAACGACTTACTCTCACTTCACAACTCTGCCAGACGAGCAGAGAAGGTGGAGAACATCTGTCTCACAAACTCACCAACGATAGTGGGCCACAGCTCAGGCGTCGCAAAGATCTCATCGAAGCTGAGGACAGCGATGATTAAGGAACCCAGCATGCTACACATCTGGCTGGCCATCAGCACCGGGCCAACTAGGTGGCGTGGTAGAACCTCCGCCATGAAAAATGGCGGCAAGCTTGTTGAAAAACCTGATGTTTTAATACAAACAAGTGATTAGCGTATGTCCTTTAATGGGTAAAGCAAAATTGTCAGAAGTCGACAGTTGAGAAAAAAAAGCCCCACAAAAAACAAACAAAACAAAATCAAAACAAAACCCCAGCAAAACCAGAATACCTAAAAAAGATTACTAGGTTTCCGTTATAAATGCTTGATGAACCACAGTGTTAGGAACCGATGATTTAAGTCACCAGGTGAAAGTATGAGCAAAAGAGAATTTATATTTTTCCTAACTTTAATCGCATGAACACTTCTTTTATTTCCTGCTGTTTTTCACCATAGAGTGAAATGATAAAAATGAAGTTGATTTATGTATTAAAATAAGACAAACGATCATTTTAATTATTATTCATAATAATGATTATTATTATCGTCATTAATAATGAGTGGACAATATAGTTCTGTTCCCCGGTCAAAACCCCACTATACAAAAACAAATATACCCCTTTACAAATGCATCCTTGAAGCAAGGATTAAATAAACTCTTACACATAAGTGCAGTATCAACGCACACGGACACACAGACAGACATAGAGATCAACATAGATGCCTCTAAACTTCTCTATTTCATTACATCGCTTGATCAATTGTAATGTTATAGATAATTATTCACACAAATGTATGCGTTGTGGGTTTGCTGAACGGTTCAGTGATAAATTTCAGTCCAGAATGTAGGTCTAAACACAAATGTATGCACTTGCACATATCTTTTTTCACTATTACACTGAACGTCTGTAACACATGTCAGGCTTATGTAGAAGTATGATGACATCCTGCACTTCTGTGGAAGAATGACAACAATTATGAGGATGCATTCTTCTTTCATCTGTTCTGACCACGCTATGGGACACACACTTTCATTTTAAACATATTAAAACTTAGGGAATCTCTCTCTCTCACACACACACACACACACATGTGGGGTATCGTCATTTCATCAGTAATTTTCTCACCAATAGTTATTCCACTGATCGCTCGCCCCACAAACAACATCTCATGACTTCTGGCCTCCACTGACAGCCCCATCAGCACAGCGGACACCACCCCCAAGACAGCAATGAGCAGCAGCAGCCACTTTCTGGATGATGATACAATTAAATAAGCTGTAAGATAGAGCATCACTTGGGGCCTAGCTCTGCCCACATTGTTCTGATACCATTCCCGGCTCACGCGATATCCATCCCTCACTATCAAACTTATTCTCACTGTTAAGCTAAACTTTTCTTAACTATTAAGCAAAGATATTCGTAGCTTTTCGTCGTAACTATTGACCTAAGTGATTCGCAACTGCTTAGCTAACCAATTCATTACTGTTAAGCTAAACTATTCGTAACTATAGACCTAAGCAATTCATAACTATTAAGCTAAACAATTTGTTGCTATTAAACTATTCGTAGCTATTAAACTAAACAGTTTGTTGCTATTAGGGTAAACTATTTGTAGCTATTAAGCTAAATTATTCCTCTCTGTCTTTCGTGCTTCTCGTGCCTGTGATGGTTTTCTTCCTTCGTGATTTTAATTGACAAACTGTGACAATATTAGCTTCTCTGTGTCTGAGACGAAATCATTGGAAGTCTCAGATTTGACACTTATCAGTCCTAGCTAAATAACTGATTCGTAAAACATACGCACCCATGCACACAGGTGTTCTTGTAAACCTGTTTACTAATGTTTTCTTTATTGACTGGTTGATTAATAGAGGATTCGGTTGATAACAAGAGAGACTTTAAGATCACACTTTTAACAATATGTTCGTGTGTACCGCCTATAGACGAACTACCTGCCAATGGAATCCGCAACCTTTTGTGTCAGCAGTGACCCCACGCATGACCCTAGAGCCAAAATGGCGGACAGCAAAGCGTAGAGTGACGTCACTTCCTCTTTTGTCATCGGGTCGTGACCCCGTGAGATGGCTGTCTCGTTCATGAAGCTTTTTATAAACTGAAGAAGAAATTTGCAACATCGATGGAGATCAGGTAGTTGTGGTCAAGGTTTTCAATGAAGCAAAGCAAACTTCCTCTCGCTACGTGGGACACACCACAGCACAGCAAATAAAAACTACATCAAAAAATATTTCCAGAAGCCATCAGAAAAAAGCAAGACATGCTACGTCCTCTAGATTTTAGACTCTATTAAACTCAACCCCCGACATACCCAACATCAGCACAGACCATCGGCTCGTGTTGTGACGTCCCCAACAAACCAGTCTTTTCCTCATCTGACTCATCGTACACACGATTTAAACAAGACTAAACGAATGGCATCACTAAACATGGCACAAAACTATAGCCAGTCTACTTACATTCTGAGGAGAGTTGAGAGCTGCTTTGCATATCCCAGTGGTCACCATTCCAGCCAGTGTGCACGTGACTGTGGCTATCAGTGACCAGGTGGTTCTGCCGGACTTACTGTTTCCCTCTTGACTGTCCGGCTTTCCATTCCCCTGTAGGAGGAAAAATTCTCGGCAAATCACGTGGTAGAAGATTGTACTTACGTGATTATCGTTTTGATTATTCAACGGCCACCTGAATCAGGTGAAACATCTTTAGCCATGTATTTTTAGTTAGGAAACAACTGGGATTCAAAGAGGATTTCGAGGATGAAAGTATTTTGTAATATTTTTCGCGTTCGAATTTTTTCGTTTACAGATAAACATAATTTTAATTTCCACTACCACGTCTTAGTAATTATCAGTAAAATTAGTTCTGCTACTTGTACCTTTCTACTGATCTACTTAAACGTTTTAGCTTTAATAAATCTTTCGTGAAGAAATTTATGAACAATGTCTTATGAGGTCCAATTGTCTGCACACGAATGAACACTAAGCCAGTTTATGTAAAGATCGTTTGTCAAAAGCGGAGACACATGGATATTAGATATTTACAGGTCAGTGTCCAAGTGGTGGTCTTCTCTGGAATAGCACAGGTAGCTGCTGGACATGTGCAAGCTCTATTCACTAATTATTTAGGAAATCAGTCACACCGAGAGTCGTGGTATAAGTTCTCGAGGGTAGCGAAAAGCAGGAAGGGGTCGGAGTGGGGTAAAAGCGAGGAAAGGGAGGAATTAAGATTAACCCCCCCCCCGGGCGCAGGTTGCCAGAAAGCAAGCATGCACTCTCATGCTATTCTTGTTTTAGTAAGATGATGTCGTCAGCACCCCTGGGTGTCTACAAAGAGACAAGTATAAATAGAAAGGCTATAATAATGCCCCATGAGTGTTTGTTGAGATGGAATCTCCAGAAATAAGAGAATCATAGGTACGTCGCTTCTGATATTTTAATATTCACTAGAAAATTCCATGTCGGGGTAGGACAGACATTTTGTCAAAGAATTTCTTCACCCTGCTAACAGATTCAATGCAGCTAAATGTGTGTGTGTGTGTGTGTGTGTGTGTGTGTGTGTGTGTGTGTGTGTGTGTGTGTGTAAGGCTGCGTGGGGGAGGAAAGAGGGAGAAAAACATCCCTCCGCTCTGGATTGGTGATCGCTAGTCTTACAAAATATGTGCTTTGCTCTCTTTTTCTCGTTCTCTTTCTTTCTCTCTCTCTCCCCAAAGGGATTTTCTCTAAGAAGGACCATAAAACCGTTCTATTTGTAGACCTTTGGTGTTATCTTTTATCTGTCATGAATGGGATCAAAAGCTCCGAAGAAGGAGGTGTTTAAATCGCTAGCAATTTTACCTAAGAGCAAATTTGTTAAAGTAAACTGTGTGGAGATAATGTGGCTGCGAAATGACGGGTACAATCGGTTTCGTCTCTACTTTAACTCGGAATGTATAAACTTCTCTGTCATGCGAGTAGTGTGTCTAAGTGCACACAGTTTGGCTGTGGTTTAATGTGCTCCAGCTCGAACTATAATAAATGGGTTTAGGAAAGGGGAAAACCTGGGTGGCCAGCCCCCAGATTCACAAGTGCCACATTCCGAAGGAAGTAGGTGGTAGTTTCGTGAGATGTGATCTGAACCCTGGATTTTGCGATCCCTATACTGACCTGGTGACAGTCGCTTTTCCATTCGGAGAGAGGCAGCGCGAAGGAGTAATTTTACAAGCTTCTGCAGTAGGAACAATACAGACTTCCAATGTCTGTAACCCGCAGGGGACTGAACCCACAACCTAAGTCAGCTCTCATCCACACTTGCTTCGCTTTAACCTGCTGCAATAACCTTTGTGATGCAAGCATCAGCTGCCAGAGGGAGAAGGCAGAAAACAAACCAGAGGTTTTTTTCCCTCCACCGTCAAACCTTTCATTCACCTGGGAGAAAGCAAAGGTGAATCCACAGGCATGTCACCAGTACAAGCTTTACACTAGCAGCTGGCAGTTACTCTCACCTTGGAGACCAAAGGGTGGCGAATGTCGGCAGGCCCAGTCTTGTCGTCATGGTGACTGTTAAAGGTCTTGCTGAGCAAATGTTTTTCGACAGGTTCAAGCTATAGTTGAACGCAGAAGAACACTTGTCTTATTTCTAATACGTCGCTTAATTTAGTTTTGTTTGATATCTTGAACAAAAGAGCTCAGGTGTAAAGTTAACAAGGTAGATAAAATGTATACCTATTACCTATAATTTTTGTCAAGTTTTTACTTCCCTCTCTGTATTTACACAGGCTGTCTACATAAAACTGCACGTTTATAAAATGATTTCACTGATGGGTGCCTCTGTAACCGCAGTGAAGAGTATAACATCTGCACAAAAGAGAATGCCAACCCACTCACAGAGTCGATCTATGCATCCCCAACCTTAGCAGCACAGAATGCCAAACATACATGAGATACCTGGTGAAATACTTGGTCCAATATACTTTCTATAGGACCCATATGTTTTCGGCATTCTATGCTGCCGGGATAATTGTTCCTGTAAACTATGTAGTCAGTAAGCAGCCACTAAATGAAGATACACTTTTTCTCTACAATAAAAATTACTTGACCAATTTCGTTTTCATAGACGTTAGCGATAAACATAACTGCCTTTAAAAATATTAATTCAAATCAATAATATGCACGGAATATACAATGTAAAATTATACCAGCCATTTAAAAAAACTAGCGAGCTTTTACAAAATGAGTATGAAATTACCTTGGGTAGTCAAAGAATTCAATTAAAAATGAATCCCAGGCTTTCATACAGAGCACCCACATTTATTTATCTTTCCGTCTATTCGGGAAGGAATAAAATATCCTCAAAATCATTCCCTTAACTGGCACCGGTTGGACCCAGAGCAAGACGACCTGCCCATGGGGCCGACCTGCGGGTGCCAGTCCTCGGGAAGACACGATGGGACGCAGGAGCAGCGAAAGTTTGCCAGCAGGACTGGTCGTACTCTCGTTAGGTATCTTAGTGGACAATCTTCCACTCTTTTATACTCGATAAACATTTTTTTCTCTTTGAATCGCCGGTGACCGCGCCTTTGACGGACCCTTGCAGGACCCTCTTCTTGGAGGTCTTATATAAGCTTTAATTCGCTCTACAGAGGCTCAACCATTCTCATTAGGTAGCCGTCCGGTCTTTAATCTCACTGCTAGGGATTAGTGTAACCCAGCTGATAACCTTGACTTGAATGGTGGCTTATGCTGTAGAATCCCACAATGAGTCTTTCAACAGAACAACTTACATATAGGATTGAACTATACTAAGGTATTTAATGAGCTTTATTTCACATTTGTCTGCTGCCGTGTTTCGTACCTGGCGCTTAGTCTAGTTAAACGAGTTAACTGATAGTGTTGCCCAGCAGGCTGATATAGTTGACCAATACATCATCAAAGTAATCGCCAGCAAGACGCTAAGCAAACTCTTCAACTGGCAACGAGGCCTAAACACAAAGACCAGACACTAGTGTCACCTCGACACCTAGCCACTAGTAAATATAGCAGCGGCCACACACAAACTATAGTTATTTAGCCACTAGTAACTATAGCAGCGGCCACACACAAACTATAGTTATTTAGCCACTAGTAAATATAGCAGCGGCCACACACAAACTATAGTTATTTAGCCACTAGTAAATATAGCAGCGGCCACACACAAACTATAGTTATTTAGCCACTAGTAACTATATCAGCGGCCACATACAAAATATAGTTATTTAGCCACTAGGAAACATAGCAGCGGCCACATACAAACTATAGTTATTTAGCCACTAGGAAACATAGCAGCGGCCACACACAAACTATAGTTATTTAGCCACTAGGAAACATAGCAGCGGCCACATACAAACTATAGTTATTTAGCCACTAGTAACTATAGCAGCGGCCACACACAAACTATAGTTATTTAGCCACTAGTAACTATAGCAGCGGGAACATACAAACTACAGTTATTTAGCCACTAGTAACTATAGCAGCGGCCAGACACAAACTATAGTTATTTAGCCACTAGTAACTATATCAGCGGCCACATACAAAATATAGTTATTTAGCCACTAGTAAATATAGCAGCGGCCAGACACAAACTATAGTTATTTAGCCACTAGTAACTATATCAGCGGCCACACACAAACTATAGTTATTTAGCCACTAGTAAATACAGCAGCGGCCACACACAAACTATAGTTATTTAGCCACTAGTAACTATATCAGCGGCCACACACAAACTATAGTTATTTAGCCACTAGTAAATACAGCAGCGGCCACACACAAACTATAGGTATTTAGCCACTAGTAACTATAGCAGCGACCAGACACAAACTATAGTTATTTAGCCACTAGTAACTATATCAGCGGCCACATACAAACTATAGTTATTTAGCCACTAGTAAATATAGCAGCGGCCACATACAAACTATAGTTATTTAGCCACTAGTAACTATAGCAGCGGCCAGACACAAACTATAGTTATTTAGCCACTAGTAACTATAGCAACGGCCACACAAAAACTATAGTTATTTAGCCACTAGTAACTATATCAGCGGCCACACAAAAACTATAGTTATTTAGCCACTAGTAACTATATCAGCGGCCACATACAAACTATAGGTATTTAGCCACTAGTAAATATGGCAGCGGGTGAAAGGGAGCAATGAAGTGAGAGAGAAAGAGAGACGGAGAAGAGAACGAGAGGTGGAGGAAAGGAGTTTAGTAAAACATGCAGAGATCTGTCAGAATACAATTAGAATGTCTGCAAACACACACGCAGGCGCTCAGCCAGCTACAATTCTGATTTGCATACGTACATGCACACGTGAAGAGGTTAAGACTTTGTGTTCGTCTGAAGAGATTTGCACTTAAAGAGAGATGAACATAAACTGGTGTTCATGACTGATTGTACGTGCAGGAATATATAAAGTGAAATAACATCCCCAAGTAAAAAAAAAATAGATCAAACGTGCTAAAAATGCAACTTGTTCAAAGCAAATTGTGCTTAAGACCACTTGAGGTGCGAAAAGGTTCGGGGACCGTATCTTTACCTCTCTTTTTTCTGTAGCGCCAGCCATGGTAGAGTTACAGAGATCACGTGACAGAGTGGCTCGAAACACTCGCCCACCAAGGAAATACTTGGAGTTTACAGTACTTCTCCTTGAAGTGTAGGTCTAGCGCTTTACAGTGCTTTGACTTATATAGAGGCAAGCAGCGACATCTACCGCTGTCCTCTCTCTCTCTCTCTCTGTGTGTGTGTGCAAAAACTCCATGGTCATGATAATTCGTTCTATATAGATAAACCTGAAACTAGGCTACAAATGTTATATGTGATCGCTGATGAGCTCCTTTCAATAACACGGTGGGGAAGTGAATGCGCGATTTGAAATCATCATCATCATCATCATCATCATCATCATCATCATCATCATCATCATCATCATCATCATCATCATCATCATCATCATCATCATCATCATCAATATTTTACAATTGATCCAGCCACTGTTGCTGCTGTTTCTACTCTCATAACTTCTGGTAGGTCATTGCTAACTCCTTCAGAAACAAGAGTATCGAGGTTTACAGCATTACCACCAGGTTAATGCAAATTTTGCGGGAACAGTTTGCTCCCATTAATGAAAAACTACTAGAGGTTACATTAGCCTTATTACCCCAGCGTGACTTCATATGCATTTTATCACGAACAGCATTCACACATGAAAAGAAGATAAGAAAAAGAACTGATGGATGAGTAATTTGAGATATAAATACAAAAATGAAGCTAAATTATGAAGAGCCTTACATCGTAACTACTATTTTTAAAAATTATGTCATGTAAGGATGCTGTAAGTGGGAAATACAGGTGAAATACTTTATCTCCAGGACATTAGCATAAAAGAAGGATCTTCGGCAAATGTATTTTCTACCTGTACGGGACACTTGAGTACATGCATGCACTCACTAGAGTGAAACACCAGCAGCCAACATTATAACTAACTACCAAAGTGAGAGTGTTTTAAAGTGTACTTCTTTAGTTAGGAATGAATCAGCATCTTACTATCTGCTGACAAATGGAGTAACCAGTCACTCTTAAATAATCTGATTGACCTGCACACTATAAGAAGCAGTCCCCTCATTTTACGGTCGTCAGTGACTGAGGTGTCTGGGCCTTCACTTATCAACACACAGGGAAATGCACTGTACAGTTATTATTATTTCGGGGTCGGGTCAGGTCAGAGGGGTTACGTGCAAGATGCACGCTGCGTATCAAACGGACCAGAGAGGGCGCCATCAGGTTCACTCCGCAGTGAAAGTAATGTAACTTCTTACGAAAGATCATCAATAGTACATGACCTGTTCGTTCAAATATTGTTCTTGTTTGATATAGTAAATGAATCCAGACATAAATGCTCACACGATGACATCCTTGCTTTTATTACAGAACCGTGTTTGAAATCTTGAAGCTCAGCCTCAATGGACAAATTTAAGCATCCATTGTCCTTTCATGACATGTCTCTTTTGTGATGCACATTGAACTCACTTTTCAGTGAGTAAATGCACTAAATATGTGTTTTGATGATAATAATAATAATAATGAGAAGAAGAAGGAGCACATTTATAAAGCGCCTTTCTCCAGCAACAGCAGGTGTCAAGGAGGTTTACAGTACTGTGAATGCTCCTGTATAGAGGGCTTCCCTGTCAAAAGGACAAGTTCAGTGAACTGCACAAGGAGAGCAAATAACAATTCAGTGAAGAAACAAAACACGAAGATGGGTCGGTGATGTGACATAACAGCACACTCTTTCTTGGAAAGAGAATTCAGGATGACCAAGCCGGGTGGAGATCAGCATGAAGAATATTATGAAATATACAAAATTTAAAACATGAGTTGGAAATTGTTTAAAAGCTTTGTAGTTTATAGTTTACCGATTATATCTTTTGTTACTTTTCAAAGCATTAAGTAAAATTTCATGGGGGACAGGGAAGTAAACTTTATTTGGTGAATCCGTAGTTTTAAACCTTCGTGAATCTTAATTTGACTCCGTCCTTTAGACCTGCAGACATACTAAAAGTGTAGAGTGTGCAGGTTAAATGAATTTGTTTCCATAAATACGGGTGCATAATTCGAGTAGATAAACAGGGTACTTACCATAGATGCCTCAATAGTGACAGTCATGATCGAGGAAATGTTTCAGTGAAAGTCGGAATCCACTTTTCACCTGTCGGAGAATAGGTTAACTATCTTGCTGTAAGCAATGTTTGCACTGGAAATGTCATGCGCCAACCCGTTCTAGTTGGCTGTCAACTCATGGGACATACAGACTGCATGGAGACTTGATTTGCCCTCCTCTCTCGCTTACTTCTTTTTTCCTCCGATCTCTTTCTCTCCACTCTCTCTCCCTTCTCTCTCTCTCCCTCCCTCTCCCCTCTCTCTCTCCCTCCCTCTGTGCCCCAGTCACTTTTTTCCAGGTGAGTCTTTGAAAACACAGCGTTCCTCGAGACGCCCCCCCCCCTAAAAAAAAAACCGTGACAATTACTGACCTTCATCTGCACCCGTACCCTCAATTCCCCCTCGTCTTCTTCATCTATGTAGTTTTTTAAAAATAAAACGCCAGTCATGATTTGTTCCAGTAAACAGTGACAGTTACCGACCTTTATTTGCACGCCTTCTTTCTTTCTCTTTTTATCCTCTATACATCTTTCCCTCAATCTCAACTGTTGTACTTTGAATTTAGCTCATATTATCACCTCCTGACATCTAAACAATAAAATATAGAAAGTTTCAAGACCATAAGTACACACCCGCCTCAGACAGGGCAGTTTTTCCACGGCTCTTTGTGCAGAACAGGTAGATGTCATGTTTGCTTAAGATTGCGGGTGAATATAAATCTTAATCAAGGTACCCTTCACACATCGGAACACATAGAAGCATACAGACACGCAAACACACGCGCACGCACACACGCGCACACACACACACACACACACACACGCACATCCAAAGCAAACAATTGAAGGCTCCATGTGTAGACTATGTCTTTTATGTTGTCTGTTAATTCGATGGCTATCTTCCTCCTGGTGTTTGAAACAGACACTTGCAGGAGACGCCTCTCCGTATATGTTAAAACATAGAGTAAATAAATCAGGTTGACAGCGACTACGACAGCGCAAAAGTGGACTAAGTTTGTTGTTTAAAAGTTTAGAAAGTACGCCAATGTTTAATTTTAAATGCGACAGGTTCATTTCAGTACATATTTTATTTTTATAATAGGGAAGACTAGCGACTATGGTTAGGTTAAGTTATAGAGAATAATTACAATGTGTAGTTTGGGTTTGGTCAGACTTTAAGGACAGACATGTAAAAATGGGCGACATGCGCAGAGCAGGACTTCTCATGTGGAAACGCGGTAACTTTTACATAACAGTTATATTGTATGTAAACATTTTACATTACGGTTATATTGAATACAAACATTTTACCAAACTAGATTAGCTTTTAATCCAAAGTTGTCCAATTAAGAATGGTCCTAAGAGCATGAGGAAGCAGCACTGCCCACTTCCGCAACTGAGAAGATGCAAACTATGTTTCTCATCTCATTCTTCTCTCAGTCACCTTTAACACTGGTCTTGGTTCTGCTTCGGCAATGAAAATGTATATAACCTCTCGGATACCTTACTCTCCAGACGTTTCCTGTTCTGCAAAACCCAGGCTACAGGGCAGCTACCCGACTCTATAACCGTTACCCGACTCTGGGACATCTAGCAGACTGTTTCAAACGTGGATCTTCGTACTGAACAAGAGATGATCGTGTTTATATAGACCAGGTAACTTCACTGTGTGGTGCGCAGGCAGCAAAGCCCTGGGGACCCAGTGTTGCCCGCAGCTCATGGCGGCGCTTTATCTGCACTACACCAGATGTCGCTAGTCGGTGTCCGTAAAAAGCCATAGAGGCGATGTGATAGCGATAATGATAACTTGATGAAGACGGGTATCGAAGAGTCGTTAAATCTACATACACATGTGATATGCGTGTACGAGATATATATATATATATATAATCACTCTCACACATACACGCACGCACGCACGCACACACATATGCACGGACGTACACATACAGACACTGGCAAGCACGTACGTACGCACGCACACACGCACGCACGCACGCACACAAAAGAGAGTTCTTATTCCTGACCTCAGAGCCGAGCATAGCAAACAGTCGACCTTCTGGCTGTGGTGTGTATCAAGTGTCTCGCGTAACATCAGGGCCGTCAACCCAACAGACCAGACGACCATCGCCAAAGGACGTTGTAACAGTAACATCACCGCAGTCCCAGCAACATGACTTTGCCTTCAGACACGCCTGAGGTAAGTTTTCAGCCCCAGACATATTTACAAACAATAATTCAAGTCGCTTTGACAAGTTTATTTTCATGCATAGATTTATAAACATCGCGTTTTGTCATGTAAACAGATGTTTCAAAATAAAACTCGGTTACTTGGAATAAAAATCGTTGTCAGACTGAATCAACTGAATAAAATAAAGCTCATTTATTCTAAAATATACAAAAGTAGATTTCAGACTAAATATATTAGACCCCGAGAAAAACATACAGTCGGAATTTGAAGGAAAATAAAGAAGAAATTAAGATAATATAAAAATACTAAGTGTTACCTGATTGAATAAATCAAAGTTGATTCTCATGCTGTAGAAAAGCAGTGTGCAGAACGAGAAAGAAAATGTGTCCAGAACTCCTTGGCCCCTCGTGATCACAGTCATCTGCACCCTGTGTGGTCAGCTGGCTACTGGACTTTGTGGGTCGGCCCTCAACTCACCACAGGATGTGAGAAGGCTGTGTAAAGCTCACATCACACAATACGACTTAAGTCCGATTGACAGTTTGCTCCAGAGTTTGTCTGAAAGTCAGCGACTAAGATTTCTTCAAATTTTGTTCGACAAATAAAACGTTTGAGGGACGTTGAGGGTTTCAAAACATCGCCTAATCTACTATCAAGCAAAATTAAATTCTTTCTAGTTGTCAGACTAACCCCATTCTAATTTGACTTATCGAACTGTGTGATGTCAACTTTATGTTACCTGCAGAGATTTTGATTGGTTTGTTTGTGGCGTGACAGTGATAACACGGATGTTAACTGGGTGGTGGGTGGGAGCCAGGGTATGAAGGTAGCTTGAGCAAGAATGTGAAATGAAAGCAGAGAGGAAAATGTAACAAAATTGTTCTTTGCTCAAAATTGGCATTGCAGCTTATAAAGCAGTTTATGAACGAGACAGCTATATCACGTGGTCAAGGCCCACTTTCCGATGATCGCCTGACATCTTACTACGCTCTCTTGTCAGCCCTCGTGCCCCTTGGTTCCGTTATTGGCTCACCACTGACACAGTACATAGCGGATTCCATTGGAAGGTACTTTTCCTGAATATGCTGCTCATGGATTACACACCTCACTTTACCCCAAGTCGCGCCTGTCTGTTGTCTGTATGTGTGTGTGTGCGTGCGTGCGTGTATGTGTGTGTGTGTGTGTGTGTGTGTGCGCGTGCAAATCTAAGAGTAAGTAAAACAAATATTATAGAACGTATATTTCATTACATTTATTTTTTTCTTTTATTTCATGTAATGAAGGAAGTTGCTGCTGCTGGTCTCGGCTGTTCTGGGTGTGGTGTCCGCTCTGCTGATGGGGCTCACAGTCGAGGCCAGGAGCCCGGAAATGCTGTTTGTGGGGCGAGGGTTGGCCGGCGTGATGTGTGGTGCGAATGTTTTTTTTCGTCACTTGTTTTCGCATACTACGTGGCAGCTTTTGCAAGATAAAAGAAATGGCGGGGTAGGTAAGGGTAGGGAACTGCCTCGTGCTCCGAACAAAGGGAGCTAACCACATGGGCACACCCAGAGGGTTAGCCCGCAGCAGTCATCTAGACACTTTTAATATTTTGTTCTCAGTTAACCCAAGTCCTTCTCGTTATCCATCCTGTTAACGTCCGATTGACATTTTGAGGACACGACCTGACTTCTTACATGCGGGCAACATTCATTTTTGAAACTCATTTTGTGATGAAACGGATCTGAGCTCCCAATTTCTTTTATACATAATTATTCAAGGATGCTTTAAATTTGATCCAAGCCTTCCTTTGTGTTAGTTGATATGTTTGAACTAGCTTCTCTACTTTCTCTGTTCTTTTGCTTTACAATATTTCCCACTTTATAATACCTACTTCAATTTTTTTTTGAAACACATCAGGCATTGCAGGAAGTTTACCACCATTCTACATGGCCGAAGTCATGCCACGCCATCTGATGGGCCCTGTTATGGTTGGCAACATGTTGTGTGTCATGTCTGGGGTTCTCATCATCGGCATCGTTAGCTTTGACGAGATTCTTGCGACATCCGTACTGTGGCCCGCTATAACTGGTGAGCTCTTTCACAAAGAAGTTGGTCTGTATTCTTCTCAAGGCCGTTAAGTGGAGCTTGGGAGGTTAGAGGGGGAGGATCTATCTATCTATCTATCTATCTATCTATCTATCTATCTATCTATCTATCTATCTATCTATCTATCTATCTATCTATCTATCTATCTTTTGTCTCCCCGTCTGTCTGTTTGCACGCTGTTTGAATATCTGTTGATAAATGTGTTCCAACATCTTGTCCTCAGCTATCTCCGGTGTCGTGTGTGTGGTGCAGCTACTTCTTCTACCCTGGGTTGTGCAAAGTCCATCCTTTCTTCTCTTCGTCAAAAATAAGGAAGACGCCGCGCTTGAAGGTGATACAACAGTTACCGTCAGTACTAAAAAAAGGTGTTTTTGGCTTGTCGTTGATGTCGTTGGCCGTTTTTTTTTTTTTTTTTAGTGAGAGGTAGAAAACATCGAATCTAAAATTAACTTGGGCCTTATATTATTTGTAAATTTTCTTTTAACAGTGTATCTTTCTCTAAAAAAAGATTTAACGAGAGGGTTGTGATCTATTTGGTGATATTGTTGATGAAAGTTGTGACTAGGTACTTGACTGCGCCATGTTTGTTCTCAGCTTTACAGAAATTACGAGGAACAATGAACGTACAGCTGGAGCTGTCAGAAATGAAAGCTTTTGCAACACATAAAAAGACACAGGTAAATTGGTTTGAAAAGTGAATGCAAAACGCTTTTGGCTACTTCGAAGAAAACCTAACCTGCACAAGAACCGGGCCATTCATGTGTCTTTAATAAGTGTGAAGGGATGGCAGACCCTGGCGACGATGATGACAATAATGACGATGTCTCCTGTTTGTCTAAACATATTTTTGGCAGTGTCAGAATGCGATCTCCTGTTCTTAGTTCAGTTCTGCGGAAATCACGTGACACGAAAAAGTATTGGTGTTATTTAACCAGTTTTTTAAAGCCATGGACATCATGGAATGTTGATGAAGATCTTTCGTGTCCAACAAATAAGAGAAATGTAAACAAGTTGATTGTAAAGAGTTGTAACAATGCCTGCTTTGTTATAGATGACACTATTTAAAAATTTTAAGAAAACTACTGCATGCAGATGGCAGTATTACACATATTGTTACAGTACTCGATGTAAGCTATCTTGTGTGCAGATGAGATTATTAGACATAATATTACAGTAAGTGTAAACTATCCTGTGTGCAGATGACCATAGTACACGTTACAGCACTCGGTGTAAGGTACCCTGTGTGCAGATGACAATATTACACAGCTTGTTACAGTTTACGTTGTAAGTGTCGTGTGTGCAGGTGACAGTGTTACGGCTGCTCACGACACGGTCACACCTACGTCCTGTCATTCTCCTGGTCGGGTGTTTCATCTGCACATTTGTCACTGGCATTGTGATTGTGAGTTTTTCCTCTTTTCCTGTTTTTAGTACATGTATTACGGGTAAGCCGAAGTTAGGCTATAATCATGAACTCGGTTTGTGCGTCGAGTATTTTTTCAGTCTTCAGTTTCTAAGTGTTCCCATCTTGTTAGTTTTTTCTGAATGTGTGTGTGTGTGTGTGTGTGTGTGTGTGTGTGTGTGGTCTGTAACGCGCACGTTTCGAGACTTGAGCCATTGTTGGAATGTTAGAGTTAGAGAACCTTGACACAAGTCACTCACAACGGACCATCGTGGGTGCCAACTGTCGTCGTAGTCCAAGGACTACGTGGTCATAATTGGTATTCTTCTTAGATTGTGTATTTTGTATAAAGGTGTCTATATTCTGTGTTACACAGGTAGCGTTCTACTCAAATATTGTGCTCTGTGCCACAGGTGGCGTTCTATTCCGTGGGCGTGCTGAGGTCAGCGGGGTTGTCGTGGCGCGTGGCGAGGTACATGACACCAGCGTTTGTCATCGTCGGCGTCAGCGTGTCTGTCATCCTTCTCTTCTTCGTCGCGCGACTGAAACGACGGGTCATGATGCTGGGCGGCCTGGCGGGGATGCTCGTGGCTGAGATCGTCCTGACTCTGGCCCTCCTCTACCAGGTATCATTCCAAAGACTTTATCTCACTGCGCGCATATTTCAGGCTGTATGTGATCCTTTGCCGCCGACAAATAAGCATGTCACCATTTAAATATTTCTATCTATGAGACAAGAGCTTTTAGTACAAATACTGTCCTATAATCGAGATCAAGTTATTAACACTGAAGAGAAAATGTACTGAGGTCAATATTACCACCCTCCTCTGCAAGAAGAAAAATTGTCTCACACTTCGGTCTGTCCTTTCCTAGGGTCAAGCAGGGTGGCTCTCGACCGTTGCTGTCGTCTGCGTTTTCGCGATAGCCATGTTTCACGCCGCTGGACCAGGTTTGTGTTATGCAAACTTCGTATTTCACAGGAATGCAAACTCATTCCTCAATCAGACGATTTGTCTAACTGGGTGAATGTGTATGTTCCTGCAGCTCAGGTGCCCTGGATCTTGCTTCCGGAGATCTTTGACGCGGAGGCGAGAGGAGCCGCGTCCTCCATTGGTGTCACAGTAATGAACGTCTCCTCCTTCGTCATGGCCTACGCCTTCCCCCAGCTGCAGGTAATGAAATAGGCTCAGTGGGTGCTGCTATGACTGGTACGGCTTCGCACACGAGCAGCAACGCCACTGGATCATGCCGCCGAAGCTAATTTTGCCGCTGGTTTCTGGCGTGCCGCCTCGTGTGCGAGGTCGTTGTCGCTGGTGTCGTCGTCCCCAGCAGCGACGCTCGGCAGCGAAATTGCCTGCTGGTGGAAATGGGAAATGTTCTATTTCTCCCGCCGTGCCGCTGTGGTGCTGTTATTAGGGGGCGCAACTCGGGACGAAACTTTCCGAAATCGGCGAGTTATCCCGAACATAACACGATGCAAAGATTTTATCGTCTACATCAATCGTTGAAGGAATAAAAGTTTTCAATGAAGGTAAGTGTTTATTTTGCTAATTCAATCAAGCCATATCCATTTTCACTGTGTGTTGATGAGTTTTAGCCGTTATATTATAGTTGAAATATCTCAGTCGACATGCAGTGACCTACTTTTCTTCAATGTCACCTCGATCTACGGACGGTTCGTGGCTCGATCGTTGGTAGAGACGGACATCGACAACTCTAAAAAAATATATTCGCAAACCATTTGATCTCTGTCCAGTTGTTGCTATTTAATAATCGCTGTTTATAATATCTCTGCTTTAAAAGCATGGTCTGATGGAATATTTCTGAGAACATTATAGGCCTAATGTGCGTCCTGTGACATGCAAACCAAAATAAAGACATACATGTAAATTGAGAGATAACACAAGAATGTTAACTTGTATTAGATCATGAAAACATAAGGAACAGCTTTCTTATAGGGGGTAACCAACGCGACGCCATAACAAAAATGGCTTACCTGTAGGCGGAGCTATGCAAAATAGTGACGTCACTATTACGTCACATCTTCTGCTCTCTCTCTCTGTCCTCGCTAAACTCCCTGATATCGTCTGCTTCATCTTCTTCGAATCCTTCCTCCAATTATTCCGAGAAATAACATCCAGAAATGAATAAAATTTTTCCTGACGTCTCCTTCCCCATCTTCGAATCCTTCCTCCACATTCACGTACAAACTCAAAAAACAAATCAAAGTCTTCCACTAAACTCAACACAAACAATCTTGTCACTTCTCCATAAATTCTAAACTTCTTTCTGCTGTACTTTCCAGACTCTGTACTTCTCAACTTTTCCTTGAAATCCACAATTGCACCACAAATGTTCCCCAAATTTCCATGCACATTCGCCATCTTCTATCCACTCGATTTTCTATCGTCTGCTAACAGGAAATCAAATCAACCAACTTCCCACCCCCCACCCCGCACCAAATATCACTTGACTAAAACCAGCCAATAATTTCACACAACTCCATGTCAATCACCATAACGTCACTCGACCAGTCCTAAACATTTGTCCTCTGCTCAAATCACTACAATATAACCTAACCCTACCCCTACCCCTAACCCACACCAATAACCCTAACCCTAACCAATAACCCTAACCTTACCCTAACCCTAACCCTACCCTAACCCTAACCCTACTTCATAAATCACACACCTCTCAAATATCGATCCTACCCACTCTCCCCTCCCACAATTAGCATAGCCCGCCGTGACCTACTGAAACCCCTGTTCTGCCAAACATAAATAATAAGATATAGTGTAATTTCTAGAAAGCATCATCAAGTTTACAGCTAAATTAACAAGTATGTTACAGAGCAAAGGCAAGGTATGTTTACTTGTATAGGCCAGTAAACAAAATCCTGCAGTAGAACACATACAACTGGAATCACAAAATAATGCACAAATTTAAGAACATAAAAGTCATAGGTAGGAGATTTTCCTGCTGGCAAGTTCTTCATTGCAACTCCCTGCCAAAGGTCATTTGTTCCTGTGGGTGGGTGGCTGGGAACTAAGTATGTGCATTTATAAAAATTACATTACAGTTTCTTGCTTGTCAGTGACCTCAATGCATTTGAACAAAAGAGCAAGACAAAACATTCAAAAACACAGATTAAAACCTACAGAAAGAAACTGGGGAGGAAAAGGTAGCCACTATAGTTACTGCAGTTAAGTGAAGTTAAATATAAAGTACTTGTGTTATCATTGCTTATTGAGTTGAAGGTAGGATGCATCATATGTTTATGTTTCTTGCTGACCCCTGATGTCATATTGTGGCAAATGTTTCAGCAACCAAATCACACCCAGAAGGCCACCCTACAGTCAGAAGAGTCACAAGTGTGTGGTGATGATGTGAGAATATTCAGCACTTACTGAACAAGAATACTCCAGACATATTTCCAATAACCAATATGCCAGCACCAGAAATGGATTTGCTAAACACCCCTCGTAGGCATGCTTTGTACCCTAATGGCTGTAATACATGTGTTTTGGGTGAGGACCAGTGTTCATCAGGACTGTCATCACCACCTAATTTCGCTGTAAACGAGTGAAAAAGAAAACGAGAAGGGACTGTTTAAAGTGCAATGGACATACTTGAAGACATGACTCATTCTGTCAAAGTAAATGCTGAAAGACAAAAGATTGTGCATCAAACTGCACATCAGAATGGAAATGAAATATATGGCTGTTATGTAGCTGCTCGGTTAGGAAAAAAATTGATGAATTGTTATTTGAAACAGCTATTGAAGAAGAATCCCATGAAAAAAAGCTGATGTCAGGAAAATGTCATATTATAGAAGCTTATATCACTCATTATGATTGATGTGACTCATCCTGCATAATACTTCAGTCAATTCTTCAGTTTTTATATAATTGAGAAGTACTGTAAAAAGCTAGGTGAAGGTAACTTGAGATTGGTATAACTTGTATATCAAATAATCTGGTAAACGCATCTACAGAATGATTGCCTATTCTATATAATCTTCACTATTATTATTATTATTATTATTATTATTATTATTATTATTATTATTATTATTATTATTATTATAATAATGTGATTAAAATACAAACTGCTTTTTTGGCCTTAGCACAAGGACACCTAATTTTCTGACATGGGGAATGTGGTAGATTCCTTTTGTCTGTTAATGCATCAGTGCAGTGTGTTGGATATTGGTTCCGTAAGCTAAGAATGCCACAAACTAGACTCCAGAAGAAAGCCTATTTAATGTTATCACTACTGCACAAACAAAACAAGAAAACATGGCTACACTTTATTATGATATTTTTGTGTAAATATGGTTTTGGCATGGTGTGGGAAAGTCAAGGTACTGGAGATGATAAACTTTTTTTTCACAAATCCTGAAACAGAGACTGATAGACTGCCATCATCAGCAGTGGCATGATGCTATTCAAAGCAGTTCAACATATTTCCCATACCCATATTCAAGACTCATATTATTTTAAGTAACTACCATGTCTGGTTAAAACACAGTAGCAGAAGAGATAATTTCATACATATAAACATTAGACCAAGAAACCTATACATTTTGGGAAAAGAGAAAAGTTGAATTTTGCAATAAAAAGTAATGAAAATCGCCTTGCCCGTGCTACCCGGCAAAACCACGATCATGGCCTTTCAAACCAAGAGAGTTAAGCAATAAGGCTGCTGATGGCATTTAAGTACAGTTATAACCATTCTAATGGACAACTGGGGAGGGAGGCCCAGAACCGGGTTCACTGGCGTGATGTAGTTATGGCCCTATTCTTGACTGGGGGTGAAAGGAATAAGAAGAAAAGAAGATACCCATTCTAACTACACCACGCCAGTATAGATGGTCTATGTCTCACTGGTATAAAGGGGGTTGAGAAGACTACTGCAGTGTAGACTTTCAGCTTGTAGAGTCCAGACTTTCAGTTTGGCGGTAAGGTTGAAAACCACTACTCCCAGACGTTTCTGCGAAGTCTGCCATAGACAACGCTATCTTTTGTGGTTCCGTTGCTAATATCCACATCGATGTTTGCTGTGTTGAAGAGACTTCTGTCCAGAACTGTTGTGTTCAACCCGAAACAATATCCTTTGATTTATTTTGATTCTGTCTCATGCGATCGTGTTTCATGTTACAGGATTATGCTGGGCCTTACTCTGTTCTTCTGTTCGTGGGGACGTCGACACTGTTCTTCGTCTTTATCTTCTTTCTTCAACCTGAGACAGTGGGGCGCTTTGCAAAAGAAAAAGAAACACAGTATACCGTAGAAGAACCACAGGTTAGGATAAATGTTTCTAGTAGTGAAGAGAAGTAGTGGTTGATATATTTGTATAGAACACTTCTGTATTAGAGATATGTTTAGCTTTTACTATTTGAAAATAAAAAATAGATTTATTGCTTATGGCTGTTTAACTTTGTGGACAGTTTGATGAATGTTACATGACTAATGGTGTCTAGAGCGCGGTTCGCTATTGGATTCATTGCATGTATGTTAGTCACCGAGTGAAACTTTGTGTTTCGATTGATAACTTTGTCAACCTTTCACTCCTTGTAGCATATTTATCATAATATGTGTTTAAACCACCACTGTGTAGTTCTTGACCTAAAGCCAGTTTAATGCAGAGTACACATGGAAAGCAGTGTTTGTTTCACAGTTCAGCAAACGTTTATAACATTTTCAGACAAAACTGTAAGACAGGCCTGCTGTGTACAGTTACCAAGTGACATCATAATGTTCTTCAACTTCCGTTTGTGGATCGAAGGACCTGTTGTTAGCCATCTACCGCTCAGTGGAGTAGGAAGCTAACATTAAGTTATCGCGCGCATCGTGAATAAACAAAGGTTATTCATCCTTTCCCACGATGCAAACGACATATTCTTCCTTAAAATGAAATATTTGTCCAGGATTTTCCAGAATAAAAAACGCCAAAACAACAAACAAACAAAACACACAAACAAAACAAACAAACAAAACAAAAAATCCTATTTATCATGACAAATATACTCACGTGGACTCTCTTCGACACAAATTGTCAAAATATCTGACCATGAACGGTGATTTTGCCTGAAGATCATATTTAAAAAAAATATTTACTTAACAATGTGTCTATTAAGGAAGTGTTTTCTACTTGTCTGTTTTTGAAAGCTTTCTTCTACAAATAATTGGACATTATATGTCACCTTGTGATACTGACTCATCTCATTTAAGATAAATAAATGAGCAGAGATATTAATTCACGATATTCGATGCAAGATATTATGCGAAGAGATATTGAAAGTTCAAAGGCCATGTCATGATGCACAGCCTGATGCACAATAAACATGATATTAATCAATATTAAAGTTATACTAATGTAGCGTCGTTCGGGTAAAGATTATGATATTAAACGATTGTACCTGATGTTTGTAAAGATAAACACAATAAATACTAAGGGTTCATCCAATATCTTTCTTTATTTCGACGAATACGTTGGTGAATGCGGACAAGCAAGTGAGCAAGAGAAAAGCTTGTGTGTGTGTGTGTGTGTGTGTGTGTGTGTGTGTGTGTTGTGTTGTGTTTCGTGTGTTTTGGATCATAAATACATACTGTGGGTAATGAATGTTTTCCTGCCTTTCTTGCCTTCTCTCTTAATACTTGTCTTGGTCTGTCACTCTGTCTGACTGTCTATCTACGCAGATTATGATCTTATTCATTCCATTACTCAAAAAGACGTTTAGAACGCATATAACTTTATAGAAAGAGGGAAAAGCAAGAGAATTCTTATCCGCCCATTATTCGTAAATACTACAAAGCAACACACTTTACAGTCTGTGGTTACGAAATAAATTACTTACTTTAATTTACTGATTAGTCACATTAAATTAGTATGATGATTGTGACACACAGACCCACCCTTTTGACGAGTGCGAATCCGTTATATATCTTCGCCGCTTCAAAATACAACATCACTTCGATGTGTGTGAATTTGACAGTTTCGCAAATTTAATGTGCCAACCTGTACACACCTCAGCCAGCCACCCAGACAGAATGACAGAAAGACTGACGACTGGAACTACCGTTTATCTTTGATGTTTTGCTTTAGTCATATTGACACTTGCACGATCACCTGACAGAACGACAGGAAAGAGTAAATAACGGGCATTAAAAAACCACCCTGGTTTCTTAAGATCTGACAGGCAGCACCTCCGACATCAGTAGACACCCTGGCTTGTTGTGATCTGACAGGTAGCACCCCCCACATCAGTAGACACCCTGGCATGTTGTGATCTGACAGGTAGCACCCCCGACATAAGTAGACTCCCTGGCTTGTTGTGATCTAACAGGTCGCACCCCCCACATCAGTAGACACCCTGGCTTGTTGTGATCTGACAGGTAGCACCCCCGACATAAGTAGACTCCCTGGCTTGTTGTGATCTAACAGGTCGCACCCCCCACATCAGTAGACACCCTGGCTTGTTGTGATCTGACAGGTAGCACCCCCGACATAAGTAGACTCCCTGGCTTGTTGTGATCTAACAGGTCGCACCCCCCACATCAGTAGACACCCTGGCTTGTTGTGATCTGACAGGTAGCACCCCCGACATAAGTAGACTCCCTGGCTTGTTGTGATCTAACAGGTCGCACCCCCCACATCAGTAGACACCCTGGCTTGTTGTGATCTGACAGGTAGCACCCCCGACATAAGTAGACTCCCTGGCTTGTTGTGATCTAACAGGTCGCACCCCCCACATCAGTAGACACCCTGGCTTGTTGTGATCTGACAGGTAGCCCTATTAGACTTCACGTATATAAAATGACGTCACTGACGGATGCTTCTGCAACAACAGCAAAGAGTATAACACCTGCACACCTGTCACGGACACACGGAGTACAGATGCATTCACTGCGTCCACACATGTTCTTTCGAACAATAAAAGACAAAGACCTGCCTGCAGGTTTCCCAATATTTTATACCAAGGCTAAAAGCAAACTGATATTTTTCGTCTCTGATTGCTTTTTCCGAAATAAAATATTGCAGTGATAATTTTCCCTAAAACTGTCCAAACTATTTTGCTTTACGTACTCTTATACTCCTCTACAATAGACTTGATTTCTAGAGAGAGACGGAGGGGAGGGAAGGTGTAGGGAAGAGAGGTAGGAGAAAGGTGGTTCAGTAGAGACCTGTCAGAATACAATTAGAATGTCAGCAAACACACGCATGCGCTCAGCCAGACCCCATTCTGGGTTGCATATGTACATGCACACGTGAAGAGGTTTAGACTTCGTTTTCATCTCAGGGGATTCACCTTTTATAATCAATGAACATAAACTTTTGTTCATGACTGATCGTGCGTGCTTGAGTGCACGCCATTGGGAGAACTAGGAAGATAAAGGTAGAGGAAGGGTGAGAGAGAGAGAGAGAAATAAACAGAAATAACGTCCATAACAAACCACAACGAACGTACTAAGAATGTACCTAGTCCAAAGCAAGCAGCTGTTAAGACCACCTGATGTGCAAAAGATATGGCGACCGTATCTTTACCTCGCTTTTTTTCTGTAGCGCCAGCCATGATGGAGTTACAGGGGTCACGTGACCATATGGCTCAAAAACACTCGCCCACCAAGGAAATACTTGGAGCTTACAGTGATCCTCCTTGAAGGATATGTCTAGTGCTTTGCAGTGCTTTGACTTATATAGAGGCAAGCAGCGACATCTACCGCTGTCTTCTCTTAGTGCACACACCATCACCATGCTCGTGACAATTCGTTCTACATAGATAAACCTGGAACTAGTGTAGACATGTTCCATGTAGTTACTGCTGATCTCCTTTGTATAGAACGGTAGGGAAGTGAACAACCTGATTTTATCTGTGTATATATATATCTAAACAAGTGCATCGCGAGCAAACAGACAGTACCATGTGTGGACGACATATTTCACGTAGTCTGTTTCTTTGAAGGAGATCCTCTTCTCAATCTGTTTGAAGCAGACACCCACCTCTCCTCGTTCGCATGTGTGTCAATTAGTCCTTTTGGGTAAATATAATTTTAAAACACTCAGTAACTTTATCAGTTTGACGGCAACTACTGTAGTGCGAGAGCGGAATCTGGGTTTTGTTATTAACAAGTTTAGACATGGCATCGCGGACTTTCAATGGTGACAGTTCAATTTTAAGGCAAATGTTTATTTTCCTAGGGGAAGATTTGCGATTACGGTTTAGATTACAAAACTAAGATTAGGGGCGATGCAGAGGCGGGGATGAAGATAGCTATTGACAATTCGTTAAATTTACATAAATATCACTATACACATATACGCACACACGCACACGTACACAGACCACAGGCACGCACACACGCACCCAAAGGAGAGCGTGTTCATCAAGTTCTTATTTCTGACCTCGGAGCCTGGCATAGCAAACAATCGACTTTTTGCTGGAGTGTTCGTTGAGTATGTCTCGTGTAACATAAGGGCTGTCAAACTACCCAAACAGACGACCATTGGGAAAAGAAGTTGTAACAGTAACATCACCACATACTGCAGTCCCTGCAACATGACTTTGCCCTCGGATACGTCTGAGGTAAGTTTTCAGCTCCAGACGTATTTTTCAACTCGCTTTTGACCAGTTCATTTTCTTGTATAGATTTAAATATAGATAGTTGTTGTTTAACAGACTGACGTTTTAAAATTAAATTCGCTTACTTGGAATTTAAAAAAATTCTGTCATTTACAATGTACTGAAAGCTCAGTTCTCGTAAAATATACAAAAGTGGATGTCAGACTAAATGCAATACATTCTTTAAAATGCATGACGTCGAAATAATAAGCAGTTAGGATATTAGATAAGTAAGAATTAATATAAAAGTACTGAGTGTTACCTGACTGAGTAAATCAAACTTGATTCTCGTGTTGTAGAAAAGCAGTGTGCAGAACGAGAAAGAAAATGTGTCCAGAACTCCTTGGCCCCTCGTGGTCACAGTCATCTGCACCATGTGTGGGCAAGTGGCTGCTGGGATTTGTGGAGGGGCCCTCAACTCGCCACAGGACGTGAGAAGGCTGTGTAAAGCTCGCATCACACGGTGCGACTTGTCCGATTGACAGTTTGGTCCAGAGTTAAATATATTTTGTCGAGATTCGGTCGACAGATAAAAAGCCTCCTTCGGTGCCTAAAGGGACTTTGTGGGATTTGAAACATCTTCACCTGAATTAGTTTGAACCAAATTAAAAAAATTTCTCATTGTCAGACTATCCCATAATAATTTGACTTATTGAGCTGTGTGATGTCTGCTTTATGCCTCTGTCAGATTTCAACTCGTTTTTTTGCGATGCAACACGGGTACTAACTGGCTGGTGGGTGGGGCACAGGGGTTATAGATGGCTCATAGAATGTGCGTTTGATAATG
This sequence comes from Marisa cornuarietis, assembly GCA_004794655.1. Lineage (NCBI taxonomy): Eukaryota > Metazoa > Mollusca > Gastropoda > Architaenioglossa > Ampullariidae > Marisa > Marisa cornuarietis. The sequence goes on along the minus strand of SMMW01000576.1, from coordinate 4,482,941 downwards.
AAAGTAGAGAAGACAATCGATGTATTACTTTTTTGCTTAAAACTTGCAGTTTATAAAGCAGTTTATGAACGAGACAGCTATATCACGTGGTCAAGGCCCACTATCCGATGATAGTCTGACATCTTACTACGCTCTCTTGTCGGCCCTCGTGCCCCTTGGTTCCGTTATTGGCTCACCACTGACACAGTACACAGCGGATACCATTGGAAGGTACTTTGAATGCTACTCATCTGCTCATAATTAGCCACCCAACTTTGTAACTAGTCGTGTGTGCGCGCGCGGGTGTAGGTTATTGAGTAAATAAAACAAATCTTTTAGAATCCGTCGTCCATTATTTATAAAGATTTTCTTTTTTTCATGAAATGTAGGAAGTTGCTGCTGCTGGTCTCTGCTGTTCTGGGAGTGGTGTCCGCTCTGCTGATGGGGCTGTCTGTAGAGGTCAGGTGCCCGGAAATGCTGTTTGCGGGGAGAGTGATGGCCGGCGTGATGTGTGGTACGGGCTCGTTACGTGATTTTGCGTACTAAGTGGTAGGTCACTAACAGCATCTTGCCAAACGAAGGGGGAAGGTAAGGGGGAGGAAACCGCCTATATTCCAAACGAAGGGAGCTAACTATAGAGGCACAGCAGTCAGTTACAGATGAACTATTTCTATTTTTCTATTTGCTACAGTTGACTCAAAGGCGTCAGCTATCCAGCTAACGTACAACTGACGTTCTGAGAACACATGAATACATTTTTAGACTCATTTAGGGTTAATAATTGTTGATTTGGCTATTTCTTTTTTCTTTTACAGATTTATTCAAATATTTTTTAACAAACCTGATATTCCTTATATACTGTTTTAGATGCTCGATCTCTATCTGTTATAATACTGACTTAAAACTTTTATTTTTGGTTTATGAAATCAGGCATTGCAGCAAGTTTGCCACCATTCTACATGGCCGAAATATTGCTACGGCATCTGGTGGGACCTGTAATGGTTGGTAACATGTTGTTTTTCATGTCTGGGGTTTTTATCAACGGGATCCTTAGCTTTGACGATATTCTTGCGACACCTGAACTGTGGCCCGCTATAACTGGTGAGCTTTTTGACAAAGAAGTTCGTCTGTATTTTTTTCAAGACCGTTAGTGGAGCTTGGGAGGTTATAGGGGGAGGATAGCTGTCTGGAAACAAGTGTACAACGTTCTGAACAGCTTAGCTCGGAAGGTTGGAGTGCGATGCTAGACATCTCGGATCGTGTACGTGAATGCTTAATACGTGGCAGTCCTCTAAAATAACATAATATTTAATGGAACGGTATAATAAAATGATAATAAGATATACGAATTTTATCTATCTATATATTGATCATTTTGTCTGCCCGTCTGTCTCTTTGGACGCTGTTTGAATATCTGTTGATAATGTGTTCCAACATCTTGTCATCAGCTGCCTTCGGTGTCGTGTGTGTGGTGCAGCTGCTTCTTCTACCCTGGGTGGTGCAAAGTCCATCCTTTCTTCTCTTCGTCAAAAATAAGGAAGACGCCGCGCTTGAAGGTGATGCGAGATGTACATGTATACAGCAACTATCGTCAGCACTGAACAAAGAAGTTTCAAATTTGTGTTTTTGCTATTTCTAGTCTTCTTAGAGAAAAGTAGAAAACTCTAAAAAGTGAATGCAAAATTAATCAGGGCCTTATATTATTTGTAAATTTTCCTTTAGCAGTACATTCTTTCTCACACAGAAACATTTAACTGATGGTTATGGCCATTATGGTCTATTCGGTCATATTGAATTTATCATATGATGTTGTGGATGTTGGTTGCTCTACTCCTCCTTGTTTGTTAACAGCTTTACAAAAATTGCGAGGAACAATGAACGTGCAGCTGGAGTTGTCTGAAATGAAAACCTTCGCAGCACATAAAAAGACACAGGTAAATTTATTTTGAGTCTCCTGGATGCAAAGACGAACATTAAGAAGAAGAAATTAACCCTTAATAATGGACAATTTTCGTTCATAGCTGTCACAAATGGCTTTAACGTCTCAAGGGCCATATTCTTCCTTCATTGGTAATTGCAAAATATCAGAGTCCTACCGGAACTTGAAGCATGCTTATACTTTTTTTGTATGGCCACCAGAAAAAAATAATTTCTCTCTGATGCTTTCTCTGTAAACTGGTCAAATGCACAATTTGGCGATATAATGATCACAATCTGCACACTGAAGTCAAGTATCGGTGGTTGTAGTAGAGGGCCAGCTGCTGGTCCTGCCTGCTAAGGGTGAACAGTATGGCTGACAGTGACACTTCATCATCTGTCTCACTCTCCTTCTCAAGAACATCTCGTTGGACTTCATCGAGATGGATGTTTAGGTGATCTACAGTACCAGATAATCTCAAGTCTCCTTTCTTATTCAGTACAAGTTTGTGATAACTGCTCTGATCCAGTAAAGCTGACCTAATGGTGGTACAAAAAATCTGTACCTCTATTGCCATTGAAGAAACAATTTCTCTTATTTTGCTAGTGATTTCCGTACACCAACAGATCTTGTTTAACAAGTTAGTGTAAAGATGACCACACAAGCTCCATATTTCTCATAATCGCAATACTATCAACAGAAAATTCAATCTTGTCGTCATGAAGTGTAATTTTTTTTATCAAAACTTGCCAAGTAAACACTGATAATATGACTACATAAAAGCAAAACAACAACCCATCCGTGTGTTCCCTATCTGGCTCTTTAACGGCGATCACTTGCGTTTAGTCAATTTTAATTTTTAACAGCATTTACATGAGAGATTTTTTTCTCTGAACAACAAATCTAACAGCTTTGTAGTTCAAAGAATTCTACATCTTCTGGTACTAATGTTATTTCAGTGTGTACTTTGTGTCCAGAAGATATTGTTTTCCAAACCGTTTACATTCGAGTGCAGCGAACTTTTGGAGCCTTAAGTCTCACCGTTTTTTCCCTTTTTATCCAAGTAAAACTTTATTCTCTCCCGTAGATGACCAAGATGACTATTTGTAGATCGTGGAGTAGTGTCTGACTACGGTCATGACAAATGTTTGACACCGAGGGCCGAAATGCACCTCAGTTGTAAAAGGTTTCAAACTGGTTTTTTTTTTTTGCTATTTATTGTGCATGCAGTCATAAAATAAATTCATCTCATGACAGAAAAAGAACAAAAATTATTTTTATTAACGCGGTGCTGGAAACGCAATAACAAAAATGTATAGTGGTTGTAAATGTGGACTTTTTTTTAAAAACGAAACTACGGCAACATTATAGCAGTTCGCTCATTTAGGAGCACCTTCCGTTTGGCTGAACATACTTTATGGCGATGTAAAGATGGAGTCTTCTACTTTAAACACAATTTTGCGGAAAACACGTGACACACGAAAAAAAAATCCGCCTCTAATCAGTCTTGGTTCTAGTTAACCAGATTTTAAGCGAACGAAGTCACGGAATGTCGATGAGGATGGTTTGTGTACAACAAAAAAGAAAAATGCAGTTATGTAGACAAGTTCCTTTTCGCAAGCAAAGTGAAAAACAATGTCTGCTTCGCTGTAGAGGACACTATTAAAACATTTTAAAAAATCGGCTTTGCGGGTAGATGACAGTATTACACGTTACAGTACTCGGTGTAAACTATCCTGTGCGCAGATGCTAATATTACACGTGACAATAAATGGTGTAAGCTATCCTGTATGCAGATGACAGTATTACACATATTGTTACATATTTGGTGTAAACTATCCTGTAAGCAGGTGACAATATTACACGATACATACTTGTTGTAAGCTATCCTCTGTGCAGATGACAACATTACAAGAATTGTAACAGCATTTGGTATAAACTATCCTGTGTGCAGGTAAATATATAACAAATATTGTTACAATAAGCTATCCTGTGTGCAGGTGACAATATTACACATGTTACAGTAATTTGTGTAAGCTATCCTGTGTGCAGGTGACAATATTACACATATTGTTACAGTAATTTGTGTAAGCTATCCTGTGTGCAGGTGACAGTGTTACAGCTGCTCACGACAAGGTCGTACCTACGTGCTGTCGTTCTCATGGTCGGATCTTTCGTTTGTTTCTTCTTCACCGGCATCGTCATTGTGAGTTTGTAATCTTTTCAATGTTTCTTGTGGTACTTGTGCGTTTTAGTCAGATAATAATAATAATATGCACTGTGCTTCAGGTTGTGGTCTGTCAAGTGCTCTGTGCCACAGAAGGTGTTGTACTCGTATATCATGTTCTGTGCCACAGCTGGCGTTCTACTCTGTGAGCGTGCTGACCTCAGCAGGGTTCTCGCTGCGCGTGGCGAGGTACATAACACCAGCATTTACAATGGTCGGCATCATCGAGAGTCTCATCCTTGTCTTTGTCGTTGCGCGACTGAAGCGACGGGTCCTGATGCTGGGCGGCCTGGCGGGGATGATCGTGGCTGAGGTCGTTCTGACTCTGGCCCTCCTCTACCAGGTATCATTCTAAAGACTTATTGTCACTGCTCGCATATTTCTGGCTATATGTGGACCTTAGTCGCCGACAAATAAGCATGTCACCATTTAAATATTGATATCTTCGTCGGTTTAAGAGCTTGCAATGCAAATGCTGTCATACAATCATGATCAAATTTAAAACAATGAAAAGAAAACATACTGAGGTCAATGTCAAGACAAAACAAAAAAAACACCCCCTTCCCTAACATAAACAAAAGTAACCTAGTTATGTCTTACATTTCTGTCTGTCCTTGCACAGGGGAAAGCAGGGTGGCTCTCGACCGTTGCTGTCGTCTCAAGTTTCGCTTTAGGCATCTTTCACGCTGCTGGACCAGGTTTGTGTGATTGTAACGTTTCACGGCTCAAACATTTTCTTTATATTATTTCATCATTAATACTATTCTTTTTAGTAAATGTCCAAAGGCCTGGGGAGGGGAACAGCGGCACGTTCCTGAATAGTCTCGTGAACTGTGACGTTGACCTGCGTATTACATCACACCATGACGTAACTAAGAAATGGGAGATCTTTGTTCTGAAAAGAAGGATGAAATCTTAGTAGAAGGCATCGTGGTGTGTTGAAATAATGGCCGCCACGGACTATTCAACGTGACGATCCATGCCGACTACAATTGTACAGAAATTAATGTAGTCAGTCGGCATGGATCCCGCAGAGCGATCAAGTCGCCTGGCGATCTTCTTAGCAGCCAAGCGGCTAGGGGCTTGATAGGCTGAAAACCTGAGAAAAAAGAATAGATATGCACGGGGGGCTAACGATACCTGTCATTCTGCGGCAACCACTGTGAGAGAACGGCCCAGATAGCATTTAAACCTTTTATAAAAGTTTTATAAATGTTCTCACGAAATGCTTGAATAATGTTTGCAGAAAATGTTTCGAAAATGTTTATTTTGCACATCGGAAAAATGTTTTCTTAACTTTACATTCAAACTATTTTAAAACTTATTTTCTACCTTTTTTGAGCTCTTTTATAAACATTTTCCTGTAAAGCATTTAATAGTTGTGTCACAACCTTGGGAAGCGTGACTCTCACTTTCTCTCTCTCTTCCAATTGACGTGCACGGGCCAGACAAATACAGGTTCTTTTGCACAAAATAAATTTTATCTACAGATAAAAGAATATCTTCCACTCCTCAATCCAATTCAGCCCCTTCTCATTTTCCCTGATTCTCTCACGTCACACATCTTTTGACATCATCCATACCCATTCAGATAAACTGACGTCATTCTCTCACGTCACACATTTTTTGACATCATCCATACACATTCAGACAAACTGAAACAAGTGAGGGTTTTAACTACTACACTATAGTAGCATCTAGCTTTCGGGTGCGGCAACATAAAGTGACTTTTAATTTAGAATGGCGCCATCTGTTTAAGGACTCTCTTGATATTCTGACTGTAGTTGTTATCTTCAATTCAACAGTTTTCAAATCTACAAATCAATAGTACCAAAAAAAGATATATTTTATGAGAATACACATTAGAGTTTGAATATTACTTAATAGTAAGCGTCTATATTCTGTTCTATAGCTTCCATCCTCTGTGGTTTCTCTCATTCAACAATCCCTTACTACGTCATACATTCTACGTCATACTCACTACATCATAATCCTACGTCATATATCTTAAGAAGTTTTTGGCAAATGTTTACATACCATTTATTTAATATTTTTGATTAAATGTTATGTTTCCTATCATTTTAAAATGTTTGCAAAATGTTTCAGTTTTAAATGTTTATTCGGTAAATGTTTCTAAAATGTTTCATATAACTTTTACATTATTACAACTATGTTAGCGTTTTTAAAACGTTTATAAAATGTTTCATTGCCGGGGGGGGGGGAGCTATACGGCGACATTGTCTGTAATCCGTTAGCAACCCCACTTATGAGTGCATTCTGAGGCGATCTTCCAGAGAGAAGCGAGTTGTATGGAGGCGTCGGACTGTCACTGCGTACCATTGACTCTACTCCTGAGTGACTGATTCTGTGGCAAGCAGGTGGGGGGAAAATTGTTCGGCACGGTTCTAGCAGGAGTCTTTACTGCAAACCGTCAGTGTCTCGACTGTAGAGAACAGGTCATCGAGAGAGAATTTACGGTGACGACAGAAGCTTTGCTGCGAACAGGTAGCGTCTTCATCACCAGGGGGTATGTCCAACTTTATTAAACAATAATTTGGACGAATTGGTGTGACATCGTTTCATATTGGATACCAGGTCACCTGTTCGCCGTTTTGGATTATCTGCACATCGGAACATCTGTCTACTCACCTAACGTACCCTGGGACTATTGGACACTGGGTTATCAGTTCGTCTGTGTTGGATTATCTAATCGGATCACCTGTTCACCACATTCATCGCACTTTCGAGCTATTGGATACCAGTTTACCTGTTCATCTGTGTTGGATTATCTCGTCTTCAGTTGGGTGGCACTGCCGCAGAGAGCATATCGTTGGCTACCCATAGTAAATCCCGTTTGTTCATTCATTTTTTCCCTTTAACATTAAATGTGGAAATCGTTGGTCGGCCCTTTTTGTTGAAAAAGTTAGAAGAGTGCCGCGAGCGCAGTTACAGGAAAATGTACACACACACTCGCACCCACTCATAAGAGCACTCTTCACATAAAACGCTACACGGCTGCAGTGATGTCAAGTTTAAATTTCATAGGGATGAAAACTCTCACATCCTCGGCCTGCTCAGTAATCTGCATTTAGTCATTCACCTCACATGACCCAAAGACAAACCATTTGTTTGTTTGTTTGTTTTTCATTCTGGAATACGATTTAAGGACATTTGTTTTTGTTTTTCATTTTGGAATGCGGTTTAAGCAATAACGCATTCTTTAGTAAATTATCTTTCCTATCTGTGAATACGTTATAAATAATATACATGTCATTTACATGTGTGTTTTGTTTAACTAGGCGTTAGTGTGTGTTCTTAATAATTCCTGTGTTGAACCTGTTGTCTCTGGGTCTATTTATGATTGCTACATCTGTGCTGTATGTGACGTCTGATCGGACAGGTGCCTGATTCCTGTGTTTTATTGTGACGATTTGTCTAACTGGGTGAATGTCTGTGTTCCTGCAGCTCAGGTGCCCTGGATTCTGCTCCCGGAGATCTTTGACGCGGAGGCGAGAGGAGCCGCGTCCTCCATTGGTGTCACAGTAATGAACGTCTCCTCCTTCGTCATGGCCTACGCCTTCCCCCCGCTGCAGGTAATGAAATGGGCTCAGTGGGTGCTGCTATATGACTGGTAAGAAAGATTACCACAGCTTATTGACCGCAGGGGGCAGTGAACATCAGCGATTCACAGTGGCCGATGTCTACATATTTCACTTGTATGCTTGCGTTAGAGCTTTAGCGAGTGTGTTTGCACGTGCATCTACAAGCGAGATTACATAGGATACTACGCGTTCAGTTACATGCTTGAACAACTGGTATTTTAAATTTTATTAATAAGTTAACTCTCCGATCAATTAACGATTAAAGTATATTCTTTCACTTGTGCATTTTGTCTATAGTCACATTTGTTTAACTCTTGGAGAAAAAAATTAACAGCAGTTAGATATGGAAGAGAGGATTGAATTATTTGTGAAAGTTTTTTCCAGTAATAACAATAGAATTTTGAAAGAAATAAATGTAAAAAGTAATTATATGTCCTGCTTTTTGATTTTTTTAAAATAAAACATCTAGTATGACTTACACGCAAACCCAAGCTGTATCCTTTATTTGGAGTCTGACCTAATCACTCGTGTTTCTTGTTACAGAATTACTGTGGGCCTTACTCCATTCTTCTGTTTGTGGGCACGTCGACATTGTTCTTCGGTTTTTTCTTCTTCCTTCAACCTGAGACGGTGGGGAGCTTTGCAAAAGAAAAAGAAAAAACGCAATATACCGTAGAAGAACCAGAGGAAAAGGTAATTGTTTATAAAGGAGAAAGACAGTAATCGTTGATATATTAATATTTAACTTTTGGTGTAGACAGCACAGTTGTGATGGATTTACTGCATGTATGTTAAGTAATCGAGTGAAGATTCGAGCTTTTAATGATAACTTTATCTACCTTTACTCCTTGTGGCATATACAGGTATGTGTTTAATTCACCACTGTGTAATTGGACTTAAAACCTGTCTAACGCTTTACCTCCTGAGTAAACATGGGAGGCAGCTTTTATTTTATGGCTCAGCAAACGTTTATACCCTTTTCAGACACAGCTGTAATACAGGCTCACTGTAATAGTTATCAAGTGACCTCATGATGTTCTTCAACTTCCGTTGGTGGATCGAAAGACCTGTTGCTCAAGTCATCTATTCCCTGATGAAGAAAATGTTTTACTTTAAATTGTTTTATTTTACATAAGCAGGATTTTCCATTACAATACGGCAAAAACCCGATTTAATAAGACAAGGATGCGTCATATACACTCTTTTCAACGCAAATTGAATGATAAATGTGTGACTGTAATTGGCACTTTTGCCTGAAGATCAGTTACAAGGCAGAATCATATATTGAACAACGTGTCCTTAATTTTTTATCTATTTTTCTATGGAGTGACTTTTCACGTTTTCCTTATCCAGAAAATGTAGGGATTTTGATTCTGGGACACTTTTTTTTTACTATTTTTTCTCCATTACATGGAATTTGAACCTTTAAACTTTGGTTATGCGAATAGTTTTTGGGTTTGGGTCCTTTGTCTGTATACACTTATTTTTTATTTGTACTTTTTATTATTTTTTACATAAGTAAGCATGATGGGTTTTACTCGGAAGTTCCCTTATACACATAGTTAGAAATGCCCTTGAGCAATATTCGAAATGGAATGTTTGTTAATATAACACTTAAAACTCTTTGTGCACTCAAAAGGCACGAAGGTTACTTGAAGAAAAGATTAGATTATTCATCACCTTGTGATAAAAAAAGACTTTAATTGAATCAATTCATTTGAGAGAAGTCAATGGCAGATCGAGATATCAATTTCCGATATTCGATGCAAGATTATTATGCGAAGAGATATTAAGTTACAAATATCATGTGCTTATGTCTGTTAAACAATAAATATGATATTAAGTAATATTTAAGTTACAACAATGTAACGTCTTAGGGTAAATATTATCATATTAAACGAAAGCTATCGTACCTGATGTTTGTAAAGATGAACAGAAACTATATGCTGTGGATAGTGGATTAATCTTGTCCTTGCTTTCTCCCCACCTTTATCCTGTTCTTTGTCTGTCACTCTGTCTGTCGATCTGTCTATCCACGCAGGTCATTATCCTTCTCATTCACTTGCCACACCAATGATACTGTATTTGCTCTACTAGTGTCGGTCACCCTACAGGGGACACCAGCCGTCCTGTCTATAGAAACAGCTGATTGCTATTCACTTCCCCTGAATACAGACGGGCTCTCACTTCACATGTCAATCACGAAAGAATTACCAAAAAGGAAACTGTCGATGGCAGGACATAATTCAAGAATTTAAAAAAGAAAGTATTTGTAAATACCATAATGCAACACGCTTTGAGTCTGCGGTCACTAAGTACATTATTTACTTTGTAATTAGTCACTTTTCTGTCCTATATATTTGGTCTCCCTAATATATCAGCTATAGTATCAGACCAGTCATCTGTCCCTATCAGCTATAGTATCAGACCAGCCAGGGGAATGATGTGCTATCTGTCTGAAGGACGTGTCTTCGGCGTTTGGTCTTGAGTCCGGTGACAGAGGTTTGTGAGGACGGCAGCTTCATCTTCTTCAACATGTAAGCATTGGTGAATCACAGTATTCGCTGTGTATAGAGTGGACAATCACTAGTTCAGTGGTCACAGCTTGACTTGATTTGAGAGTTTCGCTGCTGTATAGATGCTATCTGTCAGTGTCCGTAAGCTTCGCAGCTTAAACAGCTTCAGGGATTCGCAGCTGTAGGGACACTAACTATGAGACATCACCTGCAGACTATCAACACAAATTTCAAGACTAAATCCCTAAATAATACTCACTACTCTCTCTATCTCTCTCTGTGTTTATGTATGTAAATGTATGAAGTGGCGACTGAAACTCTGTATGTGGGGGGTGGGGGGTGGGAGTGAGAGAGAATTTATGAAGTGGCGACTGTAAGTGTGTGATTAGGTGATTGTCGAGAAAGTAACTGCCATCATTAAGACGTGTTCCTTGTTCATTATCACTTGGGAAATAAATGCTTATCTTAAATAGCCATTCGTACTTATAAATGACAATCAGATCTTTCTGACAAATGACAGAGAATCGGGCTTAGATGACAGCCAATCCCGCTGTCTTTAAACCTCGACTTTATTATAGCCTCACAAGATAAGACATCATTGTTAAAACGTGCATCCTGTATGTACCTTTCTGGTCAAATTGTAGCATGACATGTTCTGAGCACGTATGTTAGTATCTACTACTCTTAATTTTTGTTAAGACGTACACAATTTTAATAACTGATGGATCCCATCATCATTATGCCATTAACCTAAAAGTTATGTTAGAATATTTTTTGGGTTTTTTTTCAGTTCTGTCTTCCATTTTCAAAAAAAAAAAAAAACAGACAAAAGAAAAAAAACCAAACAAAACAAAACCAGGAGAAGGCGGGGAAATCACCGAAAACCCTCAGTGGCAATCCTGCATAAGGAGATGAAGAAGTAAGATTGTTACGCTTGACAATTCCCGGTCAATGAATTGAACCGTGCGGCGACCAGTCAACGATAGTGACGTTAATTGAAGGGAGATCACTGTTAATGTTTAAATACAATTAGTTTCAAAGTTATATAAAATGGTTTTAAGCGCGTTTTTAGAGGCTTTTTTTAAAAACTCGTTAAAACAAAAAATATTCTTAACTTCCGTGACGTCATCATCGTCTGCTACTTCGCGCCATTCTGTCAACAACAGAAATGAATGTTAAATCAAAGAAACTGAGAAAGTGCAATTTTTCAAAAGCCGAAGAAGTGGCTTTGCTGGAAGCATTTCTCCGGAACAAGCAAGTTTTAAAAAGTCAATTTAAAACTGGAATTAGTAATCGTGATAAAAAGAAGGCGTGGGCCGACGTTGTACGCGCGGTGAATGCGGTGGGAAATGCCAGTCGCACCATTTCGGACTGTAAAGGAAAGGTAAGTGAAAGCGCAGTAACTTGCGTAGATCGTACAAAAGTTGTTGTTGTGCTAATATTTTTACCATTACGTGAGTGTTTACAATTTTGGAACAAATGCGTTATGAAGTGAACGAGATAACCTGCATGTGCATGCTATACTTTCTCTCCCTTTACTTCATAAGATGACCGTGGAATATGTGTATATATAGTCGCATTTGTGCTTCGGTTCTTTGATTTGGATCTACCGGTCATGAAAATAACAGATCTTTTGGTACTCAGATTCAAGATTATATATTCGTTACCCTCAAAGGGTATTGGGCATATACTAAGCATTACAATAACAGTAAAATCCCATAGCAAGTTTTCATAGTCTCCCCCATCTTTGACATATATTTCTGCCAGTCTCAACTTCCACCATCATCACCTGTTTGACACCAGTTTCATACTCTCTCTAGCTCTCATAAACTCATTTCTTCAATTTTGTTTCTCTTTTGTCATATCATCACCCTTAGTTTACATGAGTGTGTTATGACCTTACTTGCTGGGATGGTGTAAAAACATCATTTTCCTATCCCCCTCCACCCCACCCCATCCTGTATCACTAACTGCTAGAATAAAGTAGATGTTGAGGATAACATATTCCTGTAATTCTTTATTTATGTTATTTCTGTTCAATATCTTTTCTGTGAAAAAGATATGTTCAGTACTTTTTCAACATACTTTTACAGTGGCAGCGCTTAGCTACAGATGCTAAGAAGCATATCCATGAATCTAAGGATCCCAAAATATGTGAAGGGCCTCCCAGCCCAGCACCATGGTTTGTGGATGTGGTGGTGGAGATTTTAGGCAGTAATTCTTCGACCCTCATAGCTGGTGTGGCAGGAGGGATTGATAGCGGCGATAAAGGTAAATTTAAAAGAGAACTATGTGAATGTTTCATGTTTTTATTATGTTTTCATCTGTCATTAAAATACTGTTATCGTCATGACCAGTGAACATTTCAGATACACAAAGAACTTAGATGACAAGATTAGTTTGTTTAATGACATTGGATATTCATCGCAAAGTTCTTTACTCAGTTTATCTAATTATATATGACCACTAACAAATGTCATGTAACAGTTATTGTAATGAACTATCCTACGTGCAGTGGGATAGTTCTACCATCTCTAAGCTAAAAGTGCTTCAACTGAAATATAAAAATTCCACAATGTTAGTGTAACATTTATTTTAGACTGAACTTGAATGGATTTTCTTCCTCCTCTTCCAGAAATTGAAGAAAATGAAGGTATCCATAACACATATAAACATGAAGACAGTCCTAATCAAGGTATCAATATACATATGGTGGTTTGCACAAGACAGTTAATTTGTTCTTGCTTTGTATCAATAAAGACATATAGGAGAACGTATCACAATTGAACATTGTATTTGTATGAGGCATTGTGTTTACTTTGGAAAGTACACATTAAAGTTTCTTGTCTATAAAGATGAGAACTGTCTGCCCTCATAATTTAGAAATATTCACTATTGATATCACTAACTGATTCAGTCATACTATTTCCTTCCTAAATGTGTGTTTTAATCTAAATTAAGCTGAATATCCTTTCATCATGTATGTTGTTTATCTGATCTCAGTTCATTTCTTTAACCACGTATCTGCTTCCTCCAGAAAAATTAATTGCTATAGTGGGAGAAGCCCTTGTCATGGATGTCCTTTCTTTGTATAACAGAGATAATATTTAAATAGTGAGCTGTTTTAGAATTCTCAGAGTAATTATAACAACCAATAGTTAATGACAGCATACAGTTAATGTGCTTCACTGACCTATAGGTGAAATTGACCCCACCTCTACAAACAATCTAATGACATAAATAACCACTTATCTTCATATTGTTTCAAATTTGCAGATGATAGTGATGATGCATACACCACAGATGAAGACAGCATGATTTATTTTAAGCCACAGAATGATATTAGCAGTTCTGTGGACAGTTTCAACCTCACCAGCACATCAACCAACAGTATGGGCCATCCTCCACCTGTCTCTTGTGTCAGCACAAAGTTAAAATTGCCCAGTTCATCGGTCCCCCTAAATTCCTCTACCTGCCCCACCATGTCTACCAGTAGCACTGACAATCTTAAACCCACCATCAATCATCCCGCATCCATCTGCTGTTGTAGTGGAAGTTTCTGTTCTGCCAGGAAAAGAAAAAATGATCTTCATGATGAATATATGAGAGCTAATATTGCAGTGCAGGTACTGAAACAAAAGAAACTGAAACTTGAAATCAGATTACTTAAAATGAAACTAAGGGAGGATGACAGTGCTCATTCATAGATTAACAGATGGGATCAGAATGACAGTTTTCCTGAACTAATAGCTCACGTTCATGGCTATATTTATGTTGTATTCTGTTTGGCTGACATTAAAATATTTAATTTTTGTAGTTTCACCAATAATTATGTTTAGGATGCTGAATGCATATAGATAGGGGAGCCACATCTATCCACTGAGAGCAACCTGTTGGTACATTTGCCAGGTCAAATCTGGTCTCATAACCTGCATTGTTCACATGTATCTTGCATAATGTACAGTCTATTCTGCTCATTTTCAAGGTTTTCATTCTTCCTTTTCATTAATGTACTTAATTCATGTTTATAATAGTATCATTTATATGTTGACACTGTTTCTTGTGTGGTTGACTGTAGGCTGCTTGCAGTTTTTTCTGTGTAATGCATGGAGATTTCATCCACAAGGGGAAGTGTGTTTCACCCATTAAATAATAATACATTAATACATGTAAAACATTTTCTCTTGGTATTCTGTGGTTGGCAGCTCTTGAGTTAAAACATGCACTTTTCACGACATCTGCCAAGAATCACTGTAGATGTCACATTATCGCCCACCAAACACATTCCGGATGAGGTACTGCCTGACACCCCTTCCTGCCATTGTTGGATGAGTGTCCCATTGGGTGCAGCCTGGATTTTTGTTGTCACCATTATCATCATCATCATCGTCTTTCTCAACTTTAGGTGTTCCAGATTTGATGGCCATATTGTGAAGCATTGAGCAAGCCACAATGCATGCACACAGGGCTGCCGAGAGCAAGCATAGGCCCCTGGGCAGATGACCTCTACGTGGCCCTTGTAATTCTAATTCCAAATTATTTTCCCATTATATAATAATATGCTTACAATTCAATTGTCAATATCTACATTTCATTCAGTAACGTAATATAGACTGCATACATCCCGACAAGCGTACTAGGATCTACATCACTACTTGAACATAGAGTTGTTTACACGTGGGTGGTTAGTAAATGAAGAAAAATGACAAGGGATCAAACTTGTAGTAGGCCGCTCCACAGAAAAAAAAAAAATCCCCAGAGTGAGGAATGTTAGGTCAACCTGTCTTTGAAAGAAAAAGAAGAGGATAAGAAGAAGGAAATATATCCACTGACCAGGGCCGGGCCTCCTTCACAGTTTCGGGCCTGGGTACACCAGACCTGGCTGCTCTTCCTCTCGCTTGTCAGGCCTGCATGCATGTGTTGGGTGATACTGCAGTTTAGTTTTGGGACACTCTTCTTTTGATGGCACAAATGCATTGCTCCACTGCTACCTTTGTTTTAACAATGGCCGTCTGATACCTTAAGGTCATAACAATTATAAAAATATATTAAACAAAAATAAGCATTTACATGAAGGCACTATTTTATTTATATATATAGTAAACCAAACCAGAAAACTAGCAAGCTTGATAGCAAGCTTGACACTTAAAACTAAGGTGAATTGTGCATATTATTGGCAACAACTGTGAATCTTTGCAATGTGTCTTGCCTTGCACTGACAATTTTATTTTGTTTGTATTGTATTATTTCTTCAAGTAGGTTGAATGTTTTGCAACAGTCTATGCATTCAATAGATAAGTGTGTATGAATATGTGTGTGTATGCTGAACAGTGCAAAAGATGTTGTCTTATCCGCAGGAGATACAATCAATGTCTCCATTTGAGCTTCTGATATTTTGCATGATTAAAACTTAGCAAGTTATTGTGGGTTCTGTGTGTAATGTTTGAATGCCTTTCATCTTTACATGCATGTACTCGAAGACTACATTCAAACATTATCTGAAATCATATATCTGTTAACTAAATACTATCCCTGAATTACTATCCTTAACTCCTTTTGCAATAATGTCTGTCATGTGAACCATTATATAACTACTACATCTCTGCACTGTTTATAGTACCTCTATTCTTTCATACCTTTATCCACTGCATTACCTTCTACTCTTGTACTTCATCGTTATGTTCTTCAGAGTGCGTACACATATTTCATTGTCCACGTCAACTACCTAATGTTCATTTTTCATGACTGGTCAGCACAGAGAGTGCGACCTAACTTGGTTGTGATGCTGCACGATACAAGTATTATATTTGTATATGTGTGCATGTGCTGGATCTCCATTTTCACATATAAACACCCTCCCTTCTATAACTAAACATGGATGAGCAGGAATTTTGATGATAACGGAATTTTAAAAAAGCTTTCAAGTATTAAACTTTTATATTAAAGCTGTTCTATTGACATGTTTTTAAGAAGATTGCTTCAAAAGGTTTAACTTGTTTTATTAAATTAGTTTACATATGTTTTAGTATCTCATCTGTGTGTGGATGTGTACATGCATGCTAAGTCTGTTTTAGCAAGTACCCAGCCTTTTACAAAACAAATTTTATTACAAACATGGGTAAACAGTGCAAGAAGTGTTGTCCTAGCCAGCGTCAGGGGATTAGGTATTTTTCTCTATTGTAGGCTAGATGCAAGTGACTAAAAGCCTAAGGACATTAACCTATGACCTTGTAGGAGATGCATTGTTGCTGAGAAAAGTATTTGTCAGTTAAAGATCAGTGTCTTTACACAATATTACAGGTTGATCTTTTTTATGTCCTCACACATGTTTGTTTCATTATTACTTTGTAAGCAGTCAAGGTAATACTCTGGTAAACCAAGGTAATTATAAGTCTCTGATGTGTAATTGAGCGGCCATTCATTTATTGAGAGAGAGAGAGAGAGGACACAATTCTAGAGATAACTAAGATAATGTAACATCTCCCGTCTTTTGAAGAAATGGTTGTGACGAATTAATTACCACGGATAAGAGGATCTGGGCTAACCAGCCCGAGGGGGATGGGACTCTCTGCTGGCTCGCTGTACCCACTGTAAGCCCCTCACACCAAATCACCCGTGGTTCGCACCTTCCACACGCTTACGTATTACAACTACGTTTTCCCACGTGTGCACACACAACCAACAGACAAGGTTGGAAAACATATAAAATTATAATTACACACAAAGTAAAATCAGATTGAGCACACTAAAAGATCATAGGATAATATAGTGACATTCCATATAGGTACAAAGATCTGTTGAGAGTTGTTACTCCCGCTCATACACAAACAACATCAGATGTTTACACTTAAAATACATACGACACGGACCCGTAGTCCGTTCTCTGACCACCAGTCCTTGAAACTACTTCTTGAACTGCTTCAGCCCTTCACACTGGGATGGTCCACTGAACACACGCTGTATTCTTGACGACTTGTGTCGCCCTCTTCCGCCGTGGCTCTGGCTGCCTCTTTGGCCTGATTCCCCGGGAACCCTGTCCCCAGACCTCTGGAACGTACGACAGGTGTAGTTCCGTCTCTTGAGACCCGTCGCCTTCACTCACGCGGCTGCATACGCTCTTGACTCAGAGCGGGCGTTCTTCCTCTCCCTGTCAGGCTGTCTTCGTGACCTTATTATCGCACCACTAGACCCGAGTGGTACTAGCTGGTGGAAATACAGGCCACTGTAGATAGAGATGGACCAACGCCGATCTCTTGTACCCGGCACCCACCTGGCGGTACACACCTCTACTTCCTTCGAGGGTTGGAGCGAAAAAGCCTCTTTCCTTGTCTCATCTCAGCGCCCACGTGGTCAGGTGTGTCAGAGGCTTCCCATTGGCTCTTGCACTCTCGCATTTCCTCGCGACACACGCGCTTCTTTACTAGCCAATCGTGCATCGGTCTACAGGTTACCCACGTGGTCTGCCCTACTCTCTCGCTGGTCACTCATAACCTATCATAACCCTTGCCTACTAACCACTTTACCGCGCCTCATCGTCTGCCTTCTTCGCTCGTCACAGACGGCCCGTCTACTGCAAGGAAAACAACCGCCATTGTCCGGGCTAGGTGCGCTGGGCTCTCAATTAGCGGTCTACCCCCTAGGCGATACTCGGGTCCGTTCTTGCCTAACCGGCCAGTTCCCAGGCCCTACTGATACTAGCGGTCGACCCTCGGTTGTAAAAACACACTTAACCTCTATTGTTCCCTCACCGCTTAGTATTGCTGAAGGTCCTACTTTTACTTGAATTTAGAACTCGACCATTTTGTTCTGACCTTGAACCAGCTGGTTCGTGACAATGGTGTCGACACAGAACAAAAAAGAATAAAGAAATCAACATGTAACACATTGTCGAGATGAAAGTCATCAACTCTTTTCAGTTATATACAAAGTCTTTCATTCTCATGCGCCTAATCTCTCACCCAGAATGGGTGGTGCGGACAGATCTTCAAAGGGCTGACTGGTGCAGCAGGTTTATGTGGAGTTGTCTTTCCTGGTGTTGGTGGTACTTCATGCATTTCCTCAGGTACGTGATGATGCATGTGATTGTGACGACGTTGACAGTTGCAAAGCAGTTCTGTCTACGTTTTGTGACTGCATTAAAGATGAAGAATGGAGACTTCAGTGACTGTTGCGACTGCGGATCTGGTGCCAACTGTAGATGCACTCGATTGCGTCAGCGTACACCACCTTCATCGATTTCAACATCATAAGAGCGTTCATTGCACGATACAACAGTTCCTTTTTTCCAATAATGAATGGTTGCATAACAACTCGGTCTCCTTTCAGCAGATGGGGAAGATCTTTTTTTTCTCAAAGTTCTGATTTGTTTTGTTTTGATTTTTTTGACTGGCACGAAGCTTTACTATGTCCGTTTCTTGACTAAGGTTTGGCTTCAGCAGGTTCTTAGAAGTAAATAGCGAGATTCTTGTTCTTCTATTGAAGAAGCGTTGTGACGGACTGGTCTGCGTGTTTTTCTGTAGTTTAAAAGAGCCAAAAACTGATCGCCATATCTATTTTTCTTCAGCAGGGATTTCACAAACATTACAGCTCATTCAGCCGTTCCATTTGCTTTGGCTGTGGTACGGACTTGTGCTATGAGTTTATACTTTCAGAGGAGAGAAACTGGGTTATGGGCCTATATAAACACATAATACGATCTGTGGTCGAATTTTAAAATCTTCTTGGATTTTTTCTCAACAATTCAGATGATATTCTGTTGAAAAGAAACGGTTGGAACAGCTCGCTGTCATTATAATCTAACATCGGGTCCCATCTTTGCCTGTACAATCGTTCATTCACCTTTGGAGCTGATTCAAGTAGAACTCACACATCACGATCGCTATTTTGATTCTCGTTGATAGCGATTTTAAAAACAGTTTTAGTGAGTTAAGAAAGCTCCAAGCTGTTTTAAATTTAGAAGAGAAAATCGTTCTTAAAATGCATCTAAAGCGCTCATGCAGCACGTTAATTTAAGCGACTTAAAAGTATTTTACTGAAAACATGCATCTAAAAAAGAGTTGTAAGATTTAGAAACGTGTTGTGCAACTCAGCTAGACATCTTCAAAAATTCAACGTTTGTGTGAAGAGGAGAAATCGGCATACGCCATCAGGTTAAGCAGTAGGAGGTGTTTAGAGCCGGGGCGAATTCACTCCAACTGAAGATCTTAGCTGAGAAAAAAAAAGTATCGGAATATGAAGGTCCACAGATCCCATCAATCCGAACTGGTGTATAACGGAGACCAATAAATCTCTATACAGAAAGAAAATAAAAGTGAGCTAGAAGGAAACTGTGGTTAATGCAAACAAGACCATCCATCCTTGATGCTGAAATCGAAACATCAACAACAAAAAAAGTAGTCAAGGAGAGGTCGTGATGAGTGTGGCGGATATGGAGGGAAGTGAGGGACACCGATAACATCACTAATGTCCAGGCGCTGGCGGTGCGATGATACCATCTGTAGCAGGCTCTACATGTGGCTCACTTCACATCGCCTGCAGAACTGCTTCCAGTGAGTGGCCTACTCGACCTTGTGATAACCTGCAAGTTTTCTTTCCCTGAAGCAGAACATAGAGGAATTCTGTCGGAACCCCCTGGTAGGCCCGATTGTTTGACAAGATGAATCCTTTTGAACTTCTTGTGTTTTTTTTTTCAAAAATAAATAGGACAAACTAATCATTTACTGGGCTACTATGTAACACTTACATCAAGAAAAAAATGTTTGCTTTTAACAAAATAAGCAAACAAAAGCCTGATAATACACCCCAGTGATCTCAAAACAATGTGTGCGAAAAAAGAAGCAATGAGCAAACATAAGTAGCTGCACCATGGTCAAAACCAATGCTGATTGCTTAATAAACATCCCCCTAAAAAGTTTGCATATCCCTGCATTTAACCTTCAAGACAACAACTTCCTGCGGGGACATAAGAGATACAGTCAGAAAAAATGTAAAGTCGAGTGCTTTGGCCTTTGTGCGGTGTGGACGGTGGTCTATGCCTGTGCTGGCACTTGGCACTTGATCATACTGATCGACATAGTCAGTCACGCCAGCCCATGAGTCGAACACTGTCAGACAACTAATGTGTGCTTGCAATACATGTTTGTGTCTGTGTGTACGTGATCTATGACATTGAATAAAATTTATTTATGGAACAAGATAGTCTGTAATATAGTATAACTTTTGACAGTGTGTCATCAGCTGGGGATACCTTTATACCTTTTTATCTTTTTGTTTATTCCACTTGTGACGCACTAGTAGAAGCGATCCTCATTTCAAGATTTCTACTCCACTTCTCAAGGGTGTGGTTAGATATTTCAGTCAAGTCTCTCACTCTCTCTCTCTCTCTCAGTAAAAACAGAGGCTAGCTAGAGAATCTAAAACACGGTGGGTGCATGTACATGTAGAACGTTGGAAGTAGCTAAAACTTTTGTCCCCCCCCCTCAACCTTGACTGCTAGCTTACATATCTCTTATGTGCAGTCTACACACACCATGCATTCAAAGATATACGTGCTCACCCAGCCACCCACCAATCCACCGACCGACCCATCCCTCCTACACACACACACACACACACACACACACACACACACACACACACACACACACGTGTATAACATAGTGACATAGTGTAGTGCTGTGGGTGTATTTCAAAATCTTTCAGGGTCACCAGTTTCTTTAACAGAAAGCACGCTAACAGAAGCATTGCCTACTTAAATCTCAAGAGGCCTTGTTAAACTCGCCAACAAAGAAAGAGACCTCGGAGGCGAGAGATCCAGAGGTACGTTCCGTGGTGAAATACAGTTCGGTCATATGAACGAGCCTTTGGCATAAGCCGAAGCCGTTTCTTTACAAATACTTTGGGCGAACTGTCTCGCTACGAAAACGATGAGGTTTGATTTCGCTTACCCAATGGGTTGGCTTTGTAAGACCTTTACAGTGTTTGATCGCCTTGCGGCTAAGGCACGCCGCCTTTCCAATAGCGGGGTGTGTGTGTGTGTGTAATAAGAGCTCCCTACCTTCAAGCAGCTCCACGTACTTCACGAAATCCACCCCGGGTGCACAATGGCGCTGATTAAAGCTCTCCGCCTATAGGTGTTTCTCAGTCCGTCCTCTTCCCTTCTCATCATTAGCAGGCTTCTTCGCGCGCGACTACAGGTGGGCCGGACACACCGCATGCACCGTCCCTGAGAGGGCGAGAGGGCGCGGAGGGCACGTGACGTAGCGCGAGCGGAGGGAATACGCGATGTCTTTGAAGACAGATCAGAGATCAGTCAAACCACATTTGACAGACACATGTGGGGCCGGTCTTCCTGTCCGCAGTGGTTTCCGCCCAGCATTTTAATTGCAATCCTCACGAACGAAAACGAAGATTTAGTCGACTGCGCCGATTGATGTTATGCGTTTTGATCTTCCGCTTCGTCATGCACACGCCCTCGATGAAGGGTTAACCAACAGGTGCGTCGAACGCCCCCCCCCACCTAAAAAAATATCTTATAAAGAAGTGTTCATTTTGCACCCCTTCATCTGTTGATACTGGCGTGCTGGGGTCTACAGGAAATGCTTCATCTAGCATAAGCCAAGACTGAAATCTGTCAGTTTTTTTAAAATTCACGATACATGTACAACACACACAATCATAGATAAAGATATTTCAAGATTTCAGCAACTAACAATTGCTTTACTTAAGAAATCACATGACTAAATGAGAGCCACTGTTTCCGAAAGGATATTTGTGTGCTGTTAATAGATGTCACATATTACTCCACAATACATCGCGACTTTAGAAAAGGCATAAACTTATCCACTGTTGGTATGGGGCCAGTTGCACAACACATTTCTAATTTTAAACACTTTTAGGCCTTAACTCTATTTAGATAATTAGTTTAAAGTACACACCACAATTTTAGAATTTTTAAAACTAAAACTGCTTTAAGTAAGATAAAGTTGTTTAAGTCTGACTTTCCGTCCTCTCAGTACAATTTTCTGTATGTTCTTCTGCAATGTATCAAAATAGCTAAGAACAGATTTTTCTTCTTCAGAACAGTTTTAGGGTTTAGAAACGTGTTGTGCAACTGGCCCCAGGCTTTCAGGAATCTGCATTTATAAATGAAAAATTTTGATAGAAGAATAATGAAGTTCAAAGCTTTGTCAACATCTTCAGTTCTACAAATACCAAACAACACAATTTCTTTGCATAACCTAATTTCCACTGAATAGTTCTGGTTATTTAACATATTCCATAGTTGGTCCCAAAGGTCTTTACTCAACGGACAGTGCCAGAATATGTGTTCAATGGTTTCATTGTCTTGTTTACAAAAACAACAAGAATGAGGTGTTTTGAGCTTACATTTATTACAAAAGAATGAGCTTGTGGGTAGGATCCGATATACGATTCTTAGCTGAAACCATCTCAGTTGGGTGTCTCTAGTAGTAGAGAAGGGCTTTTGCAATATATCAGCCCAGTTACATTCTTTAAATTCACCCTCCCATTTTATGAGTGCAGATGGATACACTTTATTATCCTAAAGAATTTTTGAAACTTCTTTGTCCCTTTTTCTAATAATAAGCCATCCTTTATTGACAATTTCATTCTGAGAGACTAACAGGCAATTACATTTGATTTGATATTGTTTTATGGATTGTATCAGACCCATGTCGGTTAAAGAATCAATGCTGGTTAAGGTAGGATACCGAACATAGAACTCATCAAATGTCAGAAATGTACCATCAGCATTAATAAGGTCACCTATTTAATCTGTCAGATCTTGGTGTTTGGCGGAAAAAAGGAGGAAAATGAGGCATTTGCATTTAGACCGTGAACCGTACTCTTTGCTTTGTCTTGTGCTTTATTGTTATCATGTTGGGATGACTGTGTGCTTCATTACAAAACTGGCAACTGGCGGTGTTGTTTCAATTATTTGATTGCTGCGAGTCATGATCATCTTGGCGATATTATACCCAACCATTGCGATAATATTTAAGATTTTAAATCTGTTTACAAACTCCGAAATGTCTTGCTAGCACTCTTTAAAAAAAACACAACAACAACAACAACAAAACTTGCAAATCGAGGATCCAAGGTCAAGGCCGTTTGTCGTCGCCCTCCATCGTTTAATTTAAAAAAAAAAAAAATCAACGCTAGACGTGACTTGATGTTGGCAGGAAGGGACAGACAGATCAGCTATTGCAGGCTGTTGTCGTGACAACCGTTCCTACAATGATGGGGTTAATATTATTGTAGGATCGCAGAGACACACGGAAAAGCTCGATGACAGTCGAAGAAGGCACTAGAGAGGTTCACAGAGAGACGAGACTAAAAGTCACAGAGAGACTGTCACAGTCCTAATTACATGCAGGAGTAGGTCTGTGCACCGTACACTACAGCTGATAAGCATGTAAATGCAAAAGCACATACACACGCACGCACAATTAATAGCTGACTCAAGTTTCAGGAACACGTGTTCGCCCTCAGAGTTTTTCTTTTTTTTAATCTCGCTCTGCATGTGTGTGCGAGAGAGAAAGATTTTGTGTGTGTGTGTGTGTGTGTGAGAGTGTGTGTGTGTTACGAGAGTAGTGCACAACCTCAACGTTTGTCACAGCCACTTTCCCCACGTTCCCGCCGCACAAGTTGGCCCAAGATGTAGACTGGTATGAGAGCAGGGGGATGGTGCTGGTGTTGTGAAAAGGGTTGGAGGATAGGAGGGGCGTGCTGATGACGCGTCACCAGTGCCGACGCGTCTTCATGTAGGAGCGACGGGTATAATCAGCCTGCACGCCGCCAGACGTAGTGCAGCCAACCCTCCGCCGCAGTACATGCACGACGCTAACCCCGCGCTGGTGCCAACCCTCTCCACCCACCCACCCACTCTACACCCCTCACACTTTTGTGGGGGGGGGGGAGGGGAAGAGATCACTGGTACGTGTCTCGCTGTGCAAATGGCGTGACTCACGCGCACCGGGCGCGAAGAATCCTCGTCAGGAGGACACTTTTATGTAATCTCCGCTCGTGTGGGTAACGTTCGAGCTCCGTGCACACTTTGCGAAACAGCTGCACTGCAAGTCTGAGGGATCTTTTGATTGCAAACGACAGCTGCGTGGGACTGAGAAAGCACGATTGTGCACGGAACCTTCACGTTCACTTTTGACCAGCTTTGACAAGGGCTTTGACTTTTGAATCTCCGCATTCAACGTCGTGTATGTATTATGCACGCCAAGTTCGTGGACTGTCAGATTTTATTAACTCTTCGTGTGTATATGTGTGTGTGTGTGTGTGTGTGGTGGTTATGAGAAATCGTTGAGCACTGACGAACTTCAGTAGGAGTGTCCTTACAAATTTTCATCGACAGCTACGATGCTTGTTCAGAGCTGACGCATTCAACTGAAAGAAGACTACACTTCGTTCATTGTTCTCTTGATTTCCGAAGCATCGCCAAGCTTCATCCCCCTCCATGTAAACCGGATGTCACTTAACGAGTTTCAAAGAAGCCCGGCTTCGACGGAAAGGTAGGCGTGTGTTAGATGAATCATCGTGCTGTAAACAGCTGACACGGAAAATAAGGCCTTTTATTTATATACACGGGCAGCCTACAGGTGAGAAGGTAAGAGCTGCACCTCTTGCTAGTCAGAGCACTCAGCACCGAAACAACCTCCCCCTCGCAACAAAGGATCGCCGTCCATTGAGTCTCTCACTACTACGTCTTACGTCTCTCTCTCTCTACGGTCTCTGTACGTCACGTGAAGAGTGCAACACTCACGCCTCTAGTTTGAGTCAACTGCGCACCGAGTTTCGTACAAAACCAGCCGATGACTGGTACAACTGTTGCAGCCTGTTCCGGACAGCATCTCGTCTCAACCAAGGGGAAGCAGATTTTGCTTAGCTTGTGGAGCTTGAGCTCGTTTAAGTTGTGATGATCGTGATATTCAAGAGTGAATGGATTTTTTCGCAGTTTTTTGTTTTCACCCAAGAGGACCGGCCGTGGCCTTAAGACTTGTCAACAACAAACACCGGTGCATTGACATATTGAGGTAGGCAGGGTTTTAGGGTAGCGGTGTGTTATTGGGTAGCGGTGCTGCCCTTTCTAGTGTATTTGAATGACTGCCAGTGGTGTCTGCCCCTGTGTCCTAAGTGCCTAACGTGGTGATGTCACTGTACACAACTGGTACACAGCCCGCCTGTCAGGGAAAGGGGTCAGGTCGCGTACCTTAGTGGTAAGACGACCCCCCAAGTGACGCGGCAGTCAGTGTTGGATAACAGGACACAACAAAGGGCCACCGACCCCTGGAGCACCGCATTTACGACAGTCCCCGCCGGCGGTGTGGAGGTAGGCGTGTTATCTTTCCTAGCATTTTACTGTCTGTGCCTCCTTGGTCCTTTGAGGCGGTCGGATGCATGCCTACGACTTTTTTTGCAGCACTTTCCCTTTATCTTTATCTCAAGTCCTGCGATTCCAAAGTGACGGATGGTGGTAGTTACCAGACTTTTTCAACACACTTCCGCTATTCGTGTTGTGCTGACTGGGCCGGGGTAATCCTCGTGACACCTTATTAGTGAGGACTGCCAATGGTTTATTTATTTATTCTCAAGAGAGCGAGAGACGCATAAGAGATGTGTTACGGTACTTAATGTTGATGACATCTAGCCATGCATTCATATCTGCGACTGAAAATGAAGTTTGTTATCTGTCTAATTACCAGCAGACTGTTGAAAACTTGAAAGAGGATTAGGATATACCATCGGCTCGTTTCAGGTAGGGATTGAAGAGGACTGTGATGAGGTGGGGGAACTGCTGATGTTTTTACGCGACAGTTATTCCAGATGCTAAAAGACAATTTTGTTTGGAGGATTCATAAAGTGGATGGGGTTACATAGGATTTTTAACACAGAGCTATTTTATCAGGACCTCAGAATATGTAATATGTAATTATATGTTTGTGCTGAAATTTGAGATTATGTAACTTAAAATGATCTTTTCAGTATGTTTGCTTACATTCTTTGAAACTTATGATCACGCTTTTTTAAATGAGACACTTCACTGACTGTTTTGAAAAACTGTTTGTATTGAGGTACCTGAACAGAAAGCTTTTTTATTTGACTCGGAGCCATCTGACAGGACATGCATGTTGAACAGTTAAAAACTTTTTTTTGTAAGATAACATTTTATTTCCGTAATATCATAAAATTGCATGTCAGAGAAGTTGAAGTTAATACAACCATGTCATCTGAACAAATTGCATACAGCGCAGCCTCCTTCATTTACCATGCTTCCTGGATTAGAACAGTTAAAAGCTTTGTTAAATGCACTCTCGGAGTTCTTTTTGTCTATAAAAAAACGAAAATGTGTATGTTAATTATAAAGCCAAACCAAGACCGTTTCATGTCTAGATAGATGGACCATGCACTTCGTGGGAAGTGATGCTGCCACTCTTACCTCTCATTTCAGAGATCATCACCACTCGAGGTCGCGATGACAGGAACTTGGCTGGAGGTACTAGCAGGTATGCCAAGGTTAGCAAAGAAACACCATGCCATTCTCCCCATCTGTCACTGGCTCGCAGCTTAGCACATATTTCTAGTGGTACCTTGCAGTTTAGTGGTTGCATCATGGCAGAAAAAGCGTTCCGTGAAAAAAAAACCCAGTATCTGATGCATAGTAATTGCTGCTGTTGGCGTGTAGCCGGCGAGCACCTAGCGTGATAGGGAGGTGATGAAATACTTTAAGTGCTAGGGGATTAACTGTTAGCTGGCAAAGGGCAATATTTTTACATAAGTGGCGCTAGCGCTGTCACCTATAGCTAGGACTTCCATTGGCATGCAAGCAGCGCGCAAAGAGCGCGCGAGAGAGGTGTCACGTGACTGTGTTCATTCTGGGAACACATTTCTCACGAAGAGCTTGTGTTTTGTTTGTCCCCCCGCAGACTGACCGCGACAACGCCGTAGTAATGGACGCGAGGATGGCGGCCGCACTGGCCAAGGACACTGGATGTTCCGAACTCCAGCCGTTGAATACCGCGGACCCAATTGAGTTGTCCAACGCCTGTCGTGCCTTCTACCAGACCCGCCTGCAGACGGCGCGCTCCTTGAAGGAGAGGTGGGGCACCGGTACTTACATCAACACCAACAACAACCACCGCCATGGCCAGGGCGACCGCAGTGACACCGCCAGCAGATCCAAGAAAAAGAGCTCCATCGACGTTGCCATAGAGACCCTGAGGAAAGAAATGGTAGGTCATTCTTTGTTTCTCTCTTAATCTCTCTCTCGCTCATTCTCTCTCTTAATCTTTCTGTAGTTTTTTTCTTTCTCAGTCTCTCACTCACCCTTTCACTCTCTCGTAATCTCAGTCTCTTTTTTTTTCTTTCTTCTTTGTCAACATCAGTCTCTTGGTTACTCTCTATCCTTCTTTCTTAAGTTTAGTCTTTTCGCGCTTTCTCTCTCAATATTTCTCTTAATCTCAGTCTCACGTCGCCACTATCATTCACTCCCGTTCTCTCTCTCTCTTCCTCCCTCCCATGCATAGATTTACATATATATTATGTCTTCTTGTGTGCTCGTGCACAACGCACGCGAAGATATGAACGCGCATGTATTTCGAATCCCTTTAATTTCCTCAACCCTCTTTTTGTCGTTACCTCACTCGTTAATCCGCATTTTCTTTGTTCTTTCTCATTCTTTTCTCCTTTTGTGACTTCTTTTCTTAGTTCAGCTCATCGCCATGTCATGAATCTTCTTTTAAGGATATAATAAAGCACAGTTATCACCGTCCTTTGGGCAATGTACTAAAACCTTAAAGATCCCGTACAGCAGATGGAATAGAACAGCGAGGTCGACCCGTCTGAACATCCTGTCAGCAGGAGCTTTAAACTCTACAACCCCGCCCCCTGCCGGTCTGCCTTTCTCCTAGTTCAACACAAAACTGGAATGTCGAATTAGACCTGGGCTGTAATTGCAGTTTTCATTCATGTAAAGAACATGGTGAAGACGATGAAAGTGCCTGGATGCTAGAATTTTGGCTAACAAACTGTTCTTTCTGGCGCGGTTGTCTTACTGGGCAGACTTATTATGTAGACCCCAGCTTGTCTGGAAGGGAGCGAAATGTGGGGTACAGGGTACAGCGGGAGACAGGGTGCTCGCTCTAGATGCGCGTACCATCTACAGTCGGAATGTCTGTACTACACGCCCCTCCTGCTTCCGGTGTGTTGGTAGGAGAGCCTTCCCCACCCCCTGCTTCCCCGAGATATCATCTCAGAGTGGCCGTTTCTTTGAGAAACATCTGATAGTAGCTACCTTTAGATAGAGTCCTCGCTCTAGATGCGCGCCCCACATACAGTCGGAATGTCTGTTAGTAGCTATTATGTTGAACACAATCTCCGGGTGGGTAGTGGGGCGACCTAATCTTCAACGAGTCGGTACCTCAAAAGGGTTGTTGCTGGCGTTTGCGTCAGATTTCGCTGTTCACTGACCATTCTCGTCGGACATAGTAAAATCGAGGAATTTCCCGCTTTACGAACAACTTCAGTGAATGACGAACTCAGATAAGTCATACATACAACCACAGTGAAGACTAGCCATGTTTAAATATCAGGTAGTGGACAGGTGTGTCTCACTGGTCTCCACAATCTCTCTCTCTGTCCACAGTCGTAGGGGGCCAGCAACAGCGAAGAGTCTATGACTACCCCAACATGCTGTTAATTGCCTCCAGTAGTTCAGTCTTGAAATTCTTGAACAGAATATGGCTATTTCTCAATCATTGTAAAACTAACCTGATGATCTTACTTAAAGAATTCGGCTATTTTTCAGTTATTCTAAAACTAACCCCCTAGTGTAAACACATTCATATCATTGGTGGGTGGCCTCATGTGAAGCTAGTATCGATGTTTTCAATGTGTAAGTGATCATGGTCAGACTAAAAAGAAGAAAAACACTTATCCTCATACTTCCTCGATTCCAGAATTGACAACTGAATGCTGCCAGCATTTATCATGTATGTGTGTTATTTGTGTAAAGCACTTTGAGTTCACCTTAATGGTGGGGAGAGGACTGTAGAAATAATCATCATTATTCGCTTAGCATGGAATGGTCTAATAAGAACAGAGCACTGTGTACATTTGACTGGCCGTTTATCTGTCACTGGAACAATTGTCTTGAGAAGATTAAATTAATATATCCTCATATATTCTTTACGTTTCATGCTGGCACACCCACGCGCGCGCACACACACACACACACAAGTCCTCGCTCCTGTCTAGCCCAGCCCCGGTTGCCATCAAGAAGGCGAAACTCAATGTTCCTGAGACCGGAAGGCATCGGAAGCAGAACGATTGGAGCCACGTGACCACTGACTGCAGGTAGTGGACATTACAGTTCACGCTGTGCCATGCGCAGACGGAACACGTGGGTCCACTTAGTCCGAGGAGCCGGGCAAAGCACACAGTCCGTGTACAATTAAGTGCCATCGGGTTGTGGAGGATGTGTTTAGGGTTGAGGCGTGGGGCTTCCTAGTCTTTCCCAGAAATATGGAGGAAACCCCAAACAGACGGGAAGGTAGAGGAAGCAGAGACAGGTGAAGAGGAAGGCGATGGAGTAGGTCTGTGAGCTGTGTTCAGTGTCGGCGCGTGAAGTAAAGGGACTAATATGATGTCTTGATATTGACTCCATTCATCCACCCACCCCCGAAAAAAGATGCATGCTATGCACGACAAACAACTACAAACATGCATGCTAAAAAATAAAACAACATAGATGCATGCTAAAAGCATCAACACCAAACAAGATCCATGTTAAAAACAAAACTACAACAACGATGCATGCTGAAAAAAACAACAGAATGCATGCTAAGACAACAACAAAGAAAAAAAACCAGAAGAAACGAAAATTCACAATCATGCGTCTTAATTTTTTTTTCAACCGCGCCCCTCGACAAGGACTATGTTAATTAGGCGGGAGCAGGAGAGGGCGGGGTGGGCTGGGGAGTGGGGGTAGCTGGCAGTAACATGATCGAGTGGTCTGAGTGGCTCATGCTGTCCGCCAGACGCTTGTGAGGATTGTACGCCAGCACGTGCACACTGGTCGGCTCTAGACCAACTGCATCGGCATTTTTTTTTTCCAAAGGCAAAACCGATCCAGATAACTGCAAACAGAAATTTCCTACATTGAATTCGTAGCAGTAAATGAATTCCTAAGAGCCAGTTCTTGTCACTGAAATGACTGCATCTTAGATCTCTCCCCCCCTACCTTTCGGTCTGTTTCTCTGTCCCCACCCGCCCCATTCTCTCTTCAAGCTCTAACATCCCCTCTCTTTCTGTAAATCTGTATGAGTGAGAAAAAGAGAATCCAGCGAAAAGGAACTAAAGACTGAGAGAGAGAGAGAGAGAGAGAGAGTCATCTGAATGTTATTAGAGAGAGACTGAGAGGATGTGGCGAGACATCTGGCCCCGTATGCATGTAAATCGAATAAGGACTCGCGCGAATAGCTGCTTTTCGCGAAAAGCTATTCGAGACTTATACGTGCATAGGGCCTATCGTGATTCCGTATGCACAAAGCTCTATTCGGTCTCAAATAGCTTTACGCGAGTAGTAGAGGGGAGAACCGTTGCTATTTTTAGAAGCAAGCGAAAACAAGATGTTTCGGTGACGGTAAAGGAAACTACTTCATATAATATAGCATCGTTTTTTCGTTTGTTTGTTTGTTTGTTTGTTTTTTTGAGCTGTCATCGGCCAAACTCGCCACTATCGCCCAAAATAGGCAAGAGTGGTGGGCCCTGTCAGCTCCCGTGTCTAACAATGTGCTCCCCGAAAACACAGGGCAAGGCAGGGTCAGCAGACATTGGTTACAGTCAACTTACTGAACTGCTACAAAATAAGCGTGCGTGTAAAGCTAACTTCAGCCAGTCTGGAGTTACAATATTGCTGGAGGAAATCTCTCTCGAGCACCGATTTTTATTTGGGAGGTGTTTAAACTGTTCCTAGCACAGACAGACAAGTTTGTATCACGTTTGACATTCCGTAGGTGCGATGTACGGTATGTACCTGTCTTTTTGTCAAGTCCGCACGAGCTTGGTTCGGCAATGAAATTTCATGTGGTGCTCGCCGAAACAAAGCGTCGGTGACTCTCACCACAGTGCGGCTGACAGTTGACTGGCTTACTCCAATTAATTCGCAACACACACCCTGAAAACTTGATGTAGCAAAATATCGCAGAGTTACAAGGACGTGTAACAATGGTGGTAGGGCACCTTTGCAATTGGTGACAGCAATCTCGCATGCCACATCATCGGTCAGTGCCAAAATGTTTTCTCATGGAAAACAAAATGTGTGATATAATTCTACATCATCAAATACTTCAAACGGATGCGATCTGTCTTGAAACACCTGATTTCTTCGCATCAATCGGCGTTCTCGCCACTGAAAAACAATGAGGGCCGCCATTTTTCTGCCTGAATAGCGAGTTATACAGCCCCGAGAGGTCGAATAACTTTATACGCGGTCCGCCAGGCCGGAAAGCCTTTCCGGGCTCCCATGCATACGGATTTTTCACTGCTATTCACCCTAATAGGCGCTATTCTTGAATAAGGCCCTTTTCCGGGCTACATGGATACGGGGCCTTGCGGATAGGCGCTGAGGAGATTTTAAAATTTCTAATACAGTAGACGTGCTAGGGTGAGACCGACCGCTCCTCCCACATCTTCTTCCCCTTGGCTTTAGACTCGGGAACACAAACACACTTCAACTTCTCCCCGTTAGTCTAACGGTCACTCACAAACATAACTGCGCAAGTTCTCTACGGCTCACCTCCCCGGTACCCGCTTAAACTACCCAGTCCGGCCAGACTGACCGCACCTCTCTCTCTCTCTCTGGATCCGAACACTTGGCATGGCAGACGGTCTGGGCTTTTTCAGAGGCGAGGAAAAAACAAAGGAAATGAAAAGCATTCCTCGCTGGCCGAGCTGCATTTCCACCAGGTACTCCAGGGCGCAGGCGAAAAATGCAAATGTCAGGTCCTGTCGACCCTTGTTGAGTCAGGTGTTGCTAGTGTCCGGCCGTCCAACCGACCTGTTGTTTTGTCGCGACCCTTGACACTTGACCTTTGTAGCAGGCACTGGTATGTACAGCCCCTTAACTCAGATGTACTCATGTACAGTGTACAGATGTGAAGTGTCCACACTGACTTTTTAACAGTATATGAAGAGAGTGAAGAACTGATGGATGACTGTGTAGCTGTTTACTGAGGAAACATGCCGGTCGCTAATTTATTTAACATGTTCGTGCGGTGACTGAGCAAACAGGTCTGTTAAGGTATTTTTTGAATCGTCAAAGTGGTCTTAATTAGATTACCAGAATAATTAGAAGTTAAACGCGTTTGTGTATAAACATCGGACACATAGACGACAACATGAGGGAGACATGTTTAAAACAGTATGGACATGGCCGGCCAGTTAGAAACTCACAAGCTATGGCTGTAAAATGTAGAAAATGATCAAAAATAGCTAGAAAAATAAATTCTCAGGAAAAAAAACTGAAATTTTGCTGAAACGATATTAAAAAAATAGCTAATAGTGGTAATAAAGCTAGTAACAGTAACACCAAAACACACAATTAAACAACAATAAATACACAAAGCAAATAAAACAATAAACACAAAACAATAAAATGAAACAAATAATAAACAGACAAAATTTAACACCAATAAATACGAAACAATCAATACAACACAATAAAATGAAACAATAAACAAAAGAAATAAACACAAAACAATAAAATAAAACAGCTAATAAAATGGAAAGATGTTTTGAGCATATTTAGTAAAAATGTCAACAAGAAACTAGGGAGACTTGAAGTGAAGGGGAGGGAGGAGCTGTCAGCAGCCCACGTGATGTAATTATGGATGGACTCACTGTGTTGTCGGTTTTCTCAAGTCAGCGAGACCTGCTTTAATCACCACATGGGGGTGGTTGCGTCTGCAGGAGGGGGAGGGAGTTGGGGAGGGCGGCGATGTAGAAGTGGAGGGCATTGTTCAGAGAGGGGGTGGGTGGGAAGGTGCTGCTGCATGACTCGCTGGCTGTCCACGTGTGAACCGAGATGAGATTTCACAGAGTGGACGCAGGGAGTGATCGACTTTTTTCGGATGTCTGCTTCCTGTCTACGTGCGTCGGTGAGCATGCTTGGATAACGTACGCACTCATCCCATCTGCGCGCTCACACACACACACACACACATGCACACACTCAGGAGCACAAGAAGACTGTGTGTGGATGGGTGGAGGAGGAGGTAGGCACTGTCCAAGACGTGAGTCATTCCGCGAACAAAGAAAGAAGTTCTGTCCGTTTCTTTTGTCTTCACGAGGGACACGTTGATTACGTCACTGGGGCTGCCTGGCGGCGTCACGTGACCTTACTTTGTGTTCAAGCTTTTCTGACCTAATCTGTAGTTGTAAAATAAGTTTTTGTTTTTAGTCAACATGGAGATCGCTGCTGAACTTGAACTTGTACAAACCATGTGTGTGTGTGTGTGTGTGTGTGTGTGTGTGTGTGTGTGTGTGTGTGTGTGTGTGTGTGTGTGTGTGTGTGTTGATATTATAATGTTTCCAATATTTCAAAGTCCCCAGAAAGGGAGCGGTGTGTTAGCGTGGGTGAGAGAGAGATTTTAAAGTCAGGACGGAAAGAATTAAGGGCTTATCGTCCAAGGTCGCACTAGAGGTCTTCGCAAACGCTTGTCGAGAAACTTTATAACTGGGCAAACATGTTCTTATCCTTCGATACTCATATGAAGCCACGAGAGCCTCTTCTTTTATCCAAGTCTCACAGGAATGCGTTCTAACAAACCGCAATGAACTTCTTCTGCAGATGTAACTGAGAGAAGCTTAACTGAATGTTGCTGAACATGTTTGTTTTTAACTACACTTCGCAATCGTTAATTCTAGTTCTACTATTTTCTCTCGCCAATAAACCTTGACCCTTCCTTTACCCGACAAAAATAGAAATATCAAAGCATGGCGCTACTAACATGAACTGCGTAATGAAACTATCCTCATTACCAGTGTGCTGTTAACCACTGGTCAGTTGATGTGAAATTGGCTGGCAGTGACTGTCAGAGTTGTTTGTGCGTATAGCTTGGTTATCTTAATTATTAATTAATATTCTCCACTTTTTTATGAAACTTACTAATGCAGCGCTTTTATATAGCACCTTTTGAGAGATGCTGGAGTCGGGACTTAAAGCGCCTTACATACATACATACATACATACATACATACATACATACATACATACATACATACATACACCTTCTTTCAGGCGTAGATATCAAATGCACAGAAATACATCAGAACCGAGATACGAACCAACGACATCCTTTCATCCTTTCTCTTTGTCGTGGTGACAAGTACTTTGGTGACTGCGACATGAACCTTGCAGCAGTTTATGGTGGGCTTATTTTTCGAAATACTAACAAAGGTAGATATCTACTTATAAGGACGCTTGCAGATGTCTGTAGACACATGGTTACTTGTAAATGGTTTCCTTGGTGTCTGTGAGCAGCCACCATCAATGAAACTGATGGTGTACAGTACCTGATGTACTTGCTGGCTTCAGACAGCGCAGATCACTTCTTACTTTTGTTGACACGACGAACTCGCTGTAGTGACAATAACATCGTGAATCCATTAACAAACTGTAGTGACCCCGCCACTGTGACCTCAGTTACAACACGACAGTTGCCGTATCATTGTAAAGTCGTAATGTTGTATTTACATGTCATTGTAAAGTCGTAATGTTGTATTTACATGTCATTGTAAAGTCGTAATGTTGTATTTACATGTCATTGTAAAGTCGTAATGTTGTATTTACATGTCATTGTAAAGTCGTAATGTTGTATTTACATGTCATTGTAAAGTCGTAATGTTGTATTTACATGTCATTGTAAAGTCGTAATGTATTTACATGTCATTGTCAAGTCGTAATGTTGTATTTACATGTCATTGTCAAGTCGTAATGTATTTACATGTCATTGTCAAGTCGTAATGTTGTATTTACATGTCATTGTAAAGTCGTAATGTTGTATTTACATGTCATTGTAAAGTCGTAATGTTGTATTTACATGTCATTGTAAAGTCGTAATGTTGTATTTACATGTCATTGTAAAGTCGTAATGTATTTACATGTCATTGTCAAGTCGTAATGTTGTATTTACATGTCATTGTCAAGTCGTAATGTATTTACATGTCATTGTCAAGTCGTAATGTTGTATTTACATGTCATTGTAAAGTCGTAATGTTGTATTTACATGTCATTGTAAAGTCGTAATGTTGTATTTACATGTCATTGTAAAGTCGTAATGTTGTATTTACATGTCATTGTAAAGTCGTAATGTATTTACATGTCATTGTCAAGTCGTAATGTTGTATTTACATGTCATTGTCAAGTCGTAATGTATTTACATGTCATTGTCAAGTCGTAATGTTGTATTTACATGTCATTGTCAAGTCGTAATGTTGTAGTTACATGTCATTGTAAAGTCGTAATGTTGTATTTACATGTCATTGTCAAGTCGTAATGTATTTACATGTCATTGTAAAGTCGTAATGTTGTATTTACATGTCATTGTAAAGTCGTAATGTTGTATTTACATGTCATTGTCAAGTCGTAATGTATTTACATGTCATTGTAAAGTCGTAATGTATTTACATGTCATTGTAAAGTCGTAATGTATTTGCATATAATTGTGTGACGGAAGTCATAGCACAAACTTTTTTTTTTAATGTGAAGCCTTCGTGATTTTGGATTGCACGATGTAGTCACAGCAATAATGCCATGTCACGACAGAAAAACTAAAAAAAAAAAAAATAAATCGAAACAGGAAAATTAAAAACTGTTTTGAGGATAATTTCAAGATGAATCTTATTAAACCCACCCGCAAAATACACACATCTCCACCCCCCCCTCAAAAAAAAAGAAAAAAAAAGAAAACGGCGATAGGCGGTTTTTTTTTTCTTTGCAGAAAAGATCGCCGAGACCAGACGCCCTGTTGACTAAACGTATGTGTGATAAGGCTACCGAAATATGAGCTCAGGCAATATTTACTTACCTCTTGTGTTTCAAGGCGTGGTGACAAGCGCTTGCTGTGTGAAATAGTTAAAACAACAAGGAAACCTTGGGGTTGCTAAGACTGTGATTACGAGCAACTGGGAGGAGAAGTGTCAGGAGGGATGCAAGCAGCCTCAGTGTGTGTCCCAGGGCACTAACTGTGCGTCTTGCTCAGGTTGTATTTGAAATGCGAGTAATGAGTAAATGAGTTATCGCACGTGGATTCTCGGCGACTGTTTGTTCAAAGTATATTCTCTCCTCTGCGCATGTTTTTTTTCTCCATCTATGTATGTGTGAAAGAGAGAGAGAGAGAGAAAGGTGGGAGGAAAGAGATAGGCTCTGTTTGTTTTGATTTCTTTCTTTCATGCTTTTGTGTATTATTTATTTCAGTCTTCCACGTGTACTTGTTTTTCTTGCTGTCCATTAACCCACCATTACTTTCTGTTTTGATGAAGATCAGTTGCTAAAGTTGAACCTTTACGGTTGACACCGTTCGATCACTTTCCGAATCTTACAACAGGAAACAAAATGCCATCTATGTAGAAATTCTCGGGTGAATTGTGTGTACATCAAGTTCTCCAGATGGGTGGTGAAACGGGGTGACCGGATGATCTCAGCACTTTGATGCAACCGACTGAGCACCACTGACAGAACCGCATGAGGAGATTATTGGCGCCGAGCGGACATCTCTCCCTCTGATATCATTCAGCCAGCGGGCAAATATTAATTAGTGACGTACATGAGGGAACAAGAATGCTGAAAGCTCCGGCAGTGATCTCAGAGCTGTGTGGTCGCCGTGCAGAGAACAAACAAGGCGGAACAAGAGGACATGTTTATGGACAATCGACAGAGTTTGGGAAGAGGGCGCTCATTTGTTTTGTAGCAAAGAGCGGATGGACTCCATATTTCTCGAGCAGGATGCAGCGCCGACTGAACTTTTACAAAAAAACGGGAACAAAGAGAGCATTGTCTGCTTAAGTTGTAATAAACTGTGTGTAGACAATGGGGCAACGAACAGTTAATAAGAAAAGGATGAGGTGAATGCTCTTCCTTCCTTTGTGTGCAGAGCAGGCAAAACTAACCGGAAACGGGGGTCAGGTGGGCTCCGTTTTCTCGTAAAAGCAGCAGAGAGTGAGAGAGAGAGAGAGGAAGAGAATGTCTGTAAAACAAAAGTTGAGTTAAGACTGGGTGCTGGCACCAGTCCCACTGTTTATGGTCCTTCGACTAATTTTTATGAGACTGACAGACATGGGAAGGAAGAGGGGAGCTGTGGTTGTGTGGTGCATCTCGCTATGGTGTTACCTGGTGCACCTGCTGACTCTTATGTCGATAGCGACAACACACGCACCAGGCACACACTGACATGCGCAGGCGAGCATGCATGCATCGACACACACACACACACACATACACACACTTTCGTTCACAGCTTACACAGACGCGCACAATGACACAAGCAAGTATGCAGGTAGTTATACATGTAGAGAGAGAGAGAGAGAGGGGAGCAGCGACAACGACAACAAATATAAAGATCATTATCACCATAAATATGAACTAAAAGGTTTTAAAACGTTTAAGATCCTCAGTCTTCATGTGTTCTTAGTGAACCAGGGAAGAAGGGATCAGCATTTTATTTTTGGTTGAACTTTGCGAATTCTTTTCGCAGAGAGGAAGCGTTCTTGTTACTGGGTCACTTGAACGCTGAGTCTTCCGGGTAGACTGGAGTTTTTTTTGTTTTTTGGGGGGGGGGGTCTTTTTTTATTATTTCAAACCATCCCTACAGTCTTAGACAACTGTCTAAATTTAGCTCCAAGTACATTTTTCACTCCTTTTCCTCGCGCCGACTGTAGCGGTAGGAAGTTAGCGGCGATCGCTACATCAGCTCCATGTGCCGGCCTCTAGTCGCCGCGTCCTGGGGGGTTGGGGATGGAGGTGAGGGCGCGGGAGGAACGGTGCCGGCAGGTTGGTGCTGAGGGATGCTCAGGGGCTCGTCACAAGACGTGGCTTGTGTTCCAACGCGCCTCGTGCATCTCGCGCAACGCTCGTGTGACGTGTCAGTAATCGGAATGCTTCCTGGCTTCTCTCTTTTTATTATTACTTAAAAAAAAAGCTGTACGTTGCGCTGAGCATCCGCTCCTCTCGCTCCTCCGCTTCTAAAAATTTCCTCCCACTTTTTAGCATAAGTTACTTGGGGAAAAAATCTTACCTTACCGCTATGTAGGCTTCCTTGGTGGTCTACCCCTGTGTACCTTAACGCTTTACGTTTGCTGCAAAGCTGTGGTCGACAGACAAGGGAAGGGCTGTCAGACGAGCGAGCTCCTCTTTTTTCGGTGTTTAAAGCGTTTCTTCATTCCTGTGATCATGGAAAGTTCAATCAATCCGTTTCTTCATTCCTGAGATCATGAAAGGATCAATCAATCAATCAATCAATCAATCAATCAATCAATCAATCAATCGTCTGATCCTGATTGACCTGTAACTGGGTTTTAGGCTGGACATAAATACTAGCCGGCCATTCTTATAAAAACGATGTGCAATTATTGTAAATGTTAGGTTTCTGGAGCAGGATAGTTTTTTTTCAAACAACTGTAAGAAGTTATGTTCTATTTTTAACACGTGTTTCATTTTTTTTATGGGGTGGAAACAATCTGGCTTTTTGTGTTCTCACATTCATTTACAATATTGCAGACAGAGAAGGAACGAGGAAGAGATTCGAGGAAACAGTTGATCCTTCTCCACCTCCACATAAGATAAGAGATAAATGTAGTTGACAAGTCAGACAGAAGTGCATGCTTATTACCTTCATCTGACGGGAGCAGTTCTCTCTCATGTCGCCTGGTTGCGCAGCCTAGCGTGCAAACCTTACAGCCACTGTTACATCGCTGCGTATCTCTGGCGTGTGAAACACTGCGGCATTGTAGGAAACAAGAGAGCTGATTGTTCTGCCAACAGTTGCAGGTTTTATGCCCTTCTTGATCTCTTTCATCGCATTCCTCGCTATTGGTGATGCAAATTTTTTTATCTGAAGAGCTAAAACGAGCGAACTTATGTTTTCACGAGACAGAGTATCGCACAGAAACCTTAGTATTCAATCTTGTGGCCGTTTTTTTTCTCTCTCAACCTGGTTGGCGCCTTCCTCACCGGCGCCATCTTTCATAACTTCTCCACCTTATCACAGCTGGCCAATATATTGCAACAGCGGTCCATTTTGCTGCTCGGGATTTCCCAGAATATATTTATCACCGATGATAATTACAACGATAACATAAGTTTATATGTGTGGTCTGTCGTTGAAAGAAATATTTGAAATTTCTCAGGAACTTGCGCTTACTCTCATATATCGGCGATGTCAGACATTTTGCAGACTTTGCTACCCGATTTTCTGAAACCTTGATAATAGAGGTAACAGGTGGTATGTATCAGGATTTATGCATTTCTAAACATCTGCGGTTAATCTCTACCTGGTTTGTACCGTTAACCACTCCGATCTTAAAAAAGAAACATTGTGGATTTCATCGTCGTCGCTGTCAGATACGTTTTCAGCTGCATTGAGAGTCCTAACAAGATGCATTTTGAAATGTCTCCTTGCGTAAGTTTTTTTTGTGAAATTAAAGTGAAGAACGCCACTTTATACGAAGCCCTTTGTATCTATTTTTCTTAGATTTATATCATGTTGATATGATTCAGCGTTTCATCATTACTAGTAAAAAGCTGAAGCAATCTCTTGCAGCACGATTTGTCTCAAGTACAATAGTTGGGAAGTTGGTTTCTTATAACTTCCTCATTGAAATGATCCATCCTGTCAAGTCGAGAGAGAGAGAAAAAAAAATTGTGACAAGAAACCGATGAAATAATAAAAAGAGAAATATATAATGCTGTTTTTGCAATTCTGTCCTGTGAACACGTAAGTGAAAATTAATCTCTTTCTGTCGTCGCAGATGTCCTTTAGCTGTTAGTCACTTAACTGATCAGGTTTCCACAGCCTTAACAGTACAATATCGTGAAAGTCAAACCTACTGCAAGCCTGTTATTTTCGACAAGTCAAACATTGAACCCATTCAAAAAGTAAGACCGTATTTATGCTCTCCTTGACATTGTTACGTGGTTTTTTTTTCTTTTTTAGCATTTTGTAGAGGTTACATTTCGTTTGACCCACAAGACGAATGTGCACTCGCTTTGTCAGGAGAGACAAGTGCGTGACCTGTAAGTGTGGAGGGGAGGAGATTGCTGCTCATGGCCTTTGTAAGGACATCCGTCTTCAACGGACGACTCTAGAGAGCTTGGGGGAGGGGGGGCGAGGTCGCGGATTGCAGCTGCCAACCATTTATTTTTCTTAGTTTGTGTACAGGCAAAAGTTTCTCTATATCATAAAATCTTTAATTATGATTCTGCAATTTTTTTTACTTCTTTCGCCTTGATGCTTGAGGATCAATATATGGTGTTCCTATTGGTGAACAATTGTTCCTCCATCCCGCACGAGATGACAGGAAAAGATAGCTGCCTAGACCTCGCACGCAGTCTTACGCAACGATTGTTTACTTTTGACATCGTAGGTTATTAGTGTGTGCACACGTCTCTCGCGGCTGCTGGTATGATAACCTTTGACCTCTGGGTCGTTAGTTAACCGGAAACATTTTGCGAAAAGGTTGTTATCGCATGCGTACGCACGACAATAGTCCCTCGTGCGGCCTTGTAAAGTCTTCTGAGAGATTGTGTGTGTGTGTGTGTGTGTAATGCATTCTGTACCGATTCGCTCTCTCTCTCTCTCTATATATATATATATGAGCAATACAAATCGTTCGTTCTCTCTTTTCTTACCCCTAACCCCAGGGTCGTTGTTTTTACCCATTTCACTGTCAGCTGACACAATCACTCTTTCTTGTGACCTTTGACCGACTACCCCACTAGTTTGTTGTCACCCCACGTCGGCGCGAAGAAGATTGAGCTGTGCGAGCTG
Source organism: Marisa cornuarietis (assembly GCA_004794655.1). NCBI lineage: Eukaryota > Metazoa > Mollusca > Gastropoda > Architaenioglossa > Ampullariidae > Marisa > Marisa cornuarietis. The sequence goes on along the minus strand of SMMW01000576.1, from coordinate 4,441,626 downwards.
TGAGTATGGTCTGCACACGACACGTCACGCTTGTCCAACTTAATTTGGGACCCAGGTCACGTGCCTCATACTCAGTTATGGGGAGGAGTGCAGCTGTACAGGGTACCCTTCCTCTGTTCGTTACTTGCACTTTTAGTTTTTAAATTATTGGAACTCACCTCGATCCCTTCTCTGTCTCTCTTAAACTATTTTTTTTCTCTCTCTCATGCACACGTAGACTCACACACACACACACACACACACACACACACACACACACACACACACACACACACGATAAATTTACTTATTGTCTAAGGTTTGCCTTTATCCGTCCATGAAAACAAAAACTTTGCGCACACGCAGGTTGAAGTTTACTCTCAGCACACTTGTCCAATTTGTCCGGAGATTGCCCATAATTAAAGTCTGGTAAAAATGATCTTCGGTCTGGTTTATTGGCTCATAAACTTCAAGATCGTCTTGCTCGAGTATTTGCATGCCCATCTTTAAACAGAAATACTGGGAGAGTCAATCCAGTTTCGGAAAGTTGAGGCCTCTTTTGCATACATACTCATATAAAACACATTTTTTTATCTCTGACCCCCTATCCCCAGTCTCTTCTTTTTTTATAGCAAGAGCTGATTGCTGATATCTAAGGTAGGAGTGTAATGAAGGATCTATTAATAGATTTGAAGCCGCTGGACTTTCCTGCCTAAAAATCAAGCCATCAATGATCCGCCCTCAATACCTTTTGGGGGGTTTTAATCTTTGGTACTTTTCGTTGCAGACGTCGTTGATGGAGCAGGACTTGTCACTGATGAAGCAGCTGCTGACATTGAACGAGGAGATCGAAGAGCTCAAGTGGCGGAGGAAGTACTGCTGGTCCCGCAGCTCTGTGCTCACCTCATCCGGTGACGTCGACCTCGGCAGCGCCACGGACTTCACCGAGTCGGAAACGTCACTCGGGTGGCGCGCGGAGAGCGGAGAGTTTCCCGGCAAGTACCCCGGGCCCTCCAGCCTGTCCCTGCAGCTGGAGGTGGGCAGGCTGTCTGTGTACGACGAGGAAGACCCCATGGGAACGTTCAACCGCAAGTGCACCCGCAAGGGTTCCGTTCGGAAGTCGGTGGCCTCCTCCGGTCACAGCCGGCAAGAACCGAAGCTAGAGGCGAAGAAAGGTGACTTCGGCGAACGTGAGTCGTTCGATTCCGGTATTCACGAAGGCTTTACCGAGGGCCACACGAACTCGGCAACGGAAGTGACGCATCTGTAGCACGATTGTTTGTTTACACGTCTCATAATGGATTGCAGCTGATTTGTACGCCACGAGAATGAAGCCCAGTCCCCTGGTGGAGGTGGGTAGGGTGGCGGCATCTAACTCGATTGACTGCGGTAGGGGTGACGAGTATTCCAATTCCTTGTATCTTGTCGAAGACTTAATAACGTATAATAAACTTGGAAATAAGCTCGTTTCGATTTAGAAGATTTCGACTAGGTCATGTGTTATCAATGATCGGTATGATATTTAAGAAACGGACTGAGACGAAATGACTTCAGCAGACTTTTCATGTTTCTTTTCTGAACTCGTATAAAGACAACTACAGAAATTTTAGCCGATACAGATAACAGTGGTCACTGTAAAACTTGATAACCGTTTGTAGCTATGAATTAGCCTGGCCTCATAGTTCATGACTGTTTTCTTTACACTGAGGTTAAACGGGAAATTTTTAGATTTTCAGAAATTGTAATCTGTTCTGATTCATTAACAAACGAACAGCGATGGTCTGTGTAAGCATGTTCTCATAGGTAAAGGTGGCTTCACAAAGGATTGTTGACGTCCGATCAAAACAGGGCTAGAGCTGTGTGCTTCCAACTCCGATTGAGAAAAATATAATTATTGATAACTTTTTATTTTGGATTCACGCCATGTGCGCTGTTATGAAAATTCCTTACGCCGAGCTAGTCATTTACTTTTAATCTTTAATGTCTGGCAGACGTGAAAACTGGACTCAGCGCTTTACAAGGGATTTAGTTTTGTCCCTTTTTATCTTGAGTCTGTGCTTGTGTATGTGCAAGTGCTTGTGTGTGTGCGTGTGTGCGCGCGCGCATGTGTTCATTCGTGTACGTGGGTGTACGCTCGTCTCTGTGTTTATGTCTGTGTGTGTGTGTGTGTTCGTATTATGTGTGCGTCTCTTGCATGTGTGTGTGTGTGTGTGTGTGTGTGTTGTGTGTTGTGTGTGTGTGCATGGAGGTGTTTAGGACACATTGTACTGTCATCATTTAATGTCCGCTTTCATCTCAGGCAAATTTGTCGTAAAGACTGAACAGTGTTGGAAATCCGGGTAGTAGGAGGGGGAGTAGCTCCAGTATCATCCAGTGCAGAAGTCAAAAGTCAGGCCTGCCTAAAGAAAAGCCCAGACCCTATTTTCTTGGCAAATAAAACCTGTATACCTGTACAGGTGTGATCGGCAGGTCAGGGACAAATGCTGCCAATAAAGTCCCAGACTACTCCACTTTGTCTCCCCTTACCAATCGGTCCTGTCACGATTACAGAGAGGATTACCTGTCCTGGGTTGACAGTTTGTCTCGTACACTCTGTTCTTTCTCAGCATGTGACATCTGATTACAGGGCTGGCTGATTTGCCGTGATAATATAGTCTTAACTGCTGGCTCGGCATGAAACACCAGTCGCCCTTAACATGACAGTATATCTGTCTAACATGTCGTCTTCATGTTTTAATTCTGTCAACACCAGGAACTGCATCCAGTGTATCTCAGGATTAGGCTGGAGACAGCCATCAGATTAAGAGAGCCATGCACCCTATGCTGCATGAAGTAATAATTATTATAATGTAATAATTGTCATGATATAATATTTATTAAGATGTAATTGTTAAAAGGAGTACGGTGAGTCAAGGAGACCAAAACATTAATTTTTCTTTTTCTGAACTTCGAGTTGAAAGATGAGTATTTACCTATTGCATGTTATCATTTATTATCATTTCATCGTTCGCATCGTTGTGTTAATAACAAACGTGGAAAGTCTCACCATACTTTGTCCTTTTTTATAGTTTATTGAAATATTTCTGGTTTGAATGAGGGGTGGGTGTAGACAAATGATTAAAAATAATGAATGAATGAAAAAATGTGTGTTGTGCAAAGTACACTGGTTTGCTATGGCAACATATCGTCAGCTGGAAAGCAGATCTGAAACTGTACATATGATAATTTTGTGTACATGTCTACTTTTCAACGTTTCCTTGGAACCAGTCATTATGAAGATGAACCAGGCACAATGATTATCATTGACCCAGTCAGTCAGGCTGTTGGTGTCACACTTTGCACCGACTTATTTTCCTGAAAATTTGGGAAAGATTCTCTGTGTACTTTTTTGTTGTTCGGATTTAGTGTTCAGTACTGTCATTGGTTGTTTTTTTCTTTGTTTGCTTACAATATGTTTGGATATCGAAACTGGTTGTGTCTGACTGTGGGACTGAACTTGTGACTACTCTTGTTAATATGGCTGGTTGTATGGGTGGTTGTATGGCTGGTGCAAAGGTACAGATTGTGGCGAGGATTTCTGTTTTTACATGAGTAGAATCCTGCCGCATGATGTTTGAAGAGTGTTGCCATGTTGGCATGTTTCTCAAGACCATGTCCGAGGTATATAGGGAGTATAGGTATTCTCTCCCTCCGACGGACAGTCTTCAGTAGTTATGTAAAGTTTGCACAGCTGAGGTTCAAATTTGTTGGAATGTGCATGTTTGTATTTCTTTGATAGTGTTGGCATGTTGCCATGTAATTTATGCGTGTCTGGCGAGCTTTGTGTGTGTGTTTGTGTGTGCGTATGTGTGCGTGTGTGTGTGTGTCTGTGTGTGTGTGTGTGTGTGTGTGTGTGTGTGTGTGAAGAAAAGGTGGGACTGCCGAAACGCACTCGTTCAAAATAAACTTGTTACAATATTTGATGCTCTCGTTTTGCTTATCCTCTGAACTGCTTGCAAGTATAAACATCAAGGGGATGACATCACATCAGTGCGTTCCTCCCTCAGCTATGTACCTTCACTTAGGCTTGCTCGCACGCACACACGCACAAAATCACGCGCTACTTCACACACGTGCACACACACAAACACCCGCACATACAGACATCTCGGCAGTAGGGTTGTGACCGATATATATTTATATTTATTTAAAGAAAGGGACTGACATTATGCAGTTCAGGTAACCCTGTGACTGCTGTTCACTCTGCTACTGTAACCTCGGCAAGTGAATGTCCATGTGTGTGGGGAGGCGGGTGACATGGCCACTCGAGATGAAGACACCCGTTACCCCGATGAGGTTATCGTATGGGACAACTTCCGCCACAGCATGGAACTGCCTCGCCTCGTTATTTTACCCGAGGTTTATGTTGATGAGGTCATCAGAGGGGGCAGGCAACCATCGGGAAGTTTTTCTTCGATGGAGGAGCAGGAGTCACGAAAGAGAAGGGGTTAAAGAGCGCGAGACGATCAAGATTGGAGGAAGACAGATTGTCAGGGGTAGCTGCACAGAAATCTATGGCATGGAAAGACAGGTTGGGGTCGTTAGTTTCTAAACTACTGTTGTGACCACAAATGTTCTCTCGGTGCCAGGAATTATTAGTCATTTGCTCTGCTCTGTGTTGACCTTAGAAGTTCGTCCGAAACTCATTTTCATATCAAGTGCTTCTCCGCCTCCCCTTGATTGTGAGATCTTGCTGCGCCAATACTCAATGCTGTGTTGCTGTGTCTATGATTGTTTGTTGTGTCTATGCTTATTTGTTGTATCTATGCTTATTTGTTGATATGTTTTGCTTATTTGTTGATATGTACGTTGTGTTCATTTTGAGTGTGAGTTTATGTATTTGTGTAGTTAACGTGGTTTTGTGCTAAAGTGGGAAAATGAGCTATAAAAATCTATTTATTATTTATTGTTTGATCAAGGCCACTTGTGGAATTTGAAAAAGGCCTCATCTACTCTCAACACACCGGGTACTAAAGGCCTCATCTACTCTCAATACACCGGGTACTAAAGGCCTCATCTACTCTCAACACACCGGGTACTAAAGGCCTCATCTACTCTCAATACACCGGGTACCAAAGGCCTCATCTACTCTCAATACACCGGGTACTAAAGGCCTCATCTACTCTCAATACACCGGGTACCAAAGGCCTCATCTACTCTCAATACACCGGGTACCAAAGGCCTCATCTGCTCTCAACACTACCACTACACAGCGGAGACTGTCCAAGCTGCCATATAGAGTCAGCATAAAGCCGCAAAGAAATCCAGCAGGGAAAGAATATATCTATACATTTTTTTTGAATCCTGCTTACCATCACATGGAAGTGGTGTAGGAATATTGCCTGAACGACTTTTGTAAGTAGAAATGTGACAGAACCTTTGACACTCCGCCCCACCCCACCCTACCCTACACCTTCTTCTATCCCGATACACATTGTACTCAGTTCTGTGTTACACTCGGCACCTACAGCACATAAAACATTAATATTTATTTATTTTCGGGATTTAAAAATACTCACTTATCAGTCTTGGCAACGTAAAACGAACAAGACACTTATGGCTAAACCGTTAAAAGAGATGAATGCATTAGCAGTGCATGAAGCCAAAAAAACGTCTTCTTAGGTGGTTCGACAATTTCATTGCACGCAAAACAAGGGTGCATGCAGCACATTAGTGTAAACGCTGTGCAGGAGAAAGATGTGCAACGGTCTCAGAAAATGTGTTTTCATGCTGCAGCTCACATCACCGACAGGAACAGCAACACTGTGCACCGTGCAGCTGGCCCGAGGATGAACCCGCCCCTTGTCTGTCATGTGCATGGAACTAATCGGGAGGGGCACTTGGCAAGTGAACGTCAGCAACCACCGGTAACACCAGGCTGGGAGTCAGATGAACGTCAGATGTCACGTGACTGGAAACGAACTGGAAAAAACACAAAAAGAGGATTATATAAAAGAATAGTAAGAAAAGCTAAACACACACAAAGGGCACATAATAACATAAGTTGTATAGATAAAGGATGTTGTAACAGTTTTCACAGAAGATTCGTGCAGCCTAAAGTTAAGGTTGTACCAGGGGGGAAATTAGTTTACGTTAGTTGTCTCTCCTTTCCTGTTTTCGCAGCACTCGTTCACTACCCCAGTTTTCCTTTCCATGAAAAGTCTAAGATACTTGATCAGTGGGAATGACAAAGGAAGGATCGTGACACACAGAGAAAGATCTATCTCCCACCCCTGTAGTTCTTGACACTGTCTGAGATGACGATTACCTCCTGAGCTCGTGACACAGCCCGGAATGGTGACATCCCGAGAAAGGCCATTCAGTTCTAAGGGTGACAGCTTGTGACAGAGACAGGACACTTACTGTGCCTTCCCTGGCGTTGCAAAGAGGTGATGATAAGGGTGTGGAACACATGCACCCAGTGCTGCTGACAGGTGGGAAAGAATGAAGAGGCGCTGAAGGACAAAGATCACACAAGCACTTTCCAGATAGCTTTTAGATTGAAAGCCTGCCAAGTCTAGCAAAAACAGTCACACCCACATATTTTTTAAAGTCATAACGACGGAAGAAAATTTGTTTTGACAGCTAACACATGTATTCTGCACGTGTGCGTGCGTGCGTGCGTGCGTGTGTGTGTGTGTGTGTGTGTGTGTGTGTGTGTGTGAAAGAGAGAGAGTGTGTGTGTGTGGGCTTGCGGATATTTGTGTATGTAAGCAACTACTATAGCCACTGAGGCTTGAAGGGTGTTGTACTTGGCGATAGACTAGTGCAGGGTAGGTAACTCTTTACAGTTTTCTTCTAGACTCAGCAGTAGCCTCCCATTTACATCCGCCTCAGTTTCTCATTTATTCGGGTTGCATTCTCTTTTTTTAATTTCTTGCTTTTTGTGAACTGCTTCTGCTGGCTCGTTTATAGGAAAAAAAATTAAAACCACTGCTGTCGTCATCATCATCATCATCATCATCATCATCATCATCATCATCATCATCATCATCATCATCATCATCATCATCATGAAAAATTATTCCAGATTCTATCATTTCATATTTTTAAGCACCACTAAATCCCCCCAAAAAAGAGAGACAGAACTACATCAATAGTTTTAATCCAAACAAATCAGAATCATACTCAGACTGTCGTTTAGAACAGGGTTAGCTGTCTTTTAGAGACAGAGTGAGAGAAAGACACGCTCAAGGAAGTCATTGTCTGGTTCTTAAACCCGTTCAGTCATCTTTAATTAAAATTACACGCCGAGGCCCGCCTGCAACAATATTTTTATCACAAAATTAAGTCATGCATACGCTGTCTTTTAATTTGTCCTTTCTTGGTCAGCAATCAAAATACTGTGACTAAAGCGAATTAACGGTTTTCAGTGGTTCGATTTCCATAGAATAATTATATTTACTTTTTCTTAATACACGGTTTGATGTTTTTCTTTCTATGGAGAACTTTTTATGGAAAGTGCTCGTTGAAGTGAAGATGTAACACCGCTGCGTTGTTGGTGTTTACACTGAAAAGGCCAGTGGCAGAACTTCGTGGGGAAAATATAGTCGCCGCCCGCCTCTGTTGAGTTAGTACAGCTGACACTTTGACCTGTCGCTCACCGACTTTTTATATAATTTACAGTCCCTTAGTACAAAACTTCTCCCAGAACTCTTCATGTGCCTTTCCTTTTCTTTCCGTTTCCTACATTCTTTAAAAATGATATTGTTTATTTGCCTCCTACTATGCTTCTATTGCTTATTTGAAATTTTTTTTTCTCTTTCATTCTCAATCGTCACAACTTACAGGGAGGAGATGCTGGTCACCTGTTTGATCTGTCGACCTTAAAGCTAACCTCACCTTTATAGACACGCTTCTCTGTAAAGACTAAACCTTTACTGCAGAAGGAGTGGTATTGCTGTTTTACGCCGAGCCAGCAACCAAGGCTTTATCACAACAAGGCAGCCAGCCCTGTAAACAAATGACACAAGCAGAGAAAGAACAACGTGCCCGAGACGAGATCTGAACCCAGGGCAACCAACCCTCTCTGCATAAAAAGATAATAAAACGGAAGCCCTCTTGTGCTATAGAAGAAGACATCAACCTTCACTCGTCAGTCTGCCCAGTCACATCAAGGTGGGTGAAACCAACATCACCTTCACGTCATCCGTTAGGAATCTGGGATATATTGTCACTAATGAGATGACCCTTGATAAACATGTTACAGCTGTCTGTCAGTCTGCCTACTATGAGCTCCGTAAGATCAGCGCCATCCGACACGTTCTCTCAGCACGCGCTACCAACACTCTTGTCTGTGTGTTTGTTCTTTCTCGACTTGACTACTTCAACTCCTTGCTGGCAGGCTGCCCCTCATCCCTCATTCAGAGACTCCAGAGAGTACAGAACTCCGCTGTACGTCTGGTGCTTAGCGACAGGACCATGTCACTCCTCTCCTTCGTTTTCTACACTGGCTACCCATCCGTTCTCGCATCCAGTACAAACTGTCTGTGCTGTGTTTTAATTTCTTTGCTGGCTCCTGTCCTGACTATTTCTCTGAACTTCTCATCCCTTACATCCTGGCCAGACAACTCCGCTCTTCCTCTGATGACCGTATACTCACTGTTCCTGTCACCAGAACAACAACATATGGTCACATGATTTTTGGCTACCGTGCAGCATAACAATAGAACTCTCTCATTTTTCATATCCGCCACCTTCCTACAACTGAATCCTTCAAATCTGCACTGAAAACGCACCTCTTCCTTGAGCATTACTCCTAACACAGTCCACACAATGCTCGTCCTTCTTACTCTCCCCCTTCCGCTCTTGCTACTTTTCTCCCCATCTTTCTCTGCAGAATCGCTATATTCTCTGTTGTTGTTACTTGTGTTTTCTATCTTTGTTTTCTGTTTGTCGTCAGTACTGTCGTTTATTCTTCTGTCCCTCGTGTTCTATCCATTTTGTCCACGTTTCATCCCCGTTTAAGCGCTAAGAGCATGCTCTCGATGTGAATATGTGCCATAAAAATCTTCAATTATTATTATTATAGGTGACAGGCACTAGCCGTGGTGCCACCGAACCGCGCTCTTTACTGCAGAAAGTAAAAAAGAAAGTTCATCAGCCAGTCAGGCACATGTATGTTCCATTCACAAAACAGAATAAAAAAAAAATACTTTTGAAAAATAGATTAATTGGCAAATTTCGTATTGTATGCTTCTTAGTGTAGTCGTTTCATTGATAGCAGGCTAGTATCCACTTCATGGAGAGGCAGCTGCTGACCATAATCTTTTTTTCTCAGCAGTTATACAACATGGCTTATAAACGCTACATGATAAATGGGAGGTAACTACAGACTTAAAGCGCAGCTGAACTTCATATTGATTGACTCCCTTTCTCTAGATCCTTAGCACATTGTACTGCGTTTCTATAGAAACCGTTTGATTCCATTTATTAAAAGCTTGAAAGAAAATGCATTTTCCTCTAGATATCTCCATGTCAGTGACCGAGACACGTTTTGAATAAAAATAACAAACTTTAAATAAGTGGAGAGGAAGAAGGAAACGATGATCAACAGGAAACAAGGAAACAGAGAGAGAGAGACTAACAGGAAAGTAAATCTGTATTTCAATTATTTAAAACAATAATAGAAATCTCAAAGATTAACATGTAGACCTGTAAGTAAAGTGTCAAAGTACATCGCTACGTCGTGACGTGAACACCGTTATTACGGGGTGCGTTATTTGCATGGTTAGCCGCAAAATGGTGATGACAATAAAGACAATGACGGGCGAAAACGATAATGACGGTGACGATAATGGAGACCACAGGAGCTTCAGATATCTCCGCCGTTCCTAACCACACTCTATTGCGCTTTCACTTTAGTGATGGTGGTGGCATCCTCACATACTTCTGGAGGTGTGCGAAACAGTTTTATACGCTCACCAGCACTTTACACACACACACACACACACACACACACACACACACACACACACACACAGGCCTGACGAGAGAGCGGGGGGACAGGAGGAATCTTGTGTACTCGGGCCCGCGGATTGGTCAGTGGATTTTTTCCTTCTTCTTTTCCTTCTCTTTTTCTTTTAAAAGAAGGGTTGACGTAGCATTCGGCGGTCCGATGGCGCAACGGTTAGCGCCTGTCACCAATACAGTGAAGGTTGGCTGTCCTGGGTTCATTTCTCGTCTCGGGCACGCTATTCTTTCTCTGCATGTGGCATCTGTTTACAGGGCTGGCTGCCTTGCCGTGATATAGCCTTAGTTGCTGGCTTGGCGTAAAACACCAATCCCCCCCCCCAACCCTTGACGTAGCATTCCTCACTCTGGGTATTTGTTTCTGTGGGGTTCTACAAGTTTGACCCTTTAACATCATTTTTCTCATTTACTAACCACTCACGTGTAAGCAACTCTAAGTTGAAGTAGTGATGTAGATCCCAGTGCACTTGTCCTAATGTTTACAGTCTATATTACGTTACTGAATGAATGTAGATATTGACAATCTAATTGTAAGCATATTATTATATAGTGGGAAAATAATGTATGATTACAATTACAAGGGGGCCGGAGAGGTCGTCTGCCCCGCGGCCCGTGCTGGCTTCAAAATGCAACATCATTTTTCCTCATTTACTGACCAACTAAGTGTACACAACTCTGAAATGCTCATCTCGTGCAGTGGTATAGATCTGGGTTTGCTGTCTATATTCCGTAATACAGTAATACAGATGTTGCCAGTCTAATTATAACTTGTAAGCATACTACTGTATACTGGAAAAACAACCATTACAGTCAATGATTAATGGAAGGGGCCCAAAAAGGTCCTCTGCTCTGGGGCCCGTTCTGGCTCTCGGCGTCCCCCCCCCCACACACATACTTTTTTTTTTCTCTCTCTCTCTCCATCCGCCCACTAGATCGCTCACTAGTGGTAAAGAAGAGTCCAGAACAGCCTAGTTTCGTTTCCAGTCATGTAGCGCTTCATTGACATTGCAATCTTTACCCCGTCAGGTCAGGTTACTCTCCCTACGATCCTTAACAAATTTCACCCAAGCGGCGACTTCCTCGCCGGTCCGCGAAACACGGGAAATAAATCTTATCAGCGGTACGTCACGTGACCGACACTTCTTTGCCAGACTGCATCGTCAGTCGTTTCTCTCAACTGAAAAACCGTAGGCTTCTCCGAGCGGTCGTCGGCCGATCTGCTGGCCTCGTTAGAGACGAGGACCCGAGGGCTGCAGGGAAAAATGCTCGGCATCTTCTACCCACCCCACACCATCCTCCCCCCTCCACCAACATCCAGCAGATGGAAAGCCAGTCTCGCTTTCGTTAACCCGTTATCTCCCGAAGCCGCCGAGTTGAAAAATTTGGAATGCAGGAAATATGATTCCAGACGTTTCTGCGGAACGGGGCGCACTGCCTGAAAGACCGATAACAAGCTGGTGGCGGGTGGGGTGAGTGAGTGATGCCTGGGGGGGGGGAGGGATGCCGAGTTTAGTCTTCTTCCCGGGTGCGCCTGCACGGCGTGGTAGGCTTCTGAATGAATGAAAGAACGGTTACTTGCAGACAAGCCGTTCAGTGGCTGCTGCAGACTTGGCCAGCATGTGGTTTGGGTCTGCTGTAGAAACGTACGAGCGCTGTCGCATAAAGTTCTCAGTGGTGATAAGGCTAAACTGAGTCCTTTCTTTTTTTTTCTCTCTCTCTCTCGTCCGCTTTCTTCGCATCCACGCTCGCTAATGATCATAGACTTGAGCGACAGGCGCAAATGTTCTTGAGTTCCGCACCCTTGACACAGGGTTATCTGTTCCTGCCAACATCCAATTTTCTAAGTCTTGTGTGAGTAGAGCTCTTGTTAGAAAGGAATGGTGGTTGAATACAAGTGGTCCACTCCTGTGTTGGGTTTTTTTTTGTCTTACGATTTACGTCGTTTTTTGTTTATTATTTTCTTCTTTATTTCATTCCATGTTGGTGTTAATCCATTTATTAATTTTCTCTTTCGTCATTTAGGCGACAGCACATAATCTCATGTTTAAATGAGAAAGGTTTATCACAGCCAGAAGGTGAAGCATCAAGCAGATACCCCCATTAACACCAATTTTCGCCGAACATTCTTTGGCGGGTAGGGGAGGACAAAGCTGCCGGCTCCTTGCTTGACTGACTTTCTAGCGCGTGCACATCGGCCGAGGTATTTGAGGAGCAGGAATTTGAACGATCGCCATCTCAGAGCCCGAAGGCTTGTGCATCAAGTGCAGAAGATCGCCAGTACTGATATCTGAAGACCAGCGATTATTCTGAACTCCTGGAGCAAAGGCTCGTGAGATTTTGAAGAAATAACTTTGAGAAATCGTCATCTTGAGACGGTTTTGATAAATCTGGTCATTGTTTGACATTCAAATCTTGTAAAGATGATCAGTAAGTGTTAATACACACACACACACACACACACACACACACACACACACACACACACACACACACACACACACACACAAGACCTGCTTGTTCTCCCTCACTCTCCTTCTCTCACCCTTCTATGGAGTGTGCGTGCGTGCATGCGCGCAATCGCCTTCACGCAAAAGTCTGTATCATCAGAGGCAGGGAAAACCCACCGTCAGCAGGCTCTGACGTCAGGACAAGCTTAGTGTCGCCATTTGTATCTCCTTCTGTGAAGAGTCATGCAGGTGCGAGCTTGTCGCTGGCGGTTCTTATTAGATCGGTTTTCCTGCCACGAACTTTCCTCCTAACCCCCAGATTTTTTTCTTATCACAAACTTTCCTTTCTACCCACCTTCCGGTTTATTTTTAATCCCGTGAAATGCTGCTGCTGGTGGTTTCATTATCAGTTTGTTCCAAGACGATCCAAAATCCATCTTTCAAGACACAGTTTCCTCAAAGCTGCTTTACGCACAACCGGGAACAGGGGGTGATAAACGAGGGTAGTCAATGGAATCCAAATATATCTTGTCACCATGGCGACCGGTCATACAGACTGCTCTGTGTGGAGTAGAGAAAAGACTACAGTTTAAAACAAGTTTTGAAACAAAAGGTTATCGAGACAAATGTCAGCCAGAATCCGACATCTTGCACAACAGCAAGTATAAGCCGGATTAGGGAAACAAGATTAGTGGATTGTCTTGTTTTTGTTAGTATTGGAGGATGTAGAGACTCAGATATTCTCTAGATGACTCTTACCCCTTGATTCTTTTGTGTTTTCTTACTTTTTTTTTTTTTAACTTAGGCTGTCTTTCCCACCCTTGTTATAATCCCTCCTTTCTTTTGATGCTGACGTCAGTCCCTCCTCTTTTGAGGCCAAAGTCAAATTACAATTAAAACCCTCCCTTTCTCTTTTCTTTCCTGTCACTTCAGCTACAGACGGCCAGCTTCAAAGGGTCGACGGAGGAAAGATTATCTTAGCTTACAAAGTAGAGGTCCTCTTGTCTTGAACGAATCGGATCCTACAGCAAACATGGCGACTCTGGGCAAACTGTTGTAATCTGACAGCAGACTTAACTCGGGACATGCCACAGCAAAGCTCACGCTGCGCTCGCACGCATCTCGTGCACTTTTTTTTGCGCTTGAAGAGCTTTTCTTTTGTGGTGGTAAGTGGCCTCATGGGCAGGGACTTACAGACCAAACTGCATGACGGGACGGAAACGCGTGCCCAGGCTGCATAAGAGAGCGATTCTGATTGGCTGCTGGTCAGCCTGCTCGTCACTTCCTGCTCGCGAGCCTTATCAATATATCAATACTTATCAATTGTCAGGGTTCACGATGTTTGTCTAGGGTTGTTTTGTATACGTACTTTGAGGATTATATTACAGATGTATTTCGAGAATTGTATCAGGGATATATTTTGAGGTTTCTTAGGAGGATGCTTTGTCAATCTTTTGGAAGCGAGAGCAAGTGAATAAATCTGGAGTAACATGACTCCTGCATAGAACGTAAACACACACACACACACACACACACACACACACACACACACACACACACACACACACACAACTCATTCACACACAAAGATATGAGGTTTGGGGGTGATGACTGATGAGAGAGTCCCCACCACAGGCATATATTAGACAAGACAATTATTTGATACAAGGTGCATGATAATGAATTATTTTGCAAATACCAGATAAACTATGATGTCAACTGAATCATAACACAGTCCAAGACAAGAAGCATGGACCTCTTATGTTTGTTTATATTTTAAATAAACCCTTCTTCCCCTAGTCATCCCGGTAGACCTGACGGTGGAAAGTGGCATCGAACAGGAGGCAGAAGCTGAGTCTGCACCAGGGAGGAGGGGGGGGTATGTGAGATAACACCATAGGCCTGAAAAAACGCGTGCAGCGCGCATACCAGCGCGACACCTGCAGCTATGATGGCGCTCACATCAGCGTCATATGGCGCATTCCTAAGGCAAAGGTCGGCGCGTGCGTCGGCGAGCTGGGGGTCAGGTCGGCTCATGTCCACACGTCCACACATGGACGTGCCGTGAGTAGCCGCCTGGCCACGTCACTGCAAACACCACTACGTCACCCACGGTCAGCCACAACCTCCTGACCCTCCTTCATCTTCACCGAGTGAATGACTTCGCTGCAAGACTGCAGCCACTACTGGTCTCAATCATCGTTAGAAATTCGATGAACGTCCCATCAGTTGAACTCATCGACAGCTACTGGTCTCGGATGTCATTTTAGTCCTTGGGACGCCACAGCTGTTCGTAACCGCTAAAGTGACAAAACGACGAAGACTAATTATGTCACATAGCCTGGTCACTTACCTATTGTTCGTTCTTTCATCTGATTTCTCTTTCTTACTTCAAAGGAGATGCAACGATGTTTGCATTTGAAGACTATGCCTGCACAAGGTCTGTAGGCTAGAATGACTACAGGCTTACGGAGGACGAGCTTCCTCCAATTATCTTTCCCCAACTCAATGAAAAAACATTTTGGAGACATTGTGTCTGCTGGCACACACATATCATTCTCTTCTAATAGATGTTTTCCTTGCATGCAAGTAACACACACACGCACACACACACACACACACACACACACACACACACACTTCCTTGCAAACGCACGCATTCACACACACACACACACACACTCAATTACTCAAGTAGTCAAGCACACACACACACACACTCAATTACTCAAGTAGTCAAGCATATACACACAAGCACACACACACACACACACTCAATTACTCAAGTAGTCAAGCATATACACACAAGCACACACACATACACTCAATTACTCAAGTAGTCAAGCATATACACACAAGCACACACACACACACACACGCTCAATTACTCAAGTAGTCAAGCATATACACACAAGCACACACACAATTACTCAAGTAGTCAAGCATATACACACAAGCACACACACACACTCAAGTAGTCAAGCATACACACACACACACACACACACACACACACACAGAGAAAGAGAGCGTGTTTATTTATCGACAAAAGTCCTGGCATTTCTTTATCTATCACTCCACGGCCTTCTACGTTGCTGAGGCTATTAATCACGTGACCATACCGGTGACTTTATTCAACTCTAGACTTGGCTGAAAGGTTGGCTGTTGCCAGGAAGTCCACGTCAGCTGTCACCGCTGCGCCAGTGGTTGAGAGGCGGCCAGCAGCGCGGATACAAATGTTTTTCCAACGACTCTCCATGTCGCAACATGCCATCAGCCTCAAGCCAAGCAACACCAGAGTTAGTCTGAGGGAAGGGATTATAAGGCTGTAGAACCGTATCACCAAATAGTTGATATGAGCCGCAGAGCTTCTCTCTCCACGTGCATCTCTACCTCTGTGTCTGTTTCTGTACCATCGTCTCGCTTTTACTCGGTGTGTGTGTGTGTGTGTGTTTTATATTTATAGATGTCCATACGTATGTACGTGTGTATGTAGATGTGTGTATGTACGTGAGTATACTTGTTTGTGTGTGCGTGAATAATTGTGTGTATATGTGCGTATGTATGCACCTGTGTATGTACGTGTTTACTTGTATGTGCGTGTGTGCATATGTATGTACTTGTGTATGTATATGTTTGTATGTACGTAAGTTTACTAGTGTGTATGTGAGTGTGCGTATGTTTGTGTGTACGTGCTTATGTATATTTATGTGTGTTGTTTAACTCTGGTAACTGGCTATATTTGTTTTTGCAACAATATTTTCGACTATTGATGTACTGTCTTCTGTAAACACAACCAACCACATTTAGTCTCGAAGAGAGAGAGTCTGTAAAACAACTCCTTTGCACAAACACACACACACACACACACACACACAGAGGAACAGGAAGAAGTGCGACTATTTTTACTTTATTCCAGTTACAGTTCCTTTTCGAGACGGAAATTCGCGGTGTGTAAAAGTAGTTCTGCGTAGGCAGCGAACAGCGAGTGAAACCAGTTCACCTTCCTGTCATGTGACGTCAGCAGGCCTCGGCTTCCTACTACCTCGTCTACCTACAGACTTCTGAGAATGACGAACCCTCGTTGCGCAGGTGGCACGAGAGTAACGGTGTTGGTGTTGACGCACTTGGTGTAGTAGCAGCTCAAGTTGTGGCAGTGTTTCTACCCACGAGGTAGTCTTGCTAACGGAAGTAGTTATGGAGGGGGAGGGTAGTGCGGTCTGTGTTGGTGCAGCTCTTTTTTGTATTTTTTTCAGTCTATATTTTGGGAGTAACTATCGAGGGAAGAGAGGGGGAATTACTGGTCGTGTTTGGTGGTCACCTCATGCTGGTCGTTAACGAGAGAAATGATTGAGACCACTGAAAAAAAGTATGGATATTTGTGTATCTCGATAAAGTAGAGCTTGAAAAAGAAATAGAGGGGGGAGGAGAGAGTGAGCGAAGCTGGAATGAGAGAGAAATAGATAATGAAAGAGCGAAAGCGAAACTAAGAGAGAAGTTTAGTTGCCATAAAGCGATGCGATGATATCCAGAGACATTACAGTCCACATCTCCCCAACTCTCTCACATCACCTTAAACAGTAGCAGACAGAAGTTTCTCTTCTTTCTTTAAAAAAAAGATACTCGGATGGAAAGAAATTACTTTCCTCCTTTGCTTCCCTCTCAGCTTGTACTTTATGGTAATTTGGTACTTAAATACTTGCTGTTGGCAATTTGCTAACATTTGGTTCAGATGCGCATATCTAATACACATTTCTCATGCAAATTTCTGAGACTTGGTTTCTAAATGTTTAATCGCCCCACAGGACGACAGTTAGAGGCTGACCGGACCAGTAAACTTACAGCTGGATAAACTCACCCTAGTGAGATTGGAACCTCAAACAGCTGGAGCCTCTAAGGGGCACCTACTTGCCTGAAGTAGCCCCCACCCTCGTAGTCTGCTGCAGTGAGCATCGGAGAATATGACAGGAGATGTTACAGCGCCTCTTCTCCAGATTTAATTTGTTGTCCGACATGCTATCAGTCATCTCTCTAATTCGCAGAGAAGATCAGGTGAGGGGTGGGGGTGAGGAACCGCTGCTTGCAGAGAGGAAGAGGATGGTTAGAAAATTTAATCAGGCTGTCATAATCGGCTTGCTAGGCTCTTGGGTCTGAGTGGCTGCCATACGGCTAACAGAGGTTTGAAGGATGTGAAATGAGAGACCTGTGCTTGATACGAGGAGCTCTCTCTTGACAGTCACGTGGTTGTAAATTTTGCAAATGGAGGAAGTAAAGAAGAGAGAGAGAGAGTAAGGAAGGGCAGAGAGAGAGAGAGGAAAGAGACAGGGTGAGGAGAGGAGCAAAAAAGAAAGAAAGGAACAAACAGAGAGAGATGATTGCCGTAGGAGACATGGATATTATCGTTAACATCTTAAAACCTCCTTTCGTCCTTTTCTTCTAGTCACGTGCCGTTTGCAAGCTTTTTTAAAAATTCTGTTAACGATTATTTGCTAATCGGCTCCGTTTTGTTTCCTCCTGCTAGTCAGTATATTAGGTCAAGGTCCCCCCTTCCGTCTTCTACACTCTGTCACTCTGGCATCTGTAGTCACAGTGTTAGTGGCATCTACAAGCTTCCATGAGCTGAACATCCCGCTCTCTGCGTATTCTTCTCACATCAGCCTCAGTTCTCAAGTCCTTCCTTATCTTTTATCTCATAACGACTCAGTCTTCACTTCTGCTGGCATTAATGTTTAAATACGCCGACCTTCTCTTTGCTTGTATTCGCGTATTATGCGTATTATTGATATATATATATATAATACGATTACCGCATTCATAATTATATAATAAATTGTATATATTACTATATAACGAATTGTAATAAGTTTCATAATAAATTATAATACTTTTACTGCATGTTTTCATTCAGACAATGCTCTGCTAAAGGACCCACGCACATCATTGTATGTGTTGATACTATGTTGCTATTTGTATCAAGTGTGACATTGTGACACATGTCTTTATGATTAGGTATATCAGGAATGGCCGCTGTGACACACATCGCTAGCCCAGAAGAAATGAGACTTTCTTGTTGTATGAGTTTGTTGAAGTCGTATAGCTGCTCACAGCTGTCATTTCTATTTGTGTAACTCTGTCTGTCACGGGGGTGGGGGGGGTCCCTTGTCCCGCTGGATTACCCCGAGAGACAGAGCTCTCTGGTCCACTCAGCAGAGAATCTGGCTGAGACAAGGAGATAACATGTCTGCTATAAATCCTTCAGCAGGAAATTCCAGTCGAGATTATTTCTTTATTTTTATGAAAGGGACAAGGGTTAAGAAAACAGAACAAGAGACAGCAACAAGAAAAAAAATAGGAATGGAAAAAAAGACTGAAAGGAAGAAAGAAAAATAAAAGGGAAAGAGATGGTCTTTCTAGACAGCAATCTGACACTTGGGTGCCATTTCTATTTTTGGTTGCCGAGTCCCATTATTATTATTTTGCGGTGTGTGTGTGTGTGGGGGGGGAAGAAGCGTGCTGGCAGGTCAGGATTGAAATAATATTCTCGCCGCATTCCCGGCTGCTGTGGACATTGCGAGCTGTTTCCTCTCTTTGCTGTCACACTGATGCTAGTCGCAGTTACGCCGCTCAATCCCTGACGTTATTCCCGGTTTCCGGTAGGAAAAGTCTTCCTGGTCCTTCAGTCCCCCCCCCCCAGCCTTGCTGCCCCTCTTCTCTAAGATCAAGCAGCACTTCAAATCACGGGCATAATTACCTCGCTAATTGCAGCTGACTTGTAACAACTGCATCTAATCACACAATTAGATTGTCCACTCGTTTGTATGTCCTAAGGATTTTAGTTTCCGTCAGAAAAAGTTCTTTTGGGTTGATAAACTTGTTTTGTAGATGAAAATTAAGAGAAAGCAATGTAATCTTGTAAGGAAGTGACTCAATGATGAAAATGTTTCACTACCCGAAATGGCCTACAAGGATATACTGAGGTGAGTCAGTCTGGAGACACATCGACACGTCACCACACGAAATGTTGTATAAAAATACACTGAGATGTGTCAGTCTGGAGAAACATTGACAGTCAGAGTCACTTACCGAAACGATGTAGAAAATATGCACGTGGGTTGGGGGACACAGTCAATGTATGTCTACGAAAATACAGAAAATTGTTCTTTTGGTAGATGCACGTGTTCTGATAAAAAAATTCACAGTTTACATCACTTAAACGTTTATTAAACGTTTATTAAAAACACTTCGATGCCAGTCCCGAACTATTTCAATCTTTTTCTGACAGTATTTTGTTTCCCATAATGGCATGCATCACTTCCTGTTTGAGCAAAACGATAGCCTGATAACAACCGTGGCTTCATGTCGAGGCAGGTTCACCACTCGATGGTCCTGGTGTCCTGTTTGAGCCCAGAGGTGACTGTTGCTCGGCCCTGTGATTGGCTGCACACATTATCCTGATGACGAAGTCTCTGAAGTCACCAGCTAGAGCAGGAGATGAACTTCATATCGATACCGGAAGAACCCGAAAAGGCATAAAAAATTCCGCGGTTACATCAGCTGATAACTAGTCAGAGTTACACTCCTTCTGCGTACAGAAATCGTTGTAAATCATGATTTTACTCGTCAGATCTGAAAAAGCCAAACACAGTCGCACACAACATATTTCATATTTGCTGCTAGACTGAGAGTAATTTTTTCATTTTCATTTTATTTTATTGGCTAGAAGGCCAGGAGGCATTATACTCTATAACATCAGATAAGACATACATGCATCAGACACTAACAGTCTCAACTTGTGACAAAAGAGATAGATAAATACATGATAATATATCGATATATATATATATATATATTTACAACTACTTACACAATGCTATTCGAATAAATTTGCTTAAATTAATAAATATACTTTTAGATTTAATAGTCATCAGCTGGTGAAATTTAAATGTATTTGAATGATGCACAAAATTGATAGGAAGCAACGTTTTCCGTGAAACATTAAATAAATGTTTGTTTGTTTGTTTTTGTGTGTGTGTGTGTGTGTGTTTCGAGATTCCATAACGGAGAAATGTCAATTTTGATTCGTCTTTGAACTTTTATTCCGTTCGGGAGAAATATTTAGGCCATCTTTACCTCTGGATAAAATCTTTTCCCGGCATCGCCTATTCCTTTCTATCCCCCCTCCTATTCGGCAAAAAAAAAAAAGACGATAACGATGAAAAATAAGAAAGTAAGACCTTTCTTGATGTGTTCGAATACAGCTGGGAGTAGGGAGTATTCCACTTTTGTTTTGCTTTGTTAAGCTAACTGGCTTGATATAGCATCAACAGTTTTAGAACTGTTTCGAGGACTTGGACTCAAGCTTTCCTCAAAATCCTTTGTTTGAGGAAGTGGGCGCGTGCAGCTTACACGTGCTGTGGGGCAAATCCCTCACGTGCTGACGTCAAAATAACGCCGAGGCTCGCGTGTTGACGATCGCGAGGGGAAAACGTCTCGAGAAATGCAGAAGGACAGACGAAGCATGATTTTAGAATCCTGCACGTGAGTCGGAAGAAGCATAGCAAAGGCAGACACTGAGGCTATGGACACGATCGGCATGCGGCACTAGGGGCACAGTTTGCTGCTTTTCTCGGGAGAAAATAAGATCCAAGACGGTTGCCCAGGAAGTACCTTCAAATATGAGTCATTTATTCGTCCTCTCAACACACCCTTCAATGCCGCTACACTATCTACGCTTCGACATGGATTGCATGATTCACCTCCTTTGTACTTCACATTCTCTATGCACGAAGACTGCAATGTTCTTCCTCAAACAAGCTATAAATAGTTTCTACAGCTTAGGTGCGATTTCTCGAATAACTTTCCCTAGCTCGAGTGTCTGTGCTTGGTGACAGTCGTCGGAGATATCGTAGTGTTCTGTTTTCCCCTGTGACAAGATCTGCCTTGCTGCGCTTAAAAGACAACTCGAGTGTAATTTTCTTGTTCAAACGGCTTCGTTGATTAACATAGATTTCCAGAATCTTAAAGACGAACACTGTTCCGTTTAGGAGATAACTTTTAAACATCGCAGTTCCTGCATGCTTTTATTTTGGACAAGAACTTATTTTTCAGTGACGTCACAAAAGTATTGCTAACCCCTCAGCAGCATGCACTGAAAACTGTCACATGGGCTGCGCTATACAATGAAGTCAGACACTAGACTTTAGATCACTCCATTTGTGCTTGTTTGCACCAAGAAGCCATATTTATTAAAACACCACAACACTTTGGTATGAGAAAGTGATGAGAGGCTGTAGTCTACCCCACTATCAACAGCTTTGAGTTTTATTTCGTGCTTAAGCCTTGTAAGCTTTTAAACGCACAGGAGGACTCGGTTGCACGGACTCTTGAATGGAGGAGCTCTTATCACAATAAGAACCTCCCCCCCCGCGAGATAGATCGAGCGAACCTTACTTAACGAGAGACGAGGAGAGTTGGGTAAGCTTTCTTCTGAGCACCTGTCACCAGGGCGACCTGTTGTCATTGTACTTGGCGATGCTTCTCCCGCAATACTGCTAGAACTTTGAGTGGCTCGAAATAAATTTTTCAAGACGTATAGAAAAAAACAACAAATTTGTTGTGACCTTCCCAAACCGTATGAGTTAGTATGAGATTTTTTTTTAACGGCACTGGTATTCGAACAAGTTGAATACATCCCCTGTCCAACCACCTCTCCTTATCGTAAGTTTTTGGCTTTTTTTTTTGGGGGGGGGTAGGGTGGGGGGGTTCAAAGAAATGAGGACATAAGCTGCATACTACTGTATTTAATGATATATATATATATATATATCAGTGCCGAAAAGCAAATAGTATCAAAGTTATCAACGATCGTTTCATCATTGCGAGCAGTATGGAATATTTCTTTTATTTCTGAAATTGAAAGAAATATTTAAAATTGTTTTAATGAATTGCATTTACTGGGTTGTTCAAATTTTATGTTAGTTTTTTTTTTTAAAAAAAGCTCTTTTACTTGAGGAATATAATCATCTAGAGGACCCTATTCACAAAATAAACTTCTTAGCCTATTACTCTATTGCTAGATAGAAGTTGCTGATGATGTCGTCTTCTTATCGAAAACTTCAACAGCCAATATTTCAACCTCGTTTTCTCTAGGGGAAGGAAAACTGTCCGCTGGAAGTCGGGCTCCCGCAAGCGGCAAACGCATGTGGTCTGATAAGGACCTTTTGATATATTGGACTCAAATCAGGCGGGGAAAACATTCCTTAAATCTTCTTACACAGCCATTAGCTAGACGTGGATGGCAGTTATATCTGGCTGGGCTGACAACTGTATAATGACTGATACCCTTTGATCTGCTTTTGTTGACCTGATGCCCTTCAGCATCTCTGTCAGAAAAGCACTGAGTGGTTAATGAAGGAAGTTGGTCGGGCTAAGTGGTAATCCATAAGCACGTGCACGACACACACACACACACACACACACACACACACACACACACACACACGTTTTACAATTTCGTTAGGCCGCTCTCGGATACACGTCCCGGATTCTAACATCATGCCATTTTTCGAGAGGGTTAATTATTTTCACACCCTTCCCTCCAAGGCAGCCACTTTGGTTAGATTAATTTAATTACAGGGTCGACAGCTCTCGTAGTGCTGAGTACTTGCTGAACACGCCAGCCATGCATGCAGCTCCTCCCCCATCTTCTGCAGCCTCCAGCCAGAGCTGAGAGTAAGAGGAAAACTACCTTTGTCCCGGACCGATGAGCCATTTGTATGACTGCTGCAAAATGTGAACTATGAACGTGAGTAAGACCAAAGAAATGGCGTTTAATTTCATCAGGAAAAGAATGTTTATACAGCAGGTTGCCATCAACGAGTAACCTGTGGAGATTGTTAGTCAGTACAAATACTCCGCGGTTGTTATAAATTGTTATAAACTGAGGTGGTTGGATCATTCTAAGTCTGTGTATAAGATAATTCAATCTTCATTCGTCTAGACTCTTCTTCCTAAGGAAACTTAAATCTTCCAAGGTATACATGGGTGTGGACTGTGTGGAGTGGAGTGAGACTGATACTGTGTAGTTATGTGGAATTCTGGTGGCGTACAATTTCAGCAAGAATAAATATTATTGTCCCTGTCATGTAAAGATTCTTGTCTAAATAGACAAGTCACGGTGTCACCCACACACAAAACCAAACTGATTGTCAGAAACAACTGTCGATGTGACAATTCGATTCAGGGCCTCATTGGGTGAGTGTATGAAGGAAACAAAAACTCTGGTAAGAATACAAGATCTGATGAATTACACTGGGACTGTCTTGCGAAAAGCCTGCACGAAACAACAAAAACCCAAATGTGGTCCAAAAGCTGTTTACACTGTTTACTATGTGTAAATCACACATAGTATATAAAAAGACTAAAATAGGTCTTGATGTAGGGCACCTCACGAAGAAAATTACAGTTTGGTGGCATAGATAATTGCTTACTCCCAACAGTCGGTGCATTATCTGCATCTACACAAAAGACCACAGATCACAAAGATTGCCAGACAAAACTGTAGACTGGACATCCACATGCACAACTACAATACGACATAAAGTGCTGGTGGGGGGGGGGAAATGAAGCAAACAAAATGTTGGTAACAATGCCACATGCCTGAAACAGACAACAAAAACCAGTAGTTCATTGAACGTTTGGAATAAGGGTGGCATATAAAAGCAGAACTAAAAAAACTCATATATACACAAATTATAACAAAAATATGTTAAAAAATAACCTGGGGGATCGTTTATCTCCGTTTGTCATTCTTGTTCAACAATGAAAAAAAGCCCAGACTACTCACAAAACTGAAAGGTAGAGAATAACTCAGAAATCAACCACAATAAATGTTCATGTAGTAATGTATTTGAACTTCATCCTTTGATTATAAAGTACGAGAAGAGTTTTGCGTGCAAAAAAAGTTCGCAGGTATGTATAACCAAACTAACCCACCCCAACCTAAATGTCATAGGAATTGTCGGTGCAGTGCTGTCAAAGGTCTGATGCATGGTGAACACGAAATTAATGATGGTTGGTAAAGATAACGATGAGTAGATTAGCAAAATGCAGATAATTTGGAGAATGGTAACAGGTAGCTGGGCAGAAAATCTAACGAGCGTCGATGTCACGGATCGACCCGTGACAGTAATGAATGGCAGAAATGGAGTTAACTCCCTTGTTTGTTTTGTACAGCAGGGTTAGTGGCCCTTGGGGGGTACGTTTTTGCTATGGTTGAAAGGCGTGACGTAAAAGATGAGTATGACGTGGGGTGTCGTCTGCAAGAGCGCGGAAGTTTCTGGAGAGAAAAGAACAAAAGATGGTTTGAGTGGAATGTACCGGTGTGTGTGTGTGTGTGATTTTTCGAGAAAAGTAAACAAGGCCGGCATTTTGAGTATTGCTTTGTGTTTCTTAGTTGGAAGTAATTGCTGTGCTTTTGGAGATTCGTAGTGGTGTGTATTTTTATATAATTTCAAGGATTATTACAGGCAAGTGTATATCTGTGGGTGCGTGAGTTGTGATCAGACGTTGACAGTGTGAAGTGGTCAGGTACGTTTTGAGAAACTGTTGAACATTGGAAGAAAATTAAGCTGATATAGAGAAGAGACGGTGAGGGACGTTTGAGTGGAAGGTTGAAAGAAGACATTTACGTTGTTGAAAGGATACTTAGAATATTAGTAGGGTTTATGTAATCATTAATTTAGCTGCGATATATGTTGATGTAACTTTTATTTGAAATTCGTTGAGTGTGGGAACATATTTGGATTTTTTTTTAATTATAGAGATATAGGAACCCACGTGCAGGTCTTTGTACTTTGTTGTGTGAAAGGACACGTGAAGAACGCTGTGCGGTCAGTGTGTGTTGTATGTGACCTGTCCACACGTCCCGTGCGTTCTTGACAGTCGAGGACTCAGAGAAAGTCGGTCGGTCGCTTTCAAGCGGAGGTAATTTCGCCCTATGAAAGGAGAAGAAGCCTGAGTACCCGAAGAATAACCCCGATATCTGAACCCAGGACATCTCACTGCAGTGGTGACACTACACTACGGGCTCCCCCTAGAGATGGCTGATCGACAAGACATGTCTGCTAAACAGCCGGAGAAATATTATCTTTACGGAAGTGACCTGTCACATGGCGGAAATGACCCGGTTGACTCCTGCGCGTGCCACTGTGAGAGGCGAAAGTCTGTCTTGGGCGTACGATGAGCTAGTGACACCAGAAAGATAAAGCCAGATATGACAAGGAATCGCTTTCCCGACAAATTACATTACGACGAACGCTACCGTCGAGGCATGTGGCGTAACACAATCACCCAATGCAACGGAAAACTGGATTCGGGTACTGTTGTGACTACGTCACTACACACCCCAACAACTTTTGAGACGAAACACCACCAGCCGTCCTCGCGGGTTAGGGTCACGTAACGTCCTATCGCATTACGTCACACCACACCAAGCTGCTCTACACCCGGCTCAAGAGTGACATGGAAGCAATTACGTACAAAATGTCACCACCTTCTGGTTATGAGATTTACTAGGGTCGCGGGCTAATTGTCAAGAGCAATTTTCTCTGCACACGTAAGAGTGCTTCTACCTTTCGCGTGATAGTGGGGTCCCCGGTAGCGCGGTGGCTGAACACAACAGCGGCGATTGTACAAGACATACGTCACACCTCGCTGCGAAGCGCACTCACTGTCTGTAACACCTCTTTGCAAGGCTGTGTGTCCGAGGAATACTCCATACTGCTTCCCCCTCAGACACGTAGGAGACAATAGTGAGGTGCACTTCGGAGACAAACATTGGTGCAATATTTTTATACAGTGTATGTAGAGCCACGCAGTCATGTTCTACATTCGTGATCTACGTGTAGGAGACGAACACTGCATGAAGGAAACAAACATTTACGCTACATTTATAGCAAGGAAACAATGGTGCTCTACATGTAGGAGACAAACACTCGTACTAGAAACCACGGTCTACATGTTATTTAACACTCGTATGTAACATGTAGGAGTCAGACAACGACGCTGCACATGATGGAGACGATCATGTGACACGCGACACAAGGAGGTGGTGGTGACAGCGCTGTTTGCCGCGCGTGTGTGTGTGTGTGTGTGTGTCGGTCTGCAAACATAACATTAGCGACACTTGATCGAGAGTGTGGAGACGAGTGACTCATAGCCCTTGACATGATCTGCCCTCGACAACAAAGTGCTCTTGCAACAGCTCACCAGAGCGTGCTGTCAATATTTACTCTCCACATCCGTTCACTGTAATTCGATAGGCTCTGCACACCTCGGCTGTGTGCATCTGATAATAAACCTTTTAGAATCGTTGTCTAACAGATATAATAATAATAATAATAATAAATAAATAATAGTGAAGATTTTTATAGCGCATATTCACACTCATAGAGAGCATGCTCTTAGCGCTTAAAACGAGGAAGAGACGTGGACTAAGTAGACACAGAACAAAGGGACGAAAGAAAACGACAGTACTGACGAAACAGAAAACAAAAGGCATCAAATAACAGGAACAGAAAAATATAGTGATTCTGCGAGAAAGATGGGTAAAGTAGCAAGAGGGAAGGAGGCGGGGTTAAGAAGGACGAGCTTTCTGTGGACTGTGTTAGGAGAAATGCTCAAGGAAGAGGTGCGTTTTCAGTGCAGATTTGAAAGATTCAGTTGTAGGAAGGTGGCGGATATGGAATTGAAGAGAGTTCCATTGTTTTGCAGCACAGTAGCCAAAAGTCCTGTGACCATATGTTGTTGTTCTGGTGACAGGAACAGTTAGAATACGGTCGTCAGACGAAGAGCGTAGTTGTCTGGACGGAGAGTAAGGGATGAGAAGTTCAGAGAAATAGTCAGGACAGGAGCCAGCAAAGAAATTAAAACACAGCACAGACAGTTTGTACTAAATGCGAGAACGGATGGGTAGCCAGTGTAGAAAACGAAGGAGAGGAGTGACATGGTCCCGTTTCCTTGCTCTAATCACCAGACGTGCAGCGGAGTTCTGTACTCTCTGGAGTCTCTGAATGAGGTAGTCAGGGCAGCCTGCCAGCAAGGAGTTGCAGTAGTCAAGTCGAGAAAGAACAAACGCACAGACAAGAGTGTTGGTAGCGCGTGTAGAGAGAAAGTGACGGATAGCACTGATCTTACGGAGCTCATAATAGGCAGACCGACAGACAGATGCTACATGTCTATCGAGTGTCATGTCATCAGTGACAATATATCCCAGATTCCTAACAGATGACGTGAAGGTGATGTTGCTGTCGCCCACCTTGATGTGATTGGGCAGACTGACGAGTGAAGGTTGATGTCTTCTTCTATGGCACAAGAGGGCTTCCGTTTTATCATCATTTAGTTTAAGCTTGTTTTTTACCATCCAGCCCTTGACATCACTGATACAAGCTTCTATGGAGCTAATAGCAGAGTGAGACTCAGCCGGCGGAGTGGAACACTAAAGCTGCGTGTCATCAGCATAGGATTGATGAGAAACCTGGTGAGACTGGATGCATGATGAAAGGGGCTTAGTATACAGGATGAACAGAACTGGGCCAAGTACTGAGCCTTGGGGAACACCACAGAAAAGTGAAGCAGGGCGAGATGTCTGACCATCAACTGACACAGTCTGGGTCCTATCAGTGAGATAGGAGTTGAACCATGAGAGGACAGGTCCAGAAATATATATATATATATACTGGAATACTTCATATACTACATGATTCGAATGTAGATTTCAATAATTCTATTTTAAATATTTGGCGGGTGGTGCAGACGTGTATGGCCTAAAAGTAGAAATTGTTTATATACGGCTAGAGAAGGTTTTAAGATATAAACATCTGTTACACACACAACAACAACAAAACATGAGAACATCTATCCTTCACAAGATCACCTTCTTACAAACATCGTTTAAAGCAAAGTACATCGATGACAAGGACCTTGTGCTAACGATACTGCGAAAACTTCGACTTGATATATAAGCTGAGGTTATTTCTAATTCTTGGTGATGTCCAAGGAACACATTAGGCTCGATCTATTATAACCTGAGGTATCCGTCGTCCCTGGAAAACACCCCTTCAGTCTGTAAAGTGACATGAGTAGCGTACCTTGCCCTGGTTTTTTTTTTTCAATCTGTGGTCGGCCTATTTTAATTGGCCTATTGACCTCCACAGGCACAGGGAAGCCTATCTTGTCTTTAATTGTACTAGCTTTTCATCCGATCCTGCTTTATCCACCAGATCAGAATATTATCTCCACTAATGTTAGTATATTTCCTAAAATATGCTAACAGTACAAGGGTGGTTTAACATATCTGTTAATATGAAACTAAGCAGCCTCTAATCTTGATTAAGAGGCCAGGTACCAGTCTTCCCTCAGGTTGATTTTTCATAAGATTTTTCTGTTTCTGTCAACGTTCGATCTGCCGCTTGATTTAAGACAGTGGTATTGGTGTGCAGCGTCGGTGTCGGGAAATGGTTAACAAATGCACTCTTGATGTCTCTTCTCTAACTGGACAGGTTGACAGCTCATGTTCAGTAACGCACGCACAAAGGTCGCAAGCTGTGGAGAGAGCTTACCTCTCCGTAAATCTGCGGCAATTAACTAAAACTTCATTGTAATTTTGTTTTGGTGGCAAGAAGACTGTGGTACACGCCATGCTTTAGAGGAATAGACCGACGAAATAGAGCGAAGGAGAAAGAGATTATATTCTGAGTGATATTTTAAAGTAGGCTGCTGTGCCGGAGTACGTGATAGTCTGCATACATGTCTGCACGATACAGATTACAGTCAAAGATACCTTCACCTTGACTATTGAAATAAGGGGACCAACGTATCTGGTTCTCACGACAAATGATGGGTTGGTGCACCCGACACCCAAGCGCACGTCGCACCCGCCACCTGACTGTCGCCAACAAAGCGCCCAAACCTTTTTCCCAGCAGCTTCTTGAAGGTCAAGGGTCGCAACGTGCGCCAAAGCGCACGTACACTGATGACAGGGTTGACGATGAACATCGATGTCGGAACTGATGATGGTGTTGTAGAGCAAACTGAAACCGACCCTCGTCAGTATGGAGCTGGGGCTACTTCTTCTTCAAAGTTACCCTTTCCTCCTTCAGCCCCTCTTCCTCACTCACTCCCGTCACCAACTTTTTTTCGTCCGTCAGGAGCTTAGGGCTCTAACTGTATTTTGTCCGCGGGTACGAAAAGCCTGAGTGGTCATAATTTTCAAAAAGGTAAACAAGATACGAGATGTTAAATGTGTGTGTGTGTGTGTGGTATGGTGGGGTCGGTAGATTTATTTTCTGCAATCCTTAACTAGAAGACCGCACAGCCAGGTGTGATGGTTGTACCTAACGAAACAGACCAGGTGAACGCGTCTGGAGACAAAAGGACCAGGCAGGGTCCCCTCAAGCCCCATTCATTTCTCTCCCAAGATTAAAACTGTCTCGAAACACCAAGACAAATTCAAGGTGAAATAAAATATTACTCCAGTGTTAAGAAATGATGAGTCAGAGATGATTAAAAGGTGCTGCAAGACACTGAGATTATTTTAAAGGGTCCTAAAGCGCACGGTAATTGTAGGACTGTATGAATGTACCTAATGTGCCAAAGCTCCAGCCACAAAGGAGACCGGAGTCAGAAACCAGGGGCCAGTTGCACAGCACATTTCTAATTTTAAAAACTTTTAGGCCTTAACTCTTTTTAGATAATTAGTTTAAAGTGCACAGCACAATTTTAGAATTTTTAAAACTAAAACTGCTTTAAGTAAGATCAAGTTGTTTAAGTCTGACATTCCATCCTGTCAGTACAATTTTTTTGTATGTCTTTCTGCAATGCATCAAAATGTCTAAGAAGAGATTTTGCTTCTTTAGAACAGTTTTAAGGTTTAGAAACGTGTTGTGCAACTGGCGCCTGGTCTGTAACCGGATCTTTGTCCTTACAACCGAGAGAAATCAAGAATATCTGCGAAGCAGGTTACTCTCCCTTAATGGACTATGTTAGCGGAGACAAGTGTCAGATGGAAACAAAAATCGTACCTCCGGCAGGTGAAATAATAAAAAAAAAAATTAAAAAAGGGTAAGGTTATACACGAGATAAATGAGAGGTAACTTTGTATTGCCGCAATCCCCACACGGCAGACGGCACCCGGGGTGTTGCGTGGCTCTGGACAACACGACCCACAGCAGTGACTTGTCGACCATGAAACTCTCCCTTCCTCTTGACATGTTGACACTTCGACATTACTGACTACGGCCTGAGCACTGCTCCCTCTCCAAGATTCATGCTGTCTGTGAATAGCGCAGCTCGGTTCAAAGCGGTACATCGGGGTAGGTGAGAGTGAGTGAGTCATACTTTTAAATCTTCAATCGACTGTTCTTCACCGCCGCCGGTCACCTGCGCGCGGCTTTGATAAGAAGTAATCGTGTGTGACTGCACGTAACGCCAAGAGCTAATATCAAATAGGGCATGCGCGCGTGCGTGTGTGTGTGTGTGCGTGCGTGGAGTGTGTAGTAGGAGGGGGAGAGAGAAAAAGAGTATGTGCTTGTATTTGTATGTGTGGCTGTGTATATGGACATACATGCGCGTGTATATGTACATCCGTGTGTACATTTAGTGCGTGCGTGTGTGCATGTGTGTACGTATCTAATTGCTAGTGACTTTGTGTGTGAGCCCATGTCTTAATATGTGTTCAAGTGCGAATTTGTGTCGATGTGTATGTTTAAATAAATTTAAATAAATGTGTTGCATGTGTTTGTTACAGTTTGTGTGTGTGTGAATGTTTGCGAGGCAGTCAGTAATCGGGCCGTGTGTGTGTGTGTGTGTGTATTACACCAGCCTGTCGATACCACATGTCACCACTGTTGACTCGGAATGAGGGAGGGGGTGACATGCTCATCCAGCATGCCCAACGACAGCTGCAACCATCCAGCCGCTGCAACCTTCATCAGACTGCAAGATGCACACTGTATGGTGAAACGTGCTCTGCCGCACGCCTGCACGTGTCGTAGACTGACCCAGCTCACTGCATCGTCTCCTCAACTTGTCATCAGCCCTCGTGACTGCATCATCTATCCGTCCTCATTCTCGCATCCGCAGGTAACAAAAACAAATAAGAAAAAAAAAAAGTTCAATCAGGTCAAGGTCTTTATATCCTTTCTGTTGATGCTGCGTTTTGGCAATCGGCTTGTAAACATGAAAACTCACACAATCACACTCATAAACTTACACACACAGACACACACACACACACACACACACACACACACACACACATATATATATATATACACACAGACACAAAGTTACACACACATATGCACACACAGACGCACAGGCAATCACACACATTCTCTCTCACGCACACTCACACGCTCGCTCGCACAGACGGACAGACATTTCTCACTCCTCTCTCTCTCACACACACACACAATCGAGTATTTGTGGATTGTGGTGACTCAGGCTGCTGCTAAGCGGCGCACGTGTGGATCCCGTTTGTTATCACGACGGAGCCACACGTCACCCAGGTCTGTGACAAGACACTTACCGTACATTAAGCTCGACCTGCCGACCCGCCGACCCGGCCTGCACCCAGGAAACATGGGGTGTTTATGTGGACAGGTGCAGTGCAGCCAAACATAACCGTGTTTATGTGGACAGGTGCCATGCTGTGACCCTAACAACCAGCGCTGAGGTCTCGCAGACAGAGGGAAGGCGGGAACTGCTGAAGATTGATGTCGCACGTATTGTCAGACTTGATAATGTTTCAAAAAAATGCATGCGACGTTTGCACATATTTCTAACCAAAATGAAACGAATCATATGTAATATATCAATAGCACAGAATGATCCTTCATGTAGAAAGAACTTTTGACAATAGTCGGTGAAATAGGAATCAGACTACATGTTTGTGTGTGCGTACGTTACAGCGGCAGTTGCTTGTAATCCATATCGTTGAAGGCTGGCGGGGGGGGGGAGAGGTTCCAAAGGACAAACAAAAGCTTTGAGGTTGGATTACACGTGTCAAGGACCTGCATGATCATCGCCATTGTAATCGCAGTCGTAAACTCTTTTTCCAAACTTGATGGGGACGATGCATTTTTTTTCCTCATCAGTGTGAATCGTGAATATACAGATTTATATTTTACTGTTCGAAAGAAAGATACGAACAGAAAAAAGATTGTCTTTGTTTAGTCTGAATTCATTATAGTTCATCCTTAGATGTTCATCCCAACCCAACGTTCTTTCATGCGCACCACATCCAAACAATCTCTACCGCTGCTCTACTACTTACCATCACAGCCACCACACCAACTGTCACCGACATGTCACCGTCAGTAATGTGTGTCAACCAGTGCAGCCTTGACATTCTCAGTCTGTTTTTTTTCTAATTAGTGCTTTTCAGTGTTAAAAGTTTTGCAACTCTACAACATAGAGAACAGTCGATGAAACAAAGAAGGCAACTCGATTTGAACAGGTATGGTTCACGAAACTGCCAACAATGACTGAACAAAGACAGCCTGATAAACAAACAAGACTGAACAAAGACAGCCTGATAAACAAACAAGACTGAACAAAGACAGCCTGATAAACAAACAAGACTGAACAAAGACAGCCTGATAAACAAACAAGACTGAACAAAGCCTAACAAACAAACAAGACTGAACAAAGACAACTTGATAAACAATCAAGACTAAATAAAGACAGCCTAATAAACAAACAGGACTGAACAAAGACAGCCTGATAAACAATACTGAACAAAGACGGCCTGATAAACAATACTGAACAAAGACAGCTTGATAAACAAACAAGACTGAACAAAAACAGCCTGATAAACAAACAAGACTGAACAAAGACCAATCAGCTTGAGAAACAAACATCAAAGTGCGCACTTTCCGCTAATTGTCGGCGTTAGCTCGACATTCGTCAGACGAGCTCCGGCCACTTTGAGAATTTGCCGCAGGCGACCCCTGACCTATGTGTCTACTCATAGCATTGTAATCACATGACACATGGCGGAGGTCGGGGGCTTTGTTGAAAAGACAAAAGTATTTTTAGGTGACAGGTGACTTGATCGATGGACATTAAAGCGTTTATACGATAACATCCCTTTTGGGGAAACTGCACGGAAGTGGAAGCTGTAGCTTTATTTGGTTAGTTGTGCGCCTTGGGATGGGAGAATTGGTGTTTACGCTCAGCCTTGCTGTGTATAAGGCTATAACACGGCAAAGCAACGGCCATCTCGTTGCAGGCTAGGCGGGAAGAGGATCCAAAGGAGAAAGAAAAGCTTTGAGAAAAGATCATCGTAGATGGTGTGTGTGTGTGTGGGGGGGGGGGGAGTGGATGGATGGTGGGGTTGAATGTGTTTGCGGTCAATGTGACAATGTGCAAAAACATGACAACATTTGTTTGTTACTGCCTACATGTTTGGTTTGTGGCGGGTCCCTCTTCGTTCTCTGTTTCCTTTCTTCCATCATTTTCTGACCTTTTTTTTTTTTTAAGCGAGTTGGTTGTGCACACAACGCGGTGACCTTTGCAGTCGGTCGGTGTTGTGGTCACCACAGTCCGACAGTCAGGTTGCTGTGTGTCGCGAGGTAAAGATGCAGTAAACGTGGACTGGACTCGTTAATCAGCTTCTTCTCTGTTCCTTTGTGAAACTTACGATTCAGGTTTATCCTTCGCTCATTTTGTTGTACTAACAATCGTGACACGAAGTAAGAATGTAGCTCCACAGAGAAAATATTTTACCTTTAAATGTATTAGTTTATTTTCTACAACAACATAGTTCTTGTGAGCAAAGTTTCAAAACAGCAAATCCAGCTGTTGGTCAGCAGCAAGTATTTCAGTGAGTTAGGGGTTTAAACAGTATCTACTGTTAACTTTTAATTATGTCTTCGGTAGGCAGCCGCCTCTCCTACTCCTCCGTTGCCCTTCGTTTCTTTCGTTAAGTGAAAGGTAATATTTACTTCTAAGTTAAAGCATGCCACTCATTTCCATTAGTCCTTGACTCTATTCATGTAGAATAAACGCACTTTTTAAAAATTTCTTGTGCGAAGGCACGCCTCCCCCCCCCCATACCAACACTGAAACCATACACACTCTATGCTGCAACAATCACCCTTGAAGCTGTTTACTTTTACACAACTGAGATTGCCAACTCATCCAAAGGTAAAAGAAAAATGAGCATCTTTTCTTTTTTTGCGTGAACCTAGGACTCCGTTTAACACCCGGATGACGTCATGTTTTTAACGGCTATGTTTAATGACTGGCTGTACGGCAGGACGTGAGATATAAGGACATCCTTTTGAAAACACGCCCAGCTCCTCGCTCGCAGATGACTCATCACCGGTTTCACACGAAACGAACAGAGACATAAGAAGGTAGTGTTTTCGTTTCTCTCTCGAACCTGACACCTGACAGGTAGGTTGCACCTGACTGCTGCACTTTATGAGTGCAGTGGGTCAGTAGCTCGTGTAGCCCTTGTGGTATCTCCTGGTCCCGTCATCGTTTCTGTTATCTACGTTTCATGCCGTCATCGAGAAACGATGCTCGACATCTCTTTACTACGTGAACTATGTAAGGAACAGACAAGTGAACACACACACACACACACACCCTCGCCAAACGAAATCCAGGAATTAAAACGACCAAATAAAATGTTTACAGCTTTATTTCAACTTTGTTCCTGCAATCTCCCAATGCTCAAATGATAGCAAATGACAATGTGAGTGCAGTACAACATATGAACACCACAACCCCCACTACATTCGTCAAACAACGGCGACAACTTTGTGCCTCCTGGGTAGAGTTCACGGTGTTAAAAAACTATCCGTTTTACAAAATTATTACTATAACCAAACATTACAACTTTATATCGCATTCGTCTCAAACAATAAATATAACAGGTGTAAAAATCATACAGGCTGGGCTACCCGGTTCCGATATAATGCTACCTCCACAAACCTCGACTTTAACAAGTAACTTACAGGAAGACTGCGATGGGACTAGCTTGAGGTCCAGGCATTAGTTACAGGGTCACATCACTTACAGTATCAAGTGATGATGGAAGATGGGGACATGCGCAATGAACTCTGACACACACTCGACAGGCTTGAACCAGGCACAACTCTAACATTACAAGCATGGCAACTGGCGTCTGGTCATCCACACGAGACCACACACATCCTCGTGCCACTCTTCTGGTGGCACACTCAATGTTCACCACATCATAAACAGCCCCTGGCTTATCACTGTTAGCCCTCCAAGAGCCTGACACACACTGCGCCTACCCGACCCTTAGAGTTTGTTCGTTCTGTTTGTTTAAGACTAATGGAAGACAGAGAAAGAGAGAGAGAGAGAGATTGATTCTTTATTGCTTCAAGGACATAGCTCCAGCTCCAGAGAGAAAGAGATATACAAATGTACCTTTGACTTTTTGTATCTATGAACCATTTCCTCTTACCTCAAACGGCCTTGTTCATCCGACCTTCCCCGACAGTTTATCTCTCCCTGCGTCTACACGGATGCTGACGGATGGACGGCAAGGAGCGAGGCGCTGCTTTACGTAAACAAAGGTTTTGGCGAGGGAATAAAGGAGCCTGGTGTCGATGGGAAAGATAGCCAAGGTGGACAGGATATCGCTGACTGCGATCACATCACAGCAACCCGCAACCTACACCGGGGCGTAGATGTTACAGGCAAAAATCAAAAAGGGAAAGGGGAAAACCTTCTATTTTTCAAAAACAAAAAATAGTAATACCGCTAAATTTCTGTTATCTTCGAGATATTCGTGATCTCTGCGTTTTACAAAATTTGTCATTTCGTTTTTTTGTCGATCAAAAAAAAAAAAAAAAAAAAGGGACTGCTCTCTTCAGGATCGGCTTAGTGAGCAAAATATATTATATTTTCGATTCTACTGCTCTCCCGCCAGAAGCAGGCTTACCATTCTTCTATAATAAGGGAAGAACAAATGAAAATTGTCTCGTCTTACAATGTTTGTCTACTTTCGACTGCTTCAGAGCTAAATATGATCACATCCATGAGCTGTCGTCTTAAAATGTTTGTGTGATATCCAGTGCTTCAGAACAAAATATCAATTAATTATTGTTATTGTACCAGTTTAAAGCATTTAGTTAACAGAAGGAAGATACTAAAACATGATCTTGATTCAGAAACCCTGAAATTCGTTGAAAGAAGAAATGACAACTGCAGAGCTGATCACCATGCAAGCATCACAAACAAGAATACCATGTACTGCCAGGAACAAACAAAGAGTTCCACGTTTTGGAAAACAACATCATCATGCACAATGCACTCGTCATACACTCACTGGCTGTAACACTACCTCAATCGTCCGAACCCTTGATTCGAACCCCCTTACTCTCAACTGAGCATGTCACTTCTGAAGTGGGGACAAATATACTTTCTGTCAGAGAGAACAAATATCAGTTCAAACAAGAACAATACGCTGCATAAGAACAGCACTCGGAAAAAAAGAAATCGCCTCTAAGCGCTAAAGATTCGACTACACTCACAACTTTGCTGAATAAAAACATTCAACTGGTCAACCGATTTTTCTGCGTTTTGGACAGGCTTCATAATAAGGCCACGGTGTTTAATCTAGGTGAATGATGCATACATTCATACCAGTCGGATTCAATCACATTGACACACACCCGTCACACGAGCTTTACAGGCCACACAAATAGCTGATGTTATGTACCAGTAGAAAACGCACTTTTGTTTATAACGGAAATGGAAGATATTAAATTAATGATATGAGATGATGAGGAAGCTGAATCAATACAGCAGCCGAGCTATGGAATAAGAGCGATCTAGCTACCGGCTTGAGTCGAAAAAAAGTCAGTGGCACGGCAACCCGCACATGTCCAAGTTCCTTTACCTTAATATCAGATAACCACTGATACTGTTCAACGGTCTCCGTGCTGACGATGATGTACTCGCTGCACGTTGTCGATTGGGGTAGAAGTGGGGTAGGGGTGGGAAGGTCGGGTGGGGGAAGTCGGTTTCTTGTTGGACAGACTTGCTGACTGATGAGTTTTCAAACACAGTTCACATCCTCGTTGTCAAAACATGTTTTCTAGACCATCTTAGTCATCAGATCGCAGTTCGTGGTCTGTGTGTGTTTGGGTGACCAAGGTCCGTCGTTTAAGGAAATGGTAAAAATGGAGGATTGGGGGGAGGAGACAATCACCCCCATATCTGACCTACACCGACATCGACGAATCTTCTTCACCCGTCGATTCGTGAATACCGGAGTCGAACGAGTCCTGCTCACCGTGGTATATTTTGATGGCCGAGCCGTTGACCAGAATCTGAGTGTCTACGTAGCGTTTGACATTGTCGCTGCTCTGCGCATGCGCTTTTACAACCTGACCGGAAGTTGTGTCAAAGGCCGGCACCGCCTCACACTTCCGGCGGTTCGACGTTGTCGAGGATAACGAAAGGACTGGGAGCTGTCGCGACGAGGAGACCTGGGAATGTGATGCCGTTGTTGTTGTTGTCGTCGTTGTGGCTGTCTTTGTGACGATGTCTTCGTCGGAGTCGTACATTTCGGTGTCGGAGACGGACCAGTCGGAGTGGTCGAGATCTTGCGAGGAGCCTCTGACAGAGGTTTTGCTGTAGTAGTAGCGCCGCTGCCACTTCAGCTCCTCGATCGTCTCGTTCAACGTTAGCAGCTGCTTCATCAACGACAGGTCCTGGTCCATCAACGACGCCTGCAACGATACACAACACGATCATGATTTTCTGTATGCACAACTTTTTTTCGACTGCGCAGAACGTCGAAACAAGACCAAAACATAAAAATAATAAAAAACAAAAGGAGTACGAGCTGATTATTATGCATCAACAATAACAACATAAAAGAAGGATGAACATTAATATGTCAAAAGACGTCTGGTCATGTCAAGGACATTTAGATGAGAGTTCGTGCACGTGCTATTAGAAAATGAAAAAAAGAGATGAGACACCTGCAGGAGCTACCGTCACGAACTTGAAAAGAGGGCTCGCGCCTGAAGGCATGAAAACTAGGGCATCAGGTGCTCACATCCTGATGACGTGGGACAGTCGGTACTGTGCCTACCCTAGCTACGCCCAGCTATACACGCTTCTTGGCTCTCCCCTCCCATCCGACCAGAAGTCTTAGTTCAGCCACTGTCCCTGACGCTTAGATAAACAATACACATTTTAAAGCTAGGTAAGGTATGATATCTTAGTAAAGAGCAAAAGATTCCTGGAGTCTTAGGGCTGGCCATGCCTACAAAGGTCTCAAACCCATAAAACTCCAGTTTTCCTCCAACCCTCGTACTCTCTGAATATGTTCGTGTCAGTGCATGTGTGTATGCGTGCGTGCGTGCTCAAGGTGACAGGTGTTGTGCGGTTCGTGTCCTGGAACAGGGTCTACTGGTGGTTTTTTTTATTTTCCTTTCCTTGCCGCGGATCGTTGCAATAGATCACGAGGACAGCAATATAGTACAGACGTGGGAAGCACAGTGCAGGCCAAGCGTGACTCACGCCTACCGTGACCGTGACGACCGATCGATCAACCATCTATTGACTGTCGTTGCAGCAAACAGCAAGTCAACAACGCGAGCACAGCGACTGGTGGGGTTTGATGCAACACCTGGCACAGGTCACGGGTATCCATCCCTCACACCCTTCGTTAATTTTACAGACACCTCTACCTCCGCCGCCTGCCCTACCACTTTGTCGGTCTTCTTCAGGTTGCAAGACCCGCTTTTTACACGTCAAATCGAGTCTCGACCCTTCAAAGTTAACCCTCTCTATCTCCACCCCATTCACCATCCCCATGCTCGCTTCTGTGCGTAAGTCGTAGCACCAACACGCCATCTTGTACCTGAGCCACCGGGAACGACACACCTGAGGGAGGGACCACCCACCTTTCGGGACGACTTGAAGTTATGTCCACTCTCTCCTTTCACCTTTAGCCGCCAGCAGCGTTAGTTGAGACGGCTTTCATCACATCTTTATCACCAGGAAACAATCCGCCCACCCCGATGACTGCCATGAAAGTGGGAGACCCAGAGAGCACAAAGCTTGGAGACAAAAGGGCAGCGGGGTGGCAGGGGTAGGGGCTCGGGGTTCACCATTTCTTCCAGGCGGAGGAATTTTAACAGCTTAGTTTATTGTCTTGAAAACTTTCCTAGCTTGCATGAAGTAAAAGTTTTCCCTTTACATACGTAAACCGACCGTAGAGCAAGGGTTTACTCCCCTCTGTGTCTATAGTAACACATGGAGCATACTACTCCTCATGCAGCCTGACTCCAGGATAGAAACGGCGATATATGTTCCCCAAGTCTGGCTGTTCTCTCGCCACAGGCTTGGCTCTGCATGTCTGAGGTGCCTTTTGTGCAGGAGCGGCTGGAAAAAGCGAAAGGAGGTCGGAATGCTGCGAGAACGGGGCAAAGTGGGTTGGAGGGTGACTTCATGTCAGACGGAGACAAATGGAGGCCGACAGTCTGAGAATCACACCTTTGTCTAAATGTGAACGGGGCAGCACAGACGACACAGTCAACCCTGTCGCCATTATCTCTCAAGTATTAATGATAGATGTGCTTGTCCTACAAAAATCGCGCTTCTTCATGGGGCAATCGCACGCGCGAGTATAAAAAAGACCAACACGCACCTTTGCAAGTTCACTGAGAAAGACAGTTTCGCCGACATGTCAAGGAGGGGGACGAGACTCTTTGTCCTCCGTGCTGATAACGATAAACTGAAGCTTACCGTTGAATTCGAACTGGAGCCTGAGGGGTTGGGCCTGGCGGTGGGGGGATGGGTGTGGAGTGTGTGGCGTGAGGGACGAGTTTGACGGGAGATAAGAGTCTCGTGTAAAACATGTCGTGTGTCTTATCCTTGTGACCTTATGTCCTTAAAAGGTTGATGACCCTTAATTCAAAGAAGCCCGAGTGTCAAAAAATCTTTTGAAGGATTTTTATTGCGATTCTGCTAATCCTGCCAAAATCTTCCTGAGTTTGAAAGCCAACGGATATGTGTGTGTGAGTGAGTGCGAGCAAGCGTGCAGATGGAAGTGAGGTAGGGACAAATACTTCTCCTTTCACAGCTGGAAGTTTGTTTTTTCTTCAGATAATGTATAGCCACCCCATCTTTGCAACGCGCACCCATGATAAGAGAGGAAACCACATGTAACAGCAGCCACGGAGTGCGAGACGACAAAGAAAAATGAGTTGAGACGATATTTACAACCGAGACGCGCTAGAACACCTTCCAGTAAAAAATATGGCGTGTCATTTAACACCAAAGTCGACCGCTCTTACGACAAGAAAAATGTGGCACTGGGTCACGTGGTTTAACCCAGACTCCGCAAGTAGGCTAATGGCGTCGTTTCCAGTGCAGTGGGGAGGACAACTCTTTACACCCTTTCCTCTTCTTTGTTCAACGGCCCAACTTAAAAAGAGGGGGAAAGATGTGAACAAAATCCCACGAGAACAAAACGTTTGTTGTCTAAAGTCATTTTCTTGAGCAGTGAGTTACAATTTAGTTCGCAAAAAAAAAAACAAACATGATCGGGTGATAAGAGTGCTTTCCCCTTGCCCTCTAGGCTGATGACTAACAATTCTGTTTTTCCGTTTAAGGTTGATGTATCCCAGTTTTTATTAGCGGTTTTCGAGAATTATAGTTTTTAAAAGCAACAAATAATTTACTTTCGATAAATAACAATTATTTTTATGAACGAATGCACATTATATCCAATTTCGTCATTTCTTAAAAATCATGATTTGTGAAATTACTTCATAATTTGTGCATGCTATCTTCACTGTGTGTTCAGAGGGAGTTTTAGTTGGTATGGTGTTTGATTACCGACACCAAAGAGTCAACCGTAGCCGAGACAGATGTGACGCCATGTTGTCTGCGGACGCCGACTAGTGCATTTAAAAAATGGCCCTAGTGGTAATTTAAGTTTATTTCTCGTAACTTCAGAAGAAAGGGATTAGACTGCCTGAAAATCTAAGCATGAACGCATTTAACTGGCATATTAATCACAAAATTTAGACAGTTGGCGTCAGAACGAATCCAAGACCCTTTCAAGACGCCTCTGTACTATCAATGTCGTGGTCTTGCTCAAATTTTGATGTCGTGCACTGCTCAGATGATGGTTACTGAGACAACACATCAGTTTTCAGACCGCAAGGAGAGTCCTCCACCCCCCACTACGTATTGCTTGTCTTCATGCACATTTACATTTCTTCCCCTGAGGCTGTCAAAGTATCCGCGTTATCAAAGTCTTGCGTATCTCTCGGCTTTACTGCTTGTTACCATCATTAATACATTGTCGAGTTTTCTTGACTGGGAGATTACCGCTTGTTCTAACAACTTTATCGTGCAAAGAGAGAAAGAGAGAAAGAAAGGAAAAGACAGAAATCACGACCGTGCTCCTCCCCCCACCCCCCCGCATTCGCAAGCGACCTCGACCTTGGTGCCCTTCCTTACTTCCCCACGCATCACCTGAACCCTGACCTGCCGTAGGTCCGTGACCTGAACTCACTGTCCGTACTCTGGTTCTCTCTTGCACTGAATGCAATGAAGACGATAGCAGGCAGAGGCGTGCTGGAAACACTTCATATTTCCGGCGCTAAGCATGTTCGGGTAGGTTAGGGTACACACAAACCTCCACCCCCACACGGTCAGCGTACACTAGGAGCTAAAAGATAACGATTCTCTTTCTTGCTCTTTCTCTCTTTCCCACCTCACCCCCGCCTCTCTCTCTCTCTCTCACACGATGTGCGCGTGCGCACACCAGCTGCAAGTGCCAGGCGTACGGTCAGCTTCCATCCCGTTATGACCTCTTTCCGTGTCGTGGTTGTCACCCAATCCCTCTCTCGTACACTGGCTTCTGCCAGTCTCATCACGTAGGTACACTTGGGCACATGCTGTCCCTTTCACAACCACAGGACCATGCATGCAAGGTCAAGGTTAAAAACGAGCATCTCTGTACACTGAACCCCCCCCCCCCCGCCGCAGTCTTCACTCGGCGTGAAAACACTTGTCCAGCCTCTTGTTCCAGGGACGAAGGTCATGTCGAGGTGACAGCACGCGTGTGTGTTGGGGGTGGTGGAGGTGGTGTGGAGGTAGTGGTGGTGGTACGAGTGTTTGTCCACGCGCCGTGGACGTCACAGTCGTTGAGGCAGATGTAAGCAGGGGTTGCTGGTCTTGGCAAGGGCCGCAAGTCTCCAGCAAGAAAAAGTCACGCACAGCAGTTGCCTCCTCATTCACAACCGCCACGAAGCTGTTCCAGCATGGTAATAAAAACACGCAGGCACACAGAAATTACTCACTTTGCCATTCGTTTCACACCCATGCCTGACACAGCTCTGCATGGCAAGTTGAAGTAGGTTGAATCGCTCTAGGAATACTTTAACTACCGAACAATCTGACATCAAGATAACGAAGACGTACTCGCGTCCCGGTGCCAAAGTAGCCCCAGACAGACAGACAGACAGACAGACAGACAGACAGACAGACAGACAGACAGACAGACAATGATCTCGTCCACCCGTCATTCGTTCACACCATGTGACGACAGAGTTCTGGCCGACTTGCTGCAAAATGTGAACTGTAGAGTGAAATGAAACGAATGTCGTCTGCACTTTCACGAGGACGCAGCAGTCCGTAGAGCTATCCCCTCCCCCACACCTTTAAGTTGTCTACCTCCCTCCTCCTGCTCCGCCTCATCAACATTTGGTACATGCATGCGCGCACAGCCCCACTTTTCGCGTCTTGAAGATCAGGGGCAGTCTGCCCCGGTACATGATCATCTTTCTTCGAGAGCGCGGATGTTCGAGCAAACTGAAGAAAGCACAGTGACGGGCCTCATTCTGTGACAAGTCCACTAGTCCACGCACATCACCTTTCATGGCGATGTGTACAGATACAGCGTAAACACATAAATATCGACAATTGTTTTCAAAATATGAACATTTCCATTAATACAAATTACTTTTCCGACTTAAAACATGACATTTTAATCACTTAAAACGTTTCGTCCCAATCGAGGTAGAAAAAAGTCATGATAAGCCAGGGATTAAGGGTAGCGCCCCTTGGCACTCGAGTTGTGCCCCTTTAGTAAAACCGCTTAGCTTGGCACTAGTGTGGAAGATAAATATGGCGAAGAAATATGAATGATTCATAAAAGTATTTTAACTTTTAGAATCGGTGCAGGGAAGATTCACCTGCAGAACTCTTCACCGTAAGAAGCACAAGGTAACTCCTTTACAAAGAACTCGCTCTGCGAGGGTCTGAAACACAGGTGTGCAATGACGCCGCCTCCCGGGTGCCTCTGACGGTGGTAATCTCACCTCCCAGATACGCTTGTCACCTGTGGCTTTGTTGTGCCGCTGTACGTGTGACAGGTGGCATACCGCCAGACTCATTCGATTTTCATTTGCAATCGTCGTGTCTCTTGTCCAGAGCTGGAAGTTTGCACTGAGGTCAAGCCTGCT
The DNA here is from genome assembly GCA_004794655.1 of Marisa cornuarietis. Classification (NCBI taxonomy): domain Eukaryota; kingdom Metazoa; phylum Mollusca; class Gastropoda; order Architaenioglossa; family Ampullariidae; genus Marisa; species Marisa cornuarietis. Next base: position 4,397,648 of record SMMW01000576.1, on the reverse strand, counting down.
GTCGAGAATTCTATAAACCCACTGCTGTTTCCTGGCAGGGAGGGCGAAGTCGAAAGACACGGATAACGTAGCCTTATAATCAGCAGCTACACGTGCTACTAAAAACTGTACAGGGACTTTCCGCCGTTGGAGCACTTGTAACTCTCCTTGGCAAGCCTTGGTGGCTCAAGCCCGAACAAAACTGTTCCTTTTCTTTTTTTCCTCCCAGATAGGATGTACTTACGGTCTATATCTTAATCTTGAGCGGGATTTTGTTCTCGAATTTCAAAAGCCACGTGCGTCTTACCAACGCAAAGGGTTAAAGAACTTTGACCCAGTGACGATCGACTTGCTAACAAAATAAAAAGTACGAGACTTTGTTCAGCCGTTTATCGTAACACGAAGCGGATATCAAACACGACGCACATCGCTTCTAAAGTTTTGGTGGTCCGAGGTCACTTTCTTTTCTTTTTACCTTTATATTGTTTCTTCATTTTTTTCTTTGATACCTTTGTTTCTTTGTGCTGTCTAGTTCTTTTTTTCGATAATTCAACGAAAGTTTCGACTCTATCGGGGTTGATATCGACGACAGCATGATCAAGCACGTTACACGCTTAACTTTTCAAAATGTCTTCCCTCTCCTTACGTAGCCTAGTGACTTTTGTGGACAGTAGGGAGGAGAGATTGTAGTTATGGTCACCTAAAACGTGGCGCTGAGGAAGGTAAGCCGTAAGAACATGATATTGACGTAGGCCCACCTTACATACGTGATACCCACGTACCGCAATATCTAATTTAACATGTCCGCCAGTGAAAATGCTATCTGTACTGATTAAGGACGATTGTTAATGCGAAACATGAAAAGGAGGATGATCTTGGAGTACTCTTTTGTCCCGTCGGCGTAAGCACGACTAAATGAAGGGATCGGGGTTGAGAAGACAGAGATGATGAACGAGGCAAGTTCACCGGTCGCTAATTGGACGTTTTTGCCACTCGATAAAAAAAAAACTGTTAAAGGCCATTTCCTCGTCTGAGGTACCCAGCAGTTTGAAAAGCCAGCCAGAACGTCACCTGTCTGAGCACCTTAAATCGCCTTTTACTGATCTACACAGGTCACTTCAAAAGGTCGCTTGTTTACACACAACTGCCAAGTCCACTGATCGTCAGAGGAGGAAACAAATGTTTGAACTATACACGAGAGAGAAAGAGAGAGAGAGAGAGCGTGTGTGTGTGTGAGTGAGAGAGAGACTTATGAGAAGAGCCGGTCTGGGAACTGTTGCGTTGTTTGCCTGTTCAGCTTGTCTGGCAAATTTTCAAGTCAACATCAGCTTCGACAAAATTCACTTGAGCCAAAGCTCCATGTAAGCGGGCAAGTCAATCCTGGCTAGTGCAGCACCTTGCTGGACAGCTTTGGGTAGGGCTGACAGGACATACGAGTTCTCACGTCTCTCACTCTCTCTCTCACTCACTCACACACAAAATCCTCTTTGTCCTCACAGACAGCCACACAGGTAAAAAAACAATAAGCGTCTGGATATCGACGAACCGCACAGGGGAGGCGACTGTAGCCTGTATTGCTTGCCTCCTTTGCAGCTCGAACGCAAAAGCTGTCGGTAATCTTTCCATTCTCCTGTGTATTTATCCAAACGATTTCTGGAAATGTTTTGCGCATGTCCGACAGCTCAAGAAGTTGGAACCCCACGAGCCGGAGCCTGCGGCTCACGTCGCACTGTCGTCATCCGCCAGGGGTCGCCCCGGTGACTGTGTGGTGTACGTGTTACCTGAGCAGGTGACAAAACTGGTCGACACGACTAAGGTGTTTGGCACATCGAAATACCTGACAAGCTTGCGCGATGGAGGAGACGGCGGTCGAAAGGACAGAAGTGGCGATATTTATGAATGGAGGCAGGGGAGAGGGTCACGGAGAAGTAAAAGCGAGATATGTCTTACACATTGTTCTATAACAACAATGTTCATATCAAATGAAGCATAAATAAAAGTACAGGCTGCGTGAGGCGTATAACAAAATGTCCCTAAACAATTAACTTCAGTATAGATGATTTTGTCTGTTAGAGTTTGTATGCGAGAACGGATTTCATTATTTATTTACACTTCTGAAAATGTCAGCGTTACTACGGTATATATGTTCTGCGGATGCAAGAGGAAAGAAAGAAACACATGGTTACTTTGAGCCTTCTGCGTATGCTCAGTTCTAACCAAGGAAAAAGGTGGTTGGAGGGGAGGGGGGAAAAGAAATGTCACAGCTGACCAGTGACGAAATGGTGTGCGCGCAATGTTTAGCATGAAAAACAAGAAAAACAGCGCAAGTCTTCAGAAACGATTATTTCAATTGTGCGGCATGAGAAGATAGATGGCCATATGCCCGCCTATCTCCAGGAACACCGCTCGCTCAGCTAAAAAAAAAAAAAAAACCTTCTTTTCTATTTTCCCACAGGAATTCTTTTCTCTACTGTTCTCGTGTTACCCCTTTGTACTGTGGCGGACTATATTACATTCGACTATACAGCTATTCGCTCGACTGAGTCCGAGGAATGTGTTTATCGGGTCAGACATTTGGGCGCGAGGGGTAAAGAAAAAAGAATGCAAGTTTACAAATAGCCAGGAGACAAGGCTCCAGAGAGTCGTGTGTATGTGTGAGAGAAAGGAGTGTCCCAGATGCACAGTGGGCCCTACACCAGTATGCATCATTCACAAGACCCGAGGCGCTAAAACAAACCCGCCTGTAGGACGTGTTTGACGTAAACAACAGGTGCGCCCTCCCACTCCCCTTCTGTATAATACTGAGAGAGCATATTACGGTCGTTGAAGCTGAGTGAGGCTGGCATGCAGCTGCTATTGTTCTCAAACTCCCTTCCTTATCCTTAAACTCTCTTTTTCACACGAAATCGAAAATGGCTGCTGACAAAGTGTAAAATAATACAAGACGTACTAAAAAAGCAGAAAAAACATTGTTTTCCACAAATATTCTAAAATATACAAGTATACCAATCTCTGGAGATGATTCCACGCTCTCTTGGTTCAGTCCACAAGGAGCCAGGAGTTTGATAAACAAAAGTAGACGCATTCATGTCCCCCCCACCCCCCACAAACCGCCATCGGCAATTTTTGCAAAAACGTACAGGCGTCTCGGTCTCTCGGCAACTCCACGATACGAAGATATTGCAGAAACGTGCACGTGTCTTATTTAAACCATCTATCGGTCTACCCAACCCCCCCCCCCACCTTGTTTCCGATCTTCTTCCTTGGAAACGCAGCAGGAGTCTTGTTAGCGCCCTCTGGCGGCACGCGGCGTAGGTCTGGGGCAAACGACCAGTAGCGCCCTGTCAGCTTATCGATGGAAACACCTCGCGGCGATGCAGGAACCGGGCCCTTGATGCTCATTGACGACTTCCTGCGCCTCACGATACACCCCCCCCACACACACACACACCACCTTCCCAGATCACCCCACCTACTGACCTCATAGTGTGCTCCTAGAGTTTACTATGGCGACTGCACGCTGTTCGCGGGGGTCTGCCTCTCCGCGCACGACTTTAGCATCAAGCACGGGAAGGGCCTGGCATGGTGTTGACCTCTGACCTCCATTCCCCCCCCCCCAATCTTTCACTAGCTGCCCCTAGTTTGTGGACCGCTGCCGCGTCCACTTCAAACTACTTTCGCAGCGAGGAAATATTCCAGACTTCGGCCGAACGAAGTTTTTTTTTTTTTGTGTGTGCAGACGACAGCAGCAGGAGCGGCAATCGTGGCGATGAGGACTTTAATTGCGCGGTGCTTCAGAACATACTTCGTCAACAATTTTCGATTGAACTAAAATTGTAACAAGACTAGAACAGTGAAAGATCTACACCATCTGTATCTCAAAGCTGCATCGTCAATAAAGGGTCCAACGTTTAAAAAAAAAGGGTTTTGTTTCACGTTTCAGTCGAAACTACAATTCCTGAGAAAAAAAGTCCGATTATGCGAATGTAAATGGGTGAATGCAATTTAATATGCGTCTTGACGATTGCATTCAAAGAAAGTTTTTTTTATGGTGACCTGATAACAGCGGTAAGGCATAGAGAACAAGAATCAAAGCTTACAGGAAGTTATTTTCTATTATTGGTTTTTATAAGGAAATATTTACCCTTGGAAGTCTCACTCTTATAGGTGCATTTCCTTATAACATGCTTTTACACACACAGACGCACACACACACACACACACACAGAGTACATAGGTATTTAAAAGACCAATCAGTGAAGTACATTACGCACCATTTCTGTTCGTAGTTTTTCCATTGCCTCGTCAATGGAGTTTCTCTGTCGTCGCCCGACCCCTGTCGTGGAATGGCTGTTGTCGCATGTGTTGGTGTGGCTGCTGCTGTGGACTTTGTTGGTGCGTGAACACGGAGCACTCTTTTCCCACTTTGTCTTGATGCAGTTCGCCGCTTCCACCCGGGACTGGTAGAACTGGCGACAGGCATTCGACAGCTCGATAGACGCTGTGTATTTGTCCATGGGGTCAAATCCCGGCACCTGTAAATATCTTCTTGTATCCATGTTTGCAAGTTTTTTTTAAATAAATATCAGCTGATGACAACGTTCTGTGCTTGAAGCAGTTGTTCTTTCAAGTAGAAACGCCTGTTTATATTAATAAACTGTCTACTAGATGTCACAAACACAATGTGAAATGAGCACAGCACTGCTTCACTTGCACTACAAGCATCCAAGTGGCATGAAAGTGAAAGACTGCCGCGGTGAAAAGGGTAGATCCCGGAGCTTGTGAAGGTGGGGATGCAAAACCCTCAACTCTTGTCGTCGTCTGCGTAAAATAAAAGTACACGCCTCTCCTTCCCTCAGTTACCGAGTCACGTTGAAGAATGAATGCAACGGCCCGCAGCGCGCAACAAAACTGCCGGCAAGTCGCGCAAGTAAAGAGAACGGCGCGCTCCCATTGGTTGAGGTTGGCGAGTCCACGTTATGAGGAGGGGGGGAGAGTGGATGAGCGAGTCCATTCTTCAGCCTTCCTTGGAGAAACTCGAAGGCAGACGCGAAAGTCCGTAAGTCTCGCAGTCGATGTCATGGTGTTTGCACACCTGCTGGCACACCTTTTGCCGAAGAGTCATTTAACAAACCCAAGCCATTTGAAGCAACAAGAACGTGTGCGATAGGATGTAATAAGTACGGTGAAATAGCTACTGATATTGTTGTGTAGGAAAATCAAACATTGTATATGTTTACAGAAAGCGAATGCACTGAAAAAATGTAGTTATTTATGTTGGCGGGGGAAAAAAGTGACAATGTTTAAACCGAGAGCGAGGGAATATAACCGTGTTTCATTACCCAAACAGAGATCAGAGAAATAACAAGAGTGTCCAATGACGTAAGTGGGATGAAAAGGGACGATACTCTTGGCGACATGACTAAAAGCAGGATTTATCTCCCTCCACTAAAGGTGAATTAGGCGTACATTGTACTGGGAAGCTTCGAGACCAACTTCAAGCTATTCAAGTCCCTGGTTGCTCCTACCTTGGTGCACGGCTGCGAAATGTGGACCCTGTTGACCGATATGGAGAGAAAGATCCAGGGATTCGAGATGAAAGGGTTCTGGCGGCTGCTCCGTTGCCTCCGTATCACCTACAGGAACAGAAGACAAACCAACTTTTTTCGCAGTCTGATAATTATTACCATAATTGGTACCAAGGAACCTTTGCTTGCCACCATCAAGCGGCAAAAACTGGTTTGGTTTGGGCATGTTCGTAAAAGGACTCACTACAGTGTTATTCCACTCTATGACACTTTAAAGTTTTTCTTGACTTGAAAATATTTCCCTTGAAAATTAAATCTGAATTTGATTCCAATCTCTGTAAACCATTTTACGTGTAAAAGACGAAGACAACTGCACTTATAAGGTAATTTTATTACAATACAATAATATTGAAAGATTTTTTTTATTATTGCAAAAACCTTAGTATATCTTGAGAAGTAAAGCAAGGAAGACGAGGAAAATTTTAATAGAAACAACATCCATGAATTTTACAATACTGCTTTGAGAGATAAACAGTACATATATACAGTTATACAAACCTAAAATATTGTACATATATACAAACATACAAATATATATACACACTGAAGTGCAAGTAGCAATGTCTTTGTATTTTCTTCGCGATGCTAACGATCCCATCATCTCGAACATCTTGTTTAAGAGACATACACAGGAAAGAAAAGAATAAACATGCAAGACAAACAAACACGTACGGACCCAGGGAAGCGAACACCTTATAAGTGCAAACGGAACTTTGTGATGTTCACTTACAAAAATATCGATTGATGGAAGAAAAGTACAAAGAGATTAGAGGGCAATTTGCAACTTCAAAAAGAAGAAAAAGAGAAGAATGTTCTTTCCAACTTGTCTGAGTTTGTCTTTCGCTTTTGCAGTTGGTAGCGGAATTCACGAGTAGATGAAGACACTGGCAACAGTGTAGCCCGAGGCTGCTAAAAAATAAAAAATAAACAAACTTGTTCAGAACAGTGCATAATAACAAAAGACCAAGTATGACACATTTCCAGTGCTACAGGCTGTGTCTGCGGTGGTCGTCACTTTGTGTCAGAACCTTTTCTGAAGCATATTGTCAAACTCTTGTGTTCCAACTAACCCTCAATGTGCAGCCATTGCCTCCCCACGTGTTTACTTTCCATTCCGGCGGAAGTGAAAAGTGACTGTCCTTAGTTGTAAGCTAAAAGGCCAGTGTCTCGAGTGGCCTGTCGAGATCGGTGGTAAATGGCAGCACAGGCAGTAAGATGCTAATGCGGACAAATAAACCTGTTCACAGAGGAGAGGGTAAACACGGCATTGTCTTGGAAAGGCACAGTTTCAGAAATGTGGACGAACAAATAGGGCAAGAAAAGCGGAAATGAGGGTGGCTCAAGGTACCGTGGCGTGAAATATACTTGTATAGAGCGATGAGAGTAGCAATAGTCGATGACAGAGCATGCGCAAACGTGCATCATTTGAACTGCCAACGGGTTTCCTATGTTGTGAACATCAGTGCGCAAATTCAGAAAATTCGTCTACTGGTTGATTTGGTTCAGCCACTCCGTTTTTCGGTCAACTAAGCCAACAAGGTGAACCACGTAAGTAACGCGAAAAATATTTATTTAAATGACAAGAGAACTGAAAGTTTAATCTACTTAGGTGATAAACTCCTAACACAGTCCACAATGCTAGTCCTTCTTAACCCCTCCTTCCCTCTTGCTACTTTACCCATCTTTCTCGCAGAATCACTATATTTCTCTGTTTCTGTTACTTGATGCCTTTTGTTTTCTGTTTCGTCGTCAGTACTGTCGTTTTCTTTCGTCCCCTGTGTTCTGTATCTACTTAGTCCACGTCTGTTCCCCGTTTTAAGCGCTAAGAGCATGCTCTCTATGAGTGTGAATAAGCGCTATAAAAATCTTCACTATTATTATTATTAAACGAACAGAAGAAAAGGCTTGCTCAACACCACTCGATTATATGAAAGCGTATGCGCAAGAGCAAAACAAAAGAAGTAAATTTAAAAAGTGGCATCGTCTTTTGGTGTGGAAGAGAAAACCAGACAAGTTTTAAATTCGGTTAAGAACTAGTGTAATGATTTGTGGATTCCTAGTTATCTCCCCTGATGTTCGTTCATCGTGACACGCATTGCTTCTTTTTTATTGCTTATTATTAAATATGATTATTTTTGCGATATCTGAAACATCAATGTCTGAAGTAGTGCTGATAGCGTATGAGATATATTACATCTGAGCGGAAACGAGCTCAAATAGAATTATGAACAAAGCCTTAAACGTTAAAATACATTTTCTATAGGACAACTTTTTGTGGCGTATTTGAATCTTTTTGACAGTATCACTTCTTGAAAACACTGTTTAAAAAGTCTGCACCTCGTGTGGCAGGATTTTTTTTCCACTTCGCCTACTAAAGCAGAACTGGTAACCTTGCTTGCACGAAATTTGTAATAAGTTAAAAAGAGACCCGAAAACGATGGTAGTGGCGGGGGAAACCTGTAAGCAGCACTCTACCCTTAAGCCACTTATTTCATCACCAAACCTTTAAACGACCGATTCATCGTAGATAAGCCACTGCAGATAACCCAAACCGTCAATTATCCCCCTTTAAAAACACCCCAATAACAAAATCCAAAGCTAGTGACGTTAATAAAGTTGTTTCTATAAAAAGAAATATTAACCAATAGCCAGGGAACCTGGCGTTGAATGACTTTTTGTACTTGCAAACTCTTCCAGCTATGTAGTCCTTATCGAGGTACCATTTGAGCCAAGCTACTGTAATCATGAACTGACATGAGTGGAGTCAATGTAGTAAAATAATGAAGCTTTCGGACTTGCTGTGCATTTGATGTCCCTCTCATAACTTGTCAAGATGAACCACTCATGTTCTGATTACTGATTCATTTCTCTCTTTTTGACTAGCACACCCGCAGTGTTTATCTCTGTTCGTGGTACAAAATAGAAATAATCACCAGTTACCGTTCAGGCATGCGCACTGAACACTCTACAATGTTCTAGATAATGAAACTAGCGTCACTCAAAAGGATAAACCCAAACTACAGCTTACTGTAAAGATGGCCACCGCTTATGCTCCAAGGTCATGGCTCCACTTTGTTATTTTTAGATAATGGATTACGTCCTACGTGTGGCGTCTGTGACGTTTTCGTGCCTGTTGATGACGTCACTTGATGCCGCTGAAGCCACGGAATTCCAGGCTCTAGGTGGCGCTGTCCCCAGAGAGGTGATCAGCCAGGAGAAGACAACCCAGGCTCGCTCTAGGATAGAGTGCGCTGTGCACTGCAGACGGTACCCACACTGCGTTTCGTTTGGGTACAGCTCGGCTGATTCCGCCTGTTATCTTCATCCTGTGACGTCAGCGACTTCCGACAATATGATGAAAATTAAAACAGCAGCGGTTTTCAAAGACAAAAGTAAGACACTTTAAGTAGCAGCTCTGTTTGTTAATTATTGGGCTTCTTTACTTAATATGTTTGCAAGTTTTGTTAAAATCCGAAACATTAAATTTGTCCCTTCATTTATTCCAGGTTTTTAAAAATAATTTTTAAGTTAAAAAAAAATGAAATTTTGATTTTACATAGGAACTTTCCAACAATGCTGTCATTCTTCTACACCACTTACCCCGCCCCTCCATCACAAACACGTTACCTTTACGTATTTGTAACGATGTCACCATACCCCTAATTAGACCTTCAGTTCTTTGTGTACTTAAAACGAAGTCAGGAATTTTATACCGTAAAGCACCCAAACAACAATGATTCTATCAAGTCGTTCAGCAATAAACAGCAAAGAAAACATATAATCGTTACACAAGCTCTGCTCGACTAGTCCGTTGAAACATGTTGCGCTATTGGCGGCCATTACTGACCGACGATCCATAGTTAGGAAATAACGTAAAGCAGGTCTATTGTAAGAATATTTATTATAAGAATTGATAGCTCCCATTTGATTTTATGCTTTGTTTTTAATTCTCGATCAGATCCAAGTTGCAGCTTCCCTGCTAACGATTCTATCGGAACAGTGACGCTTCAGCGGTCTCTGTGGAGCGTGGAAGCAAACGTCACATGCCATGAGGACTACCTCTGGTCGGTGCAGAAGGCCACTTGTGCGGCTGATGGAGAGTGGAGTGACGTACACTGTGTGAAAAGAATTTGGAGATACCCGGAGGTAAGACGTGAGCGAATAATCAACACAGGAGCGAAACACACATTTATGTACCAATAAGCAGACATTTATTTATGTACCCCAATCTAAAAGAGAAAAGTACAAGAAAAGAAAAGAACGAGGAAAAAAATTAACACAGAAAGAAAAATCGAAAGAACGGAAGAAAAGGTTAAGTGTCATAGTGCTGTCATAGTGACCTACACAAATGCCACAGTGACGTACCATAGGAACATGCGATGTAGTGACATATTACCATGGTGATTACTAATGCAAGAATTAGGCATCCATGTGACCTTCACCCCAAGCTGGGGGTAAATCACTTCCTGTGTCCAACATTATCGTTTCATGGATTTCCAAAGTAAATGCAAGTGAAAAAGCTTTGGCTGGTAATACTTTGTTTGGATTTATGAGTTTATTTGTGCACGTGCATGTGCAAGCAAGTCTAGGTGTGTAGTATATGTGTAGACATTTTGTAAAGCCACGAACTCATCCCTCCGGAGGAGGTATGTGCGTACTAAATAGTTAATACTACTACTACTAAGAATAATAATGTAGTTTAATTGCACACCGACACACAACAAATTCTGCATTAGGAAAAAGGTTTTGTTACTATTTACTCTGTCTCCTCTATGAACATTTAAATAATAAACATATATTTTACAGACTCGAAACAGTCTTTACGCTATGGTTTTCTTGGTGGCAAAGCATAGTTTTTTCGCACCTTATTACGAAAAGGCGAATTGTGGTGATGCACAGAACAGCAGTGGCAGGCAGGCTGAGATTGTACAGGTTGCAAAAGTGTTAACAGACGTTTAAGTAGATAATTTTGCATGGCCCGTGAATAATGTTATAAATATCAAAATGGCCCTCGGAGGAAAAGAAGTTCCTCACCCCTCGTTTATCCCCGATCTTATTCTGTAGTCACCAACTATTGGTTAGTCAATAGCTTAGTCTTTAAAGTATAACCACCTACTGGCTTAGTACTTTAAAGTCCCAGCTTGATTGGTCTACTACAAAATAACCAATTATTTTAAATATTCAAGGGAGCTGTTTGCTGCATGTTCCCCTCCTCGGTAAGCCCCTCAAGTGCAGCATCCATTTCCGTACAGTAAACAGTTTATTTCTCATCTGGTGTCAGACAATGGAGCAGGTCAGCCGTCAGGTCTTCCAAATACCGGGTACAGTGACCACAGGCTGGTCAGTATGTGTTCAAGGAATGCCAACAGCGAACACAAAGTAATTCTACAATAATTTCTCCTTTATCTCTACCTTCATATTGTCTTTATGGTTTCTCTTTTCTGTACGCGAGTAAGAAAACATCTTTATATTTCTTCTTTTGTCTCCCAAATTTTTTCTTTTATTTTTAATATTCCTTCTCATCATCTCTCCTTCCAAACTATCACATTATATTGTTTACTTGGTTTTTTCTATTTCGTACGTGGGTGTCTAAAATTCTTAGTTTATAGTTGTGATATATTTTATGTCTACGTTTAATGCCACAGTTAATCTCACAGAAATATTAGAAATCAGTGATAAGATTTGAAACAAGCAGATACGATAAGGTATGAAATAAAACATTTGGTACATGACTTGGGTTTCCACAGTTTTGCGTTGGAAATTCGTGACAAATCTGACAACAACATCCTAGTCCACACCAGCTGGAGACTACATTTCGACGAATCGACGTCTTACCTTGTGATTACCAGTTTCAACGGACAATGGGGGACAGAAAAGCGGGTGCTGTCACCTCCCTTGTCGCTGCTGGTCGGCCAGCCTTTTGATTTCAAGCTGACCGTGGATACATCAGACACTGTACACGTAAGCACAGTTTAACCGGACTAGTTGTTTGCATTTAATAATAAAGTTAGTTCTTTATGAAATAAAAGTGCAAGACAGTGTCGTCTAATTATTTCTGTTTATCAATATTTTCATCTGGGCGTTTAATTTCCAAGTTTAAGGGTTCCAAGATGTTCCCAAAACCTCTCAAAACTAGTTTAAATAATGAGCATCAAGAAAGAAAATGCTTTGGCATGTGGGTATCCTTTTTGTAGAACTTGTTGCAATGTGACTGGCTTTCCAGGTATTACGGTAAGTTAAGAATGTTTTTTTTTTACTCATCATCAAGCTCACTAAACTATTTGTCACAGCTGTTAAGAAAAATGTATACAACACGTATACAGCCTTGTGTTAGTGTTTGGAGTTGGTGCTTGCACTTGACCATCTTCCTGTATGTGTGTGGCGTGCGGTACTGAGAGGCGTTGAGTCACTTCGTAACTGAGTGAGTGAGTGAGTGAGTGAGTGAGTGAGTGAGTGAGTGAGTGAGTGAGTGAGTGCGCATCGTCTAATCCTGATGTAGTATTTCTTGCTAACAACAGCTGTTGCCCGTTTTCTATGATGCAGATCTACATGGACCACCAGTTCTTCAGTGACTGGACTCTGAGTGAGCCTCTATCGTCATTTTATTACATCAGTCGCTCTGGCGATGTCAACTTGACAAGAGTGGATGCCTGGTGCAGTGGCTAACAAAAGTTATATATCTAACTAAATAAATTACAGTCGTCGATTTTCATTTCAAAATACATCACTTAGAAAAGCCAACATTAACATTTACAACCCCAGTAAGTCATCTGCAGGAACAGGTGAGGACCGCACGAAAGTCTGGAACCTTTCTTCGTTGGAAGATAGCCTCCTTGGTCTTCACTGATTTCCAGATGTACGAGCTTTAGATCCGTAACTAACCTGGAGGTAACTTTACCTCGGCTTCACAGGTTACGACTCCGGATGCTCATAGTTTTGTCTCGCGTGCTTTTTCTAACATAAATATAGAGATTGGCCAATGATTTTTTTTAAAGAGAATCACTTCTTGCACGTTTCTGTTAATTCATTAATGTTTTCGTATCCGTTGAAATAAAGTGGTCATTACATACAAGTAAGTTTCATTTTTGGAATTTTCAGCAAGCAATGCTTCTGCACAGTTTTTCTGCTTTAGGTCTTGTTCTTGTGAAATTTCCTCTTTTTTTATTAAGCAATTGATTACAAGTGCATCTTTCAAAGCTTTCTTACAATTTTTGTCCACCTTGTACCATGGATGAAAAGTCGTTGTAGATTTATTTTATGCACCATCCGACACAGCTCACTGTCCTACCTGATTTTACTACTCCAACCAAACAGGTTACCCTCCGTGCCCCTGTCATATGTGTAAGCAGAGAGGGACATCAGTTCATAATATAAATGTTGTAGCGAGCGTTAACTGATGTATTACAACCGGCAAGTTACAGCAATGGTAAAGCAGCGCCCAGAGAAATCGAAAACACTTGGAGACGCTCGAGAAGACCAACATAATGTGGAGTGTTCTCGAGTTCTATGTGTGTATGGAGTCTCAAAGTGTTTGGTGTATGCATGGAGTCTCAAGGTATTCTATGTGTGTATGGAGTCTCAAAGTGTTTGGTGTGTGTATGGAGTCTCAAGGTTGTGGTGGTTGTATGATCGACTGTTCCTTCAGCGTAGAACTGAAACAGGTCGACCGTTTATGTGAGATCCCACTCTAGTTGAACCACTGAGCCATATGAAGCTCGGGAATTCCATTCTTATTGTGTTCCAGACGGATCTGGTATATAGGGCTTCTCAAATGATAAGGTCTGATCAGCATACGGTTTCATTGTTAATTTTAATGGTAACATTTAATACTCGAAGCTTGATGTAAAAATCTAAAACACACCTCTGTGGTTTGTCGCGTGTGTTATCAATAGAACCTTGTGTGGTCAGCATCTGGAAAAGGTTGCTACTTTCAAGGGTTAATTTACATCATAGTCGATTTCCTTTTTTGAATAAAATCCATTTTGCTGTTCATCTATTTACGTCGAGAAATTTCTCTTCATGACACTATTACACGAAAAAATGTTGGGCAGAGTGAATATGTGCGAGGGAATATGTGGAAGTTGATATTTTTGATGCAGAAACAGGGAAGCAAACTTGTGCTCCAGAATGGGAGTCAAAAATCTTTTTTCATCATGTGTAGAACAAGCATCTTCTTATTTTTCCCGTGTCTATAGTCATTACAGATATCAGACACAAATTTCTATATATTCAACAAACACTTTATAAACACATCCCATTAGTTACATTTTACAGTAAAACCGCTTTATTAAAACCTTACCGAATACGACCCCCCCCCCTTTTAGTTGTCCACGAGAAAGCAAATTTTCACGAACTCATTTTGCTATGTAAACCTCATCTCTATTTTGACTACCTCCCCAACCTGACTTACCACTGACAGTTTGAGCTCTTGTCGCAGAAGTCACTTGTTGAAAAAAGTACATTGAAAACAGACTGCTTCTGGCCAACCATTTATCCTACCTTATGATTTTCTGCAGAATTTATGTAAAATAAGTACTTTTTAAAAATAAGTAAACGACACTAAATTGTGCTTCATTGCAGAAGTCAAATGCCTATAAAAAATAAAATTCTTGTGACAATTTTATAGAAATCCAATAAAAAATAAAGGACATTTTAGGAGGACGTCTTTGTCCACTACGGTACGTGTATTGATCTGTTGGTTTAAAGACATGTAGATATATATAGATTTCTGATTTCTCTTACCTAGAGTTAGTTCGATATAAATCTTTAACAAAGGGCAACAACGGCGGAATATATCAGCATTACCAATCAAAAGCGAAAACGACAAAGAAAAGCACTAACTCTTTAAGAAAGAGTAAAGTTGATCAACAGGAGTGATCAAGGTGAGACCTCAATCCCAATTGTAAATTATCTTGGTGTGGGAAAAACTCAGATTCAAAATAAAATCAAAGGGGAAAGGGGCGATTCTGGAAAGATGGCATGGTGATGAAAGTGAAGTTATCTAAAATTCGTGAAAGTATGTATACAGTGATAGATGAACAAGTTTGGAAGTGGTTTTGTGAGGTGAGGCAGATGAAAATTTCAGCGACTGAAAAACCATTTCAGGAAGAGGCTTTGTGTCTGGCAGTGGCTGAAGGATTTGAAGATTTCCAGGCCTCGTACGACTGGCTCATGAAATGAACGAAAGGTCATAACAATCACTAGTCATGTCTAAACTGCGACAGATGGGAGGTTATCCAGATCCTCATTGAGAACTTGCTTCGTCTTTCGCTGAATTTGTGTGAAGCTACGCTCATGAGAATGTATTTAACGCCGACGAAACTGGACTTTTGTATAGAGAAATTCCACCCAAATCGGTGGCAGTAAAAGCCCAAGATACAGCTGGGATAAAAATTGCTAAAGAGAGAATCATTGTCTCGCAAAGTTTGAGAATATTAAAGCTTCAACTTCCACGACATTTTTTTTTACCGGGATAAGATCAAAAAACCCGCCTCTTTCTTCTTCACAAAGGAAGACAGAGCAGTTGTCGAAATGCTACTGATGCTGAATCAAGAGACACTTTGTTGGGAATACTGCTTATGGCTACACGCAATCTTCGGAAGGTAAATCAAAATCTTTGTCATGTATCAAACATTTTCTTAAAGTACTCTCTAAATTTTGGTTTAATCTTGTTTTTGAAGTGAACAATCATTTCAAAGTAGGTCCAGTCATTTGACATTTTCTCTTAATTCCATTCATCGGCATGATTTATCATGTTTAAAAAAGTAGAGATGGAAAGGAACCTGTAACCGATGACTTATTATCTTTATGTAATTTTAATTGTACATCGTAAATGAAAAATGACCAACTTTATTAGTCCCAGTGGGAAATTATATCTTGGAAAGTTTGCTTGGTTACAAGAGTCCTCAGTCACCCATGCGCACACACAACTGATAATTCATCAGAGACCAGCTGGACAGCAGAGAGCACAAACGGTTTCAAGTGCCTGTGACTTCTGCATACAGTTATAGCATAAAGTTTACTCTAAACTCATTTAAATAAGCTGTTCTGCTAGTACATGCCCTCTCACTTATAAAATGCTTTAAGCCTTTCTGACAATTTGCAACACGCGTCTTTTATGCAACTTTTCTCCAAACCTGGCAAAGATGACCGAACTGCATAAGAGAACCTTTTACTTGTGACTGAAAGCAGTCTGATCAAAGACATCAGAAAATTATAACATCTTAGGTTGTTGAGGAACACACACACACTCTCGGACACACACAGAGCACGCCTGCAAACACTGAGTTCCACACGTATTCTTTCAGACAACAAATCACTAACATCTGTACATGGGCTCGAACGTTTCTATTAATCGGGTCACCATAAATATATTCTTTACTAAATAACAAAAGAAAAGTTCAGCACAAATATTATAAACTGAGTCTACACAAAAACAAATGTATCCAAGCAGTTTATATTAAAGTCCTTCAAGTTCTCTCTTCTTCTGTTGTTGTTGGGAGGGGGGGTTGACACGGCAAACAGTTCCACTCTTTCAGTCTTGCTCTCTGGCATTGATCATACCGACAGCATACATCGACCAAATAACTCCGACAGTCTTAACGGCAGACACATGATCAAGTCAATAATAATTCCACAGTAGGTAAACGAATCCACACAGTTATACAATATTCTCAGGAGATCACACAGCAGCTGAGAAAATTAGTAAAGCGAGGAACCACACAGTCGCTTATTAATGACAACCCACACAATTAATATTTCTTCACACAGTTAATATTTCTCCACACAGTTAATATTTCTTCACACAGTTACTATTTCTCCATACAGTTAATATTTATCCACACAGTTACTATTTATCCACACAGTTACTATCAATTCTGACCTCTGTCCCAGATTCTTCTTTCTCCCAGACTCTCACGTCTGCTTCTTCCTCCAATTTCTAAACAACGCCCCCTATATCAACATTCAATTCAGGGGTAACAATCTCTAGTACCAAAATTACACAAGGGCGACAACCTCGTCACATCAATCAATCAGGGGTGGTAACACATGTTCATAACATAGGTAAAACCTGGGTATTAAACAGATAATACTAAAATTCAGGTTTTCTAACCTCCACAGAGAGAGGGAGAGAAAGAGAGAGAAGATGACACAAATAAACAACAAGCAGATCGAGAAAAATAGTAGAAATAACAGGAACAGATATTTCTGCATCAGTTATATATCGTTGCTTGGGTTTCGAGTTTTGTATTGGAAATACCTGACAAATCTGGCAACGGCTTCTACATCCACACCATCTGGAGACTGCAACATGTTGGATCGACAGATAACCTTGCGCTTTATGATTCCGACAGCGGGTGGGGATCAGAGAAGTGGGAGCAGTTACCTCTCTTGCTTCTGCAGGGTCGCTGGTCCTTCGATTTCCAGCTGACAGAATATTTCACACATTCTTCATGTAAGTACAGCTCACCTTAACTGTTTGTTTGCATTTATTTATGAAGTATACGTGCATGACAGTATTGGCAAATTATTTCTGTAGATGAGTATTTTTATCTAGGCGTTTAATGTCAAAATGTAAGAGACCCGTGGGTGGGTGCGTGCGTGCGGTAATGACAGGTAAGGACAGGTAACGAGTCCTTTTGTACTGTGAGTGAGTGAGTGAGTGAGTGAGTGTATTTAGGTGCCCAAAGCCAGTTTATCATGTAGGATGGTAAAAGACTTGTTGCCCGCATGTTGTCTATGTTTCAGATCCACATGGACCACCAGTTCTTCAGTAACTAGACTCTGAGTGCACCTCTGTCTTCATTTTATTACATCAGTGACTCTGGTGATGTCAACTTGACTAAAGTGGAGGCCTGGTGCAGTGGCTAACAAAAGTTAGATATGAAACTAAGTAAAAGTCGTTTATTTTCATTAAAAAGAAAAGGAGTAGAGGAGCCAAGGCCTGCTGTTTAAATGTTTGTTGCTGGCAAGTGAATGGATTCACGTTTTTCATCGGTAACAGAATGTGTCGGAGACTTACGTTGTTTCCACCGCCTAGCCCTATCACTTGCTTGTGTTTACTACTACTGTAAAATTGCTGTTTTTATCAGTCCAGTGTCCAGTCACCTGAATTTTTGTACTGCTATAAAATGGTTATTAATATGCCGGAGTAAACCTAAATATTTGTATTTAAACATTAAACTTTTAGACACCGCGCGGCCAGCGGCTACCGGGGAAGACGCAACCGTTGTACTGAAGATTGTTCCCCGTTCGTCTTGGTCGTTTAAGTTTTATTTTACATAAAAAGAGTGCTTTCTTGTGTTGTAAGTTCTGTATTCCATTTCACTTCTGTGGGTCGATTGGCAGTTGACCGTCTGTGGACAATCAAACGGACGTGGCTTTCATCAACTATCTGCGGTTGCAAGAGTGAAGTGTCAATATAACCACATTTTATTGTTTATTTCAAGTTTTTAGAAAAGGCCCAGTATGTTCTTTTACAGCTGAACATGAATACTCCATGTCGATTCCTGCAGCAAAACAGGTGTTTCAGTCCTGTTGCCAAGCCGACAGGAAGGAAGAATTGCTCTGTAGACAAAGCATCTTGAGACTTGGACGAAGCAACAACTGCTCAAGTCAAATGTGAAAGAAAAACTCTTTGAAGTCTATTTAAAATTATGGGTTAGTAACCATGAAGATGCAACACACTGATGGAAGAGAAGGCGCATGCGCTGACATGTCAGATAATATAAGTCAAGGGATATTTCATTCGGAGTGCTGCTTACACCTACAACAGATCTCAAGAAGGTACGTGGAAGTCTGCTGTAATCTACCAGACGTCATCACGAGCTAAGTTCAAGTAGTGTATTTTTGTCAAAAGTGAACTCGCTCTTGCAAAGAAGTCTGAATGTGCAGCTATTGTAAAATATATTGTAAGTAGACTGTAAACGAGCAATTTAAAAAGTTTGATTTTATATAGTTTGGTTTTTATTTCTCATATACCCATACAGAGACCTCAATTTTTTCGGGGCCAGCGGTTCCCATCTCCTCTTCCTCTCTGTTTTACCTTGCCCAACCCTCATTGGAGTTAGGTACCCATTCCGTTAGCTGGGTGGACTACTTGCTGCTTTACTTGGGTATCGAACAAGCGCGCCCCTCGGTTCGGACCTCAGCGCTCTAACCACTCGGCTATCCGCTTGAGTAAGGTCTCCAACACCTCACTCCCCAGCGACCTTAAAAGGGGTAGGGGACGACCTTTATCTTTACCCATACAGAAGTGCAGTCATATGCACAACAGGCACAAATCAATAAAAAAATTAAATACGAAGCCTTTACATACAACAAACTTATTTACATTTTTTATGCCTACTTTGATGTTGACAGTTGAAAATTGGTGTCTCGCTTAATTATTTCTAGATCATGGATAACATCGCAGTCCTAGTGTCTGTGAGGTTATCTTGCCTTCTGATGATGTTCCTTGGTGGCAGTAGAGCCACAATATTCAAGCCGCTAGAAAGCGTTGGTGGACGAGCGGTTATCAGCCAGGAGAAGACAACCCAGGCTCGCTCTAGGATAGAGTGCGCTGTACACTGCAGACGGTACCCGCACTGTGCTTCTTTCGCATACAACCAGACTGATTCCATCTGTTATCTTCATCCTGTGACCTCAGCCACACCAGGAGACCCGCAGACGAGTAACACCACGGGCAGGAGCGTTGTCGTTTTCACAGAAGAAGGTAAAACGTTTAAGAGATAACTTTTGAATCGTGTTTCTAGATAATCATTTTAAGTGACAGAAAAATAAGTTATACTTTCAAACAGAAGATAACAACAATGGTCTCATTCATTTACACCGCACGGCAGCACCAGCACCTGAACCGTTCCCACTATGACGTCATCAACAGTTTCATGATATTATTACGTCATCGTGCTCCAATTAGATTGTCTATTCTTCATGCAACTATAATAAATTATGTTAAACATATTTTAAATATTATAAATTATATTTTAAATATTATATATTCAGGTTTTTACAGAAGGAATGTAAGGAAGTCTAAACAAAAACTAGGAACTGAGTCAGTAAGGCAGCAACAAACCAGTCAAGAGATACGTGAACGACAATGAAGACAACTATCTTGGAAAACTGAGACTAGATCATGAATATATCTCTAAAAAAAATTTAAATTTTTTGAATTGACAATATTATCAAAGGTGCCTGCAAACCAGGAAAGCTGTGATATATAGAGCTGTTCAAGGACAAACCTTGCCTCCTTTAAAATCTGCGAGCGTTTGCTCTAGTTGGCCTAAAGAACTTGCGAAGCTTCAATGCCTAGTAGTCTGTGTCCGTCGTGTATATTTTTCTTTTAAATGCCAAATTTTGATAGCGCGACTTCGCATACATATATATATATATATATATAAAGAAAATAAACATGAATGTACACATGTTTTGAAGTACAGACTGCACTTAACGTAAACATAAATTAATACAAAAAGAGGTCAATGAAAATTTACACTTTCTGTTCAATGGCTGGCTTTTTTCTTCTTGTTTGGTCAGATCCAAGCTGCAGTAAGATTCCACTTAATGATTCACTCAAAGCAGTGACCATTCAGCGGTCCCTGTGGAGTGTGGAAGCAAACATCACATGTCATGACGACTACTACCCGTCTACACTGCAGGCCACGTGTGCGGCTGATGGGAAGTGGGGTGACATACAGTGTTTGAAGAGAGTCTGGAGATACCCTGAGGTAAGTGATAAATGCAGAAACTATCTGTTGGGAGATATAACGTATAACCAGTTATGATCAGAAAGAATCAAAATGAAGGAAAGATAAATAAATAAATAAGAAAAAAAAAAGAATGGGCATGTGCCACATTGCCATAAGGAAGGAAAGTCAAATGGAAGGTTGTCGACTCAGAAGTCGCAAGAACACGTTGCGTGAATATGTTTTGATTTTATTTCTTTAGTGTAAACAAGCTGCTTCTTAAAACACATTTTTACTCTTTTATATTTTCCTTTAGTGTAAATACGATGTTGATTGAAACCTTTTTTAACTCTTTAATATTTGATAATTCTTAAGTGCCACATTTTCGCAATCACTCTGATTCTAAATTTTCCTCTTGATTTCTTTAGTCGAATCAGCAAGTATTTTAGCTGATGACACCTAGTACACTAATTAAGTGTCATATTAATCAACACTTTGTTTTTCATTTGCTATCAGACAATGAAACGGTTCTTCCAAATACCGGGTACAGCGACCGTGGGGTGGTCAGTGTGCATCCAAGGAGTGCCTACTGCAAACACAATGTAATCAGACAATAATCGTTACTTCGCAGTTATTTTAACTCTCTCGTTATCTCTATGCTGTCTGGATTCTGCGCATGTGTATTATGTGCATGTTCCTATTTCTTTTTACGTTTATTTTAATTCACTTTTTAAATATCACACACACACACACACACACACACACACACACACACACACACACACACACACACACACACACACAACGAAAACACAACAATACATCAGGTGGATTGAGAACAAGAAGACTCTTGCAATTCAGAACAAGCTCAGACATTTGTGCATCAGATATATATCGGCACTTGCGTTTCCACAGTTTTCAGCTGGAGATACTTGACAAATCTGTCAACATCCTCCTAGTCCACACCAGCTGGAGACTACATTACGACGAACCGACGTCGTACCTTGTGATTAACAGTTTCAACGGAGTATGGGGGTGGGAGAAACGGGTGTGGTCACCTCCTTTACGCCTGCAGGTCGGCCAGCCTTTTGATTTCAAACTGACGGTGAATACATCAGACACTGTTCATGTAAGTACAGCTCAACTCTGTGTTTTGTTTATGGTTATTTATGGATTTATTTCTTTATGAAATAAAACTACACAACAGTGTTGTCAAATTATTTCTGTATATCTCTGTTGTCATCCGGACGTTTAATGTCGAAGTGTAAGAAACCCAAAAGGTTCTTAAAAGTACCCTTAGTTGATTAAAATAAGTATGAAGAAAGAAATGCTTATGATTGTGGATATTGTTGTCATGAAATTCGCTTAAAAATGACTGAGGTTCCAATCATTAAGGAAAGGGAATGCTTTTCACTTGATATAAAACAAACAGCATTTTGGATAAAAAGACTTGTTACATCTATTAGAACATTGATGTGCAATTGGCTGTTACTTTTTATGGCAACACAAAAGATGAAAGGGGATAACTTGTGAGGACAGCCGAGGCTTAGTTATTACAATAACAGTCAATTCACGGATATAAAGATCCTGACTAAAGTCACTACACTATATGCTAGAAATTTTAAGGGTTGGTCATGCAATGCGTATACAGCCTCGTATCGAATTTCGTGTTTACGAGAGTGGTCATCCTCATAATGTCTATGTTTCAGATTTACATGGACCACCAGTTCTTCAGTGACTGGACTCTGAATGCACCTCTGTCTTCATTTCATTACATAGTGGGCTCTAGTGATGTCAACTTGACAAGAGTGGAGGCCTGGTGCAGTGGCTAACAAAAGTTATATATCTAACTAAATAAATCACGTGCTGGGTACAGTCGTCCATCTTCATTTCAAAATACATCACTTAGAAAAGCCAAAGTTTGTTCTTATAAATGTTTGTCTTTGCTGGTTGGGAGTAAAAGAATTTATTATTTTTTCCCTTGGTAACTGATGATGTCGAAGATTATCGCTCTTTTCCTTTCCCTGGCCACATCACTTTCCTTGAGCTTAGTATCTTCGAACACTCGCTGTTTTTATCAACTCAGTGTTCAGTCATCTGACACTTCATTTCTTCTACCAAAATAATTATTAGCGGGCAGATCCAGTTACAACCATGGCAGGCGGTGAAGACTATTTTGCACTGCATTGTTTATTCAATCTGACCTAAACATTTCCCCCTAAATCGAGATACTCTTCAACTGAATTTAGTCACAAGTACATAAATTATTTAATTTATCAGAAATATTATAATGCATTAAACGTCATATTGCTGTTGGTTTGTTACTCTTTTGTTTTTTTCTTTGAAGATATCTTTCATAAATGAAAATAGTGAAAGGGGTATTAATAAGTAGAATATGTCATAAAATAAAATATAAAACACAAAATGTGTATTTTTTTAAAATATGGTCTCAACATTAAGTTATTAATAGTCTTAATTTTTGAAGGAAGAGAATTTTTTTTATTGTTATTTACATACAAAGTTAAAGTTGAGAAATGAGTAACAATTCGTCATGTAAGTGCAGACCGCAGGTTTTTCTTTTTTTTATCTCCGCTTAATACTTACAATCCCGTTAAATCATCTGTAGGAACCGATGAGGACCGCACGAAAGTCTGGAACCTTTCTTCGTTAGAAGATAACCTTGGTCTTCACTGATTTCCCGATGTACGAGCTTCAGGTCCGTAACTAACCTGGAGGTAACTTTACCTCAACTTCACGGTTACGACTCCGGACGCTCATAGTTTTGTCTCGCGTGGTTTTTCTAAAATAAATATAGAGATTGGCCAATTTATTTTTAAAAGAAAATCACTTATTGCACGTTTCTGTTAATTCATTCATGTTTGCGTATCAGTTGAAAGAAAGTGGTAATTACATACAAGTAAGTGTCATTTTTTTGAATTTAAAGCAGGCAATGCTTCTGATTGTTTTCTTTAGGTCTTGTTCTGGTCATTATTGCTTTTTATTTTTGAAGCAATTCATTACAAGTGCATCTTTCAAAGCTTTCTTACAATTTTTGTCCACGCTTGTACCATGGATGAAAAGTCGTTGTAGATTTATTTTATTCAGCATCCGACACAGCTCACTGTCCTACCTGTTGTTACTACTCCAACCAAACAGCTGACCCTCCGTGCACCTGTCATATGTTGAAACAGAGAGGGACATCAGTTCATAATATAAATGTGGAAGTAAGCGTTAACTACTGTATTACAACCTAAAGTTACAGCAATGGTAAAGCAGCGCCCAGAGAAAACGAAAACACTTGGAGACGCTCGAGGAGACCAACATAATGTGGACTGTTCTCGAGTTCCGCAGCAGACCTTCGACAGTTTTTGTTGTCTTCTGTTGCCGTTTGAGTCTTTTATGGTTATCGACAAAACTTGTTCCTTTGACAAATAAGTACCAGAGGAAACACTTCTGTAAAACTGCTTATTGATCCTGATTGTCTCTTTCTCGCTGTTTGATTTTCATCTGTTTGTGGTAACCACCCTGTGTTTCCAAGCTCCTACCGCCGACAAACAGCTGACAGAGACAGGAGAGTCCTAGGATTGAGGATTGTATCGCTGGACATTACGGTGCCGGTCATCACCTTCATGGGCTATCAGCAACCAGTTATCGCCGTATTAAAGTGGCAGAAGCTGATCTGGTTCGCCTTGTCAGTCCTGTTAACGGCCAGTACCAGCGGATCAACATAACCGTTCGTAAGGTCGTTCCACTCAAGAACTAAATGTGCCAATAAATAAATGAGCAGCAGCAAGAGAAAGGAGGTTTGGGGAAACCTACTAAAACAAGGACCATTTGGAGCCCTCGTGACCTGTTTCCTGCACGGTGTTGATTCGAAGAGGCTGTGCAACACCTTTAATGTCATTTTTCCGCTGTGTTCATTTTCAAAGGTCTCCTAGGCCTCTTAGTTGTCGAGTTTTTATGTAGCTGGATGAGATGCCCACGTGTACTGTAATTGTCTGGGAGCCAAGAGTGCAACACTGCCTCCTGATTGTTTAGTGGATTATTCGTAAATAAATTTGTCATAGTGTTGTTTTATCTTCCATGTTTGCTTCGACTGAATGTTTATCGCTTTTGGCCAAACAAAACATAAACGTGTGTGTTGGTTTGATTGAGACATTGACCTAATACATAAAGGTCAGTATTTGAACCAACTTCCCACGCAAGCGGTCACTAGGGAAGCTGAGCGGCCGTTGTCTTCAAGATTCTTCTTCGTTCTCCTTGATCGTTTGTTTCTGTCAATAAACTTTTAATCTTGCGCTTTCATTCTAGTGTTCATTTTCTCTTCTGTGGCTCGATCGGGCAGAGAGAGAGAGAGAGAAGATGGTTTCATCGACAGTCAGCATCTGTGGGAGGAGATCATAAGGCGCAGGGGGGGGGGTATTCGTCATGCTGCCGTTACGGCCGTTTTCAAGACAGGAGAAAGGAATTATATTACAGACAAAGCAATCAACGTAAAATGGATTTTTTTCAGGTGGAGAGAGTAAAACCCGAAGGCTAATTTCGATTAAAATATGGACTAAGAAATACGCTAAAGAAAAATAAACAGCGCGTGCAACATAGTTTTAGACATAAGACATTCCGAGTGCTGCTTACGTCTGCAGCAAACCTCGCGAAGGTGAGTGAAAGTCTGCTTTTATTTTTCCAGACAGAATCACGTTTAAAAAAGGGAGCTGGTAGGTGGGATGCAGGGGCGGTAGCCGTCATCGGTGTGATATTGTCTCAATTAAATCGACCGTAAAACTCCTTGAACCTATCAGGGAGGGTGGCGTCCCTAGTATTGGATGGTATTGTCGTCGTACAGTCGGTAATGATGCTCAGGCAGTGCCGCACAGCACGGGAGTTCCCGGATTTAAAGTGAGACTCCAGTTTTCACTTGAAATTCCATTTTGCTCTGTGATTAGCGTCCTGCAAGTCACATTGGGCTCGCCTAAAAACTGTAGGATCGCTGGACCTGTATGCATCGTTTTTCTCCTTCAGCTTAGCCTTGAGAGTGGTGTTGAACCACGGCTTGTCGTTGGCCCAGGAATTGATGAATGTTGCTGCAGCTTGGATCTGATGAACCAAGAAGGAAACAAACTATCAAATAAAACAGAAGTTGTGACTTTATTAACGATAAACAGTTCTACGCTAAAGGACCAGTGAACCATACTTATACCAAACACTTTGAGACTCCATACACACACCAAACACCTTGACACTCCATACACACACCAAACACCTTGACACTCCATACACACACCAAACACCTTGAGACTCCATACACACACCAAACACATTGAGACTCCATACACACATAGAATACTTTGAGACTCCATACACACACCAAACACCTTTAGACTCCATACACACATAGAATACCTTTAGACTCTATACACACACCAAACACATTGAGACTCCATACACACACCAAACATATTGAGACTCCATACACACATAGAATACCTTTAGACTCTATACACACACCAAACACATTGAGACTCCATACACACACCAAACATATTGAGACTCCATACACACATAGAATACCTTTAGACTCTATACACACACCAAACACATTGAGACTCCATACACACACCAAACATATTGAGACTCCATACACACATAGAATACCTTTAGACTCTATACACACACCAAACACATTGAGACTCCATACACACACCAAACATATTGAGACTCCATACACACATAGAATACCTTTAGACTCTATACACACACCAAACACATTGAGACTCCATACACACACCAAACATATTGAGACTCCATACACACATAGAATACCTTTAGACTCCATACACACACCAAACACATTTAGACTCCATACACACATAGAATACCTTGGGACTCCATACACACACCAATAACTTGAGACTCGAAACATACATTCGTCTACCCCACATCAAGTCCTGAGCCAACGACAAGCCAAGGGGACGCTAAAAAAAGAATTGAGGGTGATAAGCATATGAGGAGCTTAAAAAGGGAACACGTGCGTGTATCAGCTAAGTCAGAAAGAAACACGTTTTTACATAGATAAATATATGTATCAAGTTTTCATAATGTTATATTATATTTTTAATGGTAAAAAATCCTTATCAGCAGTCAGTTGTAACTACAAAATAAAAATGGAATGCTGGAAATTAACCATCTTTCAAGTAAAAGATGACAGGAGTTTATCGTTGACAAATGCACATATATGTTTATATTGTATAACAATAATGAACCTAGAAAAATCAAATGCGCTCACTTAGTGACAGAGAATGAATAATAATACAACGTTGACTTCAATGTCCGTGCTTGTTGCCCATTAAATTTGTATCTGGATAAAATTTATTTACCAATCTGTCGAGTGAATTTAATTTGGGCCTTTCAGTTTTTTTAAACTTCAATTGAAGCTTCTAAGTAAAGTTCAAATGTGTAGGGCTGTATTTCAAAATCAGCAGTTTCTTTTTCTAGGCAACCTGAGAGATGTTTCCTCTTTTGACTTGAAGACATCAATAGAGTTGCTGAAGTGAGCCACACTGGCTGTTTTACTTTCCTGGTGTTTATCTATTTATTTACTTTATTATTATTATTTTTTTTTGCTGCGCAATGAGCATTCTTCCGAATGGATACCTGCGCATTACGAATGGACATCATCATCATCATCATCATCATCATCATCATCATCATTAGAAATAATGCTTAGAAACAACGGGACTCTCCAGTTTAGGAGAGTAATTTTCTTCTGCTTTCCCAGTTGCAGGTGAGAATGCTGACCTTTGACCGCTAGTACCTCCACTAATCAGATGTAACAGCTACTGGTTAGAACTTAATGGAATGAGTATTCACAGACTGCTACGTAATGCTGTTTGATTTTGGATACCACCAGCAAATTGAACTTATCCTTTGTTTGGTTTACATATGCTTGAGTAGATCATGATGATTCAAGTCATAATTTGTGTTAAAGAAATGGGAAAAGCAAATTTAAAAAAAACTGCGTGAACATCCATAATAGTAGATACAGTTTTAGTTTTACATATACTAATCATCATAATGCTGAAAAATACTTAAAATAAAACGAAAATTTTGTTAAAGTTTCTTTATTTTGTCCCAAAATTGGGATGGAGATATTAAGTCTCGTCGTTGACGGATTTCGTGATAGAAGATTTACTTAACAAGACTTAGTCTGTAAAACGTTAACATGAAAATCATTTTGCTGATTTCTTAAATAACGATATTATTTGCAATGAAACTTTTTCCTATTTGGTATTCAATTTATTCTCATATTTGTTAGTTTTAGTATCCTATGTGTATATTATGTTTGTTGTTTATACTATGTTGCTTAAATCTTGTTTTATTTTCTGTTAAATTGTATGGGTTGTACATGTATGTATTGTCAAATAAGAATGTTTAAAAAAAATCATGTTGCATCTTGTATTGTTTTGTGATACGTTGTCCTCTCTTCAGGTTAGATATATCTTTTGAGTAGTTTTATTATTATACTATTGCAGACACGAATTATTTTGAAGATTGGGCTAAATGTGTAAAGAAAACGTTTTTTCACTATGATTTGTATTGTAATTTTCTGGTCTGCTTATTTACATTCTGTAGTGCGATGGCCCTAAAATAAACCAAATAATCAGTCATGCATGACTATTTGAGTCAAACTCGTATACTCAGCTTGTGTTTGATCTTTTTTATATTGAATTTGTGGGCTTTGTTCTTACAAGTTTTCACAATACTCCATTCTGTTAGTTTTGTAATTGCTTTCTTCAAAAAGTCGCTTGAGTCCTTTCGTTTTGAAGGAAGGATTCAGACAAAGGAACTTGAGAGGAACTTGGGTGAAGTAGAAACTGATCCTCCCTCCCCCCGAAGCAGACAGGAAACTATGTGCTACGAAGCGCAATTTTCTTAAACTGGGGTTCAGAATTATTAAGCAGTACGATAATCGAAGACTACCAATTTTATGAAACTGGGGTTCTTATTATTGACTATGCGTGAAAATTATAATCTTCAATGCCTATTGTTTTCACACTCCCCTTATATTGTAATATTGCTTTTTTAATGGTATGCCTACTAAAAAATCATAAGATCTTACTCATAAGATCAATAAATTGATAATTGAATAAATGTATCAGCCATACAAGGGGAGATGTCTGATGGGGATGAGGGCTCTGCTAATAAACAGCTGTGTCTTCAGCAGCGTACAGAAGTCTCTGGCAGACTTTGTACTTCAGCCCAGAGCCCCACACCATATGAGGGACTTCTGTTAGGATGCTTTACTTCCAAGGTTCTACACCTAAGATTACAAAGCATTTCTTGTACCGAGCATCATCTTTAGTAATAATAAAATAGCAAAGTGTGTGTGTGTGTGTGGGGGGGGTGCACGTATATGTTTAGCATGCACAGATCACTCTCTTTTCCTCTTTGGGAATTTTCTTCAAATTATATGATCTCATAAGCTGAAAAAAATGTGGATATATATCCGTATGTAAAGCAATCTCTTATATTTATTCGGTGAGTTAGTTACAAAAGTATTAAATGTGTCAGTTATATATATATATATATATGAAGAAGCTGTTACATGTTAAGGATCGGAAGAGAAGATCGAAACAAGGATCAACGAAAACGCTATTGTCGTGCAGCATAAAACCAAACTAACGGCACACGAACACGTCACCGACGGCCTACAAAGAAAATACCGGGAATTGTGCACAATGTGATTCGGACAATACACACTGTGATACTTGAATACGTTCACAGAATTCGTTTTCTGAGTCGCGTAAAACATCTTTCGAAATCTTTTTAGCCGCGTTTGACCTCATTGGTCACAACATTTTCTTGCTTATTTCAAGTATTAAGACACGGAAACTATTCTTAAAGTATATCATTGATACTTCATTTAAGTTTTGACCATTGTCTGCAGCGAAAGGTTGCTTGAGTCCTTGCATTTTCAAAGAAGACGGAAAAAACGAATTACAATGAAGATTAAAGAAAATGAGTGACACTTGGGTGAAAAATACACTACTGTACGTGGATCTCCATGGGAGCCGACTTTTCTAACCCACACTGTTATCAATGTCGGTATAAAGCTGCATGTAAAGCGGGGTCGCTAGGTGACAGTGGAAACAACTAGGCCAGAAAGCATTTTTGGAAGACGAAGCTTGTAACAGGCAAGTAGCGGCTTCCCAAGGGAACACACGCATCAGAAAGAAATCGTTGATGTGTATCGAGGACTGTCAGGAACGGGATCTTCATATAGTGCGACATTCTTGAGTGGAAGAGGCAAGTCAAAGCATAAACATATCTACTTCGTTTTCATCCATCGTAAGTAAGCTAGCTCATCTTTCGAATGTGTTAGCCGTTGGTCGGTCGTTTTATTTTGTAGATTCAAATTGTTAGACCGAATGTGAGTTTTTGCCCTGACAGTCTTTACCTTGAACGATCTAGCACTCGCCATGAGTGTGGGGAAAGTTTCAATCTCTGACAAGACTTGTCTTACTGCGTCCACGTGTTGGTGTCGTTAAAGAACTAGCGCAGACTCAATCATGTTTTAGTGAGCTACGCTGTTCTCACGTTCATATTGCACGTGCCATGATGGGTAAATTTTCTTAACCGTCTGTACCTAAGAAGCAACTTATTCCTTCTTAACAGTTTTACGTTGTGCAATATTTTAGAGTATTGTAAAAGACTGTTCCCTAAGCCATCAAGTAAGGTACACAATAATTTATAGTGAAGAAGATGAGTTGGAGTTATTTTGGTATAACCGAGATAATTCTTGAATGTGCTTACAATTACAATTCTTTTACCCACTGCTTCTAGGAATGGTTTCAGAAAGAACCAGGCCTACCACACACAGAAAAACTGAGAAGGGTAATATTGATCATTCGGAACAAAAATAAGAAAATCTCGCCTGAGGGTTAGCTCGTGTTTTGCCCACTTGTAGAGTTGCCTTGTTCTAGCGGCAAGTTTACATATCTTACAGGTAACTAATGCAAATTTTTTTTTTGCTTTATGCATGGCGGGAATGGGCGGGATGGAGGTGGGTTCCACGATTGTCTCTGCATCTGTGTAACTTATTAATCCGATAATGTTATGTGTTGTTTACGATCTAGTGGAAAAGGGCATTGGCAATAGATTTTTTCTGTTCAGCAGAAATGAGTATTGATGAAAAAAAAACTTTGGAATTACCAAAATAATCGATGTGTTTCACGGTATGTCTTCGGTAAAAAAGTAAAACTTTGAGCCAAATGTCACACACACACACACACACACACACACACACACACACACACACACACACACACACACACACACACACACACACACACACACACACACACAGAGAGACAGAGAGAGAGAGAATACCGTCTTCAGATAGGCATACGGATTTACTTGAAATTTAGTCAAAATTTTCACCCGTTGCAGTCATTGATAACTATTTACTAGAGAACAAAGTTAATGAGTTGGTTTTAAATAACGGTTTGTTGTTGTACAACCTACAACAATTTACAAACACATGTTTACAAAACTGTTTACACACCTGTTTTCAAACCTGTTTATAGATCAACTAATACCCAATAAGCCAATTATGCATTCTATTCTTTTTAAATCATAAGAGTAAAGAACAGGAAAAAACGTTTTAGCCGTTTATGTCCGTGTTCTGTGAAGCACATTTGTCATAACTCACTGGACCTCCCTCGCATGACTAGCTTTCTCTTGTCTTTGCTGGAGTAGCACGATGTATTGTAGCCAATCTTCAAGTCCACAGCAGCGATTCTTTCAAATTAATATATTTTAATTATTTACCATTTAAGCACAACCTCCTTACATTTCAGAACATGTATTCTGTGATCGCTCAGTATGTTTTGATGACCTCCTGCATGTGGATGACCTCACATACTGTACTTCCAATTACAAAGTTCAAGACTTACGACGCGGCTACAGAAGACATAACAGGTCAGGAGGTGACGGTTAGAGTAAGGTCAAGGATACACTGCATCATCGAGTGCAGGACGTACCCACACTGCATTTCTGCTGCGTACGCTACCAAGGATTCCTTGTGTTACCTCCATCCTCAGAAGACGACAAAGTCTACAGACAATGACCAACTGCAAAATAACGGCACTAAGCGATTATTGGTATACTATGACAATGGTAGGTTGCCTCTACTTTCATTTTCGTGGTATTGTTGATAATTTCTTTGTCATCGCTTTAGCTGCTAGACCTCCTACAACTTCTTTAAGCAATATTACGATCTTAACAATGACTCGATTTCAACACATTTGTCATCCTGGAACGATTTTACCACAATTATAAATTAATTTTGAAAAAGTCCTTATTATATAAATGAATTTGGGTTAAGTACTTTTTACCCTTATGTACACTTAAAGGCTCTTCTAAAGTACCGTACAACTCTTAGCTAATTTTGACAAGTGAGTGCTCTTGAATTTATGCATAGTAGAAGGTCTTTCTTCTCACACAGACCCTGACTGCAGTGAGAGCTCGCATCATGTTTCCTATGAGTTAGTGACGACACGGCGGTCACTGTGGTCTGTGGAAGGGAACGTCACCTGTAACGACGACTACTACCCACCCCTGGTCCCTGTCACGTGCTTAAGTGATGGAAGCTGGACACCGTCCAGCCCCCGGTGTCAAAAGAGAGTTTGGAGACACCCTGAGGTAGGACAGTCCTCATTCCATTTCAAACAATCGGTGCCGTAAAAATACATCTTGAAGGGGGGGAGGGGATGGTCACAGAGAAATAACTGCACCTGCGTTGTGGTATTTTGAGATACATTTAAATTCTGCTACTGACCATGTTACACACTGTAATATATCGTTAATTGGTGTGTTAAATATATTTTTTTTTTACAAATCTTCATTTCCAACAATTAATTTTACATCAGACTGTTTGGAGATAATCTTTGTTTTGCATAATAAAACCTGTTGACGTGGGGATGTTTGAGTTAAGCCATAGTCTACTTCTTTGTTGACAATTTCTTTGATTTACATGAATACACAGTAGTTAAGCAAAAAAGGGAACGTGTTTTCTTGCCCCATAATCACAAAGTGTTTGTGTTCTAAGCTGAGTCATCCCTATACTTACCACACAACATTCCACACAACACTGACCCAGCATCGATCTCAGCACAAACCGAAAACGTGGAATGACAAGTAATATTACTTTCCGGACAATAATAATTATTATATTTTATATTATAATACGATCACTTTTTTCGGTCTACTGTACACTGTACAGCGTATGTTAGCTGCAATTCTTGCCGATGTATTGTTTGGATGTGAAGTTTTTTTAAAATTTCATAGACGGGTAGAAGAGACAGCCAGGTAGGAAAAATTGTACTAAAGTGTTTTCTGAAAGACAAGTGCACCTTCTTCTAGTGTATTATTAATTAATTACAACCTTTTATGATTACTATGTTGGCAAAGACGGTTTCTATCGGACCTCCCTTTCCGATACCCGGGACAGTGATTGTAGGCTGGTCGCTGTGTGTTGAGGGGATTCCTACTCACAACACCAGGTGAGCAGTAAATGAATTGCTTGCGGTAGTGTTTATTCTCATACAACATAGTACAACATAGTACATGTGAGTAGTGATAATCGTTTCTAACGGTGGCGTATGTTTATTATATTTCGTACTAGTAAAGATTTAACAGCAAATTAATGACTCGAATAACCCACTTGCCAAAATGAAGACGAATGAAAGAATAAAGAAGGTAATGGAATTATTAAATGGGGATGTAAAAATTGAATTAAATAATGGAATGAGATGCAACGAATGTAATAAATGGGCCTGATGCATTTGATGAAATGAAAAAAAAATTACACGAATTGGTGACACTAACAAGTGTAGCTTTTTGTTTCGAAATAACATAGACCATCCACTTCAAAACAGCTCGCTGGCTTACTTCATTTTAACAGATTTGTGATCGAGATATATAACGGGTCCAACAGCAGTATTCCCATCCACACGAGCTGGCGTTTAGCTGATGGTAACCTGGTGGTTAATGACATGATAAATGGCAGCTGGAAAAAACAGGTGTTTGTGTCAACCCCGCCACTCTCCTTGATGGTCGGGAAACCCTTTTACTTCAGAATGACAGTGAACACCTCTTCCACCATTGACGTGAGCAAACTTCAGCATATTTGAAAAAGATTTTTTTAACGTATCGTCCCTTAATATCTTTTTAGAGGGAAATAACTATTTCATAATGAGATCCGTTTGGCACATGTGTACACGACAGGAATAAACGAAGAAAAACAAATGCTATAACATTGAAATATTTAACAGAAAAGGTCAGACCTCCTCACTGCGAACTTTTTTTCTCTCTACTGTAGATCTACATGGACAACAAGTTTTTCTACAGACGTGGCCTGAGGTTCCTTCCCTCCTCGTTCTCTCATATAGGGATCAGAGATGATGTCAACACGACAAAAGTAGAGTCATGGTGCAGGGGCTGAGTGATTTAAAAGACACAGTCCACACCTGGGGATCAAAATACCCTTCAATCTTCTGAAAATTTGTAAACGAACTAGTGGATCTAGTAATTACCACAAGCCATTCATTAGCCATTACATTCGTCTCACAATCCCTCCTCACGTGTACGCTTTCTAAGGAGACTATGGAAGAAATCGTTAAAATAAATTTACGAGCACAATGGAATAAAATGCTTTATCGTGTTCATTTCCTGCATATTTCATATTCTGTTGGCCCCAGTTGACACTGATGGTAAACGTTCAGTGTTCAGTGTTCGTTCTCTTTCTCTCTATATATATATATAATTGTGTTGGACTTACAACGGTATTGAAATGCCTGTTGTTAAAGTATACAAGTATCTTAAATTGCTGTTCTCCACTAAGCTTAGCTTTTCAGCTGCATGTCAGGATTTGGCAAACAGAGGGATAAAGGGTTTACTTCTAATGATGAAAACTCTTAGATCTTTTAATAATACAAGTGTAGATGTATTTTAAAAACTTTTTGACGTCCAAGTCCAACCAATATTACAATATGGCGCGGAACTATGGGAACTAGACAAGGCATCTTATTATTGTGAAGAGGTCTACCTCTTTTCCTTAAAACTCTTCCTGGGGCCAGATGGCCGAATCCCAAATGATTTAGTGTATGGCGAACTATATAGACACATAATTACAGTAAATTCAGTTAATAAAATATGTGTTCGATTTTGATTGAAACTGATTAGAATGAACGATTACAGACAAAATTTACAGAATGTTATTTGATTTATATATAAAAGGTAAATCAAACTGGCTATCTAATATTAAAAGAAAGTTCTTTTCACTGGGTTTTGGTTTTGTGTGGTTAAATCAAAGGGTACAACGTGAAAGAGTGTTTTTAAGCAAATTAAAAAAACGACATGTTTTGTGTAGATGGCAAGAGTGGGAAGATCACATCAATAGCAGTGAGAGATTTTCTTTTTATTCTACTTATGGAATCTCAAGAGCTGTCAAAAATACTTACAAATAGACCTAGATTACTATGTGATGACGATTCTTGCCAAATTTCGAATGGGTGTATCTAGCATTGCAGTCCACTACTTTAGATATAGAAGTTATACTACACTTGACCTTTTATGTCCATTATGTAAATGAAATGAGGAAGATGAAGTTCACTTCGTTCTTTGTTGTAAAGTCCTACAGCATCTTAGAATAAGATACATACAAAGAAAATGGTATACTAGCCCAAATAAATTCAAAATGATTTTGCTGCTAGCCTAATCAAATGAAAAAGTTGTTAAAAATCTGGCATTGTATCTCTTCCATGCTTTCCACTTTAGGAAATCTACAATAGAGGACAAATAAGCAACTTATGAATGTTTGTTTTCATGTAATTCTACCCTTATAACCATGTATAGATATATGTAATATTGTACTATATTGTTGTTGCTCCACCTTCAAAACGGGAAATTGCCACATGAATAAACAACTTGAACTTGAACTATATATAAATGCTAAATCCTAGCAAAATAATACATTAGTAACATAG
The DNA here is from genome assembly GCA_004794655.1 of Marisa cornuarietis. Classification (NCBI taxonomy): domain Eukaryota; kingdom Metazoa; phylum Mollusca; class Gastropoda; order Architaenioglossa; family Ampullariidae; genus Marisa; species Marisa cornuarietis. The sequence goes on along the minus strand of SMMW01000576.1, from coordinate 4,362,353 downwards.
ATTCCAACATACAATGTAAGACATTATAGACGTAGTCCATAAGCTAACAGGCTGCATTTGTCTTGAGAGCATTGGATCGTAGAGAGGAGGGAGGAGGGAAAAATTGTAAGAGACCCAAAAATTGTAAAAACGGACCTCTTGTTAAATGAAAATGAGTTTGAAGAAAGAAAATGCTTTTGGAATATAGGTATTGTTTTTGTGAAATTTTTTTCACTATGATTGGATTTCCATTTATTGAGGAAAGAAAACTGCTCATTCATTATAAAGCACAGACTATCTTGGACAAAGCATTTGTTCCAGATGGTAGGAAGACGGTAAGTGCTATTGGCTGTTACTTTTTGTTTCAGCTTAAAAAATGAAAGGTGATCAGTTGTGAGGACAACCGAAGCTTATTGATTCTAATAGCGGTCGCTTAACGATCGTAAAGATCCTGACTAAAGCCTACACACTGTATACTAGACTGTCTATAATAACACGAGGACCAGTAATTGGTGGTCAGTGTCGTACAATGCGTGTACGGACTTGTGTGAATGTTTGTGGGTTTATGCTCGCGCTTGACCATCTGCCTGTGCGTGCGTGCGTGCGTGCGTGCGTGCGTGTGTGTGTGTGTGTGTGTGTGTGTGTGTGTGAACATATTTATACAGCGCCTTTGTCCAGCATCACCCGGACTCAAAGCTGTTCCCCACGACACCAACTCCGGCGGATGAAAGAAAGAAGAAATAAATGAATGAATGAGTGACTATTGCAGAATTCAACAATAGTAAGAGGAAAGATGTCCGGAAAAGAGCTCTCAAGACAAGGTCGCCCGGTGTCACTGTCCGCCTGTCTTCCACTCGTTATGGATTCAAAGAAGCAAGACAATTGTTTTTGCTTTGATCCATAGGTCTTGTAGGTCGCTTAGTTGTCGAGCTTTAATGTGGTTGATGGAGAGGTCTGAGTGTATTGTATTTGCCCACCAATAGTACAACTGTACGTCCTGGTTTTTCTGTAAACGAATTTCCCTTGGTGGTTTTCCGTCCCGTCCGTGTGGTTCGACTGAGTGCTGTCCACTTCTGGCCGAACAAAACACAAAACGTGAGTATAAGTGGGCTGGTGGGAGTGTCACTCAGCCTCTTTAGGCCACTAACTAGTATATCAAGATCTTGATCTGAGCCAACATATCGCGGCCAGCGGTTACCGAGGAAGCAGCAGCCTTTTGTCTGAGGATTCCTCCCTGTTCGTCTTGGTCGTTTAAGTATTTCAAATTGCTTTCTTGGCCTTCGTCGAATGTCAGTGGTTGTACGAGTGAATCGTCAATCTAAGGACATTTTATTGTTTAATTCAAGTTTTGAAAAGAAGCCTAGTGTGCTCTTTTACGACTTAACATAAATACACTTTCACGAGGATTCCTGAAGCAAAAGGGTGTTTCCGTCCTGCACATTTTCCAAGCCAACAGGAAGAAGAATTCCTCTGTAGACAAAGCATATTGAGACTTGGCCGAAGCAGCAATTGCTCAAGTCAAAAGCACATTATATATATATATTTCTTAAAGCTAATTTTAAAATTATTTTAAAATGCGGATTCCGAACTATAAAGCTTCAGTACACTGATCAAAGAGAAACAGGGCAATCCGTCAAGAAGAAGCACAATATTAGTCCAGAGATATTTCATTCGAATTGCTGCTTACAACTACAACAGATCCCAGGAAGGTAAGTGAAAGTTTGCTGTTCTTTGCCAAAGGGTCATCACGAGACTGGTAAACGGCCGAGCTCATCAGGTAGTATCCCAAAATTTGGTGTCTCGCTTAATTAGTTCGAGATCATGGATAACATCGCAATCCCAGTGTCTGTGAGGTTATCCTGCCTTTTGATGATGTCCCTTGGAGGCAGTGGAGCCACAATATTCAAGCCGCTAGAAAGCGTTGGTGGAGGAGCGGTTATCAGCCAGGAGAAGACAACCCAGGCTCGCTCTAGGATAGAGTGCGCTGTACACTGCAGACGGTACCCGCACTGCGCTTCTTTCGCATACAACCTGACTGATTCCATCTGTTATCTTCATCCTGTGACTCCAGCCACATCAGGAGACATGCAGACGACTAACACCACGGGCAAGACTGTTGTAGTTTTTGAAGAAAAAGGTAAGACCTTTTTTTCAAATAGAAATACTGCGCTTTAAACAACCCAGGTTTGCTTCTAAAACACGTATTTAAAGCCAGATAGCTTAATATTTACTTTTTTAAATTCATTTTTATCTTTTTTAACGATCATTTTGAAGTGACGTAAAAATCTAAATTTTATTTTCAAACAGGGAGTTAACAAAAATGGTCTAATTCATCTACTCCCTATGGCCGGACTCAAAGCACTTTACATATATACAGGCGCTGGAACACACCGGTTCAGGATGAGCATCAAATGCACCTGCATAAACATGCATACACAAAAACATGCAGACACATAAACATGCATACACAAAAACATGCAGACACAATGCACAGCAAAATATGAATGAAGTTGATCAAGAGAGACCTTTACCCACTGTCAACGATCGGCTTAAAACGCCCCACCGAACAAACAAAATCAAGGACACTGGTCTCAAAACAAGAGACCACCGCGTGTACCTGTAGTGTAGCCACTCATGTGAAGAAGGTGAAGACTGTAGTTGGTTTAAAAAAGAAGTCATTGTTTGTAGTGTTCCATCCATAAACCTCAGTTACATAGCAGAATGTGGAACTTGCGTAGGTGTGATGCCCAGTAGTCTGTGCCTGTCGTCTATTTTTCCGTCCCAGTAGTTGAATAGTGCGACGTCGCACACACATAATTATATATATATATATACGAAAAAGGAATATGAAAATTATAAATCAATGTACATGAGCACGAATGTATGAAATATGTATAAATGTATGTACAGTACTCCACTGAACGTAAGCAGAAAATAAAGCAAAAGAGGTCCATTACAATTCACAATTTCTGTTTTATTTCATGCTTTGTTCTTGTTTAATCAGATCCAAGCTGCAGTGAGATTCCACTTAATGATTCACTCAAAGCAGCGACCATTCGTCGGTCCCTGTGGAGTGTGGAAGCAAACATCACATGTCATGACGACTACTACCCGTCTACACTGCAGGTCACGTGTGCGGCTGATGGGAAGTGGAGTGACATACAATGTTTGAAGCGAGTCTGGAGATACCCGGAGGTAAGTGATGAATACGGAAACTTTCCTAAAGGAGGAACAAAACACATTATTAACACATGACTCGAAAGGAAGGAAAGACTAAGAGCTGGCCGCAATGACTTTAAAAAAGAAGTGAGGAACAGTGAAGACGGCTGCTGCCACAGTCCCAGCACGAATAAAGTTTATGTACATTCTTTGATTTAACTTCAATAAAATTGTACTTCTTTAGTATAACTAAGCTTTGACTTCTTTCGTGTAAGTTGTTCTTCTTTATTGTACATTAAATTTTAGCAGTTAGGGTAAGAAAGCTTATTAACACACATTTGTAGTCTTTCATTTTTGACGAAACTGAAATTTCATATTTTTACAGTATCGTATGATCTCCAAGATAACGATCAGTTTTTGAAGTCCGCTCTTGATTGGTTTCGTACATAATTAGCAAGCAGTTTAACTGAAGGTTACCGATGGCGAAGTTTCTGTTGCTCACCAAAGACACTCCATACGATGGTGAAATGCCATGTTAATCAACAGTCTGTTTCCTATCTAATGCAGACAATGGAGCGTGTCGATCGCCAGATTTTTAAGATACCGGGCACTGTGACGGTCGGCTGGTCAGTGTGTGTCCAGGGAAAACCAACGGAAAACCTACTGTAAATACACTTGATCTCGCACTTGTTTTCTATCTCCCATGTCTTTCCACTGCCTCTCTCTCTCTCTGCTTGTGGCATCTTTTTACAGGGCTGGCTGCTTTGCCTTGACATAACCTCAGGTGCTACCTTGGAGTAAAACATCAGTTCCGCCACCCCCTCCCCCAATTCTTGTTTATTTATTCTCACTCAAAATTCATCTTTCCTCCCCAGCTCATTCTCCCACAATCTCTTTTACTTGATTTCTCAGTTTTTGACAAGTCGATGCATTTTTAGGTCCTAGTGTATAGTTTTGATAAAGTTTAATATTACTTTTAATATTACAATTAAAGAAATATGCTATAAGCCACAGACTATGTGAGGAGGAAGGAAAGACGAAAAGAAAAAGCAAGAGAAAACGAATAAGAAAAGAACAAAAGCCTGAACAAAGCAAGAAGAACAAGAAAACTATGTTGCTGGGCAGACTTAGTCATTGGTACCTTGATATTCTATCGTTGTTTGCGTTTCCACAGCTTTGCGTTGGAAATACGTGACAAGTCTGACAAGATCATCCCCGTCCACACCAGCTGGAGATTAAACTTCGCCGAAACGATTCCTTACCTCGATCTTAACAGTTTCGACGTAGTATGGGGAACAGAGAAGCGGGTGCGGTCACCACCTTTGCACCTGAAGGTGGGCCAGCCTTTTGAATTCAAGCTGACAGTGAATACATCACGTACCGTTCACGTAAGTAGAGTTTTACTGAATGATTTGTTTGCATTAATTAGGGAAGTTATTTTCCTAGGAAGTAAACGTGCAATACAATACCGTCAAATTTCATCTGAATTTGTATCTGAACTTTTAGTGTCGAAATGTCGGAGCTCTAAACTGGTTTTGAAAGTACCCTTGCCCTTATAGAAAAACGAATAAGAACAAAAAGATTATTTGGTATGAGAATATTCTTTCTTCATAACCTTTTTCTTGAATATGATTACTATTCTTAATTCCCTTGCAATGCTGTTTGTCATGCTAACCATTATATAACGACTCCATCTCACACTGTTTACTGTACCCACATCCCTTCATTCCTTCAACCATTGCTTTACGTTCTACTCTTGTTGTTTATCTTTATGTTGTTCAGTGTGTCTATAGGTATCATGTTGTCCTCTGTTATCTATCATTTATCATTATTGGTCTTCGCAGAGAATGCGATCTATCTTGGTGGTGAAGCTGCGCATTATAAGTTCACATTATTATTATTATTTATTTTGAGATTAAGAATGCTAGGAAGAGAGTTTAAAATAAAATAAGTAAAGAAATTTTTAAATCACACATTTATTTGAAATGTTTTAAAAAGAGTAAAATAATTTTGTTGTTATGTCTCGGGATTTTCTTCAATACATATAACTTAAAATATACAAATGTGGGGGGGAGCATTCTTAGAAACATGGAAATAAAACATTGCAATATTATAAAAAATTCCAAGAGTGCCTCTTGCACTTTTATCTTTTAAGTTATATATTCAAAACAATCCAGAGACATGAGGTAAAAAGTTATTTTTTCCTTTTTCAATATACTTCAAATAAAAGTTTTAAAAAAATATATATTTGAGTTTTTTTTTTCTTTTCTTTTCTGAATCCGCTTCTTTTGCATGCAGGACCAACAGACTGCGGCTGTCTTTCGTTGTTTCGGCCGTGTGTCTTTTGAATGGTGCTGTGCGAATGAATGAAACATGAATGTGGAAGTCTGTTTGGTGCATACAAATGTGTTTTTTTATTTGTTATCGAGCTGCCATCAAATTGCCCTCCGGGACAAATAAAGTATTATCTTATCTTATCTTTTCCTTTGTTCTTCTTCTTTGTATTCTTCTCTGCTTAGACAAGACCAAATAACTGCAACCATGTTCAAAAATAAGCAGACAGATCTTCCTTACAACTGAAACAACTATTTTCAATCACTGAAACTTCACAAATATGGTTTCCTCTTACACCATTCACACATTTTTCAGTCTCACAAGATCTCGGTTCTGTGGACCACTGTTTCCATCTCACTGTTTTAATTTTGTCTCAAACGGAAGAAAGTCTGTAAGATATTCGGTCACCGGAGCTGGGTCCGTGGGTGTTAAATATTGCAGACTAACAGTTTCTGTTGCCAATACTTGTGAGTCCTCCTCGTGTACGCTGAAGCTAGTCCATTAGAGGAACACCTTCTCTCTCTTTCCTCTCTCTCTCTCTTTCACACACACACACACACACACACACACACACACACACACACACACACACACACACACACACACACACACACACACACACTTCTTGAAGATTCCACCCGAATCGTCGGAATAACCTCGGTGGTATTACTTGTTACCTCATTTCGTCTCCCAGTGCTAGGCTTGTTAGGTGCAACTTCTGTGGGGAAACCCGTTTTCTCTGAAAGTATTGATGGGTATACGCAGCTTCCCTCAAGCAGTCGATATACTCCAGTACATATACTCCTTGTCTGAGCAACGAAGATTTCACAGTCACGCAATGTAATTCCTGGCAACTATTTGCAGCTTCCCTCAAGCAGTCGATATACTCCAGTACATATACTCCTTGTCTGAGCAACGAAGATTTCACAGTCACGCAATGTAATTCCTGGCAACTATTTGCTTTCAATTAAGTCTTAAAAGTTACTTTTCACTCACACTTCGGTCACATCATTTCTTTCTCCCATTTTGTTACTTAATGTGGTAATGTGTACTAACCTATTTCTGCTCAAAATACGAGAATTTAAAAACTATTGAATTCTAACAGTTGCAAATCATGTAAAAGACTACCTCGACTGGGCAAGGAGTTGCATACGCCAAGCTTAGACCACTCTTATAACAGGGGAGCCCACTTTCGTTCACTCACTCTGAAGCTCGAGAGTAAGCTCCCCTGATAGCTTTACGAGCTCACATAAATTACCATTTTCTTCATTCGACTGGTATGCACTCCCAGACAGGCAATTTAAAACCAGCCGCTACTGCATTTCCGACATTGTTATTAAATTATATGTTTTACTGAGACAACACAAACACCTGTAAGGGCGGATGTTCTTGAGCTTTATCCCCTACCTCATGTATATATATATAAGTGTGTGTGTGTGTGTGTGTGTGTGTGTGTGTGTGTTAGCCCTGGTGGTAAAAGCTAGAGAATGAGTCACGTCATGACTCACTGAGTTAAGGTGAGAAAGTGATGGTGGTTGTGGTCATCAGGGAACTTACGTTGGTCATTATTACAGCAAGAACTGTTGCCATGTGTTATGTTTCAGGTTTACATGGACCACCAGTTCTTCAGTAAGTGGACTCTGAGTGCACCTCTGTCATCATTTTACTACATCAGCGGCTACGAATACGTCAACCTGACGAAAGTAGAGGCCTGGTGCAGAAGTTAGATACCGAACAAAATCAATGAACTGTTAGAGGAAGTGAACCACTTTTAATTTGAAGAATTTTACAGAAGGCACAAGATCGTTATTAAAACGTCTACCTGTACTGTTTCCATGTGAAAAAGTGTAATATTTCGACGGTGATAGATGGTATAGAAAATTCCCGCTCTCTTACTGTCGTACTACTGTCCACTTGCTCGGGATGTTACCTTGGCTGAACCCATGTGTTTATTATTGACACTAAATTTACGAAAGGAAAATTGCTTACTAGTTGCTGATTTAACATTTTATACTATTAATCATACTATTAAAATCATTGCAAGATTACAAATAATCTATTGTTTTTATAACTGAGGGAAGATAAAATGTCCTTTATTGATATTTTCTGCAATGTCTTAGTTGAAACCACATCTAATTAATTTTACTGTTTCATAGTTCTTTTCGTTTGGTAACGGTTTTAAATCTATTACCAGTAAATTAGATACATTGTCTAAATGCAACTAATAGTTCATCGTTTACGAGTTTATGAATAAAATAATGAATACATTTGTGATTTATTTGCTTTAGTAATAGCATTTGATTTTTTGACTATTTGAATGAGATGAGTCTCTCAGTACAACAGACGTGTACTAACGGGATTAACCTCACACATTACATTAATTTTACATTAATTTCAGGTAAAATGGGTTCAACATAATCATGTGTTAAGAAGGCCTTCAGTTAGCCTATGGAACAAGGGATCTAGGGCGCTGCTATAATTTGTGTGACATATGAAAAGAACATATACTTGTTTAAGCTTGTTCTGTTGTAACATTTCTCACTTTCAAAGTTAATACTTGACTGCAGTGGCTGCTTCTGTCCTACACCAAGAGTGGCAGTCTGAGAAAATATTATAATGAAAGCTGTTTCCCTCTCATGTTGTAAAAACGTGGATTACAGGTCCCATGACCTTGTGTAAAAAATGTGTCGAGGGTATGAGGAGCAGTATTTAGATAAAGATGATAAGAGCACAAACGGATGATAATATTTTGGATAACTCCGTGACTGGAAAAAAAAACTGATAAAAGATTGTTTACATTTTTTTGGACAGCTTGCTCGGTAGGTGGATGTTAAAAATGACTGTTACCTTATGTACATGTTTGCTTGATATTTTTAAATATTGTATTTTATATGTTATGTATCTGTGCAACAAAATACAAAACTTAAGAAGGCTTTTATGTACACACATCCAGGAATCAACGCTGATGTAAACGCTATATGGTCTCACACAAAATAGTCCGTCCACTTGCTCACTCGCTCACTCACTCACTCACTCACCAAACATATATATATATAGAGAGAGAAGCGCATCCCTTATTACATAGTTTATGGTAAATTTCGATATTTAGTAACAGTAAATACTCAGTAAATCGACTAAACAAATGTCCTGACTTCTGAGTAGCAGGGAATGAAATGAATTATGACAGACTGCCACGTAATGATGTTGTTTTAGATATACGGACCAAACTAGACATTCTCTGTTTGGTTTCCGTTTGTTTGAGGAATCAAAATGTTTTAAGGGTAAAACTATTTTTTTTTGTCGAAATTTGAAATTTGAAAAGAAAGCGTAACTGTATGCACGTCCAGCGCTAAAACGATCGTGCTAATAGGAATGATAGTTTTAGTTTTACATACCGATCACCATAGTGCTGAAACATAGAATGAAATAAAGAAAACTTAATTTTTTTTACTTTGTCTAAAAAGCAGGATGGGAGTAAAAAGCGTCGTAGATGACCAGTTTCTTTGTAGGCAGACATATTTTACAATACTAAATTGCCAAACGGTTAAATAACACGAAAATTATTTTAAATTGTATTGTTTTGAGATACTAAGTCCTCTTTTCAGGTTAGATATATCTACTGAGTAGTTAGCATTTTACTAACTACCATAGTGCTGAACAGAGTGGGTTGTTAAGTCTATATTATGAATTTCAATTTATAATTACTATTCTAGGTACGAATATTTAATGATTGGAGCACTATGTTAAGAAAACTTTGTTCCCACTAAATTTTGCATTGTAATTTTTTTGTATGCTTGTTCACATTCTATAGACTGTAGAACCATGGCCCTTTAAAATAAACCGTTCGATCAGTCATACACGACTGTTTGAATCGAACTCATGTACTCAGTTTGTGTTTGATCTGTTTGATCATCACATGCATGTGCTCTGTTCTTCATAAAACTCATTCTGTTAGTTTTGTACTTGCCTGCGGCAAAAGGTCGCCGAGTCCTCGTGTTTTGAAGAAACGAATCAGACAAAAGAATTTGAGTGGAACTTGGGTGAAGCAGAAATTGATTCCTCTAAAACAGAGGCAAAAATATGCGCCTTGAAGTGCAGTTTTTAAAAACTTGAGGCTCAGAATTATTAAGCAGTACAATAATCGAAGAATATCAGCGCATATGCTGGCTCGACAGAGACCGTTAGTCAAGAGACATTTCGTTTGGGAAGCTGGTGACAGACGATCTCCACAAAGTAAGTTAAAGACTGACTTTATTCGTCTAAAAGCTTTTATCAGTAAATTAAAATATTTTTTGAGAGCTAGCAAGTCGTTTTAAAGGTTAAACGTTTGACCCTTATTGCTGTTGCCGCTTACCTTAAAAAGTGCAAAACTTCGACTATTTCAGACCTGGTACTGAAGGATTACTGAAGGATTACTTTCTTAATTTTTGAAATCTTTATAAACATTTTACCCATTTTACACACAGGATGCTAGTGATCATATCTTACTTTGCACTCCATAAAATATTTATAAGGCTGTGGGATCGAGCTGGTAAGGTGGTGTTGCGGCAACAGTTGCCTTTGATGGTACCAGGCTGTGCAATGGGCAAAAAGGCCAGGTATGCTTCCCTGAGATCAGCTGGCTGGGTACTCCTGGCCGCTGACGTCAGCGCTAGCGCAGGACAGAAACGGGGAACGACAGCTATCGTCGCAGGGGATCTTCCAGAAGAGGAGAGACTAGCAGTGATCATAGGCCAGGATGCGACCGTTAATTGTAGGGCTGTAGTGTACCTAGTGAAGGACAACAGCGTTTGTTTTTATTATCACTGACTGGACACCAGTAGTGAACAGAGAGTCAGACGAGATGGCGCCGCAGTCACAGATCGCGTCACTAGTAGGGGGAGGTAAGAATAAGGCAGAGTGGGCAGGGATAAGTCAAGACTGACCACCTCTCTGTCATATGTTACCTAGGTAACTGACTTTTCTTCGCCTCTAACATCATCAGCATCGTCGTCGTCGTCGTCGGCGTCATCATCGTCATCATCATTATCATAATCATAAACTTCATTTGTTAAATATACCCATAGAAAATAAATATCTATGATTTGCTAAAATACTGAAAAGACCAGCCTGAATAGTTTGCGTCTTTTGCAGATATCGGTAGATGTAGGCGACATAAAACTAACCTGGAAATTTGAGTGGGTTTTGTTTAGTAACAAGCGATTACATACATTAAAATATCTAAAATTATGAAAATTACGTAAAACTTTGCCTCGACCAAGCCTCCGTTGTGTTGTTGATAATGAGGTGTATATATTTACATTTGCTGTCACTCTCGACTTTTCAACAGGACTACCGCTATCATGAAAATGTAACAATCAATAAATATCCAGAACAACAATAAAATAATAAATTTTGCCTTGAATAATATGTACAAATCAAGCCAAGCAAAGTTACCCATGATAAAGTTTTTATATAAGAGTGAGAGAGACCAAGGTGAAGCACGTAAACACTGCGGTGATCTTTGATCGGATCGCTTATTTGCCTTTCAACTGATTTTCCCTTCTATAAGTACGATTTCCAACCAATGAAGCAAATATTTTTGCATTGTAAACAGTAAAATTTTTCTGAATAGTGTGTCAAAGCAATGAACTTTAAGGTTATTTTCCTATAAACATCAAATTTCTCGGTGCTGTTCATTCTCGTGCTGATCTTTTGGAAGTGTGGAACTGATTGATAACATCGCCAGAGGCTATAATGTTAATCTCGGCAGACAGTCATCTGTCTATTAATAAACAATACAATACAATACAACTTTGTTGATCTCCAAAGTGACTGTGGTATTACTAGTAAATCACAGAAGGAACAGTTTGCACAAAAGTCAGCCGTTGCACCACGTTTCTACTTTAGTCACATTAACGTCTCCGTAAATATTTACGAGGCCAAATGACGAGGGTGGGAATCTGAGATTAAATCTGTTGAAGAAGATGTTGTCCATGAAGATCTGCAGCAGAGAAAAATATTGGTCACAGAACACTGACACTAATATATACGTCAGCATCACGTAAACAGACGACACACTAAAGCAAAGATTTAACAACGGATGCATTATAAGGAAAGTTTGTAACGTCCTTCGGATGTCAGAAGCGTGTTACTGCACTTTTTTAAACTAGCCATGGATGTTCTCCGCTTTCTCTTCTTATGTCTACGTGCTCGGAATGCAACAAAGAGGTTCTGTCAAGACATGGCTAGCCACTCTCAGTCTTCCATGCTTCTGACTTAAATCGTAAAAATATTTTAAAGGCCCTTTTGAACAGGACAAAAATAAACATACATCTTAAAAGTTTGGCGAGATTTTAGATAACCATCACGTAAAATCTTGGCTAAGCTGCAGATATCTTCAAGTATGTCTTTGCAGGCAGATAAAAAGAATGTCATTGGCCTTAATTAGGTATGTCGTAACCATGTTTCTGTAATGATTATAAATGACATGAGGTTAATTTTGTTTTCATCAACTAAAACAAGTGATCATAGCAACTCTCAAAGATAAATTTTACTTACATCAACAGTGGTGGAGGTGTTCACAGTTAGTTTGTAGAAAAAGGGTTTCCCGACCACCAGAGGGAACGGGGGAGTCCACACACGTACCTCTGCCCCCCATGACCCATTGATCCTGTCATTGATTGCCAAGCAGTCAGGAAATCGCCAGCTTGTGTGGACAGGACGATTATAATCTGACCCTTGAAATATCTCCACTATAGTTCTGTTGAAACGAAGAAAACAATCATCGTGAACAAAGACCAGTTAATATTTCTACATACGTTAGTTCATCCGTTTGTTTACTTGTTAATTTAGGAAGCAGCTAGTTCATTTAACAGACAACTGGGTGTTACAGATTAGGATTTTTGCACGCGGGAAAACTATTATTAGAAAGAGTGAAGTTTACTAAACTAAGGAAATGATTTCCACTGTACAAAATAAACGTTATGTGCTTAGAAATACATCACAGCTTGACACCGAAAATATAGGAACAGATGCAAAACATCTATTAATTACTCACTCAGTGCTTTTTGTAGGAACCCCATCGACACATAGTGACCAGCCTTTGATCACAGAGCCAGGTATAGGAAATGTGATCTGGGCCAAAATCATCTTTGTCAGCACAGAAGTACAAATGCTAATGTTAAACTACTGGAGAAGCAAACACTTACTTGTACTCCTTGCATTCGTACAGGTTTGTTTGTCTGTCTGTGGGCACAGCTGTTACCAATGACGTGTGTACTATGGCAGCTATCTAAACGGTCTTCAATCTGGTTCCCTGTTGAAAATGTGTTTTTAGGGGAAGCAGATAGCGCGCTGGTTCGATACTCGTGTGGCGCAACAAACGTACCCGTCGACCAAGCTTTGAAGAATAGGTACTTGAGTCCTTAGAGGGTTTGGAAACGTAAGGCAGGGAGGGTGAGGAGCTGGCCTCCGAGAAAAGTGAGATTTTTAATACCTCGCTCCCCAACGACCTAAAAAGTTAGGGGACGACACGATAGCCGTTAAAATTTTCTCAGTTTATCTGCAGACCTTTACCTGATTTTTGATTGTTGGGCTGCTGCTGCTGCTGCTTACCACCTGTCCCTAAAGTTGATTAAAAGTCAGAGCATTTAACATAACAAAAATATAGTCTAAAATATTAATATACACATAAACTTCACTAAAACCCCTCAGTATTTTTTGCTCCACGGCAACAAATTATAGATTGTTTATTAAGAAAATGTGTTTCCAATTTGTTTTCATGCTAATCCACCAATGTTAGCTATGCAACAATGGCTGTACTGTCAATAAACATTTAACTGTACACATCCACACATTAATAATAAACCTTACACAAGTCTTGATATGTTCGCTAAAAGAGATTATAACAAATGAAATAACTTGGAAAGTTTTTGTCTACAATCAAGGAGTTCTGATATTAAAAGATATAGCTATTACAGTCAAAAAAGAATTATTTGATTATGGAAGAAGGCTGCCCACCAAACAGGTAATTGGTTTTAAGTAATCCTCCCTAAAAAGTCATCAAGGATCTTGGTGCATAAATACTTCACCATGTAAGTGTTCCTGCGTCTATTTTCCTAGAAGTCTTGTAACGGTAAACAACGGTAATAATGATGAGAATCAGTTTCTCGTCGGGTGGAAATGAGAGCTACCCACGTGGTGTCACACTCACCTCAGGGTATCTCCACACTCTTTTTTCACACTGAGCGTTGATCGACGACCAACTTCCATCAGCCAGGCACGTGATCGCTGACGTCACAGTTTGAAGGAGCAAATAATCGTCGTCACAAGTGACGTTTCCTTCCACTGACCACAGTGACCGTCGTACCGTCACCAAACCGTGGCTTATGTTAAGTGCGATGTCTAGACAGTGAGAACCTGTGTAAAGAGCCCACATAACACTCATAGTATTTGATTAGCAACCCACAAAACACTCATACAGCCCTCGTAACACTAGTACTGCTCACAGAACACTCATACTATCTTATTTGATTATGGAAGAAGGGTGCTCACCAAACAGATAATCAGTGGATACGCGTATTACACAGAAGACATCTTTATATCTCGATGAACTATTTATAAGTTCAGTAATGAATAACATGCGAAGAAATGTTTATAAATAGGAAAGAACTGTATTTAGAAAGAAGCTGAACATGTTCGGGTGACTTTCCCATAAAGGACCACAACTCACCAGTGTCTGTGTAGACCGACAATCCATTAGTCCCGCTGTGACTGGCACCAGCTGCGGTCGCCGACATTGCAGAGTAGAGTAAACACAAGGAAGGCTGACCGTCGTAGGCAAACGCAGTGCAGTGTGGGTATTTCCTACACTCGATGGCGCAGTGGATCGGGGACAGCGCCGATAACGTCATTTCCGGTTGTTGAGACAACGACTGCCCGTTAGCTTTCTCGTAAGTCTTGTACCCGGTGAGTGCGAGACTAGCATGTGACGTCATCAGAACAACAGCCAAGGCGGAGATTCCGTTACTCATGGTCTAAACAAGTACAGTTTGATGGCATGCGACAATTTAAAATTAAATACTATTGGAAATTGTCTACAACAAAGTAGATCGATGTAATGGTAGTCATAATTAGTTAAAAAATAATTCTTCTAAAAATAATTCACCTGTACTCTGCGCGATTTTGCTGTTTTAGAGTAACTGACAGCCACATGACAGTAAAGTCATGTCGAATCTGGTGTACTTAGTTCTTAATTTAACTAAATCATAAAAGATTTTTAAGAGAATTTTTTCCCTTTTTGATTGATCATAAAGCAAACTAAAATGGTATAAATTCTTTGTGCAAATGAAATGAATTTAAAAGTTTCTTATGGTATCAAGACCAAAGAACTTCAGAAAGAATTTTTTTCTCACAATGACGAATTAGAACACGATAGAAAAATAAAAGTGAAGATAAATAAAGATAAAGAACTGCAGAAAGTAATTCTCTCTACATATATTACTGAGACTAAAGTATAAAAATAAAAATAAATAATTTAACAAATGCAGAAAGTAATTCTTTCTTCACAGATACGAATTACAGAAAGATCTTCCCTGTATAAGAGACATAATATCAAGGAGTATAATATCGTGATAAAAAGTTAGAAAGTGTCAAAAGTTCAAGTTTTCTTTCAAAATGCCGTGCTTAGTCTTAATCAGGGGTGGGGAACCCTTTTTCTTACACAATTCATTTTGATATTTATAACATCATTTTCAACCTCACAAAACTATAGCCAGCTGTGTTTGGTCAAGCTGTAGTTTTTCTCAGTGTGTTTTCTAACGTGTATAATCCCATCATACATGGCACTGCTGTCTTTCAAGTCCCCACAATCTGGGTTCTCATAATTATGTGCGGTAAAAAAAATGCTCTGCTTTTACGAAAAAAAGAATATTGAAACAACTGTTTACAGCCTTAAAATGTGTTTATAATTATAAAGTTCCTAGAGGAGACCTAGTATCCAGCAATCTTTTTTACCAATGTAAACTTTTTTGTCAGTTGTTTGTGCAGTGAAAGTTAATAATAATAATAATAATAATAATATTAATAAAGATAATTAGTACACACATACCTCCTGATGGAGAAGTTTAAGGCTTTAACAAACTGTCTGCAAACATGCTGCATACCCAGATATTCTTTATATGAACAAATAAATTCATAAACTTAAACATATTTTTAACCAGCTAAAGTGTTTTAATTTGCTCATCTTCTGGAAATGTATTAAAGTATTATTGTGAGCACTTGTAGGCCTGAACTGTACACTGAGGTACACAATAATCTTGACGATCATTGGTTTTAATTCTATAAATCGACATGGTGGAAGAATGCTGCACGTATCAACAGCCAGTATTAAGTTGAAAGTAGTGTACCATCCCTTGTGGTCTCATGAATGCATACTTCTTCAAAACCGTCCTGACAGGCCGCGGGCAGTCGACGAGAAGCATGCATGTCTGTCCCGTCTTGTACTCGTAGGTGTCCTGTCTATCTTTTAATAGAAGCTCCTCGATGGTCCCTCAAAATTCGTTGTTATTATGAACCACTCACTATACATTAATATTATTACGAGAAAAGCTCAAAGATTTACTAAAATCTGCGGTTGCTCACCGGAAGTTCCACAGCCCTATTATTAAGGACGGCTCAACTTTTAAAAAACTGTTGTATTTTACATGGCTTTTTGATAAATAGGATTTCCAACTTACCTTCTGGAGATCAGCTGTGATCCTAAGCACAGTTCCAAACGAAATGTCTCTTGACCAATGGCCTCTGGGGCTTTGGGTCCTGCGCTGTTGTTTATTGATCATCATCCTGCTAAACAACACTGAATCTTCAGTTTGCGCTTTGAATATCGTATTTATTCTGCTTCCACCTTTATTGATCCACTTCTGCTTTTTTCAAGTGCCACATAGTTTACTTTGTCTTCACTGCCATCTGTTCTTTTTGTGGGCTTGAACACAAGGGCTCAACTCAATGGCAGGCAATGGTAGAGAGATGATGATAACGATGAGGATTATCGACCTGTGTTTAAAAGACCCCGGGAAAAAGCTAATGGAAACTTCTTTTATTTTTGACAGTTACAATTCAAATAGAAAACAAACGCTGATGAGGTTCAAGTCGTATCAGTCGATCTGTTTTGAATATAGTTTTACGTTGTATCCAACAAAAGTGTTAGGTAAAAGCGACCGTCGGATTGTTTTACCCAGGTAAATTATTAATCATAATCGCCATAGCTTCAAAATTTGCTGGAACTAAGTTTATGAAAATAAAAATGCTTTTTAAGGTGGTATAGAATATACATTTATATGTGTATGCGTGCGTGCGCGCGGTTGCGTTATCTTTAGCAAAAATTACTGTTCTGACAGGAAAACATGGTGAAACATGGAAATCGGTTTTTTCCATTCAAATTTCCTGATTATATCAATGTTTCTCCTGAATATCTGAGTGTTCTATCGCCAGTGCTCTTCTCCAATAAACTCTGAAATACACACGGCATTACCCTAGTTTTCACTTCAAGCGATACACTGATGCTCGTCACTACGATCATCACCGACATCCTCGCCACAAGTATCAATAAAATAATATCTAAAATAACCGACCTGTAAGATCTGTAAATTTGCCTCTAGAGCACGACCACACTACAAATTGACTAACCATAAACACGATCCTCTTTGTCAGTTCGGGTTGTTTCCGGTGCACACGAGCAACACTTACCCTTTTCAGTTATTACATTTGGGTAGACCTGGAAAATTGTCTGTAACGCTCCTAGAAGCAGTGGAGAACAGAGCTATCCTTAACACGATGTTAATTAAACCATAGTAATAATAGCTAATTCTACAAAATCATTTCGTTTAGTCTAAATACGTGTCCCCGTTACTTAACGGTTTTTGAGTAGTTTTTTTATTGTAAAATACTAATGAGCTGAAACCCTTTGGCTCTACTTCTTGGATAGTGACGGCTTACAAAATGTACTCAACGTGGGTGGGTACCAATATGGGTGGATGAGTGTCCGCACGCTGCGCCGGTGTCTTACAATGGAAGTTGGTTGTAAACACACACACACACACACACACACACACACACACACACACACACACACACACACACACACACACACAAACACACACTGTCCCACACACACACTCTCTCTCTCGGACACTGTTTCTCTCTCTCTCTCACACACACACACTGTCTCACACACACTCTCTCTCTCTGACACTGTTTCTCTCTCTCTCTCTCACACACACACACACACTGTCTCACACACACTCTCTCTCTCTGACACTGTTTCTCTCTCACACACACACACACACTGTCTCACACACACACTCTCTCTTTGACACTGTTTCTCTCTCTCTCTCTCTCACACACACACACTGTCTCACACACACACTCTCTCTCTGACACTGTTTCTCTCTCCTTCACACACACACTGTCTCACACACACTCTCTCTCTCTGACACTGTTTCTCTCTCTCTCTCACACACACACACTGTCTCACACACACTGTCTCACACACACACACACTCTCTCTCTGACACTGTTTCTCTCTCTCTCTCTCTCTCTCACACACACACACAGGTCCCGCTGGAGAGCTGTTGTCGTGGCTCAATGCTCTTCGAGAAGGAGCAGGTAAGACACAAAAATAAACAATTGAAACTGTGATCTCCACAACAATAATTTTGTTCCTCTTGACTATGTTACCAATATCCTCAATAACTGGCTCTCGGAGCCTTTAGCTATGTTTGATTTGTTTGATGACTATTTTGCATTGTTTGAGTTTAATGGCCCAGAAATAAAAGCATGCAAACTCTCCTTTGAAGTTATTAACACTTCATTCAGTTCCCTCTGCCATTGTCTGCAGCGAAGGGTTGTTTGAGTCCTTGGGTTTTCAAGCAGCAAAAGGAAGACATAGCAGGGAAGACAAAGGAAACTGTGTGGCCCTTGAATAAAGCAGAAAGGGATCAATTAAATGTTGATGGAGAAGAAACATTCCCTCTGAAGCACAAACTGAAGATTCTGTGTTGTTTAGAAGAATGATGATCGATAAACAACAGTGCAGGTGCCGAAGCACCAGAGACCATTAGTCAAAAGACATTTTTTTTTACTATTACACCCTGAGCTCCTGCTAAGACATGTAAAAGTTTTACTGTTTGCTATCGTACTTTTTTTTCTCTTATTTAGACAATACATTTACATCATTGGAGTTACAATACCTTGTCTCTTATTTTCAGACATTACAAGTTTCTAATAATAGTGCTTTATGTTAGATAACAAGTAACAGTGGCATGAATCTTTTCACTCCTATCAAACCACAAATCGTGAAATGAAAAGCAACAAGATATTTTTCACAAAGATTACCCGCCTCCACAAAATTTGGTCCTATCTCGGAAATTTGAGATTGTTAAATTGTAATATATTTAAAATGTACAGGTTTTGAGATTTTTTTACCACAGTTGTCGTTCTTGTCCCCATATCGAGTGACTTATACAGGTCTGAAGTGAGCAGTTACGATATCGGTGATTTTGAGAAAAGCTGACTCAAGGAGTTTATATTTCTTCTGCTTCCGCTTTTGGTTGATCCACTTCTGCTTAATTCACTACATAAGTACCTTTATCTTCACTGTAATGTGTTCCTTTTGTGGGCTTGAACGCAAGGACTCAACTCTGTCATGCAAACAATGGTACAGAAAACTGAATAAAGTATTATCAATGATAACTTGTAAGAAAACTGAACACGAGTTTATCTGCGTCATGGAACTTCAGCAATGTAAAAAAAATGATCAAACAAATAACACAGGTAAAGATTTCGAAAACTTTTATAAAAAACACATATGTTTGGTTTCAAACTGCAGGGCAAAAAGGTGTTCAATTTGGAAAGTAATTTAAGTACTAATTGAGATTTTTTTCCGTTCCTTAACCAATAACAGCTTTTCTGTATATAGAGAGATAGCTGATGCATTTAATAGTTGAACAGCTAGTGTACTGAATTCCAATAGCCGATGAACTACATAACTATCGAATTCGAACGGTATAGCATTTACAATATTCCTAGTGACAAAGTAAAATACGAGTAAATTGCTTACACACACCCACACACACACTCACAAACACACTACCACCACCACCACCACCACCACCACCACCACCCATTCCCGCTTTTTTCTGTATATTATGTCATAATCGGTACAAATAGAAAAGGAAAACGATTTCTTACCTAAAATAACAAACATTCTTTATTGCGCTCAAAGGAAAACTCGAACCTCGAGTATCGATATGTTAGTCGCCTCTCTTAACTCCGAGCTCTCAGAGCACTCCAAGTAAACTTCATCTAGATCCAGCGGAAGAAAATATACAGATATTGTTGATGACGAAGAATATTTTTCCAACGCAATATAAACGTTTTGCTTGTTAAATTTAATGCAGTGAATGTTATTCAGTTTCCAGCCTTCCCTAAAAACCATACATGTGTAGAGTGATTGTGAAGGGGCATTTTATAAATGGTGAACGACATGTGATTATTAGCATATCCACCAGTTCTTAAAGGGCAACACGAGCGCTCTGCGAAAATCGCTGGAACTAGAGCATGGAACATCACAAAACATATTCCAGTAGTATTTAATGATGAAAATCACGATAAATATTATATTAAGTTTTGTTAAATCACACCTGAATTTGTCGAGGAAACAGGTGACGAAAGGGTAGTAGTTCTAAAGATAGCGTCGTCGGCAGGCTGAATTCAAAGAATAAAGATGCAATCCTCGGTTTCAAAAACCAGACCAGGACACAATGTGCTGTTGCTGAATGTTCTCTTTGACACAAATGAACTTAGTTCCTAAAGATAATGGCTACAAACACCAGTAGATTCACTTTGTCCAGAAATCTGTTTAATTATACAGGTCTCCTCTTTGTTCAAACGTGGCGTGCAAGCTTCGTCCCCACACGGTACTCAAAAACTTGCTCAAAACATTTTGTTATCCAATCTCTTATACAGTACAAGCAAGTCTTCAACTTTAAGTAAGACGAAGAGATCTTCTTCCTACAGCAGTGCTGCCAAGTATACAAAGCAAGAGCACAACTACGACCGCTGGTGAAAAAATTTAACAAAGATCAAGCACCAGATATGCAACATCGACGGTTTCTACACCGTCTGGTCTACTTCGTGACACAGTATCAAACACAGTATCCTTATACAGCACAATGCTAAAAACAACTGACAGTGTGAGGGTACCATTAATTTGCTGCTGGAAACAGCTAAATCAGATCTGAGGGGGACAAACGTATGCGGAGCTTAAACGGGAACATGTGCGAGTAAGTAAACAGTAAATTTTGCATGCAGCTAAACGTGGAAGAAATAAGTTTGTACATCGATAAATGTGTATAAAGTTTTGCAGTGTTATTATATTTTTAATGGTAAAAAATCATTAACAGCAGTCAGTTGTAGCTAGAAAATAAAATTGCAATGCGAAATATTAACCGTCTGACGAAAAAATTACAGGTTTTTCTTAGAAAACGCACATTTGAAAAGTGTTTCTATTTTATTAACAGTAATACACGTGGTACAATTAACTCAAATGCACCCTTTGAGTAGCAAGTAATCAATACTACTACTACTACTACTACTACTACTACTACTACTACTAATAATAATAATACATAGACTGCAATGTCCCTGATTGTTGTCCATTAAATTTTGATGTGGAGAAGATATACTTGCAAGTCTGTGAACTGAACTCCGTTGAGATATTTTACATTTTTTAACTGCGGTCGAAGCTTTTGAATAAAGTTAAGATATGTAGGGCTGTATTTCAAAATCAGCCATTTCATTTTATTGAGCAAAAAATCGCTTCACGACAATCTGAGCGATGTTTCTTCATTTGACAAGAGGACATGCATTGATTTGCGGGACCCGCTGTTACAAATACTACTTACAAGAAATGGAGCTCTCCAGTATAGGAGATTAATTTTCTACTGCTTTCCTAGTGGCAGGTGAGAATGCCAATCTTTGAAGGCTTAAATTTTTAAATTAAGCATAATTGTGTACTCATATTGTGTGAATTATTATTTTAAAATTAACTTCACCCGATTATAAACAAAATATGTTGCACTCGTGTTGCCCTTTATTTACTAATTTGCAGAAGAGTGTTGAGAATTTCTGTCAGTGCTGTGTTATTGTTTCTTTCAGTCGTTGCACCATGCCTCCACCTTCGTCACGTTAACGTCGCCGCTAACGCTGATGAGGGAAAATGAGGAGGGAGGCAGCTTCAGTCCAAGTGTGAAGAAGAGCGTGTTGTCCATGAAGATCTACGGTAGAGAGAAACAGAGATCGCAGTGAGGACACGACATTACAGATTGGCAGAAAATCTTACTCACAAAGATGTAGAACGAAGTCTTACAACATGAGACTGTTCTCCCACACTACTGTAGCTTCGTCCATTGCCATGAACTTTGGAAATCTGATGGTTATGGGCTGTGGTTCTTGCGTGACCTGCTGCTGATTGTGTCACAGCCATCTGTCTGAGATATTGGTCACATATATCTTGTGTATAGAGCTATAGGTCACACGTATGTTGTGTATAGAGCTAGTGGTCACATATATCTTGTGTATAGAGCTAGTGGTCACATATATCTTGTGTATACAGCTAGTGGTCACATATATCTTGTGTATAGAGCTAGTGGTCACATATATCTTGTGTATAGAGCTAGTGGTCACATATATCTTGTGACTAGAGCAAGTGCTCATATATATCTTGTGTATAGAGCTATTGGTCACATACATCTTGTATATAGAGCTAGTGGTCACATATGTCTTGTGTATAGAGCTAGTGGTCACATATGTCTTGTGTATAGAGCTAGTGGTCACATATATCTTGTGAATAGAGCTAGTGCTCTCATATATCTTGTGTATAGAGCTATTGGTCACATATGTCTTGTGTATAGAGCTAGTGGTCACATATATCTTGTGTATAGAGCTAGTGGTCACATATATCTTGTGAATAGAGCTAGTGCTCATATATATCTTATGTATAGAGCTATTGGTCACATATATCTTGTGTATACAGCTAGTGGTCACATATATCTTGTGTATAGAGCTAATAGTCACACATATCTTGTGTATAAAGCTAGTGGTCACATATATCTTGTGTACACAGCTAGTGGTCACATATATCTTGTGTATAGAGCTAGTAGTCACACAGATCTTGTGTATAGGGCTAATAGTCACACATATCTTGTGTATAAAGCTAGTGATTACATATATCTTGTGTATACAGCTAATAGTCACATACATCTTGTTATAGAGCTAATAGTCACATATATCTTGCGGAATGTACTGCATGCTCTGGAATCGTTCATAACAGAGGTCACCGTGTAAGTCTGTGACTAACCCTACATGCTGTTGATTGCCTCCATGAATTCAGTCCGGAATTTCTTGAGCAGAATGTGACTGTTTCTCAATGATTGTAAAACTAACCTGATGATCTTACTTAAAGAATTCGGCTATTTTTCAGTGATTCTAAAACTAACCCCATACGACTGTAAACACATCCATGTCATTGGTGGGTGGCCTCATATGAAGCTAGTATCGATGGTTTCAATGTGTAAGTGATCATAGTCAGACTAAAAAGAAGAAAAACACTTATCCTCATACTTCCTCGATTCCAGAATTGACAACTGCATGCTGCCAGCATTTATCATGTATGTGTGTTATTTGTGTAATGCATTTTGAGTTCACCTTAATGGTGGAGAAAGGTGCTATAGAAATAATAAACATTATTATTATAATTATACATTTTCTCTAAGAAGGCCCTAGAAAGTAAAACACGTTGACATAAAGACGCAAGTAAAAAAAATTCAAAGATACGTAGTTTGCTCACGTCAGCAGTGGTTGAGGTGTTTAGTGTAATTTTGAAGAAAAAGGGTTTCCCGACCATCAAGGAGAGTGGAGGGGCTCTCACAGTCGTCTGTTGTGACCAGAGGCCAGCGATCTTGTCATTAACTACCAGAAAATTATCACTTAAACGCCAGCTGGTGTGGATGGGAACATTGGCGTTGGACCCGTTGTATATGTTGATAATAAAAATGCTGAAATGAAATGAAAAACATTACGAAGTGGAGGAACAATTTTTAATACAATGACCGCATTTTAAACTTCATTTACTCCTTCCATTTCAGACCTCCTATATTCCTTCATTATAGTACCACATTTTTTCCCTAACTTAGCTCATTGTATTTATCCATCGCACTTATTAACTTAAAGAATTAATTTTCCATATTTATTTGATAAGCAGCACTATTTCGTTGGAATAACCGAGTGAATTGTCTGCTAAATTTTCTCACTTACAGACTCAATTCTATTAAAGATAAACCCAGAAACTCCACCCTAACCAAAGAAAATAATTTTTAAACAAGAAATTACAGTAGAATCTAGTGCAATAAATCCTTTGACTGCTCACGATTTTGCTGTTGGAATGCCTGTGACACACAGCGACCAGCCCTCCACCACTGTCCCAGGTATGGGATAATTAACGTCTGAAGACGCCATCGGTGTCTAAACAAAGATTTAGATGTTTGTAGTTAATTGATGATACAACACAGGAAGGTATACAGGTTTTTCAACGAACTGTAGCAGGACTTTGTTTGCCTGTCTGTTTGCCAGTTTGGTTTACTACTCTTTTTATCGATGTCAATAAATCTTCAAATCCAGAAATACACATCCAAAAAGATCTGCAGCAAACATACATAGTACAGTCTAACGAATAAAGAAGTCACAATATTTCATGCCTGGAATTAATGTTTGTACTGATAGATGATGATTCTATTTTTTCTTTGGTAAATTTTAATCAACTGAATTCACTGTTTAGGCATGTCTCTCTTAGACAAGTCTCTAACTTTTTTCCTTTCTAGTAAAATCCTAGATAGACACAATTATCAATTTAAAATGTTTTTTAAGGGTTGTCAATTGATGTTAATTAAGTGTCACTTAATTGTATCTAATGTTATTTTGAAGTACGAACTATTAGGATCTGTTGGCTGGATTCCACTCCACCCTGCTTCACTCGCTTCAGCAATGACCTCGAGTTGCAGTGAATAAATTGAAGGGATGATCACCTGTTTGCCATTTCATATGATAACATTTCTTAATATTCTCAAGATTTCTCAATATATGTTCAGTATTTTCCTGATATTACGAAACCTTTTCTCTGGAGTCATTATAGCTAAATCTGTGGTCGTCCTTTACTGTCGGATCGTAGCGAGTCTTCGCGTTGTTCTTCGTTCTACATCTTTGTGAATATTTTGTTCAGCGCAATGACTTTGCCTGTGGCTGAGATCTTGCGCTATTATTATTATTATTATTATTATTATTATTCTTGAGCTGTTCTCACATTACATTTGAGTAACTGTGCATGATTGATCAAATCTAAACCAAAAGGTGATAAACGTCCTGTACCAGAAAACTTTTGCACCAGTACTTTTAGTAAACTGCACAAGAAAAATATTAGAAAATACTAGATTAGCCATCCTTATTAATCTCGTTTTTGTCAGAATAATTCACCACAATTATAATCTCTGCAGTCCACTTTAAACCTGTGGCGCCATGTCAGGAATAACAACAAAAACAAAACAAGAAATTATTTTTGTGTAAAATAAAACGTTCGTGAAAAGTAATGAATAATGCTATATATGAAATATTGAAATGAGCTACCTAGCAGTACTATTTTTACTTCTCCAGTTTAACTTAGAATGCAGTCTATCCTACCTCAGGGTATCTCCAGATTCTCTTCTGACACCGGGGGCTAGAAGGTATCCAGGTTCCATTACTCAAGCACGTGACAGGGAAAGGGACAAGGATTGGATAGAAGTCGTTGTTACAGGTGATGTTGCCTTCCACTGACCACAGTGTCCGTCTTATTGCCACTGACTCACAGGTTACGTTAATCGAGTTCTCACTGCAGTCAGGGTCTGTGTCAGAAAAAAGTGGCTCCACAATGCAAAAGTCCTAGAGCACAACTGTTATATATATATATATAGCTTTATTTGTAGACACACACACACACAAACACACGCACAAACACACGCACAAACACACACACTCACACACACACACACAGACACACACACACACACACACACACACACACACACACACACACACACACACACACACACACACACACACACACACACACAGGCACTCACATAGTATATCTTTGCTTTAATGTGTCGAGACTTATACCGTTTCCGGTGTTTACCTAATTTGGAGCAAGTCCATTCAGCCGTGCCAGGTGGGGGAACTGGTATTTTACGCCGAGCCAGCAGTTAAGACTATATCACGGCAAGGCAGCTAGCCCTGTATCAACCACGCCAGAGTAGATTTGACCAAACATGAGGCAATACAACTGCAGTTTCGACCATAGCCAAGGACGTTAAACATCAAGGTTTCAGCTTCTAATTGTGCCATTCAGTCAGCCTGCTCATTGCCTTCAATACTGCAGTGTGATGGTATCCACTGTACTTCTGTTGTTAGGCAATTAGTGTTTCTCAGTGTTGCTGTCAGATTAGGTAGCTGGTTATTGTGAAGAGCTTGTAGGACTGACAGGGCATCTGATTTGTCAAGAACACCATTTGTGAGTCTGTGCTTGCTGACACTGTTCACTGCACAGACCAGGCTTTCAACTTCGGTTCAGTATTTGGTGTAGTAATGGCCCGTTGATATGACCACCGTCTGCCTGCATCCGTCCGGGTACTGGATGTATACTCCACCTCCTCCATTTCGGATGGCGTCCGTTGCTGACCCATCTGTGTAAACACGTATCCATGCTTTTGTGGATACTTTTCTTCTAGCATGGCGAGCGTCGTTGTTTTTTTTTTCTTATATCAGTGTGTTTGGTCTTGACTGTAAAATGCGGAAGATAGTGAAGATGGTAAAGCCATTCTCTGTCTCTTCCTAGGGAGGATGATCAGTAGAGGGGACCTTGTTCTCTACTTCTACAGACATTTTTTTCTGATGTTGCTTCTGTAGTGCCTATGTCAACTTTCACGAAGCTTGATCTTTTGAGGCTGCCTGAAGATAGTTGTCTGGCACTCATTACATGGCCTGTGCTGTGCTTGTACTTGGTGGTTTAATAAGGGGAGGGAATGCAGTTATCTATTGTTTCTACGGTGTTGTTTTCATGGGTACATTGATCATTCTTAGAGCTTCATTCTGGTCTTTGTCAAGGGTCTGTTGATGTGCCTTGGGTACTATTATCTAAGTGCTTGGCCCACATTCAATGTTCGGTCTTACAATTCTCTGATACACAGCTTTCGGGATTTTCTCACTGGCCCCCCAGTCTGCACCAACCACCTTTGTCATGATGTTGTTTCTTCTGGCTTTGCCTTCAACGTTGTCAATACACTGCTTCCTTGTCAGCCTTTTGTCAAAGGTCTCACCCAAGTATGTCTACTGATCTTGATATTCTAGTGATATGTCCCCCATCATTATTTTTTCCAGTTTGTGCTTTAGTAAGAAGCGAAAAAGGGTTGCTCTTGTTTTCTCTCTTTTGACTGACACACACCAGTTGTCTGCCCAAGTGGCGATTTGTCCAGAAGAAGCTGCATCCTGTTTGTAGTAATTTAACAAATTTCATACATTTTTTGTAGTAGAATCGTCTGTTGTGTAGGTAGGTTTTTGCCCACCGATATACATTGCCTTTGATGCCGCTTTGTTTGAGTTTCACCAGCAGTCTATCTCAGTCCGGCTGAGGATAGCCTAGTCCCAGATGATGACGATGATGATGTTAGAGGCGAAGAAAAAAGTCAGTTGTGATAAAAAGAAATTATTGAAAATGTCACGAACCTGCACACGACACAGTTATTCATATAAGAAAAATAGTAACAACTTACTTTTATCAGTGAGTACCGGTAATCGTCTAGTTCCATTGTTTTGGAGTTCGCCGGTGTGTGCGGAGTCTGTCATCGTCTTAGGATGAAGGAAACACAAAGATCTCTCGGCATCAAATGCGCTGGTAACGCAGTACGGGTTCCTCCTACACAAGATGGCGCAGTGTATCGCTGACCTCGCTCTGACCGTCGCCTCCTGACCAATTATGTCCTCAGCAGCCGCTTTATAAAACTTGAACTTTGTAACCGGCGCTACCGCATCTGACGTCATCAACACGGAGGAAGTTAATAAAGCATGCATAGCAATCACAGGATACATGTCCTGAAACAGAAGGGAATAAGTATGTTAAAATGGTACACACCCTGAAACAGGTTAGTTGTAAAATGAAATAAATTTATTTACTGTGCTGGAGATGAAGATGATGATTGAAAGATCCCGGTAATAGACTACTGAAAACTTATTTCACTTCTAACAGTTACGATTCAAGTAGAAAAAACGCAGATTAATTTCAATTAGTACCAGTCAATCTTTTAAGAGATTTATAAACAGGAATAATAGTTTCTGTGCATAATTTTCTAGTTTTAAGCTCTATCAGACAAAGTCTTAGGTAAAAACGACCATTAGATTGCTTAACCCTGGAAAATTGTGATTGCCATAGCATTACAATACCTCGAAATAAATTTATGAAAATAAATATGCTGAATTTTAGACAGTATATATATATATGTGCCTGCGCGAGCTTGTGTCATTTTTGGCAACAATTATTTCTCTGTCTTGACAGGAAGACATGGCGAAATATGGATATAGCTTTTTTCACTCAAATTTCTTTTATTATAAAATTAATTTTTTCCTCAATAGCTGAGTGTTCTATTGCCGGTCCTCTTCCCCAGTAAAACCTGAATGACACAGCATTGCCCGAGTAAGAGCGATCAGTTAGAGCGGTACACTGAGGCTCGTCACCACGATCATCACCGAGAACCTCACCACAAGTATCAATAAAATAATATCCAAAATAACCTACCTGTCAGATCTGTAAATTTGCCTCTAGAGCACGACCACACTACAAATGGACTAACCATAAACACGATCCTGTTTGTCAGTTTTGGATGCTTGCGGTGCACACGAGCAACACTTCCCCCTCACAGTTATTCCTTTTGGGTAGACCTGGAAAACTGTCTGAAACGCTCCTAGAAGCAGTGGAGAACAGAGCTATCATTAACAGGATGTAAAGTAAAGCATAGAATCAAAATATTTTCATTTTGCTCAGTCTGAATACGTGTGCAGCTGACTTGATGGTTTTTGAGTAGTCTCTCATATTACTGTAAAATAATGAATTAGGTGAAAGTCTTTTACATTAGTTCTCGGGTAGTAGTGACGGCTTTGAACATGTACTCAACTTATGTCGGGGAAAACAGATAAGAGTAAATTGGTTGTAGTAGAAGGTTCCCGTATAATAACAGGTTATCACATCTGCGCATGGGTGGGTACAAATACAGGTGGGTTAGTGTCCATACGCTTCACCGGTGACAGAAGCTGAGGAGTAAGACAAAAGCATAGAGGGTGAGCAGTTCTCAGACGACACAAAGAACCAGACACAGTAAAAGAAGACACTGTCAGAGAAATGAAAGTTCCCGCAAGTTATTCTTACAGACGGCGAGCACTAAATCATTAAAGACAAAGACGATTCGGATCCCGGAGTAATTGAGACTGCTCGGTGGTAGCATTCTGCTTGGGTAGCTGTACACACTGTGTCACCTGGACCCTGAAAAGAAAAGAATGAATAGGAAAGAAAACACACAAGCAAAAGAAGGCAGGTTAAAATATCAATCTTATATTGTTTCTTTTTTTAAATTGCAAAACTCGTCTAGTGAGTTCCTGTCATGCTATATTCTAGACAGGCATTTGTTGTCACAGTCCAACCTGCGTAAAAAGCACTATCAAATGACAATTACGACGATTATTTTTCAAAAGTGATTTCCTTATCAAGTTCTAAAGTTCACGTTGCTGAGAATAAAAATACTACTGTGTCAACTAACACTATTGTGTTACACTGTGTCAACTAACACTATTGTGTTACACTGTGTCAACTAACACCATTGTGTTACACTGTGTCAACTAACACCATTGTGTTACACTGTGTCAACTAACATCATTGTGTTACACTGTGACAACTAACACTATTGTGTTACACTGTGACAGCTAACACTGTTGTGTTACACTATGACAGCTAACACTATTGTGTTACACTATGACAGCTAACACTATTGTGTTACACAGTGACAACTAACACTATTGTGTTACACTATGACAGCTAACACTATTGTGTTACACTGTGACAGCTAACACTGTTGTGTTACACTGTGACAACTAACACTGTTGTGTTACACTGTGACAGCTAACACTGTTGTGTTACACTGTGACAACTAACACTATTGTGTTACACTATGACAGCTAACACTGTTGTGTTGCACTATGACAGCTAACACTATTGTGTTACACTGTGACAGCTAACACTGTTGTGTTACACTGTGACAACTAACACTATTGTGTTACACTGTGACAGCAAACACTGTTGTGTTACACTATGACAGCTAACACTATTGTGTTACACTATGACAGCTAACACTATTTTGTTACACTGTGACAGCTAACACTATTGTGTTACACTGTGTCAACTAACACTATTGTGTTACACTGTGTCAACTAACATCATTGTGTTACACGTTGACAACTAACACTATTGTGTTACACTGTGACAGCTAACACTATTGTGTTACACTATGACAGCTAACACTATTGCGTTACACTGTGACAGCTAACACTGTTGTGTTACACTTTGACAGCTAACACTGTTGTGTTGCACTATGACAGCTAACACTATTGTGTTACACTGTGACAACTAACACTATTGTGTTAGACTGTGACAGCTAACAGTGTTGTGTTACACTATGACAGCTAACACTATTGTGTTACACTATGACAGCTAACACTATTGTGTTACACTGTGACAACTAACACTATTGTGTTACACTGTGTCAACTAACACTATTGTGTTACACTGTGTCAACTTACATCATTGTGTTACACTTTGACAACTAACACTATTGTGTTACACTGTGACAGCTAACACTGTTGTGTTACACTGTGACAACTAACACTATTGTGTTACACTGTGACAGCTAACACTGTTGTGTTACATTGTGACAACTAACACTATTGTGTTACACTGTGACAGCTAACACTGTTGTGTTACACTATGACAGCTAACACTATTGTGTTACACTATGACAGCTAACACTGTTGTGTTACACTGTGACAACTAACACTATTGTGTTACACTGTGACAGCTAACACTGTTGTGTTACACTATGACAGCTAACACTATTGTGTTACACTATGACAGCTAACACTATTGTGTTACACAGTGACAACTAACACTATTGTGTTACACTATGACAGCTAACACTATTGTGTTACACTGTGACAACTAACACTATTGTGTTACACTGTGACAACTAACACTATTGTGTTACACTATGACAGCTAACACTGTTGTGTTGCACTATGACAGCTAACACTATTGTGTTACACTGTGACAGCTAACACTGTTGTGTTACACTGTGACAACTAACACTATTGTGTTACACTGTGACAGCTAACACTGTTGTGTTACACTATGACAGCTAACACTATTGTGTTACACTATGACAGCTTACACTATTGTGTTACACTGTGACAACTATCACTATTGTGTTACACTGTGTCAACTAACACTATTGTGTTACACTGTGTCAACTAACATCATTGTGTTACACTTTGACAACTAACACTATTGTGTTACACTGTGACAGCTAACACTGTTGTGTTACACTGTGACAACTAACACTATTGTGTTACACTGTGACAGCTAACACTGTTGTGTTACACTATGACAGCTAACATTATTGTGTTACACTATTGTGTTACACTGTGACAACTAACACTATTGTGTTACACTATGACAGCTAACACTATTGTGTTACACTGTGACAGCTAACACTGTTGTGTTACACTGTGACAGCTAACACTGTTGTGTTACACTTTGACAACTAACACTATTGTGTTACACTGTGACAGCTAACACTATTGTGTTACACTGTGACAGCTAACACTGTTGTGTTGCACTATGACAGCTAACACTATTGTGTTACACTGTGACAGCTAACACTGTTGTGTTACACTGTGACAACTAACACTATTGTGTTACACTGTGACAGCTAACACTGTTGTGTTACACTATGACAGCTAACACTATTGTGTTACACTATGACAGCTTACACTATTGTGTTACACTGTGACAACTATCACTATTGTGTTACACTGTGTCAACTAACACTATTGTGTTACACTGTGTCAACTAACATCATTGTGTTACACTTTGACAACTAACACTATTGTGTTACACTGTGACAGCTAACACTGTTGTGTTACACTGTGACAACTAACACTATTGTGTTACACTGTGACAGCTAACACTGTTGTGTTACACTATGACAGCTAACATTATTGTGTTACACTATTGTGTTACACTGTGACAACTAACACTTTTGTGTTACACTATGACAGCTAACACTATTGTGTTACACTGTGACAGCTAACACTGTTGTGTTACACTGTGACAACTAACACTGTTGTGTTACACTGTGACAGCTAACACTGTTGTGTTACACTTTGACAACTAACACTATTGTGTTACACTGTGACAGCTAACACTATTGTGTTACACTGTGACAGCTAACACTGTTGTGTTACACTTTGACAGCTAACACTGTTGTGTTGCACTATGACAGCTAACACTATTGTGTTACACTGTGACAGCTAACACTGTTGTGTTACACTGTGACACCTAACACTATTGTGTTACACTGTGACAGCTAACACTGTTGTGTTACACTATGACAGCTAACACTATTGTGTTACACTATGACAGCTAACACTATTGTGTTACACTGTGACAACTAACACTATTGTGTTACACTGTGTCAACTAACACTATTGTGTTACACTGTGTCAACTAACATCATTGTGTTACACTGTGACAACTAACACTATTGTGTTACACTGTGACAGCTAACACTATTGTGTTACACTATGACAGCTAACACTGTTGTGTTACACTGTGACAATTAACACTCCCTATTGTGTGCTAAGCCTTCGTGGCGGCGGGGGCGGGGGGGAGTGGACGAGGCTTACATTTATATTGAGACTAGTCTTCAGTTGAATGCCTTCATTTTGGTTTTTGAGGACTTTATCGTCCTGATCATTATAGCCAATTACTTTTTACTTTTTTAATTGGCTTTGTGTGGTGTTCTTTCATTGGACATGAATAGCAATCTGTAATATTGACAAACTCTCCTAGGACCCTTAAATTAAAATCAAGCCTGGAGGATATTGAGCCTTTTTCTGCACGAAAATACATCCGTTGCTCTAGAGTCTTGACCCTTAGTTTGGAATAAAACTGACTTAAAAATATCATAAGACTGTTCAAAGATCCACATGTAAAGAATGCGTCTGCAAAAATAATACTCACACGGCTGATATATGTCAATGCAAATCATCTGTATCTACATGGAGAAAAGTTAAGCACGCAGTAACTTGTGGTCGAAGTGTCATGGGGCGTCTAGTCCTGCATGTCTGGTAGAACATTAGACCCAAAATGCGATGCTAACAAGGATTAAGTGAGGAGATCGTCTAAATATATGCATTAACATCTATCATTTTTAAACCGCCTTTTGTGTTCCCCTATTTTTCCTTCCCAGATTGTCCAAAGTCTTAAAGAAATTTTCGGCTTACAAAAATCCTTCAAGAAATTTTTCACGTAGTCTTCAAATCTATAAATGTTTATTTTAGCTTCACGCAATCACCTGTATCAGGCATCTCCGTTCTGTTTAGAATTTCTATTTAGAATTTCAGCATCTTTATTTAAGCTAAACTTCCATTTTTTTTGCCTTTTTCTTTAACAAGTCTCACATCTCCATTGTCGCAAAATGGTTCACCACTGAGTCGTTCATTACTATTTCCCTTCTTACCATGCCAAATTTGAGATCGAAACCGAGGCAAAGCTGATCTTACAAAAAGACTGAAAAGGAAATAACAAAGAATCGTCTAACCTTTTGCAGTGTTTGTTCTGTCCACCCTTTTAAAGTCAATCGATCTTCAATTTATGAAAAAATGAAGATGAAAGAAACCGACATTGCTAATGACGTCTGTGTGTGTGTGTGTGTGTGTGTGTGTGTGTGTGTGTGTGTGAGAGAGAGAGAGAGAGAGAGACTTGATGTCTACTTTTTTCTCTCTTCGCCGATCCCTCTCTGTCACTAGGATACCTGCTAGATATTGTGTATTAATAACAGTGTTATTATTTTCTTCCATTTCCTTTATTTCATTTACCTTCAATATTCATAAAGACTGCGCTGAGATAATTGCCTGATGTTCAGAAAGTGAATTTGCTATAACCATGGAAGAAAAGCCTCTGACACACTGCCTTGGGACAGCAAACATTGCGTATTGTATACTTAATGATCCAGACATCATGATAGTTATGCCTGACCAGGCTAATTCAGAGCACGCTTTGTAAGTCGTCTATACAGCTTTGCCTCTTACTGCGCGGATTTTATCGGTTAAATAATTATATGCCATTTTCGCTTGCTGGTTTTATGACCGCTGGCAATGGACAAAAGCTGAAATTTAATACAAACAGCGGTCTAGTACACGTACCATTACCTGCATTTAAAGGTTCTTTCAGTTGTGTCTGTGAAAAAGAGATTCGCAAAGCAAATAATATTAAATGGAAACAAGAAGATAACCTTTTTATGCAAAGGACAAAAATTTCTTAGAAAAATGACAGAATGACCACAGGGCATTTGGCGAAGACTAGCATCTCCCTTCCTTTCTCTCAGACAGAAACGACGCATGCGCTGAACCGCCGCAGTCTTAGTCGAGAAACATTTCCTGGGAGTGCTGCTGATGAACTTGAGCCGATCTTCAGAAGGTAAGTTAACATGTTCTGGCATTTGTTAGGCAGCATCACCCTTGAGGTCCTTTTCAAATTAATGATTGTTCAGAGTGAACAACGTGAAGGTAAGATTAGACGCTTGCCAGTTCTCCTCCTGTCACCATCTATTAGAATAATATTCTCTTCTACATGTGACCACAATTTGGAATCTGATTCCTTACTGTGACCATTTTGCGTCTCTTGTGCAACACTCCGCGAGACAGGTAGTATCGTTATTTGCTGAGATCAGAGGAAAAGTTTTTTTGCTATTATTTTGGTCTGCAAGTACAGTCTGGAGACAGTATAGCATTGTATTCCGCTATTTATTATAATCTTAGGCACACGAGTTGACAATACTAACCCGATGGTTAAGATCTTATAATGTTTGCTTCTTATGGTCATTACAGTGTCGGTGAAAATAAAGATTTGGGAGTTACGGGTCAGGATTCACAGTTTGTATGTCCCTGGCTAAAGGAAGTAAGACAGTAAGATGATGGTATGTTTCAGAGGTTTGATCAGTTATTCCAATTCATTCGCCCTAAGCAATTCACAGAGTGCGACATTTAATACCGTTTACGACCTCTGCAGCTTATCTCTCACTCCATGCGTTCATGAAAGTCTCTGTTCTCAATTCGTGGCTTTTTCAATCTTTCCAGTTTCCTGGCTATGCATTATATCGTCGTCAAATTTATTCATAGTTTCTGCTTCATTGAGTTTCTACCTTTATACAAGTTTAAAGCGCCCATATAAATTATCCGGAGTATCTTCAACTGTAATCAGTTGTTGGCAAGAACTTTCTGTCTACCAGCCACAGACGCAGCACACAGTCCTGTCTTATGGACTAGAATCCAAAGAGAGAAAGGGATGCCCTAAGCGCTTTAGATGTGTGAATAATATGTTTTAACTGTTCAATGTTTTCAACAGAAATCACGACTTTTGTAAAAATCATTATGAAGGAATTATTTTATAACATTGATCAAATTAATTTTTCGATGTCGAGCTTTTGTCGCTTTTGACCGGTTTGATGTTGTCTTATGCCCATCAGTTGTTTGTTTTCAGATCATGTGTCGAGTGATCATTATGTGGGCTGCGATGATGTTTCCATTTGTCTGGATGCCGTCACACGCAGGACTCGCGTTGGCAGCGAACAAAACTTACGAGAAAGCCAGTGAACAGGCAATGGCTGACCCGGAAATGACGTTATCGGCACGGTCAGTGATCCACTGCGCCATCAAGTGCAGGCAATACCCATACTGCACCGCGTTCGCTTACGACGACCAGCTTTCCTTGTGTTTACTCAGCTCTGACTTGTCAGCGACCACAGGTCCTGACAGCAACAAAACAAACAAACAATTATCGGTGTACACTGACACTGGTGAGTTGTGCTCTTGTACATGTGTACTGCTTATCTACGTCAACGCTTGTTGAGGTGATTAATGTTAGGTTAAGGTGTGTATCCATTGTTTTCTACAATATGGTCTTGTTGCTTTTTGAACCGTCATTCTTTAGACAAAGGAGTAAATGCTGTGGAAGGCGAGCGCTCGCAAATAGACAAGAATAACAGTCTCTAGTGATCTGTTTCTCATCTGGTCCTTGTGTATGCAGGTTTCCACTGTCCAGACAACATACTTAAGATAAGTCACGGCTCAGTGACGATTCAGCGGTCGCTGTGGTCGGTAGAAGGAAACGTCACGTGTGACGACGACTACTTTCCCCTTCAAACTGTGACATCAGCGGTCACGTGCATGGATGGTGGAAACTGGACGTCGATCGTTGCTGAGTGTGTGAAGAATGTCTGGAGATACCCCGAGGTAAGAAAATCCGTGTTGTCAGTTTACTATTTTTATATTATAGAAATTGGTACGTTCTCACGAGAATTTATCTGTTTGTCTGTAGACAACGATGAATTACAAACAAGTTAACTTTCCCATAAATGGGACAGTGGTCGAAGGCTGGTCGATGTGTGTGGAAGGCGTTCCTACAAACAACACCAAGTGAGCAGTAAATAAATTCATTTTTATTGTTGCTACGTTTTGTTAAAAAAAAACTGCACTATATGTTTATACGTATCTAACACAAATCACAGAGACTTACTGGCTGAAACTCACTAATTACTGACTAAATGGATAAATGAATAACAAAACTGACAGACGGGATACCAGATTGAATAACAGAAGGAAGAAATCAGTAACTGAAATAAAATACAAATTGGCGGGCAAACGAAGGTAAAAGTAAAAAGGAACTAATTGATAAACGTGTTAGCAAACGAAAGAAAAAGTAACAAATTAAAAAAATCTGTACCTATAAATTATATATATATATATCCCTTGAAAGTGGATCGCTTGTTTCGTTTCGACAGATTTGATATTCAGATATATCAAGGGAATAACGTCAACCGCACGGTTCAGACGAGCTGGCGGTTTGAGGGTTACCTGCTGGTCACTGACTTGGTCAAGAATATATATGGAGCAACCACTAACGTGACCTCCCCTCCCTTTCCGCTAGTGGTCGGAAAACCCTTTTTCTTCAGACTGACAGTGAACACCTCAACTACCGTTAATGTGAGCAAATTCAGATAGAACATCCTTGAGAGTTCTTCTACATGTTCCCTTGTGTTCGTTGTTGAGGAGGTAGAATTTCGTTCCTTAGAAAGATCGCGTGTCTGTAGCTTGATGAAATGTCCCTCAGCGGTCGTGTATTTGAACACCAATGTTGAGCCGGAGTCTTTTCAAAACTAAAAATACGCAGTGAATAGTTATTATTAACTGATCTGCGGCATTTTGTTTTCTGTTAATGTTTCTTTGTCAAATCATGCGGTTTGCGTCAGTTTGTGATAAAGTGTAGTCTCTATGATATGCATATGTGTTTGTTGTTGCAGATCTACATGAACAAGGTGTTCTTCCATCGACATGTTCTGAGATATCCTCCCTCTTCATTCACTCAAATTAACATTTTCGGGGCTGACGTCAACGTTACGAAAGTAGAGGCATGGTGCAGAGATTGAGTACTGCCCCTGACCACCCAGAAAAAGACAGTTAAAGCAGACTGTTCCTTGTGGGTTCAGTTTGTCTGTCTATCCTTATGTAAAAAATACTGCAAAAACATTTGTGCTGTTTGTCATTTTCTTATCGTTTCGTTAAAGCAAGAAACAAGGAATATGGTAAGTTGGATTAAATGTAAGGTACTAAAAGCCCAGTTAAAGCCCTGTTGTGTTGTCCAGTGACGTCAATGAACCGTCATACACGAAAGCTGATTGTCAACTGCAAACACTTTTCTTGGCCAATGGGTCCACCAAAAGTCAGTCTCTTTTCCCAAGAGTAGGAAATGTACATAGCAGCCATCATTAATTTGCCAAAGCTGTGTTTGGATGATTCAGAATACATCATTTAATTCCAATTTATCATTTTACTTGCTTTGCTCTTTAAGTTTTATTTTGTTGCACCGATCGCTTGGTAGGCGTACTTTACGTATACCCTTCGCACACCACAATTGCTGAAACAAACCAGTCTATTATTTGAATCGGTTAGAGTAGCATTTAACAGCTGTTTTTATTTTATAAGATCATTGCACGAAACGGTAAAAGCTTGACCTCAAAAGAAATTCAATGCGTTGAATGCGGGTAGAGGTGGGGCTGGGAGGAGGCAGGGCTATGAAAATAAACATAGTGTTGAAATACGATATTTTTCTCTTTTTATAAGTAGTCTGTGAAGTTCAGTAGATCATGCTGGCTGCTGAGACTAACTCAGCCTCTGGCGAAGCTATAAGCCATCAGGACCTGCTGAAACAGTTAGGAGTTTAGTACCCGGAACCGTGATAAAATTCATAAAGTCAAAATAAGACTTGCAACTCACGACAAAAATACAACAGACCATAAAGCATCGTCTGCTCTTCTTCTTGATGTTAATAATTAAACGGAATGTAATTGTGCTTTAGCCTCGTTCTAGACGTTAACTCTGGAAAACTCTTCTGATGGCAGTCCAGAGGTACATGTCCGGGCAGGCCAAAATGTAGCAGTTCTACTTGAAGTTTTATCATTTTTATCTCTTCGTAAACTTTGTTAACATTCCATCAATATAATCGTCTTTTCATTGTTTATTTACCAGGTTTGCTTGGCATATTCTCATTTCAACATTTTAATTTCGCAGAAATCTTTTGTTTTCTATAAGTACAGGAATATATAAAAGAAAAAGGTCGGAAGAACAAAGTGAAGATCTGCAAGATTAGCCGTCTTATTATTAGACAGGTGATTTTATCATCACGAGCAACTGGTCGTGAATTGCTGAAAAGACTAGCTTGGGACATAAGGCATCAACCACATTACGAAATCAAAGCAGGACAACAACTAAACAAATTCAAGAAACAGAGAGCATGAAGCATCTGCAATGTACGAACAGCGCGGAAATACAGTGGAATGGTATTTCAGTTACTGAGAGTTTCAATATGGCGGAGTCTGCAAAGTTACATTACGGGGGACCATTTGAGTGAACAGAGTAAATATTCCCTGCATTATGTGTGGAAGCCATGATAAAGATTTCTCGCATAATCTTTGCGTACAGACTGTGTTACCAATAAGTAAAAACTATTACTGATATGTTTCTAGTTATAACAGTTATTTAGTAGATAATATGAAATACTGTATTACTTTGTCAATATTACTAAGGTTATATTGTGTAGTGTAAATATAACCCAGTTATTATTATGCTATGTATATCTCTTGGTATATATTGTGTTATGTAAATATCCCTTTTCGTACATTCTGCTGACATTTAAATGTGTACATGCAACATACATACTTGTATTAACACTGAAGGAATGAAACTTATCCAAGATAAAACACTGCATGCATAATAAATAATAAGAAATAACAATAATAAACGAACACGCAATTTTTAAAGCGCATAACCACGCTCACGAAGGAGCATACACTTAGCACTTCACAAGTAGGAGACATGGACAGAACACGAACGACGAAAGGAGAAACAGCTATGTAGACAAGTAATAAAACACATTCACAGGAGACACAAAGAGGAATCAGGGAATAAACTGTCAGGATGGAGAGAGTCATAAATCGAAATCACAGCTATTGACACGCCGGCGCGTGCACACACACACACGCATACACACACATTCACACACACACACACACACACACACACACACGCACACGCACACACACACATCTACATCGAATATACTGTCTGTATATGTCAAATATTTAGACACAAAGAAATTTTCATTTTTTAAGCTTTAGCTAAGATAAAAAAAAGTTGTTGTATGTTGTAACGATCGTCAATTGATCCAAAGTTAAACATGAATAAACTGTTGCACCACATGATTTTATTGCATGTAACTATGTGCTGTATGCACCATCTTGTGAGTGTGTAATAACAGATCAGCGCGTGTGTCGTGTGTAAGAGAAGAAAGCATGAGTCGGTGCTTTTGCCAGTCTGTCTGTCTGTCTGTCTGTCTGTCTGGCTCTCTCTGTCTCGCTCTCTCTGTCTCGCTCTTTTGAGGACCTTGTGTTGGGGGAAGTAATATTTTAATTTTTACATATTTATGGATTACAAACCAGTTAATGCCTATTCAAGTCTTGAAACCACTCCTGTGGAAATGTTCAAGTACTGTTTATTCACGCGTAAACAAATTTAATCTATTTATGTTACATACATCTTCACCTCCTAAGTAATACAAATATTAAATGCGCAAGAGAGAGAAGCTGGTCAGGTATATGGTCGGTCAAGGTTTGCATTCTCGTGGAATATTTGTATACAGCGTGGAATAGTTGTAGAGTACAAGGCTGTTCTAGATACCAGATAATAAGTACTACTACGTATGTACTACACCGTACTACCCTTTTGTCTAGACTACTGTTCACCTGCGTACACGTATTTTTAAAATAAAATACGTAAATGAGTTGTTTGCCCTTCAGTGCTGGGGCCAGTTGCACAACATGTTTCTAAACCTTAAAACAGTTCTAAAGAAGCAAAATCTCTTCTCTGCCATTTAGATGCATTGCACAAGAACAAACAAACAAAATTGTACTGACAGGACGGAAAGTCAGACTTAAACAACTTTATCTTACTAAAAGCAGTTTTAGTTTTTAAAATTCTAAAATTGTGGTGTGCACTTTAAACTAATTATCTAAAACGATTTAAGGCCTTAGAAATGTGTTGTGCAACTGGCCCCTGAACGCTAAGTGACCTCCCATGATGCAATTCGCTAGTAAATATAGTGTAATGTGTGCTAAATTGGACTCAGGAAATATCAGCTCAACATTATCGAGATGACAAATCTTATTCAAGGCTTTCTGTCCGAGCTGTCGATACAAGCCTGTCTCTTATCTTTGTGCAGATTTCGAGTTTCGATTTTTCTAACGCGTGAAAACAACGGGAGGTAAAGTGCGCTGGGCTTCCGGTTTCAGATAAAGAACCACATGCTGTTATTTCTGCCATTGCCTGCAGTGAAAAGCTCGTTGGAATCCTTTCAATCGTCATAACGACAAAAGAGAAGTGTATTGAAGACAAAGCAATTTGGTGGGAAACGGATATAGCAGGAATTGATCTTTTTTGATGGAAACTCAGAACAAAAGGTGCTGCAGGGGATGACATTTTTTTATTTACAAAAAGTAATAATAAGCATCATTAGTGAGCTTAGAATGCGCGGTACCCCATTCAAAGCGAGGCTCACTGTGCTTCACACCAAAGCAGTCCACCCTTTTTTATAAAAGAAATACAAAATGTCGCGTAAAGCAGCCCACAAAAACAATATTTAAAAAGGTAATATTTTATGCACCAGACATTTGTTTGTGAGAAGTGTTTTGGTTTCAGCTGATCCATCGCAGGTTAAAAGTTGACTTTAACCTTTATAGTCGACAAACCATGTGACAGCCACAGTATCTGAATTGTAAAGAGTCAAATGTACGGTTATTTGTGAAACATGATGATGATGATGATGATGATTATGATGATTTTTTTCTCTTCTACAATGTATACTTCAGAAGACATCATCTCAAATACCCTCCTTTGCCACGTCAATGTGATGAAAGTACAGTTGTGGTGCTAAGAATGACTAAAAAGAACACCTGCGAGCACTATTATTTTGTGGACAAAGTCTTCACGCAATCAGTTATTAATTTCTTCGAATAAATTAAAAAAATGTGCTAACACGGGTAACACTATATTTAGCTCTTGCAAGCACTTATCTGCATAATCACTATAATTCTGTAAATTATTTTTTTAATGTGTATTTTCTATACCTTCTCATAATTTAAGTAACTTTGTAAGTAAAGATCTTTGGGGTTTCATGAATATTTTATTTACAGCTCGCAAACACGCAAATAAACAGTCACGTGCGCACACGCACACACAAGTACAAATCCAAGCTCATAAATAAGATCTGTCACACAAAAAATGAGAATTTCTTTTGCAAATTTATTTATTAACAATTTTTAATTTATCTAAAAAAAAATAAAAATTATGACTTTTCTTGTGAATGCGCACATTTTTCTCAACACCACTGCCAAATTTAATAGCAGAGCCTGACATCGTCAACGATCAGTGTTTATAGTCTTGGTCTCGGCTTTGTGGATGTTGTTTATTGTGCCAAAGTGACGGCTTTCTCAGGTGTTTTTCTCTGGAAAAATCAATAAGAAATCACAGCCTATTAGGTGGATGTTGAAGGCCTGTCCTCAGCTAAAATTGCTCTGCTAGACAGTTAATTGTATTTTTTGCGTGTTGTCAGGACGTACCGTTGTTCCACATTTTTACTGTGACAAGGCGCGTGAGTGCGATTTTACAAAAACAAAAATGAGGGCAGTGGAAAAGCAGGAATGCCATCAAAAGGTCCCTACCTTTTATCTGAGAGCCCATTCTAGCTTACTTTAAATTACAGTCCCCATACGTAAGCGATACGAGCGTTAAAACTCTTTTCTCATATCGTTCCCGACAGACCTCAATCACAAACCACTTGCATCAAAAGGTCCATTCAGGTGGCGGTTTATTTCTTAATGGCAGCCTTCAACATCTGATGCGTACGGTCACGTTTATGATCAATATAGCTTCCTCTAACAATTGTTGCAAGCTTTGAGTAAACACCAGCTGCTGTATACGGGGTTTATTTACAGCATTCCTGTTATTATTTCCTCATAACACTGTTCGTTTACCTTTTCTTTTGCTAGGCGTCTGTTCACGGCAACAACATTTTACTTCACCTGCCGTGCGTTCTGGACCTCAAAAATAGAGCTTCAGTTTGAGCGAATGGCAACAAAAAGACATAATGTTTGCAGTATTTATTATGTTTGGAATTTAAAATGAATTTGCAGAATTGTACTTTTTTTTCATTTTTACACTCAAGTTTATTGGTCTCTGCCACCTACCAATCTCCATCTATTGTCTACTGGAACCACAGTCGTTTGGTTACTGTCCGTGGACTTTTTACTTATGTATAAAAACTCGTTTCTCGCTTCCTTGCTCGCAAACAGTATTGAGACCTTTAGCAGTTTGGTAATAATCCTCCATGTTAAAAATAATAATTACAACTAGTGTAAACCAGCCAGCATATTGGATATTCTAAATGTGGTCAGTGCAAGACAATCGATTTTGTTGAATTCTCGCGACACTCATCGGTACAAGCTTCCCTGGTTTAGCCATGTCGCCCTTAACGACACTCTAAGATGGTCCTTCAGGGCACCGTGGGGATTGGTTGTTTCCGAGGTGGACAGAGAAAGAACTGGATGGAGAATGTGAATGAGGCTGCTCCATGCAGGACCTCCTCACCTTCACCGAAGACCGCCTACGTTACGAGCTTTGTCTCCTGTAGCGTTTAGCCATGTCTCAACCTGGTATTCCGGCTCCGACAACCAGTTAAAGTTGGACAGATTAACTAGTATTAGCTAGTTTTGTCAAGGGATAACTATGACTACCACACTTTGTCGAATAAATAAATTAGAAATAATTCTGTACAAGACTCGTAAACATTTTCTCATACACGTTCTACGCAGATAAAATCACACGGACGATTACATAAAGATCGTGTGCATAGAAAATTATTTAATATTCTTATATGTCTATACATTTCTCTAATTTTTATATTTATAAATGACGTTGTAAAAACGTATCTATATATATAAAGGTAAATATTATATATATATATATATATAGGCTCTTTTTGTGTCGTCAGACACACCAAGGTGCGTAAGAAACAGGAAGGTCGTAGAAAGTTTTTGGTTTCATTCAAAGGCAGGAAACATAACCTCTGCTGCACAGCGCAAACATTTTTAACTTGACTTAAAATTACTAAAAAGGTCATTCATCAAATACGATCCTGTAGTCCGTAAAAGCAAGCCCTGTGTGGACCCGCCAGTCCGTGATCATATTATCGCACCCCTAGACCCAAGTGGTTCTAGCTGGTGGAAATACTGATCACTAGCAGGTAGAGATGGTCTCCACCTCCCTTGTACCCGGCGCTTGTACTGGCGGTATACACGTCTGCTCCCTTCAAGGGCTGGGAACGAAAAGCGTCTTTCTGTCTCCTTCCTTCGGTCATGTGGTCGGGTGCGTCAGTGGTTTCTCATTGGCTCATTCGTTCTCGCATTCACTCGTGATACTTTCATCTCTTTAACTAGCCAATTGTGCATCGGTTTAAGCAATGTCTACGTGGTGTCACTACACGCTCCTTGGCCTATACATAACCTATCAATCTTGACTGAAGTGACCACATCACAGCGCGACACTGTCGCGACACTCGTCTACCTCCCTCGCTCAGGTCTAATGAAAACAAACGCTATTGTCCGGGCTAAGTATACCGGTCTTCTCTTTTACGGCGCACCCCCTAGGCAACAGTCGGTGGTCTCCCTT
This sequence comes from Marisa cornuarietis, assembly GCA_004794655.1. Classification (NCBI taxonomy): domain Eukaryota; kingdom Metazoa; phylum Mollusca; class Gastropoda; order Architaenioglossa; family Ampullariidae; genus Marisa; species Marisa cornuarietis. The sequence goes on along the minus strand of SMMW01000576.1, from coordinate 4,318,103 downwards.
ACGTAAGCTGCCCATTTCCCAGGCACCACTCCTACTAGGGGCAATAACCGGTGGGAATACTCTTGTATTGCCCCATTGTCCATCCGACAGCCTGGCATTGCCAAAGGGCGATCGCGGTCCCTCTCTAATTACATGTGTGATTCGACCATTTTGCTCTGGACTTGAACCAGGCTGGTTCCTGACAATTAGGTGATCTGAGTGGTTGTTGAATCTCTTAAAAAGAGTAAAGATAGGAAAGCTTTACGAGGAAATGTTTGAAAATTATAACACCATTCTTATTAGAATTAGCTGCCATTAATTATGTCCTCAGCAGCCGCTTTATAAAACTTGAACTTTGTAACTGGCGCTACCGCATGTGACGGCATCCACACGGAGGAAGTTAATAAAGCATGCATAGCAATCACAGGATACATGTCCTGAAACAAAAGGGAATAAGTATGTTAAAATGGTACACTCCCTGAAACAGGTTAGTTGTAAAATGAAATAAATTTATTTACTGTGCTGGAGATGAAGATGATGATTGAAAGATCCCGGTAATAGACTACTGAAAACTTATTTCACTTCTAACAGTTACGATCCAAGTAGAAAAAACGCAGATTAATTTCAATTAGTACAAGTCAAACTTTTAAGAGATGTGTAAACAGGAATGTAATAGTTTTTGTGCATAATTTTCTAGTTTTAAGCTCTATCAGACAAAGTCTTAGGTAAAAACGACCATTAGATTGCTTAACGCCGGAAAATTGTGATTGCCATAGCATTACAATACCTCGAACTAAATTTATGAAAATAAATATGCTGACTTTTAGACAGTATATATATATATATATGTGTGTGCCTGCGCGAGCTTGTGTCATTTTTGGCAACAATTATTTCTCTGTCTTGACAGGATGACATGGCGAAATATGGATATAGCTTTTTTCACTCAAATTTCTTTTATTATAAAATTAAATTTCTTCTCAATAGCTGAGTGTTCTTCCCCAGTAAAACCTTAATGACACGCGGCGTTGCCCGAGTAAGAGCAATCAGGGCGATACGCTGAGGCTCGTCACCACGATCATCACCGATCAACCTCACCACAAGTATCAGTGAAATAAGACCCAAAATAACCTACCTGTCAGATCTGTAAATTTGCCTCTAGAGCACGACCACACTACAAACGGATTAACCATAAACACGATCCTGTTTGTCAGTTTTGGATGTTTGCGGTGCACACGAGCAACACTTCCCCCTCTCAGTTATTCCTTGCGGGTAGACCTGGAAAACTGTCTGAAACGCTCCTAGAAGCAGTGGAAAACAGAGCTATCGTTAAGAGGATGTAAAGTAATCCATAGAATTAAAATATTTTTATTTTGTTTAGTCTGAATACGTGTCCAGCTGACTTGATGGTTTTTTTAGTAGTCTCTCATATTACGGTAAAATAATGAATTAGGTGAAAGTCTTTTACGTTAGTTCTCGGGTAGTAGTGACGGCTTTGAACATGTACTCAACTTATGTCGGGTAAAACAGATAAGAGTGGTTGTAGTAGAAGGTTCCCGTATAATAACAGGTTATCAAATCTGCGCATGGGTGGGTAGAAATACGGGTGGGGTAGTGTCCGTACGCTTCACCGGTGACAAAAGCTGAGGAGTAAGACAAAAGCGGACCATGTTCGCCATAAAAAAAAAAAATCATAGAGGGTGAGCAGTTCTCAGACGACACAAAGAACCAGACACAGTAAAAGAAGACACTGTCAGAGAAATGAAAGTTCCCGCAAGTTATTCTTACAGACGGCGAGCACTAAATCATTAAAGACAAAGACGATTAGGATCCCGGAGTAATTGAGACTGCTGGGTGGTAGCATTCTGCATGGGTAGCTGTACACACTGTGTCACCTGGACCCTGGAAAGAAAACAATGAATAGGAGACAAAAAACACAAGCAAAAGAAGGCAGGTTAAAATATCAATCTTATCTTGTTTCTTTTTTTAAATTGCAAAACTCGTCTAGTGAGTTCCTGTCATGCTATATTCTAGACAGGCATTTGTTGTCACATTCAGACGGTTCCAAACCTGTATAAAAACACTTCGAAGGACAATTACGACGATTATTTTTCAAAAAGTTATTTGCTTATCAAGTTCTAAAGTTCACGTTGCTGAGAATAAAAATACTACAGTAATACTAGGTTTACTTAACACCGCCTGTTAATGCACGCCACCAGTTACTTGGTCCTTAATCTCAACTTAATTACAAACTTTACATTCGCTAAAGTAGCAGAACATAGAGATTTCGCGAGTTTCAACATGTTTAAGGTCAGCAAACTCTAATACAGGTTTCATTTAATAAAGTACTTCACGTTAACTTTACAGAAATATTAAGCTACAATATACAAATTTAAGAATTCTTTTCTGATATTTCAGAGCTGGTTTTATCGTTTAACTGTGGAGAATATGCAGCCTACAACCGTCTAGCTAGCCTTGCTGAACGTGTCTTACATTGGAAGTTAGTTGTAACCGTCCACTCACCCACCCCCTAGAGCGCGTTTCTGGTTCTAACCACCATGGAAACCACTAAAGGCTGTAATTCTTCAAAAAGAGACCAAATGTACTAACAAGACTTAGTTTAAGTCTCGTAAATAACCACGAAATAATGGCCCACTGCCACTGTTCAGAAAAGTAAAATAAGAAAAAAAGAGACGTAAGTATACGCAAATTTAATTAGTAAAACACATTGATAATAATCTTCACATTTACAACTATCATTCTTAACCGTCTTTACTAAACCGAGACGTTTTCCCACTGACATCGTGTAGGTACCTACTACAATCTCAGTCGATACGATTTGTACAATTAGAATCTTATCTCGCCGTTTGTTTTACTGCCTATTGTGTTACACTGTGACAACTAACACTATTGTGTTACACTGTGACAGCTAACACTCCCTATTGTGTTACACTGTGACAGCTAACGCTACCTACTGTGTTACACTGTGACAGCTAACACTCCCTATTGTGTTACACTGTGACAGCTAACACTACCTACTGTGTTACACTGTGACAGCTAACACTCCCTATTGTGTTACACTGTGACAGCTAACGCTACCTACTGTGTTACACTGTGACAGCTAACGCTACCTATTGTGTTACACTGTGACAGCTAACACTACCTACTGTGTTACACTGTGACAACTAACACTACCTATTGTGTTACACAGTAACAGCTAACACTACCTACTGTGTTACACTGTGACAACTAACGCTACCTATTGTGTTACACAGTGACAGCTAACACTACCTAATGTGTTACACTGTGACAACTAACACTACCTATTGTGTTACACTGTGACAACTAACACTACCTATTGTTTTACACTGTGACAGCTAACAATACCTACTGTGTTACACTGTGACAACTAACACTACCTATTGTGTTACACTGTGACAGCTGACACTATTGTGCTACACTGTGACAACTAACACTGCTTATTGTGTCACACTGTGACAGCTAACACTATTGTGTTACACTGTGACAACTAACACTATTGTGTTACACTGTGACAACTAACTCTGCTTATTGTGTTAAACTGTTACAACTAACACTATTGTGTTACACAGTGACAACTAACACTGCCTATTGTGGTACACTGTGACAACTAACACTGCCTATTGTGTCACACTGTGACAGCTAACACTATTGTGTTAAACTGTGACAACTAACACTATTGTGTTACACAGTGACAACTAACACTGCCTATTGTGGTACACTGTGACAACTAACACTGCCTATTGTGTTACACTGTGACAACTAACACTGCCTATTGTGTTACACTGTTATAGCTAACACTGCCTATTGTGTTACACTGTGACAATTAAAACTATTGCGTTACACTGTGACAGCTGACACTATTGTGTTACACTGTGACAAATAACACTGCCTATTGTGTTACACTGTGACAATTAAAACTATTGCGTTACACTGTGACAGCTGACACTATTGTGTTACACTATGAGAACTAACACTATTGTGTTACACTGTGACAACTAACACTGCCTATTGTGTGCTAAGCCTTCGTGGCGGCGGGGAGGTGACGAGGCTTACATTTATATTGAGACTAGTCTTCAGTTGAATGCCTTCATTTTGGGTTTTGAGGACTTTATCGTCCTGATCATTCTATCCAATTACTTTTTACTTTTTTAATTGGCTTTGTGTGGTGTTCTTTCATTGGACATGAATAGCAATCTGTAATATTAACAGATACGAAACTCTCTTAGGATCTTTTAATTAAAATCAAGCCTGGAGGATATTGAGCCTTTTTCTGCACGAAAATACATCCGTTGCTCTAGAGTCTAGACCCTTAATTTGGAATAAAACTGACTTAAAAATATCATAAGACTGTTCAAAGATCCACATGTAAAAATGCGTCTGCAAAAATAATACTCACACGACTGATATATGTCAATGCAAATCATCTGTATCTATATGGGGAAAAGTTAAGCACGCAGTAACTTGTGGTCGAAGTGTCATGGGGCGTCTAGTCCCGCATGTCTGGTAGAACATTCGACCCAAAATGCGATGCTAACAAGGATTAAGTGAAGAGATCGTCTAAACATATACATTAAATCATTTTTCCACCGCCTTTTCTGTTCCCTTATTTTTCCTTCCCAGTCTGTCCAAAGTCTTAGAGAAATTTTCGGCTTACTATAATCCTTCAAGAAATTTTTTCACGTAGTCTTCAAATCTCTATATGTTTTTTTAGCTTCACGCAATCACCTGTATCAGGCATCTCCGTTGTGTTAGAATTTCTATTTAGAATTTCAGCATCTTTATTTAAGCTAAACTTCCATATCTTTTGCCTTTTTCTTTAACAAGTCTCACATCTCCATTGTCGCAAAATGGTTCACCACTGAGTCGTTCATTACTATTTCCCTTCTTACCATGCCAAATTTGAGATCGAAATCGAGGCAAAGCTGATCTAACAAAAAGACTGAAAAGGAAATAACAAAGAATCGTCTCACCTTTTGCAGTGTTTGTTCTGTCCACCCTTTTAAAGTCAATCGATCTTCAATTTATGAAAAAATAAGATGAAAGAAACCGACATTGCTGATGAAGTCTCCCTCTGTGTGTGTGTGTGTGTGTGTGTGAGAGAGAGAGAGAGAGAGACTTGATGTCTACTCTTTTCTCTCTTCGCCGATCCCTCTCTGTCACTAGGATACCTGCCAGATATTGTGTATTAATAACAGTGTTATTATTTTCTTCCATTTCCTTTATTTCATTTACCTTCAATATTCATAAAGACTGCACTGAGATAATTGCCTGATGTTCAGAAAGTGAACTTGCTATATATAACCATGGAAGAAAAGCCTCTGACACACTGCCTTGGGACAGCAAACATTGCGTATTGTATACTTAATGATCCAGACATCATGGAAGTTATGCCTGACCAGGCTAATTCAGAGCACGCTTTGTAAGTCGTCTATACAGCTTTGCCTCTTACTGCGCGGAGATCGTTAAACATCTTAAAAAAATGGTTGAACCATTCGTCTTTACTAATTTTATTTTGAGTTGTCTTTTTCGAGAGGAATTTTTCAATTGTCCCCCAAAAAGCTTTAGGATCTTTATTGTGGCTCTTGAGGGTTTCTACGGTACTATTTTTATATTTTTCCTTCTTCATTTTTATAAACGTATTGTAGAGCTTTCTTTTTGTTGTATAATGGAGTTTAGTGACCGCTGTTTTTTTTCTTTTAAACGTCCGCAAGCAATGACGCACCTGTTTCCTTTTTTCCCTACATTCGTTATCGAACCATGGTTGGCTTTTTTCTTTCCCTGCTATGATAAATTTTTTCATGCACTGGCCCATTAATAGAAGTCCCTCGTTGAACTTGCTGATAGCTGCATCAATATCCGAGTCAATGAGGTGAGTAGCATCATTAACCTTTTGATTAACATACTCCGACTGGGTAAGTGTAAGAAACTCTTTACGTCTATTTTCATCCCAAATATACTTTGTGATTCTATAACTACAAGGAACTGCATAGGGGGGCACGTGAACTTTGCTAGATGCGCACATCATCATTTCAACTGGCATCTGTTTTGATTCATGTCTACTAACCACTTTAAGAGAAAAGCAAAGTTTTTGGAGTTCACTTGAAACAATAAAATAGTCAATGACACTGCAGCCAGTGGCTGATATGTAAGTAAATTCTCCACAGGAGTCCCCGTTAAGAGAACCGTTTAAGATCGACAGATTAAACTGTTCGCAAATACTCAATAAATATCTACCAAACACATTGACAGTTTCGTCTTTAGAAAAACGCCTACCAAGAGACATAGTACTGTTATCAAAGATTTCGTCTATTACATCACAAGGGAGGAAATCCCCATCAGGACATTCTTTTCCTATCCTTGCATTAAGGTCTTTGAGTATGATCGGAAAATGGTCACCAAAACGTTCAAATAAATCAAGCAGGCACATTTCTAACAGGGACACTCCATTAGTGATTTCTGTGTCATTATAGTAAGGAGAATCAATAGGTGGCAAGTAAACACCTAACACCATGATATCTCTAGATACACCATAGAGATGTCTAGATATTTTAAGTACGACTATATTATCATATTCAGTACTAATTTGTTCAACGTAGGTACTTAGTTCCTTTCTGACAAGAAATACAACACCACCAGAGAGCCGCGCGTTATTAGTAGGTGACAGCTTTATGCCGGGAGCTATGTATGCGTCGTGATATGGGAAACTAGAAGATGGCAACGCTACTGAAAACGTTTCAACCAGAAGTGCGAAATCGAATCTAGAAATGTAAGGACTCATATCAGGCTCAAAAATACGCATAATGCCTTCTACATTATAAGTCAGGAAACTCACGCTTTTCTGCGGTGGCTTGTTAAAAGTTACAGAATGAGTAACCATGGTATTATCAAGTAATGACCCAGTTATTGCTGTATCACACATGGCCGGGCCTGAGTCCTATGGTTTAAAGGCGGGGGCACTCGTCCCACTGGACTGACGTTGAAGCTGGTTACGTGTAGTAGAACGTAGTGTCGGCCGATAGTTTTCACCGTCTGTCAGTTGTCTCTGTCCTTTTTCGAGAACTCTCGTGTTGCTAGTGGACTGAGTACGAGTTCGGCTATTCCGGTTTTTTGTTGTATCGCTATGGCTTCGGGCATGTCTGGCAAAACCAAAGCGTTGGAGACCCTGAATTATTTGTTACAATTTATAAGAGGAGACTCCAAGACTGTTATCAACAAGAATGGCATTCTACCATATCTTCCAACGAACGGTATCATTTCTATAATTCGTTTAGATCTTCTTTTAATGATAGTCATCCTCTGTACTACCTAAGAAACGCCAAAATTAGAAGTGCCTTCATCAGATTTAGAACAGGTGTTTCTTCAATAAAAGTTCACACCTTTAGGCACACACGCAATACGTTATCTTTTGATTTCAACTGTCCATTTTGTACAGATATGGAGGAAACTGAACTTCATTTTATGTTTATGTGTCCCAGGTATGCTGTTTTTCGAGAGAATTATATACCTGCAAAATTTTATAGAAATCCTTCAATGTTTAAGTTAACATTGCTACTTAGCAGAAGTAGTAGGAAGATAATATGTAACACTGCACTTTACATCTTAAAGGCATTAGAATTCCGAAACGATGCTCTATAATTCTATGAAGTCTGAACTTACTATGCCTATTTTTTGCATGCAGTGTAAAAATTATAATGTGATTACCACCCCTTGTAATACGGGCCGTTGGCCCAAACAAAAAAATTTTTTGTTCCTTTATACATCTTTATCTGATGTTTAAGCAAGTAGTATTTTAGTACCCACATAGATCTGCCTGAGAGGCAACAAAATATTACATTATATAACTGTATGCTCTATATATTGCATATGTTGCAGTATATTTTTGCGTAATGCTTTAGAAATGTGCAAAGTCATCATGTCACCCCCCTGTTAAGGGCCGATGGCCTAAACAATAAAGTTTGTCTTGTCTTGTCTTACTGTGCGGATTTTATCGGTTAAATAATTATATGCCATTTTCGCTTGCTGGTGTTATGACCGCTGGCAATGGACAAAAGCTGAAATTTAATACAAACAACGGTCTAGTACACGTACCTGTCACGGACCAGTCCATGTGGCACGACCAGTCCGTGCCATAGTTTTTCTCTGAGACTATTTTAACCCCTTATCGACTTATGACGTACATGTGCGGATAGAGTGTATGCGACAATGAAGGTGATCGATAGAGAAGCAAGGGTTAAGTTCGGTGAACACGGTTCAGGAGGAATATAGAAGAAGAGGGGTAAGACGTGGTTAATCACGCAAGAACGGAGAGAGGGGTAAGACGTGCCTGGGACGCGGGACAGGAGGAGACTGACGGAGAAAGCAGGAGGGGGTTGAGCGACGCTGGATGCGACGCGATAGGGATCCTGTATGAAAAACCTCGTCGAGAGGGGGTTTAAATGGTGAGGGTTACAGTAACAGAAGCCTACCTGACCCAGCAACGGCTGGATAAAATACTACCGTCGAGGACAGGCAACGTTGTCTGGAAACTGACCGGACAACACAGCGTATGGATAACTGACGACTACTGAGGACTGGCGAGCCGGCCGGTTGGGCATTCTCGGCCCCGTTACGTCTGCAAGGATTATCTACGCTGCTAACCCCGTGACCCCCCCCCCCTCGTCGACACGGCCTCTGTGTGCGTCGTCGAGTGTCGAGAAGAACGGTGTTGTTCAGAGCAGTCAAAGTGTTAATTTGAAGGATGATCGAACCGATTTAAGACAAGACAAGACAAATTTATTAGTCCTCAGCGGAGATACATTTGTCGACAGCAAGGGCCTATATAAAAATAATACAAATAACAAATTCCTACAATACTACACATACTTCAACCTTCCCATACAGAAACACATCCATGACTTAAAAAAAAAATTAAAACAAATCTACACAACTACCAAATCATATAGCCTACAAAACCATTCACAAAGAATAAAATCAAAAATCAGCCAATAGGCCTGCCGTTGTTAAAGAGCCTAACAGCAGTCGGAATGAAAGAACTACGAAACCGCTCTGTTCTACACCTTGGCATACAAAATCTTTCACTCCTTTGCATGCGTAGTTCACTCAGTGTGCCGTGGAGGGGATGGTCTGAATCAAGCAAAATAGCTCTAGCCTTCCTGGCTAGCCTCCTCTCAACAAGAGGTTCAAATGGATCGAGGCTCTGACCTACCACCGAGCTCGCTTTCCTGATCAGCTTGTTCAGCCTGCCAGTGTCGCGCATAGACACACTCCCTCCCCAGCACACCGCTGCAAACTCTACCACACTACACACCATACTCTGATAAAACATACACATCTTGTTGCAAACCCGAAAAGATCTAAGTTTGCGCAAAAAGAACAATCTAGACTGTGTTTTTTTGAAAACAACATCCACATGACTAGACCAGGTTAATTTGCTATCTAGCAGTACTCCCAAGTACTTGCACTCTGTTACCATCTCAATAGCTTCATCCTTGATGTAAACCGGATGGACAATCCCTTTATCCTTTCGAAAATCAAATATCATTTCTTTGGTCTTGCTGGCGTTCAAAACAAGAAAGTTAGAATCGCACCATGTCACAAACTCATGGATGCGCTCTCTGTACAAGTTCTCATTGTCGTCACAAATACATCCAACGATAGCAGAATCATCTGAGTATTTCTGAAGATGGCATAACTCTCCCTTAATCTTAAAATCAGAATTGTACAGTGTAAACAAAAACGGGGACAAAACAGTTCCTTGAGGCGCGCCAGTGAATGTGTTAATCATCTTAGATGTAAAGGTATTATTCCAGCGTACATACTGAGGTCTATCCGATAAATAGTCTAATACCCAATTCCCTGTGCATGGATGCAACGACATACTATGCAGTTTCTGTGCAAGGAGATGCGGCTGAATAGTCTGGAATGCAGAAGAAAAATAAAAAAACATTACTCGTACACAAGCAGCTCTCTTCTCAAGATGAGAGTACACAGAATGTAACATGTACAATAAACCATCCTCTACCCCGACCCTGTCTCTGTAAGCAAACTGCAAGGGATCTTGAAAAGTAGCAACTTGGGTCTTTAGTACTGGTAGCACCAATCTCTCAAAAACTTTCATAATGTGCGAGGTAAGAGCAACAGGCCTTGAATTAAGTGTCATTGGTGCTCTTTACGTGTATAAGTAGTGATACATGAGTTAATGGATTCTGGGAGATTGGAGGTAGAAAGAGCGACTACCCGAATATAGCTGACTGCTGAACTGTAAGTACTGTCATGGATGACTGTTATTTTGGGAGAGAACAGCACGAGGAGCTAAATTGTATGATATATATTGAGAACTTGAACTGTGGGGAAGGATTGACTAAGCAACTAAGATTGAAAGCCTGAATTGTATGGTTTAAAGGTGACATTTTGAGAACTCTAACTGTGGGGAAGAATTGCTCAAGACGTTGACAGTGCGCATGAAAGAAGAGAGCGTATCACCTCCGGGTGACGGAGTACGGACTGGTATTGTGACGATTTTACTTTTGTTTTAACAATTGCTAGTGGCGCGGTATTAAGAGTTTATGTGCTTATATTTCATAGTGTAAAGTCCTGGGCCACACGATGACTGAAATAATATGATTTGGACAGCCTCAGGAAATCGTTTTGTGTTGTGTTGAAAGAACGCGCAAGTGTCAGGCGTGAGTGTGTGTGCAGCACCACCCGTGTCGTGACAGTACCATTACCTGCATTGAAAAGTTCTTTCAGTTGTGTCTGTGAAAAAGAGATCCGCAAAGCAAATAATATTAAATGGAAACAAGAAAACCTTTTTATGCAAAGGACAAAAATTTCTTAGAAAAATGACAGAATGACCACAGAGCATTTGGCGAAGACTGGCATCTCCCGTCCTTTCTCTCAGACAGAAACGACGCATGCGCTGAACCGCCGCAGTCTTAGTCGAGAAACATTTCCTGGGAGTGCTGCTGATGAACTTGAGCCGATCTTCAGAAGGTAAGTTAACATGTTCTGACATTTGTTAGGCAGCATCACCTTTAGGGTCCTTTCCAAATGTTAAATGATTGTTCAGAGTGAACAACGTGAAGGTAAGATTAGACGCTTGCCAGTTCTCCTCCTGTCACCATCTACTATAATAATATCATCTTCTACATGTGACCACAATTTGGATTCTGATTCCTTACTGTGACCATTTTGCGTCTCTTGTTCAACATTTCGCGAGATAGGTAGTATCGTTATTTGCAGAGATCAGAGGAAAAGTTATTTTTTTATTATTTTGGTCTGCAAGTACAGTCTGGAGACAGTATAGCATTAAATTTCGCTACTTATTGTAATCTTACACACACGAGTTGACAATACTAACCCGATGGTTAAGATCATTATAGTGGCGGTAAAAATAAATAAAAGCTTTGGGAGTTATGGTCAGGAGTTACAGTTTGTATGTTCCTGACTAAGGGAAGTAGACAGCAAGATGATGGTATGTTTCAGAGGTTCGATCAGTCATTCCAATTCATTCACACTAAGTAATTAACAGAGTGCGACATTTAATACCGTTTACGACCACAGCAGCTTCTCGCTCTCTCCATGCGTTCATGAAAGTCTCTGTTGTCAATTCGTGGCTTTTTCAATCTTTCCAGTTACCTGGCTATGCATTATATCGTCGTCAAATTTATTCATAGTTTCTGCTTCATTGAGTTTCTACCGTTATACAAGTTTAAAGCGCCCATATAAATTATCCGGAGTATCTTCAACTGTAATCAGTTGTTGGCAAGAACTTTCTGTCTACCAGCCACAGACGCAGCACACAGTCCTGTCTTATGGACTAGAATCCAAAGAGAGAAAGGGATGCCCTAAGCGCTTTAGATGTGTGAATAATATGTTTTAACTGTTCAATGTTTTCAACAGAAATCACGACTTTTGTAAAAATCATTATGAAGGAATTATTTTATAACATTAATCAAATTAATTTATCGATGTCGAGCTTTTGTCGCTTTTGACCGGTTTGATGTTGTCTTATGCCCATCAGTTGTTTGTTTTCAGATCATGTGTCGAGTGATCATTATGTGGGCTGGGACGATGTTTCCATTTGTTTGGATGCCGTCGCACGCAGTCCTCGCGTTGGCAGCGAACAAAACTTACGAGAAAGCCAGTGAACAGGCAATGGCTGACCCGGAAATGACGTTATCGGCACGGTCAGTGATCCACTGCGCCATCAAGTGCAGGCAATACCCATACTGCACCGCGTTCGCTTACGACGACCAGCTTTCCTTGTGTTTACTCAGCTCTGACTTGTCGGCGACCACAGGTTCTGACGGCAACAAAACAAACAAACAATTATCGGTGTACACTGACACTGGTGAGTTGTGCTCTTGTACATGTGTACTGCTTATCTACGTCAACGCTTGTTGAGGTGATTAATGTTAGGTTAAGGTGTGTATCCATTGTTTTCTACAATATGGTCTTGTTGCTTTTTGAACCGTCATTCTTTAGACAAAGGAGTAAATGCTGTGGAAGGCGAGCGCTACCAAATAGACAAGAATAACAGTCTCTAGTGATCTGTTTCTCATCTGGTCCTTGTGTATGCAGGTTTCCACTGTCCAGACACCATACTTAAGATAAGTCACGGCTCAGTGACGATTCAGCGGTCGCTGTGGTCGGTAGAAGGAAACGTCACGTGTGACGACGACTACTTTCCCCTTCAAACTGTGACATCAGCGGTCACGTGCATGGATGATGGAAACTGGACGTCGATCGTTGCTGAGTGTGTGAAGAATGTCTGGAGATACCCCGAGGTAAGAAAATCCGTGTTGTCAGTTTACTATTATTATATTATAAAAATTGGTACGTTCTCACGAGAATTTATCTGTTTGTCTGTAGACAAAGATGAATTACAAACAAGTTAACTTTCCCATAAATGGGACAGTGGTCGAAGGCTGGTCGATGTGTGTGGAAGGCGTTCCTACAAACAACACCAAGTGAGCAGTAAATAAATTCAATTTTATTGTTGCTACTTTTTGTTAAAAAAAACCTGCACTATATGTTTATATATATCTAACACAAATCACAGAAACTTACTAGCTGAAACTCACTAATTACTGACTAACAGGATGAATGAATAACAAAACTGACAGACGGGATACCAGATTGACTAACAGAAGGAAGAATTCAGTAACCGAAATAAAATACAAACTGACGGGCGAACGAAGGCAAAACTAAAAAGGAACTAATTGATAAACGTGTTAACAAACGAAAGAAAAAGTAACAAATTAAAAAAATCTTTACCGATAAATTATATATATATATCCCTTGAAAGTGGATCGCTTGTTTCGTTTCGACAGAATTGATATTCAGATATATCAAGGGAATAACGTCAACCGCACGGTTCAGACGAGCTGGCGGTTTGAGGGTTACCTGCTGGTCACTGACTCGGTCAAGAATATATATGGAGCAACCACTAACGTGACCTCCCCTCCCTTTCCGCTGGTGGTCGGAAAACCCTTTTTCTTCAGACTGACAGTGAACACCTCAACTACCGTTAATGTGAGCAAATTCAGATAGAACATCCTTGAGAGTTCTTCTACATGTTCCCTTGTGTTCGTTGTTGAGGAGGTAGAACTTCGTTCCTTAGAAAGATCGCGTGTCTGTAGCTTGATGAAATGTCCCTCAGCGGTCGTGTATTTGAACACCAATGTTGAGCCGGAGTCTTTTCAAAACTAAAAATACGCAGTGATTAGCTATTGTTAACTGAGGTGCGGCATTTTGTTTTCTGTTAATGTTTCTGTGTCAAATCATGTGGTTTCCGCCAGTTTGTGATAAAGTGTAGTCTCTATGATATGCGAATGTGTTTGTTGTTGCAGATCTACATGAACAAGGTGTTCTTCCATCGACATGTTCTGAGATATCCTCCCTCTTCATTCACTCAAATTAACATTTTTGGGGCTGACGTCAACGTTACGAAAGTAGAGGCATGGTGCAGAGATTGAGTACTGCCCCTGACCACCCAGAAAAAGACAGTTAAAGCAGACTGTTCTTTGTGGGTTCAGTTTGTTTGTGTATCCTTATGTAAAAAATACTACAAGACATTTGTGCTGTTTGTCATTTTCGTACCGTTTCGTTAAAGCAAACAACAAGGAATATGGTAAGTTGGATTAAATGTAAGGTACTAATGTTCTGAATCATGTCCCCTCAACATCTCGAGTTGCAAACCGACGGTTTACTTACGAGCGTGTCTAAAGCACAGGTTTGAGGAGGTCAACGTTTTTTTGACAATTCCCTTACTTTTTTAAACATTTTTATTTCACGATGCATACATGTACAACACATTCAATCATCCTTAAAAACATTTCAAGATTTCAGCAACATGCGTATACTCAAGAATAAAACTGTATATACATAATAGATTAACAATTGAGGGTCATCCACCTCATACAATATAGGCAAATGTTTCATTACAAACAGTGCCATTATTTAAGAAATCACGTGACTAAATGGGAGTCACTGCTATTAATAGATGTCACGTATTGTTCCATAATATATCGTGACTTTAGAAAAGGTATAAACTTATCCACTGTTGGTATGATCTTAAGGAATCTGCATTTGTAACTAAAAATATTGATAGAAGAATAATGGAGTTCAAAGCTTCGTCAACATCCTCAGTCCTGCTAATACCAAACAACACAATTTCTTTACATAATTTCCACTGAATCGTTCTGGTTAACATATTACATAGTTGGTCCCAAAAGTCTTTACTCAATGGACAGTGCCAGAGTGTTCAATGGTTTCATTGTCTTGTTTACAAAAACAACAAGGAGTTGTATTAAGATTGAATTGGAAAAGAAATGAGTTTGTGGGTAGAATCCTATGTAAGATTCTTAGCGGAAACCATCTCAGTTGGGTGTCTATAATAGCAGAGAAGGCCTTTTGAAATATATCAGCCCAGTTACATTCTTTAACTTCAGCCTCCCATTTCCTGAGTGCACATGCATACAATTTATTATCCTGAAGAAATTTTGAAACTTCTTTGTTCCCTTTTCTAATAATAACTCATCCCATATTGACAATTTGATTCTGAGAGACTAACAGGCAATTACATTTGATTTGATATTGTTGTGTGGACTGTATCAGACCCATGAAGGTTAAAAAATCAGAAATGTACCATCAGTAATAATGAGGTCCCCTAACTTTTTTCATCCAACCATTTATATTATATACAACTTTCTACCTAATAATATTACCATTAAAATGGATGGTCTCCCCAAGAAATTCTTCCCTACATGTTGGAATGCACTTGCTAATAAACATTTTATAATGCCTCTCCAGAAGGGATTTTCAAAATGTTTCCTTACCGAATTGGCATCTTCACCACCACAAGAATCAATATTCACTTACACGGGAGAAATAACTGACATCAAGCTAGTAAGACTACCATTATTTGTTTTAAACGTCTTAACCAGCTAATTTTGAATGTGACTATAAAAGAGTTAAGATACAACAATTTTAGTCCTCCTTCCTGATATAGTTTACAACTTACAGCTCTTTTGATTTTTGCAGGCTTTCCATTCCAAACAAAGGAAAATAGTTTCTTCTCAATTCTTTGTATCAAGTGTAAGCGGGCGGGTAAGGTAAGGTAGTCAGCAGGTGAACTCTCAGGCGGTTAAAGTCCTGTTGTGTTGTCCAGTGACGTCAATGAATCGTCATTCACGAAAGCTGATTGTCAACTGCAAACACTAGCATCGCTCTACACTTTTCTTGGCCAATGGGTCCACCAAAAGTCAGTCTCTTTTCCCAAGAGTAGGAAATGAACATAGCAGCCATCATTAATTTGCCCAAAGCTGTGTTTGGATGATTCAGAATCCATCATTTAATTCCAATTTATCACTTCACTTGCTTTGGTCTTTAAGTTTTATTTTGTTGCAGGGATCGCTTGGTAGGCGTACTTTACGTATAGCACTCTCGCACCACAATTGCTGGAACAAACCAGTCTATTCTTTGAATCGGTTAGAGTAGCATTTAACAGCTGTTTTTATTTTATAAGATCGTTGCACGAAAGTGTAAAAGCCTGATCTCAAAAGAAATTCAATGCGTTGAATGCGTGTAGAGGTGGGGCTGGGAGGAGGCTATGATAATAAATATAGTGTTAAAATACGATTTTTTTTCTCTTAAGTAGTCTGTGAATTTCAGTAGATCATGGACTGCTGGCTGCCGAGACCAACTCTGCCTCTGGCGAAGTTATAAGCCATCAGGCCCTGCCCTGTGTTAGGAGTTTAGTACCCGGAACCGTGATAAAATTCATAAAGTCAAAATAAGACTTGCAACTCACGACGAAAACACAACAGACTATAAAGCATCGTCTGCTCTTCTTGATGTTAATAATTAAATGGAATGTAATTGTGCTTTAGCCTCGTTCTAGAAGTTAACGCTGGAAAACTCTTCTGATGGCAGTCCAGAGATACGCGTCCGTACAGTAGATGGCACCAAAAATGTAATAGCTCTACGTGAAGTTATATCATTTTTATCTCTTCGTAAACTTTGTTAACATTCCATCAAAATAATCGTCTTTTTATTGTTTATTTAGCAGGTTTGCTTGGTATATTTTCATTTCAACCCCTTTTACTTCGCAGAAATCTTTTGTTTTCTATAAGTACAGGAATATATAAAAGAAAAAGGTCGGAAGAACAAAGTGAAGATCTGCAAGATTAGCCGTCTTATTATTAGACAGGTGATTTTATCATCACGAGCCACTGGTCGTGAATTACTGAAGAGACTAGCTTGGGACATAAGGCATCAATCACATTACGAAATCAAAGCAGGACAACAACTAAACAAATTCAAGAAACAGAGAGCATGAAGCATCTGCAATGTACGGAAATACAGTGGAATGGTATTTCAGTTACTGAGAGTTTCAATATGGCGGAGTCTGCAGAGTCACTATACGGGATTGTCGTGAACAGAGTAAATATTCCCCGGCATTATATATGGAAGCCACGACAAAGGTTTCTCGCATAAGTTTTGCGTATAGACTGTGTTACTGATAAGACTAAAAACTGTTACTGATATGTTCCTAGTTATAACTGTTATTGAGTAGATAATATGAAATACTGTATTACTTTGTCAATATTACCAAGGCTATATTGTGTAGTGTAAATATCAGTTATTATTATATTATGCTATGTACTCGTATATCACTTGGTATATTATTGTGTTATGTAAATATCACTTTTCGTACATTCTGCCCACGCTTAAATGTGTACATACAACATACATACTTATATTAACACTGAAGGAATGAAAGTTATCCAAGATAAAACACTGCATTCATAATAAATAATAAGAAATAATAATAATAAATGAACATGAAATTTATAGAGCACATAATCACGCTCACGAAGGAGCATACTCTTCGCGCTTCACAAGTAGGAGACATGGACAGAATAAGAACGACTGAAGGCGAAACAACTATGTTGACAAGTGATAAAACACATTCACAGAAGACACAAAGAGGAATCAGGGAATAAACTGTCAGGATGGAGAGAGTCATAAATCTACAACGAAAGACGAGCAGGGGGACTAGTCAATTGACTATAATCACAACTATTAACACATCCGCGCGCGCGCACACACGCACACATATATTTAGGCACAAAGAATTCTTCGTTTTTTAAGCTTTAGCTAAGATAAAAAAGTTGTATGTTGTAACGATCGTCAATTGATCAAAAGTTAAACATGAATAAGCTGTTGCATCACATGATTTTGTTGCTATGTGTTTATGTGCTGTATGCGCCATCTTGTGAGTGTGTATTAACACATAATAGCGTGTGTCGTGTGTAAGAGAAGAGAGCATGAGTCGGCACTCTTGCCAGTCTGTCTTGCTGTCTGTCTGTCTGTCTGTCTGTCTGTCTCGCTCTCTCTGTCTGGCTCTCTCTGTCTCGTTCTTTTGAAAAGCTTGTATTCGGGGGGGGGGGAGGAATATTTTAATTTTTACATATTTATGGATTACAAACCAGCTAATGCCCATTCAAGTCTTGAAACCACTCCTGTGAAAATGTTTATTGATTTCAAGTACTGTTTATTCACGCGTAAACAAATTTAATCTATTTATGTTACATACATATTCACCTCCTAAGTAATACAAATATTAAATACGCAAGAGAAAGAAGCTGGTCAGGTATATGGTCGGTCAAGGTTTGCATTCTCGTGGAATATTTGTATACAGCGTGGAATAGTTGTAGAGTACAAGGCTGTACTAGATGCTAGATAATAAATACTACTACGTATATACTACACCGTACTACCCTTCTGTCTAGACTACTGTTCACCTGCTTACACGTATTTTAAAATAAAATACATAAATGAGTTGTTTGCCCTTCAGTGCTGGGGCCAGTTGCACAACATGTTTCTAAACCTTAAAACAGTTCTAAAGAAGCAAAATCTCTTCTCTGCCATTTAGATGCATTGCACAAGAACAAACAAACAAAATTGTACTGACAGGACGGAAAGTCAGACTTAAACAACTTTATCTTACTTAAAGCAGTTTTAGTTTTTAAAATTCTAAAATTGTGGTGTGCACTTTAAACTAATTATCTAAAACGATTTAAGGCCTTAGAAATGTGTTGTGCAACTGGTCCCTGAACGCTAGGTGACCTCCCACGATGCAATCCGCTAGTAAATATAATGTAATGTGTGCTAAATTGGACTCACGAAATATCAGCTCAACATTATCGAGATGACAAATCTTATTCAAGGCTTTCTGTCCGAGCTGTCGATACAAGCCTGTCTCTTATCGTTGTGCAGATTTCGAGTTTCGATTTTTCTAACGCGTGAAAACAACGGGAGGTAAAGTGCGCTGGGCTTCCGGTTTCAGATAAAGAACCTCGTTCTGTTATTTCTGCCATTGCCTGCAGTGAAACGCTCGTTGGAATCCTTTCAATCGCCATAACGACAAAAGAGAAGTGTATTGAAGACAAAGCAATTTGGTGGGAAAAGGATATAGCAGGAATTGATCTTTTTTGATGGAAACTCAGAACAAAAGGTGCTGCAGGGGATGACATTTTTTTTATTTACAAAAAGTAATAATAAGCATCATTAGCGGTACCCCATTCAATGCGAGGCTCACGGTGCTTCACAACAAACCAGTCCACCTTTTTTTAAATAAAAGAAAGACAAAATGTCCTGTAAAGCAGCCCACAAAAACAAGATTTAAAAAGGTAATATTTCATGCACCAGACATTTGTTTGTGAGAAGTTTTCTGCCTTCAGCTGATCGTTCGAAGGTTAAAAGTTGACTTTAACCTTTATAGTCGACAAACCATGTGACAGCTACATACTCTGAATTGTAAAGAGTTAAAATATGCTGTTATTTGTCAAACATGATGTTG
Source organism: Marisa cornuarietis (assembly GCA_004794655.1). Classification (NCBI taxonomy): domain Eukaryota; kingdom Metazoa; phylum Mollusca; class Gastropoda; order Architaenioglossa; family Ampullariidae; genus Marisa; species Marisa cornuarietis. Next base: position 4,298,716 of record SMMW01000576.1, on the reverse strand, counting down.
ATGATGATGATGATGATTTTTTTCTCTGCTGCGATGTACATGGACAATGTATACTTCAGCAGACACCATCTCAAATACCCTCCTTTTTCTGTCTCACAGCAACACCAACGTGATGAAAGTACAGTTGTGGTGTTAAGAATGACTTAAAAGAAGACCTGCGAGCACTATTATTTTGTGAACAAAGCCTTCACGCAATCAGTTATTATTTTCTTCGAATAAATTATAAAATTATGTTAAAAAGGGTAACATTATATTTAGCTCTTGCAAGCACTTATCTACATAATCACTATAATTCTGTAAATTATATTTTTCATGTGTATTTTCTATACCTTCTCATAATTTAAGTAACTTTGCAAGTAAAGATCTTTAGGGTTTCATGAATATTTTATTTACAGCTCGCAAACACGCAAATACACAGTCACGTGCGCGCACACACACACACACACACACACACACACACACACACACACACACACACACACACACACACACACACACACAAGTACAAATCCAAGCTCACAAATAAGATCTGTCACAAAACATGAGAATTACTTTTGAAAATTCATTTATTAACAATTTTTAATTTATCTAAAACAATCAAAATTATGACTTTTCTTGTGAATGTGCACACTTTTCTCAACACCACTGCCAGATAGCAGAGCCTGACATCGTCAACAATCAGTGTTTATAGTCTTGGTCTCGGCTTTGTGGATGTTGTTTATTGTGCCAAAGTGACGGCTTTCTCAGATGTTTTTCTCTGGAAGAACCAATAAGAAATCACAGCCTATTAGGTGGATGTTGAAGGCCTGTCCTCAGCTAAAATTGCTCTGCTAGACAGTTAATTGTATTTTTTGCGTGTTGTCAGGACGTACCGTTGTTCCACATTTTTACTGTGACAAGGCGCGTGAGTGCGATTTTACAAAAACAAAAATGAGGGCAGTGGAAAAGCAGGAATGCCATCAAGAGGTCCCTACCTTTTATTTGAGAACCCATTCTAGCTTACTTTAAATTACAGTCCCCATACGTAAGCGATACGAGCGTTAAAACTCTTTTCTCATATCGTTCCCGACAGACCTCAATCACAAACCACTTGCATCAAAAGGTCCATTCAGGTGGCGGTTTATTTCTTAATGGCAGCCTTCAACATCTGATGCGTACGGTCCCGTTTATGATCAATATAGCTTCCTCTAACAATTGTTGCAAGCTTTGAGTAAACACCAGCTGCTGTCTACAGGGTCCATTTACAGCATTCCTGTTATTATTTCTTCATAACACTGTTCGTTTATCTTTTCTTTTGCTAGGCGTCTGTTCACAACAACATTTTACTTCACCTGCCGTGCGTTCTGGACCTCAAAAATAGAGCTTCAGTTTGAGCGAATGGCAACAAAAAGACATAATGTTTGTACTATTTATTATGTTTGGAATTTAAAATGAATTTGCAGAATTGTACTTTGTTCATTTTTACACTCAAGTTTATTGGTCTCTGCCACCTACCAATCTCCATCTATTGTCTACTGGAACCACAGTCGTTTGGTTACTGTCCGTGGACTTTTTACTTATGTATAAAAACCGTTTCTCGCTTCCTTGCTCGCAAACAGTATTGAGACCTTTAGCAGTTTGGTAATAATCCTCCATGTTAAAAATAATAATTACAACTAGTGTAAACCAGCCAGCATATTGGATATTCTAAATGTGGTCAGTGCAAGACAATCGATTTTGTTGAATTCTCGCGACACTCAGTCGGTACAAGCTTCCCTGGTTTAGCCATGTCGCCCCTAACGACACTCTAAGATGGTCCTTCAGGGCACCGTGGGGATTGGTTGTTTCCGAGGTGGACAGAGAAAGAACTGGATGGAGAATGTGAATGAGGCTGCTCCATGCAGGACCTCCTCACCTTCGCCGAAGACCGCCTACGTTACGAGCTTTGTCTCCTGTAGCGTTTAGCCATGTCTCAACCTGGTATTCCGGCTCCGACAACCAGTTAAAGTTGGACAGATTAACTAGTATTAGCTAGTTTTGTCAAGGGATAACTATGACTACCACACTTTGTCGAATAAATAAATTAGAAATAATTCTGTACAAGACTCGTAAACATTTTCTCATACACGTTCTAAGCAGATAAAATCACACGGACGATTACATTAAGATCGTGTGCATAGAAAATTATTTAATATTCTTATATGTCTATACATTTCTATAGTTTTTATATTTATAAATTACGTTGTAAAAACGTATATATATATATAGGTAAATATTATATATATATAGGCTCTTTTTGTGTCGTCAGTTAGACACACCAAGGTGCGTAAGAAACAGGAAGGTCGTAGAAATTTTTTGGTTTCATTCAAAGGCAGAAAACATAACCTCTGCTGCACAGCGCAAACATTTTTAACTTGACTTAAAATTACTAAAAAGGTCATTCATCGAATACGATCCTGTAGTCCGTAAAAGCAAGCCCTGTGTGGACCCGCCAATCCGTGATCATATTATCGCACCCCTAGACCCCAGTGGTGCTAGCTGGTGGAAATACTGATCGCTAGCAGGTAGAGATGGTCTCCACCTCCCTTGTACCCGGCGCTTGTACTGGCGGTATACACGTCTGCTCCCTTCAAGGGCTGGGAACGAAAAGCGTCTTTCTGTCTCCTTCCTTCGGTCATGTGGGCGGGTGCGTCAGTGGTTTCTCATTGGCTCATTTGTTCTCGCATTCACTCGTGATACTTCCATTTCTTTAACTAGCCAATCGTGCATCGGTTTAAGCAATGTCTACGTGGTGTCGCTACTAGCTTCTAGGCCTATGCATAACCTATCAATCTTGACCGAAGTGACCACATCACAGCGCGACACTGTCGCGACACTCGTCTACCTCCCTCGCTCAGGTCTAATGAAAACAAACGCCATTGTCCGGGGTAAGTATACCAGTCTCCCCTTTTGCGGCGCACCCCCTAGGCAACAGTCGGTGGTCTCCCTTACGTAAGCTGCACATTTTCCAGGCCCAACTGATACTAGGGGCAATAACCGATGGGAATACTCTTAGCCCCATTGTCCACCCGACAGCCTGGCGTTGCCAAAGGGCGATCGCGGTCCCTCTCTAATTACATGTGTGATTCGACCATTTTGCTCTGGACTTGAACCAGGCTGGCTCATGACAATCAGGTGAGCTGAGTGGTTGTTGAATCTCTTAAAAAGAGTAAAGATAGAAAAGCTTTACGAGGAAATGTTTGAAAATTATAACACCATTCTTATTAGAATTAGCTGCCATTAATTTTACCAAGAGAAAAGGACCCATCAACAGGCTCACACATCGTCGCTTAAAGACTTTATCATATATGTCTCATCACTATGTGTGAGATTTGAAAACTTTTGTGAAATATGTCATTTCGTAACACGGGTTACAGGGCATCACTTCGTATTGACGCCACGTCGGGTTGTTCCCCTTGCTTTAAAAAAGGTAAAGGTAAAGGTAATCCCATAACCTTTTCAGGTCGTAGGGGAGTGAGGTGTTAGAGACCCCACTTTTCTCGGGGCCAGCATTTACATGAGGGTGGTGCCAATCTCCTCTCCCTCGCTGCCTTACCTTCCCTAACCCTCTATGGAGTCAGGTACCCATTCCCGGGGGAAGTTTGCTGCGCTTATTGGGAATTGAACCAGCGCGCTCTCGGTTCGGAAGCCAGCGCTCTAACCACTCGGCCATCCGCTTCCCCTTGCTTTAGAGAAGCAAAATCTTTATCACAATTTTCTTAGGGAGAACTTTTGTAAGAATACGGTAAAACGTTAAATATAAAAAATGCAGTCAGATTGCCAAGTGAACCTTTAAAATAATGTGAAATTCTGAAATGAAAGTTACTCAAACCCCATGCTATTTTGCTGAACCCGATTATCATGGAAAGCCAGACACTACTGCTGTCCATTCCCCCTACCAATGTCCACCAGACTACCAAAGCATACCTTAATTTTCACAACAGGACTGACTGCCATAGATTTACTGCGAATACTTGTGATTTTGTGTAAATACTTGTACAAAATGGTTGAATTTTTACATGTCTATATGTGTTGAGATTTAATAAATATCATGGAAGAAGAAAAAAAAAGGACTGACTGCCATACTGAGAGCTCTTCAGACACTTCGCCTTAAAATGAAGGACACAATGCAACGACAATAGCTACTAATATCAGACTCACTATCAGCACGTCAGGCTTTAAAAATCAAATTCTCAAACAGAATAGACATAAATAGCCAGAGGCTATAAAAATAGATTTCATAAATCTCACGAAAAGGATCCCCTTTCCCCCCCCCACACACACACGTGTCAGTGACACATTAACACATACGAGTCACGCGAGTAAAGTTTCAAAACACAAGAAAAAACTCAGAGAAGAGGAAACACATTCTGCAAAGCGACATTTTTATTTTTGCAAATTCTGTTGCATAAGTCCAGCTTCGTATTACAATGAAGTAATAGTAGTTTAGCAGGAACTCGATTCATCAAAGACAGAGATCTGAGGAGGGGACTGACAATGAAAACCGCTCATCATAGTACCCGCCAGTCAGGTGCAGCGTTAACCTGATGAACACCACCCTGGTACCCAGTCATCACCAGGTTTGGGCATGTTGGGATTCAGAGCTGAGATCTGGGGTGGTACTCTTTTCGCCCACTCGCTGTTGTAGTAATCCAGCAGGTTGCTCATTGTCTCGGCGTATTGCGGATCTTGAGACAGATCAGTCGTTTCGTTAGGGTCGGCTTCCACGTCGAACAGCATGTACCCTTTACACTCGGGCACCTCTTCGGGTAGAGATGTGGTAACGCCTGGAAGAGGATTGTACCACCCGGAACACGGACCACTTAATTCGTGAAAGACGAGCTTGTACTTTCCTATCCTCACAGCCGCTTCTTCCTGCCACAACTCATAAACCATTCGGTCTCTGTTGCTGGGCAGGTTCTGCCTAAACGTTAAAATGAAAGAGTCTTTCAAATTAAATGATAACACAATCATCCAATCAACTCACCTGCATTATTAATGACAATTTTACTACCTTCTTGCTTTTTCATATTGTTCTCTCTCCACCCCCACACCTTTCTGCTTCTAGTTTGAACGACTTGTATAAAATGGAGAGTAGACTGGTGTTTAGAATATAACTTCTGTAATGTATTAGTAATAGAGAACTACTAGTACCTTCGTACTTTATTCACTTAAGTATATGCTTGTGAATTAGAGCTTAACTTATTATAGTCTAAGGCTGTAAGCAATGTAACACATTTTCAATGGTAGTCTAGACATCTATGTCCTGCTGCTGGTGCACTAGTCAGCGCTCAATTAAATTCCGAAAGTAACAAATTTAAAACAAACTTTATTGGTTCCCACTGATCTTTGCCATCTATGTCAAGAAGATCTGCTGGGGAGATGACACTGTTGGCAGCTTTGACGATGGTAGGCACCCAGTCTGTGACGTGGAGTAGTCCGTCGTACACATACGGAGATTTGGGCAACAGAACTCGGCTGTGCATGAAGGCCACCACCCTGGTACCGCCTTCGAAGGGAGTGGCTTTCTTTCCTCTCAGAGGCCAGTTGGTCGCGCTGTTAACACAGAAACACACACACACATACACACATACAAACGCACACACACACATGCACACGCACGCATATGCACACAAAGTTAAGCGCTCAAACAAAGAGCTGGTAATATCTTTCAAAAGAAAAAAACACTTAGCAGAATAAAAATCTTGACCTTTTTCTTCGTTCTCTCATCTTCTACAGGCGATAATCGCTGAAACACTGAATACAGGACTAACAGATCACACAAGGAGACACATGAGAAATAGAAGGAAATACTACAGAGAGAGAGACACTTGAAAGACAGAAAGACACGTGGAAGACAAGAACTAGCAAAGGATTTGAACCAATAGAAGTGAACCGCACCCGTTAGGTGAAGAACCACCGTTGTCGCTCATGAAGATTATCAGCGTTGGCTCATCCATGTAGCCCACTCGCTCCAGTGTGTCCGTAATGTCTTTGATGCCGTCGTCAACGGCAACCATCGTGCCGCAACGGTCTCGCACCAACGGGTCTGAGATATGAGCACATCGGTCGCTGTAGTATGATGGTACCTGAAGGAAGTTGGAATGAAACCGAACGTTATAAAATGTTTGTAAACAGCAAACGAGAAAATGGTAAAAGGTAAGATTTGCTCCTCAGTGTGTCTGTTATATATATAAATATAAATATAAAGAGAGAGGTATTCCTGTTAAACGCATGTTTGAATGTAAGTGCTATTCGTTGGTGGTTATGTTTTGGACAGAGAGAGAATTCGTACGACGTTTTGGTGCCATTAAAGATATTGTTACATATAATAAGATTATCATACAGACTTCATAGAAATTGGGAGCAGACTTGACAGTTACACTTCTTGAAAGAGCTGTAGTATGAAATGATCTTTTAGATGACAAGGAGATATCAGCCGTGCGACGATTCTTGTGAGGGACTTACCTTGATGGGGGTGTGTATGGCTTTATACGCTAGGTACATAAACATTGGCTGCGTAGAACCGCTCTTCTTGTGGTTTTTGATGGCGGCGATGGCTCTCTTCGTCAGAACTTCTGTGTCATATTTACCTGACACTGAATGATCCAATGTTTCGTTTGTCCTGTTGGAGAGTAAATGAATCACAGACAGCGCTATGAACATTGCTTTTCAACATCATCATTCTTGCTTGAGGTAATGAAAGGGTTAAACAGTAGAAGAAGGATATCCATTAAATCTTGAAATGGCTGTAATAGTGACATCGATAGACTTTCTCCTCCCACACGCACACCTGACAGCTGTGGAATGGGTGTCTGATCCAATATGGATGTAGACAGCAACAGAGAGAAAAGAGGGCACGCGCAATATTTAAAAAAACCCTCACAGTAAGAAAGGACTTTTCTAACAGTTTACTCTAAAGAGCTAAACAATCTTGACTTAGAACAAGATGTTTTCTGATGTTCTGATGGTTTTGTATGGTGTAGAAAGTTAACTCATTTATCCTAAGAAAACTGCTGCCTTGCCGACATCTTGTTTAAATCATCTTGGTGTTTCTTTGTGTGGACGAACCCCATTTCCACGTTTTTGTCATAATTTATATAATACGTTTAATAGATTTATCAGATCACTCAGTGTGTGCAATATAATTGTATGTCACTGTAAGGTAAGCAGACGCTGTTCTTCACTTTCTTGTTAGAAGCATTCTTCTACTTTCATGATTTTTTTTCCTTCTTCCTTTTCAGAAAGTTTTTTTTTCTTTTCTTACCTTTGTTCTGGTGTCTGTCTGGAAATTGTTAACTTACCAAAAATCATAGGCATCCTTCGGGAATACAAAGTAATGATCGCTGTTGCCGTGGAGACAGCCAGAAAAACTATCAAATCCTCGTCTGGTCGGCGTCATGTCCCAGGAGCACATACCCAGATGCCACTTGCCAAGCATATGTGTCTGGTATCCAACAGTTTTAAGATACTGTGGCAGAAACCTAGTTCCCACTGGTACAGACCTGTAATAAATAGGCGAGTTGTAATTGTGAACTGATGTTGTGCTGATTTTAAGTCTCTTGCACGTCAGGCACCTATGTTACAACTAGACAATTTAAGACTGCATTGCCTTCACCTACGATCTTCCAAGATTTGAGAACATGTGAGTTAGGAAAGGTTTATCTGGATTCTAATACCAGACAATTATTATGCAGGTGACATCAAATTTTCTCCTATTAACACTGTGTATACTGTATATTGTGTACCACTTTCTGTTCAATGTTCTTTAACGATTCTCACTTCCATTAATTTTAGTTGTACCAAAGAATCAGTAACAATTATTATTGTAAAATGTGAAGAAAAGAGTAGGACAGAGACCCTCCTGTACCTGTTGTCATGCGCGTCGAAGACATTCTCGATGCCCATCTTGTGAGGGTAGCGTCCAGTCAACGTGGCCGCCCGCGACATGGTGCAAGATGGCTGCGAGTACATGCGGTTCAGAAGGACGCCCTCTGACGCCAGCTTGTCCAGGGTTGGTGTTCGGTACAGAGGGTTACGCAGGCTCCACTCTGAATAACCCATATCATCAATCATGATAAAGAACACATGCGGCTCTTTTGAGGAACCTTGCGTGATGAAGTAGCAGGAAAAGATTACTGCCAGTAGCCACATCGTCTTCGTTTGGAACATGGCACTGAAAGTCGAAAGATATCGAATAAAAAACCCCGGAAATTTACAGAGCGAAGACATGCTTTAACAAAGTCTTAAATAGAGGGTAACTTTGTGCGACTAAAACTTGCAGAAATTTCGGTTTCTTTTCCTCAACCTATTAAAAATAACGGCATTTTTAATTTTACACTGAAATTGGCAATGCAATCTAAACCACTTGTTACGGGGAAGTTGATATTATAATCGAGATCTGAGCATTATGCATACTTCCTTGGAACCTAAATTTGTATCCATAGTTGAGTATGTCTTTGTATATCACCGGGATAGTTCACATTGTAAAACTATCTGATAAAGTTCAGACATACTTTGCTCATCTACATAGTAATTTCGCTCTAGTAGCTCATTTTGAACAACCCTAATTTTGAACCAGTCCTCCGTCTCAAGAAGGAGAAGGGAAGTCATTTTCTGCATAGTGGTTTTAAATAAGACTTTAAAATTATCCTGCTTGTAGTGGTTTTAACTGGTAAAAGGCAAGATAAGCCTGAGAATAGTTTCAGGCTGTTGAAGTATATGAGGAAGAAATCATCTCCCTTGTATCGAGATCTTACCAGCAGGAACAAACTTTGTGAAGTGTTCTAGCAGGATTGAGTAGCTCAGTTTCTATACGTACCTGACTGTAGTAGTGCGATCTCTCAAGACAGAGAGTGGTGCCTGCTAGTCTGTGGGCAGCCATTATATAGACGGGCAGGACAAAGACACACACGTGTGTGGTATTAAAGTTGATTGTGTCAGGTGATACGCCATATGCTTAGAAATATCCTCCTCCTCCACTGTACAAAAACTTTCGTGAATTTGTTTCTTTTGAAAGGACTGGTAACAAGGAAGGGATTAAATGTAATGCGAAGATTTTCTCCCATCAGCCATGGGAAAGCTTATTACCACAGTCCCTCACATCTCTCTTGCTGGAGCCTTTCGCCACGAAATAGGCAATGCTTGATCCTCTTTCTTCTGTGTGCTCTCACCTGTGATATTGCTGCACGTGGTGCACGTAGATATAATTAGTTGATAAAACCATAAACTCCCTAGGAGCACGATAGGACCCCCGCTCATATACCACAATGCACGGAGCCTTGTAAATTTTTCAGTACAGGTAAACTCTCGAAAATCGCAAGAGCACCCACATAACCAAATTAAATTAAACTTCGTGAATGAATATGCGGTAGATATAGATGGTGTGTGTGTGTGGGGGGGATGCGCGCGCTTGAATGTATGTGTGTCTGTGAGCTTGTGTGTGCGTGTATGTGAGGTGTGTGTGTGTGTGTGCTTGCTTGTGTGTCTTTGTCGGAGTGTTTGTGTGTGTGTCTATCTGTGTGCTTGTGTGTATATGGGTATACTGGATGAGTGAGTGGGTGTATTTCCATGCTGGAGGAATCGTATCGTATGTCTTACTCCTTGAAGCACGTGCAGTAATAACTCAGGGCTTAGAGAGTAAATGAAGCCGGAACAATAAGTTGTCACCTATTTCGCCGTAAAGCTTCGCACAAAAACGACTGAGAACAGAATTTCGTTTTATTTCGATATATCTTGGTCTAGTTATGAATAGAAAATGCAGTCATCTATGAAAACTCTTACTTAAGACACGTTTCTCATTTCTTTAATGATCTACGTACAACCAATTCCTTACAATGATATTAATACAAGAAAATCTCAGCACAATGGAGTGGAATATTTATAAAGTTAATCATGTGACGTGTGTGACTGAAACAGTGGCCTGCAATACCTCACGTGTGTCTCTGAGTCTTGTCTCCCTGTATAATGACTGCCCATCGTCCAGCACCAACACCACTTTCGACAGACTGGATTGAGCTGCCAACCAGGTAGGTATGCAAACTGAGATACTGTAGCTCGTTGAATTTTTGTCAGACAAGGAAAGTCGAAAGACTAACTTAATGTTCAAATAAGCAGGGAGCTGCAAAGACTTAATACGGAGACGATAAATCTCGATGATTTACCTGCTTGCAAGTTCTCTAGACAGAAATAGACTGATGACAAGGAAGATAACATTATCTTAACAGCCTAAACTACATTACAGCAGCTCCTACCCTTTATCATTGAAAACATTGCCTGTAATATTTCATTACATTAAAATTCTTGTTGTAGACACCGCACGGTATGGGTAACACTACACTGAAATACCTTTAAGTGAGAAGGGTGGTCTAGATAAGTGATTAACTGACATAATTATAAACAGTGCTAACATAAGATATGATATTTCTATTTATTGTTGATGTCTTATAATAGATACATTTAACTTAATTATTTATAAAAAGCACATATTGGTGTCATCAAGCAGTAGCACTGTAAAATCCCTTTTTCTATTCGAGATCCTTCGACTTTCAGAGCTATATTCCAAACACAGTAGATGCGGTAACTGGCAAGAATCATTTCCTGCGACTTCATCACGCAGGGTCCTTTGAGACTGTTGAGTTTTTCTTTATGGTCAATAATATGTGTTATTGAGAATGAAGCCTACGTAGCTCTCCAAACTACAACCAGTCCTCGACAAGCTGCATCAGAACATATAATTACTTGCAGCCATCATGCATCATGTGGCGGGTGGCCCAGCTGACTGGACATTAGTATGCGGGTATCGCGCGTGACAACAGGTGAAGGATAGTCATTGCCGTACTCTTTTCTTTGCATCTTACTATAAGCATTTCTAATTCTACTAACCTTTGGGCAAAAAAAACCCACAAAACAAACACTACATAAATCAGTTCATTAAAGAAGGTTGGATAGAAAGGGGACCGCAATACAGAATATCCACACAGATCAGAGGAGAAAAGTGTCTGTCACGTGACTAATGACAATCTGACAATCGAATCGTTATGAACTTTTTTTAAAACACATCTCATAACTTTGGGAGATCATCAGTTAAATAAAATTAATTTTGTCAATATGACAAGTTACTGTAGTTCAAGAGACTTAAGGCATAAGTTAAAGTTTAAAAAGTTTGATGTCAACATTTATTTGTAACAGATCACCTGCGGGCATCAAGATGCTGTTGCAGTACCAGACCAAGAGTGTCTTGGCTTTTCCAACACCACTTTAAACCAAGAGTTGAAAGAATGTCAAGGGTATATGAATGCTGTCTAGATACACTTATTTAGAACTTCACATTAACACACCACGTTTCTCGTCTCTAAAGGACCAATTTATTCAAAAATAGAACAAGACATATATACAAATAAGATCTGAACCACTCACAGTATACTTATAGAACATTTTGGTGTAGAGAATTACTTAAAAGCAGTTCTGCCCCACTACTAACTCATCGACATTCTAAGGAAGTAATATCACCTTTGTTTGTGCATATATTTTTATAGTCAAATTTCTCCAGAATTCTGATATTTCTTAACCGCAAATATGTCAATATATTAGGAGTCTTTGAAGAGAAATTTCAAATACATGACTAACCGACTGACTGGATGACTGAGTGGCTGACGGAATTTATTAAAAATTAGCTTTGTTTCCAACGTAAAAATTAAACAACCAGACTGAAAAAATTAACTTCTTGACTTGTAGATTTAGAGTGGAGATACATAAATGGTCGAAGAACAGTCTTCCCGTCCACACGAACTGGCGGTTTTCTGGCTACGTAACAATAAATGACATGGTCAATGGTTCATGGGGAGCAAGGGAGGATGTGTGGAATCCCCCTTTTCTTCTGAAGGTTGGGAAACCCTTTTTCTTCAGACTCACAGTGAACACTTCGACCAATGCTGATGTGACTGTTTCCTTTCTCTTTTTCCTTTGGAAATTTGAGGCAGTAGGTTTTTCTATGAAGACAGGTAGTTTTGAATGTACAACATTTGTCATACGTTGCCAGGAGCCTGCCTATCAAACTAAAAACTAATAGGTAGGAGGATGACACCTTCATCAAGCGGGTCGCTAGAGGCAGACAGCGACATGATCCCCAATATGTGAAGATTAACTAAGAAATAAGACAGATTATATACGGCAGGAAGACGAGATACCAAACAGAAAGAGTGAACTATAACAATATCTGTTACGATATTTGTTCTAGAATTTGCCGCCTTTTCTACACTTTAGTCGAGAGATGTGAGGAAGGTCCGATGAACCATATGCTACTGTGGCTGGCTATTCTGTTAAGAGTCGGGAAATCTCTGGCAAAAATTAGCTGTACTGATGCAAGACTGTCCGGTAGGCGGCACACCTTTTACTTCCGTATGACGGTGTCATACTATAAACTTGACATTCAAAATTAAATTTTATAATTTATAATTAATAATCAATACAAAGTATGAAATTATACAGACCCACCAAAATCTGCCCATGACAGTTTTCGTCCAGCTTTGGCCGATCGCCCTATGCCATTTCGCAAAGTGGCCTGCCCAATCCCAAAATCAAGACACTGGCCGGTCAATTTAGAGATTTGGCCAGACACTGCCCACTCTGGCCGATTTCGGGCGTTGGTCGTAACATCTGCAAATAGCATCAACATCTGCTGCATAAGCCAAAAACATCTACTGAAGGAAAACGATAGAGAGGGAAATGTTGAGCTTAGTGAGAAATAACTTCATCGCCCCTGAGACCAAAAGTAAAACAGGAAGAAGCTGAATACATTCAAGTAAAGTTAATCAAAAGTCATGATGTTATCACCTACTACTGCCTTAAGGACAGGTTGCTCTCCCTTGTCACAATCCAGGTGACGCCAACAGCCAGTCACAGAGCAGGGGAGACAACACTGTAGACAAAAGGTAAAGCGGTTGAAGCTGGGCAAGAAGAACATCTTCTTCAGGTCAATGATTTCTATTGAGAGGAACAACAGCTCTCAGTATTGAGAAAGACACCACTAAAATATAGAAACTGACCAGATCTTACAATGACGTAGTAGCAATGGGCAGAAAATAATTCCATCAGAACACGAAAGATTTCTTACTGGGAAATAAGCGGTGTATGTATTTGCAAAAGACTATACAAACAAAAGCAGCACAAGTCGTCCATATTATAAGCAGCGAAAAAAAAATTACGAAGCAAAAAAAAAAAAAAGGAAAAACAACAGTCTAAGCTCACGAATCAACGATGAAAGATATCAAAACAGAAAAACAAAAGACGGTCATAAGACAACCTAAAATGAGAAATCTCTAGAACCAGATAACATTAAAAACGAGTCTATGGGACCTTGGTTATGTAGCCTTACACAAACTGTTAGATATTTCAAGCGTAAACTGAGTAAGGACATTTTGGGACCACACTTTACGAAGTAATGTTGATCGCCATCCTTGAAAAGAAAAGAAAAAAAAAGAAAGTTGGAAGCTTTTGCATAGTGAGTACTTTCTGTGGTGCTTGCGTCCCTTACTTTGCAGCCTGTCTGATTCCTCATTGCCAACCGTTCCTCAGTGTGAGGGAATGTATGACGCTTGTGTAAGTTTTGCTCAAGATAATCATATATTTGTCCATTTATGAAAATCTTTTAGTGAGTCCGGCAACTGTCTGTTTTGTTTTTGTATTTTTTCCCGGTCTGTATTTGATTCTGTAATTTACATTTCTCTTTACTGCAGACCTACATGGACAACAAGTTTTTCTACAGACGTAATCTGAGACTTCCTCCCTCTTAGTTCTCTGATATACACGTCCAGCGTGATGTCAACATCTCCAAAGTGGAGGCGTGGTGCATAGACTGAACTCTCTCTGTCTGACGCTCTCTCTCTCTCTCACACACAGTTCACGCCTAGAAGTGTACGCATCGTACAAAAGCTACCTCCAGCCCGAACGATACATTGACCTCTACCATCTGAAATGTATTAAAGTAGCTTATATCCACTTTAGATTTGGAATATCTGATATAACACCACATGAGCTACGATACAGAAGTGATGTGGACCCACGAGACGTGTTATGTCCCCTGTGTAGAGCATGTAGAATATGTAGAGTTGTTTCTGTAAAGCATAGTCCAAAATCAGAAAACAAGTCCCAGCACTGCAAGGTGTGGACCCTACAAACCCAAACAGTGCGTCACGGGCCATGGGAGACAACTCTGATGAAGCCATTAGGTGGAGTTCACGTTTTTGTTTAGAGTTTTTAAACTGTTCTTAAACAAGATGTACAGAAATAATATTGATTGTTATACAACGAGTGATGTTTTTGTGGGTACGTTTACGTGTACTATGGGGCCGATCATTATTTCTGTATGGTATTTATGGTATTTAGACTACTGTATTTATATATTGAGATACAGACTACGTATTGTCAATATATTAAATGTTTAATGACCCGATGTATTTTTTAATATTGATAACTTAATCATTGACTCTCAACTCTCTCTCACACACACACACACACACACACACCCACACACACACACACACACACACACACACACACACACACACACACACACACACACGTACTTCGCGCATCTTCAACTGGATGTTCATATTGGTCATGATCCACTTGCAACAGTAGAGAGGTTCACACATATACATTAATTACTATATCATTATTATTACACGTTAATATGCCACCGACTTTCTGCTTGTTACCCTGCCAACCAAAAACGTTGTACATTCGTGTGGAGAACATTCTTTTAGATAATTTTGTAACTTACATCGATCAACTCTTACTTCAAAATAGCCCATAAAAATATTAAAGCACGTCTAACGTTATCACATGACAGTTTCATTTTATTGATGAATTGTTGCATATAAGGGGAATGTGTGCATTTGTGAGTGTATGTGTTTGTTAGTAGATATGCAGGTGTGTGTGTGTGTGTGTGTGTGTGTGTGTGTGTGTGTGTGTGTGTGTGTGTGTGTGTGTGCACCCGGTGTCATTTTACAGTCTGTCGCTTTTCCTACATGGGTCGCATTGACATGAATTAATTGTGAAATATCTCCCTTTGTGTGAGTACATAAATGTTGAATTATTGATAGCGACGTTTGAATTCACGACCGAGCAAAACATCCGGTACACAAATGAGTATTTGCTTACAAGAACATGTCACAAGCTGTTACAGTAGTCCCTCATATTGAGTTGTGTGACCTCTGCGAACCGACGCGAGCGAGAACTAATCGTTGGCCTCCTGAGTCTGAGTCACCAATGCACTAGCAGGCTGGATTTAACGTGCGTTGTGGTCCTCACCATCGCCAAAGACCTCCTATGGTACGAGAATTGTCACCAGTAGTGTTTACACATATTTCATCCCTCCACTCCGGCCCCGACAACCAGTAAAGGTTGAACAGATTAACTAGCATCAGTTAGTTCTGTCAAGGTATAAATATGACTACCCTATCCTACAGAGCCTCCCAGTGAATTAAAGTGCTTTCGATTGCTCAGTCCTGCATGTTTAAAACTGCTGACTATTTGCAAGAGGTATAGTTCCTCCTTACCAGCCGTCACGTGGCCTGCGCTCTGGCTCCCAGTCACGCTTCTGTCTCCCTGCAGTGGAAGACACAAACAAGAAGCGCACTGGAGCCAGGGCCTTCACAAACACAGCACCTAAACTGTGGAATGATCTGCCATCGTCACTCTCCACCATCACCTCACCAACCACGTTTCGAAAAAGACTGAAGACCCATCTGTTTATTTAAGATGCTTAAACTTAACCAATCAAGATCCACTTCTGTCTTTATTTTTTACTTTCCTGGTGTTTTATCTATTTATTTACTTTATTTTTGTTATTTTTTCATTTATTTTGTTTTTGCTGCGCAATGAGCATTCTTCTGAATGGATACCTGCACATTACAAATGGACATCATCATCACCATCACCACAATGTGCCGAATAAATGAATTTTAACTCATTACGTACAAGATTCGTAGACATTTTCTCAAACACGTTCTATGCAGATGAAATAATACATTAGGATCATATACATAGAAATATATTTAATATTGTTATATATTATTTCATAAATTATAAATGATGTAAAAGTATGTAATATATATATATAGACAAATCTGTATTGATATGTATATATATATACAACGCTCTTTACACAGATGAAATACGCAAACGATAGCATTAATATCAGGACATAAAAATATATTCCATGTCTATTTATCTGTTATTTTATGTATATGAATTTTGTAGATATATAGGTATATATATATATAAGAACGCTCTTTTTTATATCGTCAGTGCAGTATCTCCTAAAATATTATTGTGAACGGCTTATTCATTGAAATGTTGACTACTATCTTTGTATAGCACTACAGATTAGAGAAAACAAATAATTTGCAAATTACTGATATTATTAAATAAAAAATTATAGTATGTTGTAATTTTAGCAAAAAACATGCATTGATTGGACAAGTTTTTGTAAGTATTAAATGTATAACGACCAGGAGAGACCGGTACGTAGAGAACACGGACATCGTATATATTGATATTTTATATTCAAAGGCAGGAGACAGAGACTCTGCTGCATTTTTCTCTTTTCTAGAGATAATTAAAAAGATCACTGATCGAATATGATCATGTGCCGCGTAAAAAACAAGACCTGCGTGGACCCGCCAAGAAGTACTAGTTAAAAAGGATTTTGCTCCGAGTGCTGCTAATAGCAAGAGTTGATTTCCAAAACATGTTTAGTCAAATTCTTCTGTCAATGGTAAAACATTATGAAGACACAAGTATGTCGCTCACATGCATGGCAATATGTTTTTTTTATTTCATTGTTGTTGTCGCTGTTTTCGTGTCCTGATGACTGTATGCAGTGATGCACAAAGAGTAGCCTTTTCCTTTTCAAGAAAAAAACTTGTCGATACAAATGTTTCTTCGGCACTAATTTATTTATTCCTCGCTGCGTGTGAGTCTTTTGTTCTACCGGAGTTTCGTCTTTTCGTCCTGAGAGTCAGCTAGTACACGCTTTGTTATTTCAAGACGACGATTCCCTCAGTCTTTACACCTGCTTTTTCTACTGATATCAACTCACCCCAAATTCTCATACCTCCCCTACGTCTGTGAGTATTTTTAAGAACTCATCAACAACTAACGTTTTCAAAAATGCACTGTATCGTTTAATTACATAAATGTATATGTTATTAAATGCACGATAGTTTGTGTCAGCTATGTGTTGAGAAAAAAAATATTTGTTATACATGTCAACTATGACTTCTATAGAGCTGACTAAGTTGCGTCCTAGGTTACAAAGACTATGTAACCCTTTCTTTACTTTTGTCAGCCGATTATAACCCAGTCAATAACAGCTTTACGTTTGTATCTCTAACTCTAACATCAATGTCCATTTTGTTTTGTAGAGTAAGTTAACAGTTTTAGATTAAAAGCAGAAGCCAGTGCAAGGCCGACCAGCTCAATCTTTTCCAGCATTATCGACCAGAGATCTTTCCTTCCATGACGGTCTTTTGTTCTTCCAAAACTTGTCCCTTATACCGTCAGCGAGCTGGTGCGTGCTGTGTGACATCATGGAGTATATTGAACTTTTGTCTAGTCTCTGTCACCAGTGTAGCGTTCAATGAGCTCCTCTCTAAATTTTCTTTCCCTTCCCTACGCCAGTGAGTAACTTTGCCAAAAAGTCGAGAACTACCCCAGGATTAGGAGTATTTGGACAGACGTCTTTCATACGCATGAATTTTTTTTACAATTATGTGAATAATTTTTGAGGGCACAAACATTTGTCGGTTGAAGATTATTTTTTGTGAAATATTACATTTGCTTTCTTCTTCTTTATATAGCTTTTCAAAGTGATTTTTAAGTATTTAAAGGTGATCTCTGATAGCACTTCGGATTGCTCAATGTTTGTTAGTGGTTCCAGACAGTATAACAAATGTACCCGATCGGGTTTAAGTGATGAGGGGTACCTTTACGATTGACACCGGCTACGACCAAACCTCCTCACCAGACGGTAGGCTGGTGCTTTTTTCCACATTAGGGGTTGTTGTTTTAAGTGGTAGGATTGAAACACTTAGAGGTAAGTAGTGATGAACACTTCAAACGTTTCTAGCAAAAGCTTAGCTGATGGTAATAAGAGTATCTTGACACAGATAAAGCCTTTTATGTAAAGTCTTTTTCACTTAAAAAAAATCTTTAAAATAATAGCCGTTCAAACGAAAAGATAACTTAAAACAATTTCGACTCATAAAGGGAGCTATCTGCTTCATTTAGTTGTTTTTTTATCAATGCAAGAATGCAAAAGACGAAATGTATGTTACAGCTATGTTTATATATTCCTGTTTCAGTGACCCGTCATTTGATGTATGTATTAACATAAATGATAGAGCCAACCTTGCTCAAAACGAAATAATTTAATTTAAACATAATGAACCTTTTACTTTATGACTGTTTATGTTTATTTTATAATCATATTTATTGGTGTAAATATAGCGAAATTTTATCAGTAAAGTCATTTTACATATTTTCAGATTGCCTTGTCATTCAGAGAATGAGTCACATGACCGCTCTGCGTACGTTGATGATGTCCTGCATATGGATGACATCATATGCTGTACTTCCGGTCTTGGAGCTGAAAACTTTCGACGGGGTTGCTAAAGACATGATTGGTCATGAAATGAGTGTCAGGGCGAGGTCAGCAATACACTGCGTCATCATGTGCAGGACGTTCCCACACTGCATCTCTGCTGCCTACGATGCCGAGAGCTCTTTGTGTTTCCTCCATCCTCAGCCAACAACACCGGGTGGAAATCTTGATGGACTGCAGAACTCCGACCACTTACAAGTTTTGTTATTTACTGACAACGGTAGGAGGTGGCTTTCGTTTTTATTAGTAGGCCAGTCTTTATTTATGCCGTGCAGTGATTAAAGAAAGTCAATGGCTTTGTTTGCTTACAACTGTGTCACTCTAACAATTTCTTCTCTTTTTAGTTAAAATTTATTCCTCGTCCATAGATCTGTTCACCCAGTTCCGCATCACGATCTTGTTTATTAATAGTAAAGAAGACTTCCTAACAATCCACCTTTAGAAACACGATCACACGCTTGCGCCCGCGTTATTTCTCTTTCTCTCTCTCTCTCTCAGAGATATGCGTTGAATATGATAACATGATTCCTCTGCAGCTGTTTAAAGAGTTGTTACAAACTGATAGAGACGTGATTTTGCTAAGTGTTTTTTATTCCACCTGTTGATTCTCTATACTACAAGAATACTGATATTTGCAATGGCATTTCGATGCTTGCAGATTGCATTTTAGACATAAAAAGGATCTTTGACGCCTATCCATTTATTGTGTTTGGAGACCTTAATGCAGGAGCAGGCAATGAATCTGAGTGGAGAATAAGAAATTAATGAGTTGTGCCAAGATAGTAAAGCACCTGGACCTGATAAATTGATAGGGGTATTTTTAAACACTCATTAAATAAAATTGTACCATTCTTATGTCATATTTTAATTTTCTCTTTGATAGCCGTCAATTCCCGGATACATGGACGGAGACAGTTATTCAGCCATTGCATAAAAAGGAGATATGTAATATGTAGTAAGATTTATAATTCCATTTGGAATCAAAGGATTAATGGTGGATTTCAAATAATGACAATGTTTGTGAGAAGCAGGCTGGTTTTAGAAGAGATCATAGTACAGTAGATCACATTTTCACACTAGTTGCTATTATAGAAAAAAAACTTCAGCATCATAAAAAGTTATATTTAGCATTTATCGATTTCAATAACGCATTTGATTCTGTTACGAGAGATAAACCCTGGAATGTGCTGCATACAAATAGCATTCATGACAAGTTACTCAGGGCGAGTATGAGCAAGTATAATGTAGTAAAAGCTAGAGTTCGTGTGACGGCCGATCTGACTGACTACTTTGAATGTCCTAGGGGTTTGAAGCAAGGGGAAATATGTAGTCCAGTATTATTCTCACTATTTATTTATGATTTTACAAAAGAAATTCGCACGAAAGGACCTCATGGTATTCAGCTAAGTCCAGATTTAACTCAATTATTTCTCCTTTTATTTGCAGACGAAATTGCCCGATTTTCTGATAGAGTGATTGGCTTACAAAACGAGTTAAATATTCTATATAGAACAGCAAAAGACTTGGACCTAGTTGTAATTATGAAGAAATCTAATGTGGTTATTTTCAGGAACGGGGTCATGTTGCTAGAAAAGATGAATGGTATTAAGATGGTACAAATCTGGAAATAGTTCATAGTTATAAATATCTAGGATTAAATTCTATCAACACACTCTGTGTTTTCTCATAACGTAAATGACTTAGGAGCAAAGGCACGCAGAGGAGTAATTGGAATTCTAAAAAAAATCTTTGTCACCTTAAAGATTATAATCCCTTTTGTTATTCAAACTATTCGATACACAACTTCAGCCAGTTCTTATGTAAGGTTCCGAGGTGTGTGGGCATCAATATTATTGAGAGAATCAATTAATTTTCAATAAAACGTTTCTTGAAATTAACAACAAGAATTCCAAATAGATTGGTTTATAGTGAATGTGGTAGATACCCATTGTTTGTAAATGCTTATGTGAGATGTGATGCATATGGCTGAAATTTGTAAATTGGCCCCCAGTGGACTTACCAAAAAATGTTAAATATGATGTTAACATAGTAATATGCCCAGTAAAAATAAGGTCACTTGGGTTAACATCATTATGAAAACTCTTTATCAGTATGGGTTTGGATTTGTTTGGGAATCTCAGCGGTGAGCAATGTTATGCAGTTCTAAACGATAATTTGAGCTGAGACTTATAAACTGTTCTGAGCAAAACTGGCATAGCAAAATATCTGGTAGTGATCGATTTTCATTCTTCAGCTCATTTAAGTCTTCTTTAGTACTAAGTACTTCTTTAATTGACATTAAACATATTGCTATTGGAGATTCACTAATAAGGCCTAGGCTAGGCGTTACAAACATAAACTGCCATAACCAGCGTTACAGCAATTTGTCCACTACTTCTTTAAAATGCCCACATCGCTATTGGGAAGAGATTGAGTTAAATTTTGTGTTCATGGGTCAAAAATACAACGATCTACGACAGCTGTACATTCCTGAAAAATTCTATAAGTATCCTTCCTAGTTTCGCTTATCAATTTAATTTTCAAGTAGCTTACCGAATAAAGAAATTGTCATTGTCATTGTCACAGACAGACAGACAGACAGACAGACAGACAGACAGACAGACAGACAGACAGACAGACAGACAGACAGACAGACAGACAGACAGACAGACAATAAATACAATTAAGGGCACTGGGGCTGTCGTTTTGTCCTAACACAGACCCTGACTGCAGCGAGAGCTCGTTTAACGTGACATACGAGTCAGTGACGACACGGCGGTCACTCTGGTCAGTTGAAGGCAACGTCACCTGTAACGATGACTACTATCCGCACCTTGTCCCTGTCTCTGTCACGTGCTTAAGTAATGGAAGGTGGACGCCGCCGAGCCCCCGATGTTACAAGAGGATCTGGAGATACCCTGAGGTAGAAATCGTGTGATAGGCTGTATTATTAGGCCATTGCTAAGTGAATTGTTGCTTTATTTGGAAACACAGGTAAAATAATAATTACAATTTCCTTTAGTGCTAATCGAGTCACAAAGCAGAAGTGCTTGCTTATGTAAGGAATTTTTGGCTCCAATAAAGTGAAGTGAACTTATCAGTGTACAGTCGTAAATGTTCTCGGTAGTTTTTTTTTTTTTTTTTTTTTGGGGGGGGTTGGGTGGGTTATTGTTTGAACATGAATGATTCTCTATTATTGAATGTTTACTCTTTCAAAAGAAAGTCTTAATGAATGAAAAAATCTAAATAACAATTATCTTTGTAAATTTTATAAATAGGTCAAGAGGTAAGCAGCAAATGGTGAATTAAGCGATCATTGAATCTCTTAACGCAAAGCTTTACGAGGAACTGTTAGAAAATCATTCCATTCTTACCAGACGTATCTGGCATTAATTATACCTTCAGAAAAGGACACATCGAACGCACCCACACACATAGGCAAACAAGTCGTCGCTTGAAAGCAGTTCTTCCACGCTGTGTTAACCCATTGACTGTGTGCCTGTATGTTGAAAATACTAACAATTAATTTACTTGCATTTGTTGTATTTCTTTGCAGACACAGTTGATTTCTGACCAGGCCAGCTTTCCGATACCTGGGACAGTCATCGAGGGCTGGTCGATGTGTGTCGATGGCGTTCCTACAAAAAACACTAGGTGAGGAGTTAATGAATCCATTGCCTGTTATTACTTTTAGGACCTTTTTTTTTACTTATTTCACTAATAATAAGACTCCAAGCGTGATTTCACCTGTTTATATCTTTAGTAGAATTTCTTCTGAAATCTGACATTTCTTAGCAGAGAAAGGTCACTATGTCTAATGACATTCATTTTAAATGGATGGCTGACCAACTGGCTGGCTGACTGACCGACTGACTTGCTGAGAGAATTTATGAAAGTCTACCTTTGTTGTCAACACAAAAATTAAACAGACTGAAAATTAACTTTTTGCCTTGATGTAACAGACTTGTACTGCAGATATATAAAAAGTCCTACAGCAACATTCCCGTCCACACAAGCTGGTGGTTTTATGGTTACGTAACAGTCAATGACATGGTCAGTGGTTCATGGGGAGCAGCGGTGGATGTGTGGACTCCTCCCTTTCCTCTAAAGGTTGCGAAACCCTTTTTCTTCAGACTGACAGTGAACACTTCGACCGATGTTGATGTGAGTTTTTTCCTTCTCTTTCTCCTTTAAAACTTTGAGGCAGTAGATTTTTCTATGAAAACAGTTAGTGAATGACTAGCAAACTAAAAAATAAATAGGTAGCAGGATGACACTCTCATCAAGCTGGTCGCTTGAGATAGACAGCGACATGACCCCCCAAATGTGGAGCTAAAACTAAGACAGAATATATAAGAGCAGGATATAATCCATGAGCTAAGGCTGAGGTACATCCGACAGAAAGCCCGAGTGCTGAAGTCGAGAACACTAAAATCATAGCGGATATGAGAATGGATACTCTACAAATAGAGTGAACTATAGCAACATCTGATTTGGCCATCTCCCGAATTGGCTGGCGTTTTAAAACTTTGACCGAGAGATGTGGTCAGGGTCCGATGACTTAAAATGACCGGTACATAGGCGACTTTTGCTGGCCATTTTGTGAACTGTCGGTAAATCTTTGGCAAAAATTAGATGTGCTGATGCAAGACTGTCCGGTAGGTGGTACATCCTTAATTTCAGTTATAACTTAATCGTACTATTAGCGTGAATATCCAAATTGAATTTGATAATTTATTATTAATAATCAACATGTAGTGTGAAATTACACAAGACCACGTACATGAATTTTTTTCTTCCGCCATTGCCCAATCGCCCAACGCCAGTTCGCTAACCGGCCAGCGTAGTCCTCGAATCAAGACATTGCCGGTCAATTTACAGAGACGTTGGCCAATTCCTGATTTGGCCAGACACTGTCCACTTTGGCCGATTTCAGGCTTTGGCCGTAACATCTGCTATAAAATAGCATCAACATCTTCTGTATAAGCAAAACACATCCACAAGAAGGACAATGAGAAAGAAAGGAATATTAAGGAAAGCGAAAAATAACTTCAACCCCAATGACACCAAAAGTAAAACTGAATATATTCAAGTAAAGGTAATCACAAAAGAGATCAGCGTAAATGTTATCACCTACTACTGCCTTAGAGATAGGGTGCCCTCCCTTGCACAATCCAGGTGACGTCAACAGCCAGACACAGAGCAGGGGAGACAACACTGTAGACAAAAGGTAAAGGGGTTGAAGCTGATCAAAATGAACGACACCTTATTCGGGTCAATGAGAAGAACGACAATCGCTTTCAGTATTGAGAAAGACATCACTAAAATATAGAACCTGACCAGATCTTACAATGACATGACAGCAATGGGTAGAAAATAATTCTAACAGAACAAGTAAGATCTCTTACTGGGAAATAATAATAATAATAATAATAATAATAATAATAATAATAATAACGATTTTTATAGCGCATATTCACACTCATAGAGAGCATGCTCTTAGCGCTTAAAACATGGAAGAGACATGGACTAGATGGATAGAACACGAGGGACGGAAGAATACTACAGTACTAACGACAAACTGCTGAAATGTTTTAGTGTCCCCGGAAACTGTCTGCGTTTTGTGTTTGTATTTTTCCCTGACCTGTACTTGTTTCTGTAATCCATATTTCTCTATGCTGCAGATCTACATGGACAACAAGTTTTTCTACAGACGTAATCTAAGACTTCCTCCCTCTTCGTTCTCTCTTATAAGCATCCAGTATGATGTCAACCTGACCAAAGTGGAGGCGTGGTGCAAAGTCTGATGAAATCAAACTCTATTTTTAACTCTTTCTTTCACACACACACACACACACACACACACACACACACACACACACACACACACACACACACACAGAGGCATATGCACACATATTGAAAACTGAAATTCTCACAAGGTAAACTAACAATAATGTCCATGTTTGCAGAATACTTTGCACAAACTCGCTCACGCACTTAAGATCTCTTCTCCGATTCAGCATCTGACTATAGCAATTTTATCCTCGTGTTATACGTCAACACCAGAAACATACGAGTAAAAGAATCATGAAGACACTTTGTTTATTAACACTTCTCCATTTTCAATCCACAAGTGATTGTTATAAAGCACTAAGTTAGATGTGTGGAATAGAGTTATGTCCCTTCGCCTAACTGGCTAGAGGGGACGAGCTCTCTGTCGTTTTGTCTCGTCCTTGGATGTACGTCGAGCTTTGGTTTCTTCTTCTCATCTGTGATGTTTGCTGTGCCGTTTATCTTCGTTATCAATTGTTCTTCAGTTCTTGTGCTCCATCATTTCTTTGCAACAGACATTTTCTTCCACTAACGGCTTCTGTCTCCTGTTCTTCGTTCTGCCATCTTGCTTTGATTTGTGACTGAACAGGATTCTGCGCCTCCCTCGCTGACACTTTTAACTGTTTTTGGCATTGCGAACCATACTGTTTTCCATTTTTAATTTATGAACCGCATATGTTGTTACATGTTCTGTGGATTAGATTCTGGATCTATGCGCTTCAGCGATGTTGTCTGCTGACATGTGTTCGTGTCATTCTGCATCCGTGCTTGTAACTGGATGCTTGTAACTTCGCTTCTTCAGTGCCAGGACTGTGCTCTGTTCTCAACTGTTGCCCTAAAACTTCAATAATCCGATGAACCTTTCGTTTTACTGGCCTACACTTGAAATTCAAGACATTGCATATACCGATCCTTGCTTTGTGTAGATCAATTTCAAAGGAAAGTCCGGTGCTGGCGGGACGGCAGTAAACACAAATAATGATAAGAACACTAAAACTTACTGTTTTTGAGATCAGCATCCATTATTATTATGTTTGGGTGTTTTTCTTTTTAGTAAAGCGCGTTGAGCCTCCCTTAAATGGTGGGAAAAAGCGCTATACAAATTAAATTCATTATTATCATTAACAGTTCTCGCTTTTTTGCACTTTGCGCATCTTTAACTTGATGTTCATATGGGGCATGATCCTATTGTAACAGTAGAGAACTATACACATGTACATCTATTACTTTATTACTGGCAACGTTTTTCTGCTTGTTAACCCTGCCAACTAGAGACCCTGTCTGTTAATGTTAAGAAAATTCTTGTACCTGATATTGCAACTTGTACCGTTCATCACTTACTTCACAATAACCCATTAAAACATTAAAGCACGTCTAAACTTACCACATGATAGTTTCATTGTATTGATGACGTGGACGCAGATAAGGAAATGTGTGTGTGTGTGTGTGTGTGTGTGTGTGTGTGTGTGTGTTTGCGCGCGCGCGGGCAATTTACTCTCTGTTCCTATTCCTACATGGACCCCATTGACCTAAATCAATTGTGTAACATTCCCCTTTGAGTTAGTACCTTGCTCTCTATGAGTGTGAATATGCGCTATAAAAATCTTCATTATTATTATTATTATTATTATTATTATTTATATTGGGTATGATCCTAATGTAACAGTAGAGAGCGACACACGTACATTTATTACGTTATTTGTTACTATTACAAGTTCATATGTCAATGTTTTTCTCCTTGTTAACTCTGCCAACTTAATACTTTGCATGTAAATGTGAAGAAAATTTTTCTAGCTGATTTTGCAACTTGTACTGGACACCACCTATTTCAAAATAAGCCATTAAAATATTAACTAAAGTTATCTAAATTATCTAAAGTTACCACATGACATCTTCATTTTATTGATAGAATGGCCGAATATAATGGGATGTGTGTGCGTGCGTGTGTCTGTGTGTGTGTGTGTGTGTGTGTGTGTGTGTGTGTAAATACATATATGTGTGATGCATGTGTGAGTGTGTGTGTGTGTGTGTGTGTGTGTGTGTGTCCTCTCTGTCGCTATTCCTACACGGAATCATTTGTGAGATTCCCCTTTGTACTTTCCACATTAAAACAAAAATGTCGAAATTTTATTTTACGTATTTGATAAAGCTTCAGACACATAGAACACCTGAAACAATGAGTTCAATTAATAGCTTGAAAAATAACCTTCAAAAGATCTTCGTGGATATCACCTACAACAGCGAAAAATAGATGTTAAATGATAGATACTGTCATTTGAAATCACGACAAAGCAAGACCTCTGGTACAAAAATTAATATTTGCTTCCACAGGTCAGAGCTAAATGAAGTAGGTCGCCATTTGGGGTTGTCGTGTGACCCCGAACTTGTATTACATAACTGCTTGCAGATGATTTGTTCAGTCAAGTCATAGAGAGAGGCTGATGTGTACAAAGCTTCCGGTTTATTCACATTCATTGTTTAAGCTCACCGAGACTAACAGCGGAGGACTTCGCAAGAGGTTAAGCGTTGGTCTCGGCAGACAGACAGCAGTCCACCTATACACGTCCGTGGTGTGACCAACGCGAGCGAGAACTTACCGTCGGCCGGCTGGGTTGGGTTCTTCCTTCTCGTTCCCTGCTTGCTCTAAAATATCGCAAACAGTATTAAAATACCTTTAACAGAACGAGCCAGCACACTCGATATTCGAAATGTTGTAAGTGCAAAACAATCTCCATTTTGGTTGGACACCAGGAACTTCTTGAAACCGTCAATTGCCACAAACTTCAGCCATGTTGCCTGTCACGACCCTCTAACATGGTCCTTCAGGGGGTGAACACGGTTCACGGCAGTTATCGGAGGGTTTTGCCAGACTAGCTAATTTCATTTTTTGTGTTAATATGACTAATTTCAATGCTAGTTTTTACATGATTGATAGAATAGTGTGTGCTTATTGCTTTGATATAAAAATGGTGCCCAACTACGGCCCGCGGGCCACATCCTGCCTGCGAAGGTGCCGCATTTGAAATTACTGAAGAACTGGCGGCAATGAAAAGCTGACATTTTTGACCTGTGTTACAGAATAGGCTACTTGGAGGATGGCTTTGGTAAGGTATTAGGAGAGTGCCAATAAACGATCAGCATAGTCAGAGACGTGGAAGACAGGCTACAAGAACATATTAATGTGGCGGACGACAAAATAGAGTAGCTAGAGGCTATTTCCAGGAGAGACAACCTCAAGTTCTTCGGAATATCAGAACCTGAGAACGAAATTGAAGGTAGAGGATATACTCTAAGACACTGTCCCAAATTAAGTGTAGTCAGTTCCTGTCAAGGATCACGCAACGTGCAGACAGGTGACATACAACACACACTGACCACACGGCGTTCATCACGTGCTCTTTCACGCAAAAAAGTACTAAGACCTGTACGTGGCTTCCTAAATCTCTATAATTTCGGGAGCGATTCGTGTTTGAATTTTCAAAGTAACCTCAAAATTCAAATACTTCTCCAACTCACAAAGAATTTCAACAAGCGTGAATGTCACATCAATGGCATATATATATATATATATATATATATCAATCCTCCATTCATCCGTCTTCCATGAACTACAGTTTCTTCTATAAATTCACTCCTCTTCAAATATCCAGACTAAACAATTTCTCAAAGATAATCAACTGACCAAAACACACTTACTGTCAAAGTCCGGTCAGAATACACGCACTCACAGTTATACACTGTCCCTTAGTACTTCCCTTAGAAACTGTCAGCTCACTAATACACCCAGTAACAGAATCCACCCAGCAGAACACACAGCAACTACGGATCCGTATTACTCCTTGAAGACTGCCACAACTTGATATCCACGATACACTCCTTTTTTCTTATCTTCTTTTTCCCAACTCATTCACACACACACACACCGGTACATCCCACGAAGACGACCTCTTTCTCCCCCATCTAGCAGACGACACCTGACGTCATTCCTCGTTTTACGTCACGCGTTCGAAACCATACTCCAAACATACATTCAAGGGCCACTATCCCTGCTGCTTAAAACCTCTAAGGGAAATAACTTCTATTGCTAACTTTCCTCCCTGGAACAGGTCGATCACTGACAGTGCCAGATATCGTCCATGCTCACCGTTTGGGTCCTAAGCAGAAAGACTCGAATTTCGATGAACCTCGTCCCATAATCGCCAAAGTTTTGTTGGAGAAATGAAGGTCCAAACTGCATGAGTTGGGATCAGGGTAACTGATAATCTTACAAACCGCCAGCAACAGATAATTAAGGATCATCGCAATCACGCATATTAGGGGCTCTCTAACATCGCCATGACAACACTATATTGCCCTCAAGGGAGTCACCACTAGAGAGTGTTTACCAACATAAACACGGACAGCGGCGTATATCAAACAAAGAAGTAAGTCCTCTCCACACCAGTGACCCGTAACAAGCTTTGCAGTGTCTGCTGCCCTGTCACCAACACACGTTTCCAGAAAAGCAGTTTCACCACGGGTCGGGAATTCTCCGCTCTGTCGACGTAGGCAGCGAGTGCCGCGGGGTACCCCACCCAGTCTCCCCCACCACAGAGTCGACTTTCACAGAGCAGTGTTCAGTCACACGCCATGGTGAGCCAGGGTGGCACATTGTAGAGTGAAGTCTAATCAATAACAAGTTTCGTTTGTTCGGCGCATCGTATGGGTTGGTTAACGCCGATTTGGGCAGATAAGGAATTGAATGAAGAATGTGAAGGAGGGTGTTCCTTACAGGACCTCCTTATCATCGCCCTCAGCATCGTCGAGGACCACCTATGTCATGAGCTTTGTCACGCTTGCGTTTAGCCATGTTTCATTCCTCCACTCCGGCTTCTAGACAGATTAACTAGTATTAGCTACTTCTGTCAAGGGATAAATATGACTACCATGGTGTGTTCGAATAAATAAGTTATAAATATTTATGGACAAGATTCGTATACGTGTTTTCATATACGTTTAAGTGTGAAATTGAAAGAAAGATTACACGAAGATAATGGGCATAGAAATATATTCAATACTGTTAGATGTCTATATATTAATGTAAATTTATGTAAATTATGATGTAAAACATCAGGGATCAATTTCAGGACCTAAATATGTATAATTTACAGAAAAAACAACGCTCTTTTTTGTCGTCAATGCAGTCTCTCTTCAATTATTATTGCGATCGGTTTTTTCATTGTCCTATTGTTCAATATATTCTTAAGAAACGCTAAGACATGTATTGAACAATAAGACTTCAAAAGATTCTTTCAGCATTATATGTATAATGATTGGGGAAAAAAGATGTTTGCTGGACACAACTCATGACAGCGTAGGGAACACTGAGGTCGCAGAAATTGATATGTTTCATTCAATTCAGGAAACAGAACCTCTGCTGCAAATTTGAATTGAGTTAAAATTATTAACCGGGACACTGGTCGAATATGATCCTGTACCCTGTAGAAAACGAGCCGTGCATAGAGAACAGATACGTCCTAGAAATTGATACGTTTTATTCAAATGCAGAAAACAAACCTCTGCTACAGAGCGTAAACATTTTTTGATTGAATTTAAATTTTGAAAAAAAGGACAAGACTATCTCTAATATCTCTTTCCTTGCATTTTAGTTTTCCAAAGTGAGATCATCATCATCATCATCATCATCATCATCATCATCATCATCATCATCATCATCATCATCATCATCATCATCATCATCATCATCATCATCATCATCCCTTGTTACTCCTCAAGGAGCATAGAGCCGCAACAACACCTCGCTAGCGGACCCGGTTTTGAGCAGCGCACCCCCTCTCAGTTGGGCCCATGTTCCGGCATCCTTTGCTTCGCTCTCTACTGATCTTCTCCAAGTCTGTTTTGGCCTCCCAACTCTCCTCTTCCCCCGAAGGTTCCAGTCAAGTGCCTGCCTGGCAATGGTGTCAGCTGGTTTGCGCAGGGTGTGTCCTATCCAGCCCCACTTGCACTTTTTGATGTCTTGACTAGTAGCATTCTGGTTAGTTCTTTTCTACAGGCTGCTATTGCAGATCTTTTCTGGTCAGCTTATTCCCAGGATATGGCAAAGGCATCGGTTGGTAAAGGTCTGGCCCTCTTAGCACGTCATAAAAATGTAACATTGCAATGACTGGCTTATAACTGAAGACTGTGAAGATGACAGTGGGTGAAGTTTGTTTTTTTATTATTGCAGCTCTTAAATAAATATTAGACCAAGAAACCTATACATTTTTGGAAAAGAGACAACTTGAACTTTGCAATAAAATAATGAAAATCGCCTTGCTCGTGCTGGTCGGCAAAGCCACGATCGTCGTCCATCGTGCAAAGACGGCTAGAAGCATGCCTGGCCTTGTTTATGCGGCTTCTGATGTCTTCCGCTCCACCGTCCTTCCTGACGATGCTCCCCAGATATGTGAAGCGGTCTGTTTCCAGGATGTTCTATCATTGAAGATGAGTTGGAAGTTCCTGCCTGTTGTTGATTTTCATCACTTCTATTTTCTTTCTGTTGATCTTTAAGCCAATCTTCTCTGCTCCTCTGACAGCTTACTCAGTTTAGTTTGCGCATGCAGCTGCCGATGAGATAGGAGACTAATGTCGTCTGCTAAGTCCAGGTCCTCTAGCTGTTTGGTGAAGGTCCACTGGATACTGATGTTGTTGTCTTGGGTTGTCTTACGCATAATCCAGTCTATGACCATCAGGAAGATTTCGGCAATAATATGCAACCCTGTCCTACGCTAGGGGAAGCGGATGGCCGAGTGGTTAGAGCGCTGGCTTCCGAACCGAGAGCGCGCTGGTTCAATTCCCAAGCGCAGCAAACTTCCCCCAGTCGACCCAGCTGATGGGAATGGGTACCTGACTCCATAGAGGGTTAGGGAAGGTAAGGCAGCGAGGGAGAGGAGATTGGCACCACCCTCATGTAAATGCTGGCCCCGAGAAAAGTGGGGTCTCTAACACCTCACTCCCCTACGACCTGAAAAGGTTATAGGATGACCTTTACCTTACCTACGCTAGTCTTCATTACAAAAGGTTTAGTGAGTAAGCCGGTATGGATCACTTGGCAAGACTAGTCTTTGTAAATCCCTGGATAATGTTTATGAATTTAGACGGAATACCATAGTGGTTCACCAGCCTCCAGATGACGTCTCTGTCTACACTGTCAAAGGCCTTCTGAAAATCCACAGTTAAATAAAGGGAGGATTGCCGTTCGATAGACTGTTCTATGATTATACGGAGGGTTGCAATGTGGTTAGTGCATGACTTATCCTGGCGAAATCCTGCTTGTTCTGGTCTCAGTCTCTTGTCTAGTGCCTTCTTCATTCTCTCTAGTATTATCCTTGTCACGACTTTGGTGGGGATGGACAGCAGCACGATCCCCCACCAGTTCTTGCATTGGGAGAGGTCTCTTTTCTTTGGTAACTTGACCAGGTGGCCTAATATCGAGTCTGTTGTGACTAGCTCTTGTTTCCAGATCTTGTGTAGGAGGGGCTGTAAAATTGTTGCTGTTGTTTCTGGATCTGTCTTTAGTGCTTCTGGGGATATGCCGTCCGGGCCTGCTGCTTTGCTACTTTTCATACTTTTGATAGCTTTGATGATTTCTGGCTTGGTAAACGGGCCTCATACTTATTCTTGACTTCACAGTTATAAATTTCCCTTGTCTCCTTGTTCTTGAGGTACTGAGTATTGAACTTATGGTGTGGTCTGCTTGCTGGATCCATGAAGGACTTCAGCTTGATCTTGAAGACTGCTGTTAGGACATGGTGGTCTGAAGCAACATCTCCGCTTCTCACTCTGACATATTGGAGACTCCTTCTCCAATTTCGAGCAACCGTTATATGGTCGATCTGGTTTTCCGTCTGGCCATCTGGGGAGGTCCTCGTTGTATTGTGTATATTTTTGTGTGGGAATACAGTGCCACCAATGACATGGTCATCGAAAGCGCAGACGTCTGTGAAGAGCTCCCCGTTTTCATTGCAGGTACCGAGGCCATGTCTTCCCATGATGAGCTACCTGTTGGTGTTGTCATCTCCCACTTTGGAATTTAGGTCTCCCATAATGATATTCAGATCTCTTCTTGGTGTGCAGTCAAGCAGAGACTTCAAGGAGCTATAGAATTCTTCTTTTTCCTCTTCCTCTGCTCCATTTGTTGGTGCATAGCATTGGATGATGGTGATCTTCCTTCCTTTAGCATTGAATCTTGCTGACATGAGCCGTGGTGAGACTGGTTCCCAGGCCATCAGCGCCTTTGTTGCCTCTGTTGACATCACGATTGCTACTCCCTGGGTATGGTCATGGTCCAGGTCTTCGTGGCCAGAGTAAAAAATGGTCTCTCCTGATATTAGTCTGGTCATGCCACTTCCATTCCATCTGGTTCTGCATAACCCGCGAACCCTGATGTTGTATTTTCTCATTTCACTTGCCGTTTGAGCTGACTTTCCACTTTCATAGAGGGTTCTGATGTTCCAGGTCCTTATCCTGGTTCTTGCCTTGGTCGTCAGAAGATGAGTCAGCGAGCTGGCTTTCCTCGGGCTTTCATCAGCATGCGTCATAAGCTCTTCTAGAGAGGAATCTTCCGACCAGGCCCCTGTTGTGATACTGTTGCGGTTTCTGTAACAGCTTGTGTTTTACATTAACCCAAAGCAAAACCCCTAACCTGGAGGGCCAGGGTGCAACATTTTAGTCTGGCCTCTACCCTGACAGACTGGCTTAGTTGGACCTGCCAGGAGCACAAGGCTCTTGCCGATATAGCTCTGTGGATCGACAAGGCACCAAACCACCACACTACTACAATGTAAGTTGCACCAATTGGTGGTGGAAGTGAGTTAACAGTTTTCCATTTAGAACAGAAGCCAGTTTATGTTCAGTACAACGTAGACCAGCTCAGTCTTTTTTCCAGCATTATCGGCCAAAGTGCATTTTGACACTTACTGACCTATTCATATTTCAATGGGCAAACGCATAACAAAAGTTTCTCTTCACGACGGTCTTTTGTTCTTCCAAAACATGTCATTTATATCATTAGCGTGCTCACGCATGTTATGTGACTTGATGGAGTACATTGAAACTTCATCTCATCGCTATAACGGTGTAAAGTCAAATGAACTCCCTCAGCACAATTTCCATCCCTCCCCTACGCCTGTGAGTAAATTTGATAATAAAAAGTCGCAAACTACCCCAGGATAAGGAATATCTGGACAGACTTCTCTCAAACCAGTTTCAATTCAGGAATATCACTTTTCTGGTTGATCTTTGATGGCAGTTTGGATTGCTAAATGTCTGAATGGTTTCAGTCAGTATAACAAATTTAGCCAATGGGTGATGAGGGATACTTTTACGCTTAACACGGCTAGGAACAAAAGTCCTAACCAGACGGTGCTTTTTCCACTTCGACATGCTGTTTGAAGTGGGAGGTCTGACAGGTAAGGGATCACTTCGAACACATATAGCGAATGTTATCGTTTTGGTTATAATAGTATATTTACACAGATAAAACTTAACATGTAACGCCTTTTCACTTACAAATCCTCGAAAAATCTTTACAATAATAGCTGTTCAGACGAAAAACAACTTGAAAAACTATTCAATCATCTGTTTCATCTATCTGTTATTAACAATGCAGAAAGGCATGAAACAAAACGTATGTTACAGCTTTGTTTATATATTTCTGTTTCAGTGATGTATATATTAACACAGATGATAAGCCCAACCTTGTCTAAAATGAAACGACTTGATTTAAACTTAATGTTTCAATTGCTTTTTTATCATTTTTACGCTCTTCTAACCATTTTAACTTTACCTTGTTATTCAGAAAATGAGTCACATGACCGCTCTGCGTACGTTGATGATGTTCAGCCTATGGATGGCATCATATGCTGTACTCTTAAATCTCAAGATTTTCGAAGGGGCTGCTAAAGTCATGGTTGGTTATGAAATGAGGGTGAGGGCGAGGTCAGCAATACACTGTGTCATCATGTGCAGGACGATCCCACACTGCACTTCTGCTGCCTACGACCCCGAGAGCTCTTCGTGTTTCCTCCATCCTCAGACAACAACACCGACTGGAAATCTTAGTGGACTGCAGAATAATAACCACTCACAAGTTTTGGTATTTACAGACAACGGTGAGTAGGTCAGGCAGTCTCCCGAAAATTCTTTGTTTGTTTGTTTGTTTGTTTGTTTACAATTGTATTACTCTAACAGTTTCTTTTGTTTTTAGTTACAGTTTTTTCTTATCCTTAGATCGATAAACCACTTACTCATCACGATATTGTTTAATTATAGAAAAGACAACTTCGTAGCAATCCACCTGCACGTACACAAAAAATATGCGCTATAAAAATCTTCACTATTATTATTATTATTATTAAACACCCTTGCGCTGAGAGAGAGACAATAAGTGCAATTAAGGGACCTGGAGTTGTTGTTGTTTTTTCATAACAGACCCTGACTGCAGTGAGAGCTCGCTTAACGTAACCTACGAGTTAGTGACGACACGGCGGTCACTTTGGTCCGTTGAAGGCAACGTCACCTGTAACGACGACTATTACCCGCCTCTTGTCTCTGTCCCTGTCACGTGCTTGAGTGATGGAAGCTGGACCCCGCCGAGCCTCCTATGTCAGAAGAGGATCTGGAGATACCCTGATGCAGAGATCGTACGACCATCGGTACTCTAAAGTCATTACGAAGTAAAATTAAGCGGTCGTTGAATCTCTTACACACAGTAAAGAGATCAAAGATTTACGAGAAAGTTTTTGAAAGTAATACCATTCTTACTAATCGTATCTGCCAATAACTATACATACAGAACAGGATTTTCCTACAATAGATAGCTGGGCGAAAAGTCGCACTGCTCTTAATTCATCGATTGTGTGGTTTAATATTTTAACAATTTACTCGAATTTCTTGTGTTTCTCTGCAGACACAATTGGTTTCTGGCGATGTCAGTATTCCGATACCTGGGACAGTCATCGAGGGCTGGTCGATGTGTGTCGAGGGCGTTCCTGCAAACGATACCAGGCAGGGAGTTAATGAATCCATTTCATGTTTCTACTTGTAGGACCTGTTTCACTAATTTTACTATAAGAATCCCTACATAATGTCCCCTTTGTTTTTGTTTATATTTTTTTGCGAATTTTTTTAGAATTCTTACATATCTTAACAGCAGATATGTCACGAAGTTGGATTTTAAATTAGCTGCATTTAAAATAGTTGACTGACCGACCGGCTGACTGGCTGACTGGACGATTGATTCTGTTAACAGCTTTGTTTCCGTAAAAATGTAATTAACTTCTTAAGAGTTCTTGTCTTGTTATAACAGAGTTGTAGTGGAGATATTTAAAGGATCCAAGAACAATCTTCCCGTTCATACAAGCTGGTGGTATTCTCAATACGTAACGATCAATGATAAGGTCGATGGTTCATGGGATGTACCGTTGAATGTGATGAACCCTCGCTCCCCTCTAAAGGCTGCGAAACCCTTTTCCTTCAGACTGACAGTGAACACCTCAAACACTGTTGATGTGAGTTTTTTCTTTTTCCTTTGAAATTTTAAGACAGCAGATTCTTTCATTAAGAGAGTTAGTGTTGAATGTACATCAGTTGCCATATATACCTAGCTGTAACCTGACTACTAAACTAAAACATAAGTAGGTAGCAGGGTGATTTCAAGTCGGTCACTAGAGGTAGATAGCCGCATGTTCTCCCCTCCCTAAATGTGGAGCTTAGGCGAGAGATTACTTACGGGTAGTAAATAGTCTATGAGCTAAGGATGAGGTAGCCTCGACAGAAAGTCTGAGTGCTGAAGTCGGAGTTGTGAGGCAAACGAACAGACAAAGCAAAATGCAACACCAAAAAGAGTGAACAATAACAATATCTATATTACGACCAAAGACAGAAGTTTGGCCTGTTTCCAAACTGGCCCCCGCCATTTTGCACTTTGGCCGAGAGATAATAACAATAATAAGCGCAAGATTTGTGTAGCTCACACACTTCTAAGGAGTGTGCTCTTAGCGCTTAGGGAAAAGAACGAAACGTGCAACATACAAAGGATAGAACAACAAACAACATATGAACTATGGAAAAAAACAACAGTACTGATGATAAACAAAAATACAAATACAGAAAACGTACAGAGTAACCAAGTAACAAGGACTAAGAGTATTGTGATTTTGCAAAAGAAAGACAAGCAGGTAAGGAACAATGAATGGAAATGGGGGGAAGGGTGTGAAAAGGGACTTGCATTATGGGAACTGGTGTTTGGTGTACTGTTTAAGGAAGAGGTGCGTTTTGGGTGCATGTTTAGAGGATTCAATAGTAGGTAGGGGTAGGTGGTGAATATGGAACGGGAGAGAGTTTTGCTGCAGAGTTACTAAAACTCCTGTGACCAAATTTTATTGTTCTGGTGACAGGAATAGTTAGTCGGTCGTCAGACGAGGAGCGGAGTTGTCTAGCTGGGACATAAGGGAAGAGAAGTTGAGAGAAATAATCAGGGCAGGAGCCTGCAACGAAATTAAAACACAGCACAGACAGTTTGTACTGGATGCGAGAACGGATGGGTAGCCAGTGTAGAGAGCGAAGGAGAGGAGTGACATGGTCCCGTTTCCTTGCTCTAAGCACCAGACGTGCATCGGAATTCTGTACTCTCTGGAGTCTCTGAATGAGGGATGAGGGACAGCCTGCCAGCAAGGAGTTGCAGTAGTCAAGTTGAGAAAGAACAAACACACAGACAAGAGTGTTGGTAGCGCGTGTAGAGAGAATGTGACGGATGGCACCGATCTTACGGAGCTCATAACAGACAGACTGACAGACAGCTGTAACATGTTTATCATAATAGACAGACTGACAAACAGCTGTAACATGTTTATCAAGGGTCATGTCTGAAGTGACAAGGAATTCCAGATTCCTAACGGATGACGAAAATGTGATGTTGGTTTCGCTCACCTTGATGTGATTTGGTGGGCAAGCGAGTGAAAATTTCTCCTTCTCAGTCATTAGAGGGATTCAGTTTTATTATCATTGAGCTGAAGTTTGTTTGTACCATTGAGTCCTTGACATCGATAATACAGGCTTCTATGGCGCTAGTAGCAGAGTCGACATGGAGCAGTAAAGCTGCATGTCATCAGCATATGATTGATGAGAAACCTGATGAGACTGGATGCAAGATGAAAGGGGTTTGTGTACAAAATTAACAGTACTGAGCCTTAGGGAACCCACAAGAAACTGGAGCATGGAGATGCTTGACCAAATACGAACACAATCTTGGTCCTATTAGTTATATAGGATTTGACTATTCTAGTACGGGTCCAGAAATTCCATAGAGGGTGCAGAGTCTATGAAAGAGACACTGCCCACTTTGGCCGATTTCAGGCTTTGGCCGTAACATCAGCATTGAAATAGCAGCAGTATCTGCTGCATAAGCAATACACATCTACAAGAAGGAAAATAAGGAGGAGAATATTGAGGTTAGTGAGAAATAACTTCAACCCCAATGAGACCAAAAGTGAAAATTAAGAAGTTGAATATATTCAAGTAAAGGTAATCACAGGTGACATGAACAATGTTATCACCTAGTACGGCCATAGAGACAGGGTGCTCTCCCTTGTCACAATCCAATTGACGTCAACAGCCAGTCACAGAGCAGGGGAGACAACACTGTAGACAAAAGGTAAAGCGGTTGAAGCTGGGCAAGATGAACCACATTTTATCAGGGTCAATGATCTCTATTGAGATGAAAGACAGCAGCTCTCAGTATGGAGAAAGACACCATCAAAATATGAAAACTGACCAAATCTTACAATGACATGGCAGCAAAGGGCTGAAACAAACTCTTGAAGAACACGTAAGATCTCTTACTGGGAAATCAGCTACATAAGTATTTGCACAAGACTATACAGATAAAAGCACCATCAGTGTTCCGCATACGGTGCTGAAGAAAATCATGAAGTAAATAAAAGGAAAAACAACAGTTTAAACTCACAAATCTATGATGAAAGATATAACAAAAGAGAAAAACGAAAGAAAACCATCAGACAACTTAAAATGAGAAATCTCAAAAACCAGATAATATTTCAATT
The DNA here is from genome assembly GCA_004794655.1 of Marisa cornuarietis. Classification (NCBI taxonomy): domain Eukaryota; kingdom Metazoa; phylum Mollusca; class Gastropoda; order Architaenioglossa; family Ampullariidae; genus Marisa; species Marisa cornuarietis. Next base: position 4,260,094 of record SMMW01000576.1, on the reverse strand, counting down.
AAGATTCCACAGCACATTGGTTATGTTGCCGTAAACAAACTGTTAGATATCACTAACTTGAGCTGAGAAAGGTACAGGTGCCACCAAACTAATCCTTAAAAAGAGAAGAAAAACATTGAAAGTTTGAAGCTTTCGCCTAGAGAGTTCTTACTGTGGCGCTTGTGCCTTTATTTTGGCAGCCTGTCTGCTTCTTCATTGCCAGTTATTCCTCGGTGTGAGAGTATTACGGCGCTTGCTTAATTTTTGCTTAAGACAAATATATATTCAGCAAAATGTCTCCATTTATGAAAATATTTAAGAGCGTCTGGCAACTGTCTGGGTTTTGTAATTGTATTTTTTCTCCATGATCTGTTTTTATTTCTGTAATCTATATTTTTATGCTGCAGATCTACATGAACAACATCTTCTTCAACAGACATGTTCTAAAATTGCCTCCCTCGTCGTTCTCTCACATCAGCATCTACGGGGACGTCAACCTGACGAAAGTAGAATCGTGGTGCAAATAATGACAAAGAAGGACAGTTCTGTGTAGAATGTTCATGTGGATAAATTCACTTGGGATTAGTTATATTAAGCCATAGCAAACACTCATCTGCACAATTACTATAATTCTGTTAAACTGTATATTTTGATGTGTAGAAAACTGATATTTTATGCTTCCTTGCAATTTAGTGTAATTTTGTCCTACAGTATGTTAAGATCTTTTGGGCTACAAGAAAATTTGATTTATAGTTCGTGTACACGCAAAAAAATCTCTATGCTCTGCTAACATCAGAACACACACACACACACACATAGCAAGCAAACAACACACACACACACACAAACAGCACAAACACACTCATACACATACACAACCACATACATGCAAACATACTGAAAGGTAAACTAACAAAAATGTCCATGTTTGCAAATTACTCCGCACAAACTCGCTAACGCACTTAAAATGTCTTCTCCTATTCATTATTTGCTTGTTGATACATTTTCCCTCATGTTAACACCAGAAACATTCTCGTCATTCAATCATGTTAAAGTACTTTGTTTCATGAAACTTCTTATACTTTAGTCCACAAGTGATTGTCATGAAGCACTAAAAACTTTGGGGTCTTTTTGGTACTTTGCGCAGCTTCAACTACATGTTCATGTTGGTCGTAAATTTAATGTAGCAGTAGAGAAGTAATCACATGTACATTTATTACTGTATTATTATTATTATTACACAGTCATATGTCAATGGTTTTTGCTTGTTAACCCTGTCTACTTGAACTCCTTTCTGTTAATGTTCTAGCTGAGATTTAAGACAAAGGTTTGTGCCGATCAGCACTTATTTCAAAACAAGCCATTTTATGTATTAAAGCTCGTCTAAAGCTACCACACGACATCGTCATTATATTGATAACATGATCGCATAAAAGGAGATATGTACATGTGTGTGTGTGTGTGTGTGTGTGTGTGTGTGTGTGTGTGTGTGTATTTTACTCTCTGTTGATATTCCTTCATTTGTCGCATTCACTCGAATCAGCTGTGAAATATATCGCTTTGAGTTAGCGCACAGTCTTAAAACTACTCTATGTCGAAACTATTTACGTTTCCGATAACTCTTGAGACACATAAAACGCTTGAACGATTTACTCATCTACAACAGCGAAGTCTAGGTGTCAAAAGGTAGATATCAACGTTTGAAATCACGACTGAGCGATATTTACGGTACACAACTGATTTTCTGTCTTCAAACACAGGTCAGAGGTAGATGAAGTAGGCCACCATATTGGGTTGTCGTGTGACCTCTTTTTTTCCCACCTGCCAGCATGGGAAGCGATCAATTCAAACATCTTAAATGGGAAGCAGGTTCATCTGTTTTTATCCATATTGTATATTTTTCCAAATGTTCCAACCACTTTGAGAGAGGCTTGCAAAAGACCATAAGCTTTAAAATTTGATGTCTTGATTGGCTAGTTTAAAGATCATGTGACTAATTTAGAAGATCTTGTGGTCGCCGATCCCGCCATTTTTCCACCTTTCACGCACTACAATCCTAGCCAAGGAAAATTGGTCCACTGCCTTGGGGGAATCTTAGGAAACATAACGGCTAAGGGAGTAAACGCCTAGAGAAAATCCTGATACTAACACGGCCTCAGCGGGCGAACACTTTCCACGACGAGAGTACCGGCCAGGGCCCAACGCCTACGTCTTCATGACCATGCAGACTACCGGCTGTGGTTCACCTGTAGAAGAGCTGGGCTACCAAGTGTATAATGCTCAATGTCAGGGCCATGGATATACGCCGCAAAAGAGACAACATGCATGATTGGTCGTGGCCCGGATCTACAACGACCGCGCTCCCTTTCGGCAGGCTCCAGCATAGTGGCAGCGAAAAGTATGCTACTGAAGCCAAAACAGAAACCAAAGCAGAAATCAAGTTGAGAGAGGGAACATCCATTGGTACGTGGAACGTAGTACATTATACCAGTGCGGAAAAGTGCAACAAGTCACCCACGCACTAAAACGGTACCAGTGGGACATCGTGGGACGGGCGAGGTAGGATGGACAGGATTTGGGGAGACAGCGATGGAGGACGGCCACAAACTGTGGTACAGTGGGGAGGACGCGAGGCATGAGTACGGCGCGGGCTTCCTCGTGCACAGGAAGGTGGCCGGAGCCGGCTGATCTCCATACATGTTCCAGCACTGATTCTCACTAGCTGCCGTTATCCTTTTCTTAATGGTGCAGTTCGCTTTTTTTTTTTTTATTTGGCGTATGCTTCTGGTTAACTTTTCTTTTTTCTCTTCAAGACCCTTCTTTGGTGAAAGAGATCTAGGATGTCGTTCGTGACTCATGGATGTTTCTTATTCCTATGTCGCCCAAGAACCTCGTGGGCTGTCGACAGTAGCACCTCTTTGATGTTTCCGGCGAGGATGTCTACATTACATTTCACCAGGTTCAGCGCGGTAAATTTTCCTCCAACCGAGGCTGTCACGCACCACTCGCGGACATGCGCATTCTTACCAGGGAATAACAACAAAAGATCGCTTTAGTGCAGAGCGTCCCTTTCAGAGATACCAGGATGGAATGGGACGAAGTGACAGCAAAAAAGGCCTACCAACTTTTAAAGACCCTCACTAAGACAGATCAGCAGAAGACCTCAGTCATCGAAGACAGCAATGGCCACCTTCGCCCAGAAGGCAAAGCTGTACTAAAAAAATTGAAGGAGTACTGCAAGGACCTATACAACTTCCAGCTGAAGACATTTTCCAAAACAACGAGGCTAGAGACAGCGAACCAACCAGTCCTACGGGAAGAGGTCGAAAAAGCTGTACATAGCTTGAAGGGAGAAAAGTTGCTTTGATATTTTACCTGTAAGGCTTTATGCATGACTGGATCTAGACTTGGGGGAAGCAAGGTATGATGAGATCAGACGGAGGAGAATAACGCCAACCAGCTTTGTAGCTTAAGCTAAGATATATTGGAGGGTATTGCATAAAAATATAATATGAGTATTAAAATGTTCTTTATATTTTAAATGCATAATACAGACACATGCATCAAATTAGAAAGCCTCGAAGGTGTGAGAGCTTTTCATGCAATAAGTGTTAGAAAGTTTAAAAAGCTTTTTTAAAATATCTATATCTAAACTGTAGGAAATATGAGGTTCCTTAACTCATCCACAAACTATAAGCAAACGTAAAGTCGGGTAACTTAATCAACCAACTAATAGTCTAAGCCCTTAAAAAGAAGAAAAAAACTACACATCGACAGTAAAGAAAGTAACAAACCAGACAAACTCCAGGTTAAAATTTTTTAAATTAAAGAAGACTGAAGGTATATAAAAAGTACTTATAAAGACGTTTAGAACAGGATACAATAGGAATATGGCAACCAGTACAGTACACCACCTGTACAGTACACCACCAGTGCAAACTCAGTAGGCCTCTTTGGCCCCAAGAGCAAGCGACAACAACAGAAATAAAGGGCAACAGCAACAGTAAGCAACACCAGCAACAGTAAGCAAAACCAGGTATTATGGATCAGCGAGCTTTGTCCCATACTTAAACAAACCCTTCCCCTCCTCGCCACGCCAATCGTATCCTCCCCATATTCCACCCCCCCCAGCTCCCCAGCTCCCACAGTGCAAACTCGACTTTAGGTGAAAGCACTTTTCCTTCGTAAAATTAACAAGATTAGCAACAAGAACCTTTGTGAAAACAAGGATAATCTTGTTTTTTTTTGCTCCACAACATTAACATGTTTCTTTGTATTTCTGTGCAGCGTGTTTCGCTCTGTGTGATGTGCACAACATGGATGCCCTTCCTTTCTAACTTACAAGCGATTTCCTTTTGATGCATCGAATCGGTTACTGTTTGCATTTCAACGGGTTGTTCGTTGATTCTCATTGTTCAGTGCCAAGACACGCAGCAAAAAAACAAAACAAAATAGGAGTTAGAACACCAAGCATAAGTTTTACGGATAAGCCTGTTTTGCCTTCCAGCTCCTGTAGCAAAAGAGTCTTGTCTTCGTATGTCACCATAGCGACCGAACTGAAGACATTCATCGAAGACTTAGGTAAGGTGGTGGGCCTTGGCTGTAGCAGTCATTGATCCTTCTTAGCTGGAGGGGGAAAAAGTGTTCTAATGTTTCTTTTCCTTTCACAGAGGCGCTGATATTATTATCCTCCAAAACAATTAAAAGTTATCCCTACCACCACCCCTACTTCCACCCAAACCTTGTTCTTCTTGCAGATAAACACAGGTGCGGCATCGCTCCACAACATTCGTGAATAAAACTTTCAGCCGGAGTACATCTCATGGTTTTGTTGGATCTCTAACAAGTAAGTACAAACTCGTTGATTACAGCTTGTTAAGCTACTTTTGTTCTGAAGCTGATAGAGCGTGTTGTAAAAAGGAAGCACTGTCTTAATATGTTAAGAAACAAGGGGTTTCAGAGGAAATGTGTACATTATTCTCTTCTGTCACCAGAAATTCGCAAATTAACTGTTTTTGTACCCATACTCTAGAATCTAACATGTAACTGTGATTAACATGATTTTCTGCACCCATTTCTCATTCTTTTTACATAAATGTATAGGAGATGTAGTGAAATCAGTTTTAAAACAATATAATTTTTCAGAATCATGCTGTTTTGATCATACTGCATTGCCTTTTGTAAAGGAAAAATATTTATATTTTCAATCCGAGCTGTTGCAAAACAACTGTAATGTTACTTAACCATACACAGTAACCATATTGAACCGCAGTGACTCAGTCTAAAGCAGATAACGGTAGAGACTCCAAGGCAAACCAAAAACAGCAACACAGAAATAATGAAGTCAGAAATACAACAACTGCTAAATACTCTTTACACTACGCACATCATAACAAGCAGAAAACTAAAATCTATGTACAAGGAATCCACAAAGCTTAAATAGACCAAACGACTATGGGTCGTGTTCATGAAGCAAAATTAAGTCGTCGTGCAAGGAAAGTCAAGGGCACGTGTCTCGTCGTAGCGGCGTCTGGAATCCGTGGAGGTTGTTTTTCCTCTGGGGTGGCAGTTACACATCAGTGAAGGGTTAAAGAAACAGTAGGCAATATCCGCTGAACACTACGTCCTAAGTACGGTGACAAGACGTTTCCAATTTTTCCCACTGATAATGACTATCGTTCCTATTTTCTACTTGGGAAACATACTGGTTGCTCCACTAATTGCTGATTACTTAAGATAATTTTTCACACGTGTCACATAAATAAAGCAATAGGTTATAAAGTATCGTTTATTATTTTTAACTGAAACTAGAGATGCTAGTAGTAGTCTTCATGTCACCATGTGTTACTGTTTCAAGTTCTATTGTCTGTTTTCAGATAAGTCACATGACAGTCATGCTCGCTGCTTCTGTTTTCATTTATTTTGCTTCGATGTCGTCACATGCAGTCCTCGCGTTGATCGTGCTAACAACTTACGAGAAAGCAAGCGAGCAGTCGTTGACTGACCCGGAAATGACGTTATCAACACAGTCCGTGATCCATTGCGCCATCAAGTGTAGGCAATACCCACACTGCACTGTGCTTGCTTACGACGACCAGCTTTCCTTGTGTTCACTCAGCTCTGCCATGTCCGTGACCACAGGTTCTGCTAACATTACTTCGACCAAACGACTGTCGGTGTACAAAGACACTGGTGAGTTGACACCCTTCCAAGCGGGTGCCATGTCCACGTTTGCGTTTTTTAGTGTACTTGTACCCGTCGCTTCCGAGAGTCCAAGTGGTTTTCCCGTTATTGTCGTGAACTGTGCGAGTTCCTAATGTCATCCTTACTTACACAGGTCACCATTGTCCGGACATCACACCTACCATAAGTCACGGGTCGGTGACCATACAGCGGTCTCTGTGGTCAGTGGAAGGAAACGTCACCTGTGACGACGATTACTTGCTCCTTCAAACTGTGACGTCAGCGATCACGTGTTTGGACGATGGAAGTTGGACGTCGATCAACGCTCAGTGCGTGAAGAGAGTCTGGAGATACCCCGAGGTAGGAAATATCCAAATAAGGATAGTAGGGTCTGTTGTACCCGAGTACAATTCACAGCTGAAAATAACAAACAAATGGGTGACCAACGTCAGCACAAGACAAAGACAAATAGAAAGCGCGTGCGCAGCATTCAAAATTACGGTAGTATTGATGGTAATGTGGTGACATTGTTATATAATAGATTTTCCTTCGAATTATGTTATTTGTTATTAATTTATGTGGCTGGAAAAGATAAAAAAGAAAAACTCACGGTTGTGTCAAGAAGAGTATTAAGCATTCATTTTGACACAGACTAAGCTGTTCACTCTCTGACATTTTGCTTTCTGCTCTGTAAGATTATCACTAGTTAGAAAATGCGCTTTCATCTGATGCATCTTTTGTTATGATCTAGTATGTTGCAATCTTTTCGTAAAGGGAATTAGTACAGAAATAAATTACAATCGTTTATTAACAGTGCACGTCATAAAACTTGCTAAAAAGTCAGTTCAAAGCATAGTATCAGTTGACAAAATAGGTTAAGACTTTGAACAGTATAATGACTAAAACGTTTTCTAAAAATATGAAATCAATTTTAATGAATCAGCGGCTATCTAACAGATCACATAAGGAATCATACAATGTAGAATGAGAACCTACATTATTCATATTGTTTTAATTTTCCCTGTGTAACATGCTATACACAAACACTTGCTCCCCCAAGCGTACGGTGCAAACAACACCTTGACGAGCCCCTGCAGACAAAGCAGACAGGAAAGATGAAAGAAATAATCTTCTATATTTCAAATGGTGTGCCACCAATATGTCCACAGAAGTCACCACAGAATTTGACGTTGATCAGCATGTTTAACCTGGGGGCCAAATAATTGTACCCAAAGTCCTCTTTCACATCTAATGTTCTTTCCTTCCCAGAATTCGCCGGTCTTCTTTATGTTAGACATTACTGATAATCCATTCAACCATACGCCACCTACACAACATCTTGTTTTGTTCGTGAACTGTCATTGGTGCTACTCCAAGTTCGGTGTCACATGACATATCGTCTTGTAAGCTATTTCCTACATCAGCAAGATTCTGCGTTTACTAACACAATAACTGGGTCCAGTGAACCCACGACGTTCACCATCTTCTCTAGCTGGTCAGTTAATGTCTCGCCACTGACCCATGCGTCTTTTCCCTGTTTCCTTTCCCCGGAGTTCATCGACTCGGATGTCGGGTGGCTGCAGACTACTTCAGAAAGACTCGTCACACCTTCGTCCCCCATAGCTATTAGGGCGGTCCGGTGGCGCAACGGTTATCGCCTGTCAACAATACAGCGAAGGTTGGCTGTCCTGGGTTCAGCTCTCGTCTCGGGCACACTGTTCTTTCTCTACATATGGCATCTGTTTACAGGGCTGGCTGTCTTGCCGTGATGTAGCCTTAAATGCTGTCTCAGAGTAAAACATTAATTACCCCTCCCCCCAATAGCTACTGTCACTTTCTCCATCATGATCTTAATCGATTCCCGTGTTACATCGGTCGTGTTGGTTCCTAGAACTTTATTCCTGATTGACATTGATTATTCTGAGATCTGAAGCACGCGTTGGCTACACAACGGCGCATACGCCACAGCTGCCATACCTAGCGAGATTTCCACCTCCCTTTGATGTAAACTGATACGCAAACTTGGTCCTGGTTCTTCGGAAATACCGCTTGCACCCTCTCATAGTGACCATTTTCCCTCAACTTCGAACGACGATGGATTTTTGCTCATGTTGTCAATTGCCGTCTAACCTGACAAAGTAGCCGCCGTCATTCATTTGTAGTCGATAACACTGCAATATTAACAGCTGACACCTGTCCTTTAGATTCGCCACTGTTCTCCCCCTTATATGCTTCTATAATGACAGGTGCAATCGTCGCTTTAACTCACCTGTGTACAACGAATTACAAAAACACTTTGACGTAGGCCACTCCCCCAAGACGAAAGAGAAGAAAATAAGAGACGGCCGAATGTCAGTTGTAGTCAAGGTGAGCAATGGAAGAGTTTGATCTTCAGTTGTTATTACGGAGATGGAAGGTAAAGGCAGCTGATGTTGGACAACAGTGAGACAGGTGGAAGTCAGGAGAACGTACAACTCTTAAGGAGCTGCATGACAACAACAACACAAAAACAACAACAACAACACAGCTCGTCCACCAGAACCAGAATGTTATTCTTTTGTTATTTACAGATGGTTTTCGACCGAGTTTGTTTGTTTGTTTATTTGTTTATTTGTTTGTTTGTTCGTTCGTTCGTTCGTTCGTTTTTAAAGCTCAACACAAACATAATCAACTGCCTCTCAATGGCTAGTAAAAGAGAGTTTACTGAATTTGTTTAATTTCTTGACAGACAAAGAGGATTTCCAGCACTATAACTTTTACTATACCTGGGATAGTCATCGAGAGCTGGTCTTTGTGTGTGGAAGGAATTCCTACTAACAACACATCGTAAGCAGTAAAAACTCTTCTAAATACATAAATAACAGAAATAATTGCTCTTTGTATCGTAATCTTTATTTTTCATTTTTTGTAACGCGTGCGAGAGTTCCTTTCTTGATAATTTCACTCAAATATTTGTCAATTTAATAAGATCATACACAAATAGAGACTACGTGTGTGTGTGTGTGTGTGTGTGTGTGTGTGTGTGTGTGTGAGAGAGAGAGAGAGATTGAGTGAAGGAGTGAGTGATAAAAATGCAACCGACTGACTGGATAACCTTTGTCTCCAAAATCAGAAGTGAAAAAAGCAGTACCTTTAAATGGCTCCCTGTTTTAATTTCAACAGAACGACAGTGGATATTTATAATGGTTCTAACATTAACCGTCCACTCCACACAAGCTGGCGGTTTGAGGGCTACCTGGCCGTCAATGATATGGTCAGCGGTTTATGGGGAGCAGGGGAAAACGTGATGAGTCCGCCGTTTCCCTTGCTGGTCGGAAAACCGTTTTTCTTAAAGATGACAGTAAAAAATTCAACTACCGTTGAGGTGAGCAGCTTCAAGGTTATTTATTCTAAAAAGTAGCTATTAATAAGGCTTAGTGGTCTTTGGGAAGAGATAAGTTTGTCCTCTTTATGTGAATTTTGTAAATTATTTATTCAAATGGTCATCGACCTGACAGTTGACACACCGTTAGAGGACACAGGGTCTTCTAAACAGCCACAGTGTCTCACAGCCACGTCTACGAGTGGCTATCATATGCTTTTTCCCTTTATCTGTGTTGTCTATGTAAGACTAGTGTGCTATGAACAATATTTTTGTTTGCTGCAGATCTACATGGGAAACGTCTTCTTCAACAGACATTATCTAAAATTCCCGCCCTCGTCGTTCTCTCACGTAAATGTCTACGGTGACGTGAACCTGACGAAAGTAGAAACGTGGTGCAAATAATGACAAACAAGAGCAGTTCTGTGTAGACTTTTTGTGGATAGAACTTTCGTGCGAATGGTTAATAATTTCTTTGAAAACAATGAGTAGTTTAGTAAAACGTGTACCATTATATTTAGCACTAGCAGACACTCATAACTGTTCTCAGCCATCTTCCAGTCTCCATCTCTTGTCCACTGGAACTAACGTGTAGCCAACAGACGTTATGGCTAAGGAAGTAAACTCTTACAAAAACATAAGGTTGCTAAAACCGCCTTAGAGGGCTAAAAGGAAAGTACCGGCCAAGGCTCAGTGTCTACGTGCTCGCGACCAGGCCGACCCATCGGCTGTAGTTCACATGGAGAAGAAGATGTGCGCCATCACGTGTTTCATCCAGACTCAGGACCATGGGTAATCGCTGTAAAAGAGACATCATGGCGGGTCGGTCTAGGCCCGAATCAAGAAATGACCGCCCTCTCTAAGGCCAGGCTTTGGGGTGGGGATTGAGAAATGTGCTACTTGAAACAACCCACATTGAGAGAGGGAACATCCATTGGATCGAGGAACGTCCGCAGGTTACACCAGTTCGGCAAAGCACAACAACTCACTCACCAACTAGAGCGTTACGGATGGAACATTATAGGACTGGCAGATATCAAATGGAAAGGATACGGGGAGGAGAAAACAATGGACGAAAGCCACAAACTGTGGAAAAGTAGGGAAGACACCCAGCACGTCCAGCGTGGGTTCCTCGTGCACAGAAAAATAGTCGAATCCGTCATCAGCTGTACACCCATGTCCAACAGGATCATCTCCATAAATGTCTTAGCCAGACCCCACAATGTCCCTATTTTAAGTATCGCTCTAAATTTCACACATGGACACAAAACAACTGAGGAGTTTTACAAACAACTAGACGAGGTTCATAGTAAAAACTATATCTGTATAATAAAATATTGCTTGCTTACCTTTCCCAACTGTGCAGAGTCAAGCGTATTCTGCACCTTTTAGTCTATTGCACTGCATATGAACAAAAATTAAAATTAATTTAAAATCTTTTTACATCTTTCACTACATCAGCTGCTTTAATGGCCTCTTTATGTTTAGTAGCATATTCTCGATGTACATATGCCGGACTCAACAGCTTATTCAGACACACCTATGTCATTTTAATACTTGGTGAGAAGTTCTTTTTTTAATTGTGGTTATTACTGCTTTCCTCTTTTATTAGCCCTAGTAAGTTTCTTGAATGTCATGATGAGCGTATGCAGTGATCCGAAAAGATTCGCTTTTTATTTTTTCAAGGCAAAGCTAATGGATGAAATATTCTGTAGCACTAATGTATTTTTTACGCGCTGCATGCGAGTCTTTTGTTCTGCCAGAGCTGGTGCTTTGTATCCTGAGAGAGCTGGTATACGCTCTGCTAGTTCAAAACTTGAGATTTTACATAGCCCTTAAACCAGTGTGAAGTACTGATAATAATACTTCCCCCCCCCCCAACCGTGATTCCCATACTCCTCACGTCTGTGAGTATATTTGATAAATCAGGAAAGATATCTTTTTATTTAAAAAATTACTTCATAGAAAGATAGATCACGTCATTCCGGCTTCAGGCGATAGCCGTTTTGAAAGAAAAACACTCTGAATAATTAAAGATAGATGTGTTTCGCCTGATGTTGTCTGTCAAAGCAAAGCATAAAGAGACAAGACACATATAATGTAGCTACTACCACGGAAAATTAGTCCGACCTTGTCTGCATCGGAATAATGGCATTGAGTCATAATCGTGGAATAACCCTAAATATGAGTTATTGGTAGACATCCTGACATTTTACCAATGTAACTATTTTACGATTGTGCACCTTTTTGACCTTTCACCTTGTCAGTCAGAAAATCAATCACGTAATCGATTGGTGTTTATCTGATGGTGTCCTGCGTGTGGAAGACGAGATAGACCTGGGCAGGAAGTGTGTGTGTGTGTGTGTGTGTGTGTGTGTGTGTGTGTGAGAGAGAGAGAGAGAGAGAAAGTGTTAATGGTCATTTATGATATTGATTTGTATTTCTGAGTAGAGAAGTAATTACTCTGATCTGCGTCCTAGGCGGCAGAAGGTTAGCAGTGTGGATAATAAAATTGTATCAAGCCTTATTCACTTAAATTTAATGTTCTTTATTCTATGTTATTTACTATCCTGGCTGTGCTTATTTTCCGTGGGTTTTTGACAGGGTAAACAAAGTTAATAATTGACAGTGAGTGGTCATAGTTCGTCGAGTGTATTGTCGATTTTAGTAAAGTCCTTGGCCCAGCACAGCGAACACATCCAACGTGGACAACATTAGGCAATGGTTGTGTGCTTTGCAGGAAGACTGCGCAGTTGTCCGGCTTGAATGTGTTGCGATACGCATCAGTGCTTATGACAATAACAAATCTAGCCAGTGGCGAGTGATAAGTGGTAGATCTATGCCTTTACATCAGCTGTGACCAGACCTCCGCACTAGACAGCAGGATTCCGCTTTTTCACCTCCCAGACTTGGTGGTTAAGTGGTACGATTAAAACTCTTACAGGTAAGTAGTTATAAACACTTCGAACACCGCCAGCCAATGTTTCTTCTATTGGCAGTAAGAGTATCTTTACACCGAGACAACTTTTTATATAAGGCTATTTTCACAGAAAAATTACTTGAAAAAGCTGTTACAATTTCAGAAAAAATACTTGAAACAAAAATATTTAAAGAAAGCAATCTGTTTTATCTTAATGTTTACTGTGAAGGCAAAACACAAAGATAGGAAACAAAAGTATGTTACAGCAATGTTTGTATTTATATTTGTTTCAGTGAAAGTTATCTGATGTACTGATTACATTAGATGATGATGATGATGATGATGATGATGATGATGATGATGATGTCCATTTGTAATGCGCAGGTATCCGTTCGGAAGAATGCTTATTGCGCAGCAAAAACAAAATAAGAAAAAAATAAAGTAAATAAATAGATAAACACCAGGAAAGTAAAAAATAAAGACAGAAGTGTTGTTTGGTTAAGTTTAAGTCTAAGTTTGAGCCTAACATTGTGCTGAACAAAAGGAAGTTATTTGAGCAACATGTACTGATTTTTTACTGTTTATCTGTATTTTATTTTATATTGAAATGTTTATTGGTATACTGACTTTATAAGTTTTTTAAAACCATATTACTCTACCTTGTTATTCAGAAAATGAATCACATGACCGCTCTGCGTGCGTTGATGATGTCCTGCCTGTGGATGACATCATATGCTGTACTCTTAAATCTCAAGACTTTCGAAGGGGCTGCTGAAGTCATGATTGGTTATGAAATGAGGGTCAGGGCGAGGTCAGCAATACACTGCGTCATCATGTGCAGGACTTACCCACACTGCACTTCTGCTGCGTACGACGCCGAGAGCTCTTCGTGTTTCCTCCATCCTCAGACAACAACACCGGCTGGAAATCTTGGGGGACTAGGGGACTCTAAGCACTCACAAGTTGTGGTATTTACAGATAAAGGTAGGTGGTCTCCAGTTCTCTAATAAGTGGGTCTGTGAATGTGCCTTGCAGTTTCCAAACAAATCGGTGAATTTGTTTACAGTTGTGTTACTTCTACAGTTTCTTTTCTTTTTCATTATAGCTCCTCTCTCATTCACAGATCAAAATCCATACACATCAAAGATAGTAAAGATCTTACTAAAGAAGACTTTACGTCCATCCACCTTAACACACACACACACACACACACACACACACACACACACACACACACACACACACACAGAGGCTACAGGGCATATACATAGGGCAACTAATTGCACTGAGTTGTCGTTTTTTCCTAACACAGACCCTGACTGCAGTGAGAGTTCGCTTAACATTACCTACAAGTCAGTGACGACACGGAGGTTACTCTGGTCTGTTGAAGGCAACGTCACCTGTAGCGATGACTATTACACGCCCCTTGTCCCTGTCCCTGTCACGTGCTTGAGGGATGGTAGCTGGACATCACCCAGCCTCAAATGTCAGAAGAGAATCTGGAGATACCCTGAGGTATAGGCACTACTCCTACGCCATTGTTGCGTGTGTTGTTACTTATATTGCAAAGTAGAATTAAAATAAATTTTAAAACATTTTTACTAATTTTTTCTTACTTCTTTCTACTAGACTAACATTTCAAAAACACCGAATTCTTTTCTTCTTTTTTCTGGTTAGTGTAAAGGAGATTTCTTTTACCTTAATTATTAATTAATGTTTACTTTGTTTTCTTTAGTTTTTTTTCATGGTTTACTACTGTTTGAATTTAAATGGCTTTCTATCATTCTCATTTTTCTCTTAAACACAGATTGTCTTAATGAATGAAAAATGACTAGATTAACGTAGCTTGAAATCAAGAAATTCCATTTTGTAATTAGGTCTGGGGGTAGCCAACAAATGGTGAGTTGAACTGTCGTTGAATTTTGTGTTTTTCTGCAGACAAAATTAGGTTCTGTGGCAATCATCTTTCCTATACCTGGTACAGTGATCGAGGGCTGGTCGATGTGTGCCGAGGGCGTTCCTACAAACAACACCAGGTGAGGAGTTAATTGATTTATTGCATGTTTTTTTATTTTTAGGTCATACTTTACTAATGTTACTATGGGACTCTCTGTAGCTTTTGTTTATTTTTATATTTTTAAAGTTCAAAGTTCAGAATTCTTAGATACGTCACTAAGGTCAAGCGAGCTTCATTTCAAATGGCCGACAACCGACTGACTAAATAATTTTAGTATACCTTTGATTCCATCATACAAGTTAGACAAACAGATTAAAACTGCTTACTTTGTTATGACAGATTTGTAGTGGAGATACTTAAGGAGTCCTCCTTCAATATTCCCGTCCACACGAGCTGGTGGTTTGCTGGTCGCTTAACAGTCAATGATTTGGTCAATGGCACATTTGGATCAAATGAGGATGTGACGAGCCCTCCCTTCCCTCTGGTGGTCGGGAAACCGTTTTTCTTGAGACTGACAGTAAATACCTCAAGCAGTGTTGATGTGAGTTTTTTTTATTCTTTTTTTTTCCATTAAAAGGATGGGGTTTTAGGAAGCAATCTTTTCCCCTTCAAGGCAGGCAGTGTTGAATGCACAACTGTTGACAAACATAGCCTGAAGCAGGACTACCAAACTAAATAATTACTGGGTAACACCCTTATCAAATGGATCACTAGTGGCGGATAGCGACATGGCCCTTAAATGTGAAGCTTCGATAAGAAATTAGACACACTACATAGTCCATGAGATAATGATTGATGTAACCATGACAGAAAGTCAAAATGCTGAAGGCGGAGTTGTTGGGCCAGCGAAGAGACAAAGTGAAAGGCAACACTCAATCATAAAGTGGAAAGGAGAAGACATACCAAACACTTAAAAAACACCAACATCTGTTGTGTGAGCAAAACATGTCTACAAGAAGGAAAATGGAAGCCGACTTCACTCAAATTCAGGTAATCATAAAAGATACGAGCACCCGTTCAGGCATTTTGAACACAAGGCATCAACAAGAGCATCAGCGGAACGAAGCACAGCTGGAAAAAAGCGACTTGGTGAAATTAATGGCAACTATTGCTGAGAAAGCAGCGTTAAACATTCCACAACAATCGAGATGGCATTTCGAGAAATCAATGTAAGGAATGTTCAGCATCGGAGCTAAAGACCTTAAAAATCATAGTGGATAGAAGAAATAAAATGTGACTCACCACGACGAAACGAGTCTTAACTCGCACAGAGCACTTTCGTAGTAGAGGCCCCGAAAGGTGAGTGGGGTCACTGCTGTGCAGTTTTCTTAAAAATGGATTCTTTGGTTATTAAGCTAACAGTAAAATATACTTTTATACTAAAATAAAAGTGATAAATTGTTTTTACGAATCTACGATGTAAAATATAAAAATAGAAAAGCAAAAGAACCCCATCAGACATATCAAAAATTAAGATAATATTACAAACGAGATTCTATAGAATCTTGACTATATAACCGTACGCAAACAGTTAGATATCCCTAGATTCCATGAAAAGGTTATGCTCACCAAAGACTTTTTGTGAGTTCCGTGTCCAGTTTGTGTCTTTTTTGAAGAAGCTTTTGAAGTAATTTCCTTAATGAAGAAATTCTATGTTGATGTTCATACCATCCCCCAGCAACTGCTGGCTAAGAAAGATGAACACAGAGTGTTTGCTACTAATGCTGCTACTTGAGTAGATGCTTACAAAAGTTGCGAGGTAGCATCACTAAATGTTAGATATCCAGAGAACAGAGACGACAAAATGAAACATATGGACACTGAACCCCTACATAACTGAGCTTATAACTGTGTAGCTCAATGTTTGCAAACACAATTTTTTATTAGTGTATTTCTTTGCAGCCTAGTCAACATTTCGACAAACAACAGCATCCATACTGACTTTTCTAAAAGTGAAATAATAATTAATTTTATTAGTTATGGTAAGTTTATATGTAGGAAATCATGACAAGGTGGCTATATTTTCCATAAAACACATAAATTACACGAAAGGCTTAGATAAAACAGAGTTACTAAGCGTTCACCTTATCTTTTCTCGCTTTCTAACTTTCTTGTTTATGTTACTTTGTTGACTTTAAAACATTATAACTTTATATTGACATGTGATACAGACCTGAAATTTAGTTAAGCTTTTTTATACATATCTTAACATTTCTATAGTGGCTTTTAAAAGAAATATTTTGTAGTTTAGTAGTTACACTTTTTAAATCAAAATTTTTTTAATTTTTAACACAACTTTTTACCAAAAAGAAATCATACAAAAATAACTAAGTTGATTTTGCTAACTTCTCTCTATGCGATTGCAGGTCTTTTTTTTAGTCAATTATTTCGAAAAGAATGTTGAGTCTACTGACAAATTAATGAAGTTATAAGCTTTTTAAAATGATTGTTTTAGCGCCATTTTGAACCGTTTCCATGGCAACCGATAGCGAGACGTGCAATAAAAGCATTTTTTTAACTTTCTTTTAAGGGCAAACAAGTTGATTTTAAAAATAGCGATATTTTGTAAAGCGTAGTTTTTTGGGGGCCGTATCGGGCACTAAACTAAGAAAGGGACAGAAGCCACAGAGCTGAAAGGAAGGAAGTATGATTCCATTCCTGAAAAAAATATAAAGAATAAAGTGAGAGTTGAAGTTTTTGTTTAGAGACTTCTTCCTGTGGTGCTTAAGCTCCTTATTTTGACAGCCTGTTTCCTTCCTAATTCCAAACCATTCCTCAATGTGAGATGATGTACGACGCTTGTGTATTGTTTACTAAGGATAATCATATATTCTGGAGCATGTGTCTATTTATAGTGCGTCCGGCAACTATTTAGATTTGTAAATCTCTACCTCATCTGTATTTTCTTCCCGTATATTTGTTTCTGCCTTTTGTTTATCAAGCATGTCTGCTTCCTCATTGCCAACCATTCCTCGATGTGAGAGAATCCACAACGTTGTGTAGGATTATTTTTTACTAAAGTTAATCATACGTTCGTATTCATAAAAAGTCCTTTAGTGCGGCCAGCAACTGTCTATGTATCGTATTTCTCCCTGGGATCTGTATTTCTTTCTGTCATCGAAATTTCTTTTATGCTGCAGATCTACATGGACAACAAGCTTTTCAACAGACGTATTCTGAGATTTACTCCCTCATCATTCACTCATATAAGCGTTGAGCATGATGTCAACCTGACCAAATTGGAGACATGGTGCAAAGTCTGAAAAATCAGATTCTCTCTTACTCTCGTTCTCTCTCTCTCTCTCACACACACACACACACACACACACACACACATGCACACACACACACACACACACACACATACGCACACACACATACATGCAATCATACTGAAATTCGCGCAAAATAAACCTACCAAAAATCTCCATGTTTGGAAAATGTTCTGCACAAACGTGTGTTCCCATTCAGATTCTGCTTGTTGAAACGTTTTCCCTGGTGTTTTACGTCAACCCCAAAAATATTAGGGTCATTCAAACATGTCACAAGCTTTCTTGTTAAAAGAAACATCTCGAAATTTTATACTTAAGTGATCGTTGAAAAGACCTAATTTTTTTGTTTTCATACTTTGGACAGCATTTACTGGAGGTTTTGCGTTACTGTAGTAGACTGTCAGTGCGGTGCACACACGTACATGTAATATAATTATAATTATTATTAATATTACACGTTCGTATGTCACGTGATTGTTACAAAGCACTAACAATTTTCGCTGATTTTGTACTTTTGTAGATTCTGATTTTTTTTTTAGATATTCGTGGAACATATATATATGTTTGCGGATATAGGGAACATTGTTTTTGATTACAATTAAGTCTATCGTGTGTACAGCCGGAAGTGTGAGTTGTAATCAACAGTGACCTTGTATCAAACTATAATTCCTTTTATTCTTCAGACCCGACTGACTATTAAACTGAAAAAAAACGTTCTTTCTGTACAATAAGCATAATTAGAGTTCTCATGTAACAATAAGGAGTAACTTTGGATATATATGAACTGAGATATTGTTTCTTTTCTTTTTCTCGTGTATTTTTACTCATCAAGTACTGTAACATTTCTTTTTCGAAATAAAACTTAGACAGGGCCTGCAAGAGGCAGATTTAGTTGTCTTGGCGCATGTAAGCGTCTATGAAATTGTGTGTGTGTGCGTGTGCGCGCGCATTAGCCTCTCTTCTCTCAATTATAACATGGGTTGCATTGAGCTAAATCAATGATAAAATATTCCTCTTTAGGACTTTGTACCGTCTTAAACCATTGCACTGTGCATTAAAATGAAATGTCAACATTATTTACTTTTTCCATTTAGGTTCAGACACATGTAACGTCCAGGGGCCAGTTGCACAACACGTTTCTAAACCTTAAAACTGTTTTAAAGAAGCAAAATCTCTTCTCTGCCATATAGATGCCTTGCACAAGAACATACAAAGAAATTGTACTGATAGGACGGAAAGTCAGACTTAAACAACTTTATCCATCACACTCGAGCCTCCAATCGATCCCGGCGGGATGCTGACGCGCGCCTTAACTTCGGTTTTTAGTGAGTTTTTTCTCTCTATAATTATACATTGCAATGTATAGCTATACATGGCATTTTATACTTATAGAATGCAATGTATAGCTATATAATGCAATCTATAAGTAAAGAATGAATTGTATAAATATAAAATGCAATCTATAAGTATAAAATGCAATTTATAGCTACACACTGCATTCTATAATTATACATTGCAATGTATAGCTAGAAAAAGCAAATTTGAGAAAATTCCCCTCTTGGCGCAACATACAGAATTACAGAACCATAAGCCTTATCAGTCACGTGGGGTTGGCAGGGATGGACATTTTAGCCTTTCGTGCTGCGCTTCTCTCTTCTGCTGCCGTGACGCGTCTGGCCTCAGCTGCATAGGCTCAATACACATTGAAACTGCAATGGACGGTTACAACCCGACGATAACTAAGATTTCTAGTAATAATATCAGTTTAATTATATTATAAACGTTTCTTTGTGATGTCCTCTTATTTAAACTCCACCTGTGAAAAACTGTCCACCTGAACCAAGCAAGGTTAGTACATGCGTGTTTCCCTTCTGATAATTATTAGGGAGAATTTAGACAGTGTGTGGATTTAATGGTGTGTGAAGAAGCATTCTATGGCTAAAGAATTGAAAGGTATATATAAAATGAATTGGATAGCAACTTGGATAGCGAGCGAGTGTGTGTGTGTGTGTGTGTGTGTGTGAGAGAGAGAGAGAGAGAGAACGGACGATATGTTAATAAATTTAATCTCTCCTTCACTGAACCCTCACATCACCACCCATTTCCACATGTAGAACTACTGCACATGCACTAAAGCGCCACGAAGTGTTGCGGTGAAGAGACATTAAGTTTGTATGGTTATTTATAATAGTCCCTGTTGTTGAAGATCCTCTAACCTGTGAGTTCTATCAGCTTTATTCAGATCATTTATTCTGTCTGCAGAGCCAACAGGAAAACAATGGCCATTGTACGTAAAGCCAGACTGCGTTTAAATGTTTGAAATGCAATTTGAGAATTTATTTGGTGTGATTAATTATCAATTTGTAGATGCAAATGTATCTGGACGCGGTTTGAATTTGTTTTAGTTTGTAAGCCGCTCCGTGGGACGAGTGATATTGTGTTGTATTACCGGACTGAAGGCCTCCATCGAAGACTAAGCAAAGCTAGTGAACCCTGGCTGTAGCAGTAATCTATCCTTGTTAGCTGGATGATGAATGATGTTTTCTAGTTTTTCACAGTGGCCCTGATATCATCACTAAACGGGCTTTGTAGTAAGCACCTTCTGCATGGTCAAGTTAATCTCTTTATTACAGGCGAATTAATTAATAATTCTGTCTGCTAACTACAACCGCTTTTTCCGCGGGCTTACTTCAAGCCTGTTCTCGTTGCTGATATTTATTACATAAAACGTGAGTGATAAAAAGACCATGTGAAAAAGAAAGCCCTAGAAAGGTTAGGTTTTACCTTGCCCAACCCTCATTGGAGTCAGGTACCCATTCCCGCTAGCTGGGTCGGGTGGGGGCAGCTTGCTGCACTTCTGAGGTATTGAACTTCAGCGATCTAACCACTCGGCTGTCCGCTTGAGTGAGGTCTCCAACACCTCACTCCCCAACGACCGGAAAAGGTTAGGGGACGATAGTTACCTTTACTCATACAGAACTGTATAAACGGGCGCGGATGAAGTGTAGTTATATACACAACAGACCATAACCAATAGCAAATTTCAAAATACACATTTTTATGCCTACTTTGATGCTGACAGTTGAAAGTTGGTGTCTCGCTTAATTATTTCTAGATCATGGATTACTTCGCAATCCTAGTGTCTGTGAGGTTATCCTGCCTTTTGGTGATGTTCCTTGGAGGCAGTGGAGCCACAATATTCAAGCCGCTAGAAAGCGTTGGTGGAGGAGCGGTTATCAGCCAGGAGAAGACAACCCAGGCTCGCTCTATGATAGAGTGCGCTGTACACTGCAGACGGTACCCGCACTGCGCTTCTTTCGCATACAACCAGACTGATTCCATCTGTTATCTTCATCCTGTGACGTCAGCCACACCAGAAGACGCGCAGACGAGTAACACCACGGGCAAGACTGTTGTCGTTTTCACAGAAGAAGGTAAGACTTTAAAAATAGAAATACTGCGCTTTGAACAGACCAGGCTTGTTTATAGGACACGTATTTAGAGGAAGCTTTGATTTATTTAAAATCGTTTCTCTAGATAATCAGTTTTAAGTTACGAAAAAAATAAGTTGTATTTTCAAATTGAGGATAACAACTATGGTCTCATTCATCTACACACCCTGGGAGCACCAGCACCTGAGGCGTTTCTACGATGACGTCATCAACAGTTTCATGAGGTTTGATGATGTCGTTATTTCATCGTGCTCTAATTAGATGGTCTTTTCATCACGCAAATATTATAAATTATATTAGAAATATTATAAATCATCTTATAAATTTTATTAGAAATATTATATATTGAGGAATTTTTTTGCAGAAAAAATGTAAGAAAGTTTAAACAAAAACTAGGAACTGAGTCAGTCAGGCAGCAACAAACCAGCCAAGAGATAAGTGAACAACGTTGACGATAATTAACTGGGCAAACTGAGACTTGATCATGATCCATTTACCCATACCATACATGAATCCCAGACACTTAATCCCCGGACACTTCATCCCCGGACACTTCATCCCCGAACACTTCATCCCCGGACACTTCATCCTCAAAATGAAATTTCAACTAAAAAAATTATGAAGTGAATGAAAAATTTAATTCAAATTCAAATAATACTTAACTTCAACATTTATAACATCCCAGTCTTACCAGAGTTACCCAGAGTTACCACGCGACACATTTCTCTTACGGATATAATATTTATAGTTCACAAAATAGCAGTTTTGAGTAATGTGTCGCGATTTGGGGATTAAGTGTCCGGGGATTAAGTGTCCGGTCAACACCATACATATATCCAAGTGTTTTCTACAAAACATTAAAACTGTTTTTGAATTGATAATGTTATCAAAGATTCCTGCAAACCAGCCCAGATATGGTGTATAGAGCTGTTCAAGGCAAAACCCTGCCTCATTTAACATCTGTGAGCGTTTGCTGTATCGGGCTTAAAAAAGTCAATGTTTGTAGTGTTTCATCCATTAGCTTCAATTACGTAGCAGAAAGTGGAACTTGCGAAGCTTCGATGCATAGTAGTGTGTCCATCGTGTATTTCTTTCCTTTTCAATGCCAAATGTTCAATAACATGACTTCGCATATATATATATATATTATAAAATGAAAATAAACATGAATGTACACATGTTTTGAAGTACAGACTGCACTGAACGTAAACAGAAATTAATACAAAAAGAGGTCAATAAAAATTTACACTTTCTATTTCATGGCTGACTTTTTTCTTCTTTATTGGTCAGATCCAAGCTGCAGTAAGATTCCACTTAATGATTCACTCAAAGCAGTGACCATTCAGCGGTCCCTGTGGAGTGTGGAAGCAAACATCACATGTCATGACGACTACTACCCGTCTACACTGCAGGTCACGTGTGCGGCTGATGGGAAGTGGAGTGACATACAGTGTTTGAAGAGAGTCTGGAGATAGCCGGAGGTAAGTGATGAATACAGAAACTTTCAGCAACGTGAACAAAACACTTTGTTAACACATCTCAAAAGGAAGGAAAGAATAAGCAGTGGCTCCAATGATTTACCAGAAGAAAATGTATGAGGAGTGGTAATGATGGTTGCTGCCACAGGCGCCACAAAAGGAAGTTCACAAACATTTGATTTTACTTATTTATTGTAATTAGTTTTTTTAATTCCTTTACTGTAAACAAGAGTTTATTAAATCAGATTGTATCAAATTAAAACACAATTCGATTCTTTCATATTTGATGACTTTGAAGTTTCATATTTTACGGTAACTTAAATACAACGTTTTTGACTTGTTTTGATGTGCACCTAAATTTTGCTCCTACTAACTCGTGAACGAATAGACACAACTGGTACTTCAGTGCGTCTGACAATTCTGGGCATCGATTCCTGTGTGTGAGTGTCCCTGTACGGGAGACTTTTTCCTCTTCCGAGGACGCGACCGGTCAAAATGGCGACGGTAGCCATGGTGGTTTACACTCGAGACTTTTCGCTGTCGGTGCAGCAGGCTACACCGGTCCCTAATGTGGATTTGTGACATTCCGACAAAAAAGGAAAAGAAAGAACAAATTGAGAAAATCAAGAGGTGAGATCAGAAAGAAACAGAAGAGGAAAGGGTGTTGACATCCACTAACCATGTGCACTCCCATCATAACAAACAGGACGAACTGTTTTCATTGGTAAAATTCGAAGGAAACGTTGTGGCGTCTTCTTGGCCAGACACTGCCCCCCAAATTTTAAGTTTTGGCCATTTTGAGATATTAGCATATTAGGAAATGTCAGCATCTTATTAATCCACTCTCAAAGTGATTTCTCATAAGAACATCTAGAAATATGTAAATTTTGTTAATAAACAGTCACTGATTTCAAAATCCTCCTTGTTTTGTTCAGAATTCGTTAGGGTTTTAGTTTCTTGTTTTGGTTACTTCAAATCCCTATAACTTTATATTCAGATGCGATATAAACTTGAAATTTGGTGGAAACTTTTTTTTAATACATATTTAAACATGTTGACCGAGGCGTTTAAACAAATTATTAGTAGTTTAGTAGTTATACTGTTTTACATCAAAATTTCTTAAATTTTAACACGCTGTTGTACAAAATAATTCATAAAAAATAAGTAAGTTGATTTTGGCAAGTTCCTTATTTTTTAGATCTTCCCTTTAAGTAACTATATACTAAAGAATCTTGAGCCTACTCGCAAATTTCACGGAGTTATAAGCTTTTTAAAATGTTTGTTTGGGCCCAATTTTGGATCGTTTCCATGACAACTGAGAGTGTGACAAGTGTACTAAAAGCGTTTTTTGAACTTCCATTGAAGGCCAAAACGGTTGATATAAAAAATTAGCCATATCTTGTAAAATGTAATTTTTTTTGTTTCGGGCAGTGTCGGGCCTTATGTGAAACATGGCTAACAGATGACATAACATTCTAACTAGAAGAATACACTACGATTCGATGCGACAGAAATGCACAAGCAACAAATGAGTATCCTTGGGGAGGCTTGTGTTTACCTGTAAGAGAGGAAAGGGCCATAACTACACAGCACGGGAACTGGATAGTACTCTGCATTAAGAGACACTGACAGTGTTCTTAGGCCACACTATTTACCTTGTGAATTCCGCGAATGACTATGAAAAAAACCTACTTGCCTGGCCAAGACTTCAACCTTGCAGCTGAGGACATTGCGGACACACATAATGGAGCACGATTTGACTTTTTGAGTCTTGGGACGAATTGACAGGCTGTGTTGCGATATGACTGGGGCGAAATGGTATTTGAGCGAAATGACCGGTCCCCACCCCCTCTCCATCCCAACTTTTAGCTGTTGCCCTAAGGCAAACTTTACACAGTGCCACCTGCGATAAAAATGTCTATCAGAGGTCCTTTGTCCCAGCAGCCATCAACATCCTAAATAAAAGGTACAAGTACTCGTAGGTCTATGTTATCTCGACTACCTGGCATTTTCTTCAGGGACGTTCAAGTGTATGTGTGAGATGGTGCAGATGTACGTGCATCTTAATGTCATTATATGGGTGTGTGTGTGTATATATATATATATGCGTTCTAAATGTCGTTATATATATATAGGTGGGTGTTAACTGTCGTTATACGGATATTTTTATTTATGTGTTCAATGTCGTTATTCAAGTATATAAACGTCATGTTTAAATGTATATAACAATTTGTGAGCCAAAGAGGACTTTTTGCCCCGGACAAAAATGATTGATTGAATGGATTGATTAAATGGATCTTCAAGAAAACGATATTTTTTCAAATTTCCATCTTTATTTATCTTGTACATAATTAGCCAACATTTTAACTGATGGTAAATTAGGGAGAAGCTTCTTTCGCTCGCTGAAGACAGTAAAGTTTTATGTCAATCAACAATCTCTTTCCCCGTCTGCCTTCAGACAATGGAGCGTGTCGGCCGTCAGATTTTTAAGATACCGGGCACTGTGACGGTGGGTTGGTCAGTGTGCGTCCAGGGAAAACCAACCGCAGACACACGGTAAAAAATGTTGATCTCACAGCTTTTTTCAATCTCCTATAGTCTCTCCACTCTCTTTGTTTCTGCGCATGCGTAATATGCATATTCCTATTCTTTTTGAAGTATACAAATTTTACTTTCTTTCGGTGTCACAACGTTTATCGCCTATACAGTGAGGATTGTCTGTTCTGGGATTAGATATTGTCTTGGGCTCTGTTTATAGGGCTGGCTGCTTTGTCGTGATGTAGTCTTAGCAGCTTGCTCGGCATAAAACATTAATTTCCCCTTCCCCCATTTCTTGCTTATTTATTTCCAGTCATATTTATTACATGATTTGTTTCTTGTTTGATTTTCTCAGTTGTTCTCTTCTCGATGCATTTTGAGGTCTTAGCATACAGTTTTCATAAAGTTTGTTTTAAATGTTAATACTGCATGACTTATGCGATAAAAGACAAAATGAATGTTGGAGGACATGAAGGAAAGACTATAAAAGTGCAAGTCAAAATAAGAAAGACAACAAAAACATGGTAAGAACAATAAAAAATGTGTTGCCTGGCAAACTTAGACTTTCGTACATTGACATTCAATCGTTACCTGCTTTTCCACAGCTTTTCGTTCGATATAAGAGACAAGTCTGACAATGTCATCCTCGTCCACACCGACTGGAGGTTACATTTGTCTGAACCGACACCTTACCTTGAACTTAACTCATTCGATGGAAGATGGGGCGTGGCGAAGAAGGTGTTGTCACATCCTTTGCGCGTGACGGTCGGCAAGCCTTTTGATTTCAAACTGAGAGCAAATACCTCAGACACTGTTCACGTAAGTAGGGTTTTACTGAATTGTTTGCGTTAACACGGGAAAGCTTTTTATGAAGTATTCGTGCAAGATAATATCGTCAAATTGCATCTGCATTTTTATCTGAGCTTTTAGTGCCGCAGTGCAGGAGTCCTATTCTGATTATTAAAGTACCCCTGTCTGACTACAAAACCAAATAACAATCAAACGATGCTTTGGTAAGTGATTATTCTTTTCATAATATTTCCTTAAATATCACTGGCGTTCTGGTTATTAGCTAAGTTAATCTAACAGTGGATTTTACTTAATGTAAAGCGCACAGTTTTGAGGATAAAACGCTTGTTACTATATTAAGGGAAGTAAACATCCCACTCAAGAAAACAGTAGACGACAGTAATGAATTGTGAGGGCATTCAGTCTCTCGCATCAGTCACTTAACGATTGTAAAATTCTCAATACGGTAAATTAGTAAGGAAGGCTTACACAACAGCAAATAATTTATTGAATTATAATTTCATGAGACGACAAAAGGGTATGTAAGGGCGGGTATACGCGATTTGCATGCTTGCTTTTTTTGCACACGTTCGCCTACCTTTCTTTGTGTGTGTGTGTGTGTGTGTGTGTGTGTGTGTGTGTGTGTGTGTGTGTGTGTGTGTGTGTGTGTGTGTGTGTGTGTGACCGTATAAAGTTATAGAGTCAGTCCCGTCATGATTTACTGAGTGAAAGTAAGAAAGTGATGGTGGTTGTCGTCACCAGTGAACTTATGTAGGGTTGTAATACAAGAAGAACTGTCGCCATGTGTTATGTTACAGATTTACATGGACCATGAGTTCTTCAGTGACTGGACTCTGAGTGCACCTTTGTCTTCATTTTACTACATTATCGGCTACAACGACGTCAACCTGACGAAAGTGGAGGCCTGGTGCAGAGACTAACAAAAGTTAAATACCGAACAAAATTTACGTGTTTATCTATAAACAATCTATAAACAAAACAATATGTACCTATTATTAGCGTGATCTATTATCTTCAGTACGCCAGTTTATCAGTACTCCAGACGTGTACTAACGGGACTAAAGTATCTTCTTAAAGGAGCCATGAGCGTCCGGCAAAATTCGCTGAAAGTAAGCATAAAGTATCACAAAACATATTCCTGTGGTATTTTATGGTAAAGAGGCACAAGAAATATTGTATTGATGCTTGTCTCCTAATCACATCAGGATTTATCGAGAAAAACAGGAATTGACGAAGAGGTAGTATTTTTAAACATAGTGTCGTCTGCATGAGCTGAATTCAAAGAGGAAAGATGCAATCCCCGTTGAAAGAAAACAGTCCAGAACACAATGTGCTGTTGCTGAATGTTCTCTTTCACATTCGGAGTTAGTTCGTACTCATTAAGGAAATACTAAGGCAACAAACGGGAGTGGATTAACTTTGTTCAGAGATGTGTATATACAGGTATCTTCTTTGTCCCTTCGAGCTTCGTCCCTACACCGTACTAAAGAATTTGCTCAAAACACTTTAAAATCAATTGTTATCCAGTCACTTATACAGTTCAAGCAAGTCTTGAAATTTCAATAGAACGAAAAGATCTTTTTTCTAAAGCAATGCACGAGCTTAAATCTCTTAAAACCCAACTACAAAGACCAAGTACCTGATATGTAATGTTGACGCTGTCTACACTGTCTGGTCTACAAGTAACATCGTGAAGCAGTCATAACCACAACATCATCAGTCGTATCCTTAACCAGCCCACTGTTAAACAACAACTGACAGATTGCGTGCACAATTGATGCACGTGCTTGGTACAGCTATAAAAGAATTAAAGGTGACAAACGTATTTTGAGTTTAAACTGTAACACGTGCGAGTAAGTAAATAGCAAAGTTTGAGTCCAGCTAAATGAGAAAGAAACAAGTGTTTACATTGATGACATTAAGAAACTGGCCCCCTATTTCCTTATTAAATGTAACATATAGAATTGCCTCAGCATGTGTAGCTCAAAGATTAAAGAGGGTTATGCCATCTATTATTCATGAATTCAAGCAATTTAGAAAGGCAGTGAAGCCCGAATTAAAGCTCTGTGAAGAGAGCCAGTACTATTCTGCTTTTGAGGAAAAACTCATGTTAGCTCGTGAAGAACGGCGAAAGCATAAACTCGTGAGATAAAAAAAGAAAAGAAAAAGAGAAACCTGCATTATAGACACCCTGTCACGCCTACCATAGACGGACTGCAGACAGCATACACCAAGGGCACAAAGAAATAAAAAGACAGAGAACATTGCACTATAGACACTTGGTCACACCTACCATAGTAAACTTGCTTCAGACAGCTCACATGTATAATGTTCTGATCACTTTTTTTTCTCCATTCTATGTATTTTTGAAATGTACTTTTCAATGATGCAGTATTCAGTGATGTATCAATCAGTCTATGTTTTGGAAGGTTCGAGCCAATAGTGTGTACATGGCTGCACAAATGCTGATTTTTTTTCTGATGTTTATTAACCAGTTTTTCGCGTCTCAACTGTTCACAATCTGCAGTACTGCACTTGGGTTTTTTTCTTCATCTCTTATGAACACTGCTAGCACTTAATTTGTCCTGTATGATATTATAACAACGTGGATGTTAATGTGTTATTGAGGGTGTGAGCCCATGGCCAGCTATGTACTTAAGGGTTGTAGTGGCATAGGCTAGACTAGTCCCGAGTGGATAGTCTGTAAGGTAGCACCGGGGTGGTGTACCTGTGATGTAAGAGGGTGAGGCCCAGCTATCTCCACTCAAGTGGTGTAGTGGGGTACCCATGCACAGCGGAACGCGAAGTTCCCGCGTCAGCAGAACCCGTGGGGGTTGCTGCTCAGGGTGTATTTTGTAATTATGTCTTTGTTTGATAGAGGGTGACGGCCGCTATGTCCACTCAGGTGGTATAGTCGACCAACCCTAGTATAACCTGTATGGCTTATGTGTCAAGAGCCAGAGATGTGCTATGCAGAGGCGCCAGAAAACTGATTGCCTATGTTGCTGCACGAACCAGGTTGTTGGACAGTCTGAGACGAACGCAATTTTTGTGGAAATGACATATGTGTATAACAGCTCGTCATGATGTGAATTTAACATGTTAATGATGTTGCTGTTTGTTTTTACTGCTTTAGCATCATGTATGTTAGGTTGTTCTTAGATTTTGACTTTGGAAAAATTGTTCTGTAACATTCACAATTTTTTTCCCCGGAGAAAGAGGTGTTGTAGAAAACGTATTTTCCACATGGAGTAAGTTTGCGTGGGAACCACCAACGGTCCACTGGTCAAGCTACCACCGCCACCGTTAATAGCTTGAAAGGACGGTCAAGGCGGGTGGCCATAAATCTTGAACAATGATGCGCGACCCGCCGACTTGAAGCGGCCGTGAGAAATGTCTAGTGGCGGCCAGTTCCCCTTAATCGGTCAACTTCAACTCATTCTTGACACACGGCTGTGGGGCATTCCACCCACTGGGATGCAAGATTTTAGCCCTTTCTCAAAAAATCATAAAAAAATAACTAAAAGGGGTAGATAAACAATTTAAATTGATAATGATAGATCGAAATATGTAGAAAAGAAACAGCTTTACCTTGTGTTTGCTTAAAAACATACTTTTATAGTATTCCCAACCGAAAATGCCATGATAATGAGTGCGTCCCAAAACATTTTCGTGGTGACAGTACATGTTTCTAAAAGCAAAATTGAAAATAACATAAGGGAGGTAACTACTGAAACAGTAAGGAAATAGTCCACAATGATTCTCTTCCTTGAATTGGCAGTGAATCACGCGTGATCACGTGTATTTTGGTGAAAAAAAAAGGCTAACCGCCATCTTGAAGCACGTTGTTGTGTCTCACTTTGACATGGATTTGTTCTTCAACAACCGCAAAGGAGACGAAAATAGTAAGTAATTTTAAAATTATAATGTATATTCTAATGAAACATATATTTGTTTGGTACTTTATGTCTGTATATATTGTGTAAATAATTTTTTTGTTAATTTCCGAAAAAATTTCTAAAATGCGTACAGTCGTAATCTTTCATTTGATTTTAGTACTCGAAGACTAAGCCTCTGTATCTTAAAATTTACACCAAAGAAATGTTTTAAAAATGCTCTTTAAAACGGCGTATTACCGATGGTTGCATTTACTGTAGGTTAATAAATATAAATTTTCAAAGCTGCCGGTCGAACTTTCTACCCCGGGTAGCCATTTTCGAAAAAAATAGGGTTACCGTGGGAAAACGCAGAAAATTACTGTCAAACGTAAAAACTACGACACAAAAAGAAGATCACTCGATAGAAAAATGAATGAACTGTCGTCTGCACTAACTTTTTTTTACGAAACAACGCATTTTGTGCGTGTAAAAAATTAACAAAAATGGGTCTGCTGATATCGGCAGGTGCGCTGATCCGCTATAGCCGGGTGGTCTGCGCAACAGGGCAGGTGTGTCTCGAATGAGTCAAAGGAGGGGATTGGAAACACACCACGCGGAGGCGGAAACATCTTGGCCTCTGGAAACATCTTGGCCTTTGCGTGAGAAAAATCTTCACTTTTCCGAACCACGCGCTGGCGATAGGAGGTCCATCTCGAGGATTTACTGTCAAATTTACGGGCGTTACCTGGCTTTAAATCATAGTCATAATTACTTATTCGATTCATCCCTTAACTAAAACTAGCTGACTAGATAAACTGTCTTGCCTGTACCACTTGTTGTGAGGACTTGGCTAAGCGCAGCAGCTATGAAGTCGTGCCACTTAGTTCTGTCTTGACCGGTGGTTAGCATGTCTTTCATGAACAGTCTTCCTCTTCACATTCTCTGTCCAGTTTATTCCTTTTGTAATTTGGCGTCGACCACCCTCCATGACGCCCTGAAGCACAGTCTATGAGTGTCTGGACGGATTACATGGCTAAACCAGAATATTTTCGCCTATTGACTGTTACGAGAAGTTTCTGGTGTCCCACAAACTCAGTTGTCCTAGTAATAGTCTAGATGTACTTCTGACATATAACATAACCACGGCCAGGATCTTCCAACTAACTTGTTTCCAATTTACTTGAGCAGAGGGCATTAGTTTGTCAAGATCAGGACATGCTTGTCATCACAAAACAAAAGATTTATGCATTAATATGCCTGCTCACAGACTATGCCAGTATATAATGATTTGGCAGTTGTTTGATGCTAACCTGATATGGACAAAAAGTGCAATAGTACATTATACACTTGCCTTAGAATTCTGATGTAAACAAAACTACTTTTGCTTTAATCATTTTTATTATGCACATTCAATAAAACCGTGGTCAATTTGGGGATTTTAAGAGATTTAAGATTTGCATGAAAATGCATGTTTGAAACACATATAAGCACACACAGGTGCACTTTAACACAAGTATATACATGAATTCATTCTTTTCTTTATACTTTAAAAGGAAACCTCTGAAAGAAACAAAACTTGCTCTGTCTGCTATGCTCTCACCTGTTGAGAACTCGTGGTTAACAACAATTGCCAAACGTATGTCATAGGCTGAATTTGATTTTTGTAAAGAGGTTTTAGTTTATAGAGAAGGGTGGGATGAGGGGAAGAAGTTGTATCCTCTCAAAATAAGGCTTCAATAACAAAGATTTGCACTTTTATGTCCACATTCTGTGTGGAAAGAGAACAGGGTAAGTGTGTGTCTCAAAGGGAGAGCAGCACAGCATGGATAATATTCTAGTAACTACCAGACCTATTTCTTCAATATCAGTGAATGCTACTGCATTTCACTAATTGAGATTAGCCCACATAGATGTATTAAATTACAGACTGTCTGAAGCAAGTACACAAAATTTGCTGTGACTGGGTAGACAGGGTCATGAAAATACCGTATGCAAAATGGTGCGGTCTCTGGGGACATACTACAGGACAAAATCACACAAGTTCAACTAACTCACAAAACAACTACCACAAAAAACCTCTTCAAACATCCCATGGCATCTGCCAGGTCCCGTACGGCCCATCTCCCGGCCCTCTTAGCCCATAGACTGCGCCTATTGACAGTTACAACAAAAGAAATTACTAATACTTCTTTACATCTATATTAAAAAAACAAACAAACAGGAAGCATTCACCTCATACAAAAAAATCCGAGTCACTAAAAAAAATATAACAACGCACCTTTCGAGGAAGACGCAGCCTCCACTTCCCTCACTTGTCTCTCCACTTGTCCTGTCTCTTTGGAAAGTGAATTGCTAGCCGGCGAAAGTTAATCAAATATTTTTCCCCTTTCTTTTCTCACTATCTAAGAAAAAAACCCTATTACTCATGTAGTATTGTTCAACACAAGTTTCAGGAACGTTAAATATAAATTTGTTAAAATTAATGTGAATACCTCGCTCTGTAATTTGTTCTGTTACTGCAGCCAAATATTTTATTTAGCATCATGTGTTGACAACGACCAAGAAAAAAGACGTCTGTCTTATGTCGTAAATACGTGTAAGTGGAATGGAGGGTTAGTCGTGGAAATTGATAATTTAATGCAGAGGCTTGAAATCGAATCTGTGCTGCAGATTTGGCTTAAAATTATTCACATGGGCATTTATCGAAGATCCTTTTGCAGAAAATAGAAAAACACCCATGCATGAAACAACTACCAAGTGTTAGGCAAGGAAACTTTGGTTGACAGTGTTACTGTTGACAGTTGTTGATCTCCTAATCAGAAACAAAATCTTCTTCTATCATATGTAAAACAAGTATCGTTTTTCAGTTTTCAATTGTCTATGGCCAATAACAACTTACGCTACATATTTTGTATATATATATATATAGCAAACAATACAGATGAAAAATTTCCAGGCGAATAAAAGAGTAATATTCTGTTTAAGAGAACTGCGCCATATTCGTATCATAGCGTTTGGTTTTTCATAATTAATATGCTGAAATGTGAAACTCACTGCCTGCAGCAAAGCAAGAAAGCTGGCTAAATTAATAAAAGAATAACTTAGGATCAATGTTGAGGAGTATGTTCTATTTACCCAGCGGTCTGCACAATAATTCCATTCTTCGTGTCTCACGTAAATGGCATTAGAAGTCAGCCATGCACATCTACCACAGTCCTTTACCTTGCATATTATATCAGTTCTCGTTAAGTAAAAAGTTTAGAAAAGACGAAAACGTATTTGACTGGGAGAAAAGCATACATTGAAAACAAATTGTGGAACAAAAATATAACAGAGTATGAGAATTTTAGAGCGTTAACTTTGATTACATTATTAACCAGCACAAGATGGACGAGTTAGTCTCTCCCACTTCTCGCTAGAATACAGAGCAGTTGTCCAAGTGGCAGTGAGGCAGAATCAAGAGACATCGCCTTCGTAGTGCTGCTAATGGCCACAACCTGTTCTTCACAAGGTAAATCAAAATCTTTAGTCATTTATCCAAAAAAATTGTTTTTCTTATATAGTTTTTTTGTTAAATCTTTTTAAATGAACATTCATTGTAAAGTAGCCCAAGACATTGAACGCTTTAAACTATCGGCATGGTTTTCCAGTTTACAACAGGAACGATAAACATAAAATGTGTAACAGAAGACTCTATATATATATATATAAGTTTAACTGTACATCACAAGTGATATATGACCAACTTTATTAATCATAGTAAAGGATTGTTGCTTTGTATATATGCTTGGTTAAAAAAGTTATGAAAAGTTGCAGCACTTACAACTTTAGGATAAGGCAAGTAGTGCATCATAGAACAAACAAAAACATGCAATCTTGCATTTAGACCATTACTATGATACACGCGCAGCCTCACGCTCCACTGCCCACAGATGTGTGATTGATAAACTGGAGAGTAGAGAGTGCAAACGATGTTAAGTGTCTGTTATTTCTACATACGGATATAAGATTTACCTAAACACACACATACTAATATACATATATATAAGCTGTGTGTGTGTGTGTGTGTGTGTGTGTGTGTGTGTGTGTGTGTGTGTTGTTCTAAGTAATGCAAACTCTACACCGTGTGTTCCATCCTCACCAAATATTACGCCCTCCTTTCATCGTCCAAAAAGTCATAGACTACGTTCGCTAAGTCTATTTCCCTACTAAGACATCTTTATTTCATGTTTAATTTACCGCTAAATTAAAATAAAAATCTGGAAAGGTGGCTTTCTAATTGGTCGATTGGTGTACATTTCACCTTAGTGGTTCTTTGAAAATCCAGACATAATGGCACCTTAGTCCTTTTAACCACACCCGAGAACCTTGTAAAAGAAACCTCACTAACTCACGAAATGTGTGCATTTTATTCTGACCAGTGCCATACGCAATAAAAGTTTTTTTTTTAACCGAAGCCAGCAAAGCAATGTCTCAGTCGTGTTCCAATGGCATTTATAATTGCCGACCGGCGCTGAGTGATCTACACCACGTGGAGAAGGTTTATCACACCTGACTGACATCCATCGCTTTGTGTGTTGTGAAATCACATCAGTTTCAATTTTCACCTCGGCTGTTTGATCCGCTTGACTGCGTCGTCTTGTTGCTGGGCACTTAAACGAAACCCAGACAAAGAAAAAAATATAGAGCGCACCTTTCATGCACATTAACATGAGTACTCTATCTTCGTATACTCGCCATTATCATTCATAAAATATTCTTTTATAATTTTAAGCATTTAAAGAAAGTAGACATAAGTAAATAAAATTTGGTAAGTATGCAACATAAGTTTGATTTATAGAGCATACATTACCTCCAACTAATATAGAAAACGTTAACGGTAAAAAAGAAGAGAACGGACGATAATACTGTTCATAAATGTAATCAAAGATCTCACTCCCTCCTTGAACCCTCACATCACCACCAACCTCCACAAGTAGAACAACAGCGCATGTACTAAAGCAACACGAAGTGTAATAATCAAGAGACATTAAGTTTGTACGGATGTTTACACAAATATGTCAGTCACTTGGCTTGAACAGTTCCCGGATATTTACCACTGGACCTATTATAAATTAATTTTCACTCGCTTACCTTAAGCCTTTCCTACCTGAAGATCTGCATTACCTAGTTTCTGAGTTGGTCTTCTCGTGGGTCATGACTAAACTTTCAAGCTTACATTTCTAATGGACTTCTGACAGGTCATGTGATCCAAGTTTCATCGTTAACAGGGGAGACTTTTGATGCTTGTTATCCATCCTACTGACCAGCTCATCGACAATGAGTGTTTCTTTAAATAAAAATAAACAGTGATATGACTTTAGGCCGTGTTCATGAAGCGAAGGTAAATCGTCATCTCGGGCTCCTATCTTGTCTATTTGTAGTTTTAAAATGGCTCCCGCACTGTGAGTGTTGCTTTACCTCTTAGACGGCAGTCATAAGTCAGTGCCACTCATTCCCTGGAGTAAAGAAACAAAATATAATATCCGCGTTGTGTGGACAGTGTGTCCTAAATAAGGAGACCAGATGCTTTTTCTTAATTTAATAATTTTGCCAGCTAATAACGACTTACCTCGCAACAGTAATATGGCAGCGTCTGTCTTCATTTACACGTGCTTCTCCACATGAAATCTAAATTGATAATAAAATGAGCATAATTTTATGTGTGGAAACATAGAAAGTTTCTATGCTCATCGTTGAGTGGTTAATGTAAACAGTTTTCAAAGGAGTATATATATATATAATAGGACATAGCACAAAGGAGCGTTTTTAATTCTAACTGATGTTGAGGCTAGAGTTCTCAGTCGTAGTCGGGATGTCACTGTATAATACTGTATCATATTCCGATGTCTATTTTCAGATCATGAGTCACATGACAGCCATGCTTGCTGCTTCTATTTTAATTTATTTTGCTTTGATGAAGTCACATACAGTCCTCGCGTTGATCCATCTTAAGACTTACGAGAAAGCTAGCGAGCAGTCATTGACTGACCCGGAAATGACGTTATCAACACAGTCCGTGATCCATTGCGCCATCAAGTGTAGGCAATACCCACACTGCATTGTGTTTGCTTACGACGACCAGCTTTCCTTGTGTTCACTCAGCTCTGCCATGTCGGCGACCACAGGTCCTGCTAACATCAGTTCCACCAAACGACTGTCGGTGTACAAAGACACTGGTAAGTTGTGTCCCTTTGCGAGTGAGTAAGTTTAACA
The DNA here is from genome assembly GCA_004794655.1 of Marisa cornuarietis. NCBI lineage: Eukaryota > Metazoa > Mollusca > Gastropoda > Architaenioglossa > Ampullariidae > Marisa > Marisa cornuarietis. The sequence continues at coordinate 4,224,011 of SMMW01000576.1, read as the reverse complement.
TGTCCGAGCTTGCATTTTTGTGTACATGTATTCATCAACTTTCAAAACACCGAAAGTCGAAGCCTGTTTGATTGTTATTGTTCTAAGCTGTGCGAGTTCCTAATGTGCTCCGTACCTTCACAGGTCGCCATTGTCCGGACATCACACCTACCATAAGTCAAGGGTCGGTGACCATACAGCGGTCTCTGTGGTCAGTGGAAGGAAACGTCACCTGTAACGATGAGTACTTGCTCATTCAAACGGTGACGTCAGCGATCACGTGTTTGGATGATGGAAGTTGGACGTCGATCAAAGCTCAGTGCATGAAGAGAGTCTGGAGATACCCCGAGGTAGGAGAGCCCGCTGTACCTGAAAGCAACAAACGAAAGAATTCCTACTCTAGTCACAACACGAATACCCCCACCTCTCTCTCTCTCTCTTACACACACACACACACACACACACACACACACACACACACACACACACACACACACACACACACACATGAAAAACTTAATTTCAAACTGGCTATTGATTTTGGTCAAGTTAAGTTGTAAGACACAATAGCTTTTTATTCTGCGACTGGTTGGTTTTGATATAAAATACCTGTGAGCGTCAAGACTTTCTCATGTGTCTCACTAATTTTACTGATCAGAGTACAACCAACACTTAGACGATCATTATTTGGTTTAGATTATCAATTTTCAATATCGATCCCAGTCATTAATACGATGAAATGTCTCTTACGGCAACATTGTTATATAATGACATGTTTTTAGAAGTATATTATTTATTGTTAATTTATGACAATTATGAAGATAGAAAACTCTCGGTTGCACTTGAACTAGTTTCAAGAAGAGCATTGAACATTTCAATACAGCCTAAGCTGTTTAGTCTCTAACATTTTGATTTTGTTCTGCATGATTATCTCAAGGTATAAAATGCATTATCAGCTGATGTATCTTTTGTAGAGATTCTATCATGTTATCATCTCTTGGCAGTAGGAATCAACGGGAATACTAAATTTTAAATTGCTTGCCAACAATGGACGTCATACAACTTGATGCAAAGTCAGTTTAAAGCACAGTAATCAAGTGACAAAATGAGTTAAAATTTTGAATAGTACAATGACTAAAATTAAGAATTGTTTTGTAATTTTTATGAACCAAAAGTTTTGAATCAACTGCTAATAGAAAATATTTTTTAAAGTGAAATATACAAAAGAAAGACTACATTTTTCAGAATGTTTCAATTTTTCCTCCATAGTTTATGACTTTGATTCAAATAAAGTCATACTTGATTCAAATATTTATATTAATTGACATCATCGGAATTTTTTGTATCAATGACACAGCATCGCTAACAAATAAAACCCTCAAAGATCCTGACAAGCTGTCGTGGTAAATAGAAAGCATCCATCCTACATAGTCCTGGAGCACTGGTCCCTCTGTTCAGTGTTGCCCCTGTGTTGCCTATAAAGAGTATCAGGGAAAATCTTCGGTAAACTTTCTTTGAGCGGGAGAACACATTTAAGACCTAGAGGTTTTCGACCCAATAGCAGTTATTTACGAACCAAAATTAATAGAAGACGTGATGCAACGTATTGTTAAAACCTATACCGTAACTAATATAATTAAATATGCGCAAACAATATTATATATACATTCAAATTTGCTTTAACATACTAAAATGCACTTAAAAAACCATTACTTAAAAATGCTGACAACTTTGATTGAATTCCTGGCTTCCCACTAGACAGACACATTGACAGAAACATGTCTACGAATGCGTCAAAACTCGTGAAATATTTTAACCATAGCGTAAGAAAGTTTTTTATTTCTCAACAGACGAGGATGAATCCCCAAACTGCCAACTTTCCCATACCTGGGACAGTGATCGAGAGCTGGTCCTTGTGTGTGGAAGGAGTTCCAACTAATAACACACAGTAAGCAGTAAATAGATCACTCGCATTTTTAAAACTCTGCTAAATACACAAATACTAGGAGTGAGTGAGTGAGTGAGTGAGTGAGTGAGTGAGTAGTGAGTGAGTGAGTGAGTGTCTTAACATTTGAATAGCCTTTGTTTCTAAAACCTGAAGTGAAGAAAAACAACTTAAAATGGCTCGCTTGCCTCGTTTAAACAGAACCACAGTGGAGATTTTTAACGGTTCCTCCATCAACCGTCCAGTCTACACAAGCTGGCGATTTGAGGGTTTCCTGGTCGTTAGTGATATGGTCAATGGTTCATGGGGAGCAGGGGTCAATGTGAGGAGCCCGCAATTCCCCTTGGTGGTCGGAAACCCGTTTTTCTTAAGGCTGACAGTCAAATATTCGACCACTGTTGAGGTGAGCAAGTTAAGATTATTTTTTGCACCTTATTATTTGAAAAATGCTTATGTGCCTACTGGAAGTTTGTTAACCAAAGTATGGAAATAGCCAAGCGTCTAGTGATTTTTTAAAAAATTTGCCTATAGGGAGAAATTTTTTTTCCTAGTTCGGCAAAATTTGTCTAAAATTAAAGAAATAGTCATCGACATGGCTCTTGACAACCGTCAGACGTCACAATGTCTTTTTAGAGGCCACAGGTTCACGTGCAGTAAGATCGTTACAATCTCTACGAGCGGTCGTAATAGGATTCTGTCCTTGATATTGGTATCTTACTTACAATGAGGTGTCTATGTTAAACAAGTGCTCTGTGAACATTTTTTTTTGCTACAGATCTACATGGACAACGTCTTCTTTAACAGACACGATCTTAAATTCCCTTCCTACTCGTTCTCTCACATTAACATCTACGGGGCCGTCAACTTGACGAAAGTAGAGTCGTGGTGCAAAGAATGACAAAGAAAGACAGCTTGCGCACCATGCCTTCGAGAATGAAATTCTCCTAGGATTAGTTAAAGATATCTTTAATAAGGTAATTAGTATGCTAAAACATAGACCTTACCAAGAGACTGACAGATAGCTCAAATACATATGGAATGGACACCTGCACTGAAAGAGCAAAGTTTTAATTAATAAATGGCAACGACAAAGCAGAGATCTACATCAACGGGGTACAGCTCGAAGAAGTTAGCAGCTTCAAGTACTTGTCAGCCGCCCTCTCCACAGACGGCAGCTCCACGCCAGATATCCGCATCAGGATCGCAACAGCAACAGCAGCAATCTGGAACTTCAGAAACTTCTCGCGAGATGTTCTGCTTTAGCCATGAGGCCGTCACGTCGCTCATAGACTTCAGGGTATCGTGGAGGGTGGTCGATGCCGAAGTGGAGAAGATAAAAGCTGGACAGACCCTGTAAAATAGTAGACTGTTCATGATAGACATGCTCATCACCGATCAAGACAAGCCTCGGTGGAGGGCTTCTCACTTGCTGCGCTTAGCCAAGTCTCTACACTAAGGGGCACAGGTGCGAGAACTTATCTACTCAGCTAATTTTATTCAAGGGAAGAACAGATAAATATGACAATGAGTATGAGTTAAATAAGTAAATTCCAGATAATTATGAACAACATTTCTAACAGTTTTCTCCATGTGTTCTAGAAATAACAAAATAGAAGAAATATATTCAGAAAATGTATTAATTTTCTTATGTGTATGAATGTAATTTCATATGTATAAAGTTTGTGTAAAAACATATACGTCTCCTGTACATGTGTTTGGTTCATATCTATGCTATATTATAAATTAACGCTACTTTTACGTCGTCATTACGGTTTGTCTTAATTGTATGATTATGATCGGCTTAGGCATTATTTAGCATTGTTCAATGTTAGGGAAATGCACCGCGACATGTAAACAAACGAGAGTTTACTCCCCTGGGAGAGGGCGGTGGGAAAAAAGAGAGGGAAGAAGAAAAAAACATGGAGGCGAGTGTGCAGATGTGAACAAATGACTGTCTGCCTGGTACTTACCTTTATATAACAGTTTTATGAAGAGACTGGTATGTGGATTCCTTTCTGGAAAGTATCCGAAACGTAACCTGCGGTGTGATGTGATTTTAATTCATCAAATGTACCGGGAGGCGACTATGTGGTCTTTCGCCGACTCTTGCCGTCTGTGAAGATCTAATTCAACCTTCACTAGGAGCGACTATGTTGTTTTTTGTTAACCCTTAACTGCTGTGTGGACTTTACCTGCTCACACTTATCAGGAGCGACGGTGTAGATTTCGCTTGACTTTTATTCAACTTGCGATGTAAAGCAACTGTGTGTGGATTCCATTGGATATTAGATTACTGTGTGTTATTCTTAATTCTCTTTGCAACTAATCCAAGGGCTTTGGGAGGACCTGGATGGATGTTTAACTGGTTTTCAACTAAGAGCTAGTATTGTTCTTTTAAATTTTAGATGTTGATATGTAATGCATTTACCATAGCCCAGGCGCTCATGTGCTGATATTGTTCGCTAGGTCTTTGAGTTGTTCATGTATGTGTGATGATATTCGTCTTTGCCTTAGAAATTATATAATCCTTGTCTGAACAGCCTTAAGGCAATTGTGTTTTGTAGTAAGATCGCGCAGGTGACTCTGGGTGTGTGTGTGTGAGTGTGTACGACACGGTCAGAGTTTCTAACATTCAATACAAGTTTCAGGAAATTTAAACACATATTTGTTTACATTAACATGAATACGTCGCTCTGTTAGTTTAAACTGTTACTACAACCAAATGTTTCATTCAGCATTACGTGTTGACAACTGGGAAAATTGTGCCTATTGTACATTAGTACATAATAAATATGCGAGGAGAACACATGGTTAGTCGTAGACATTGATATTTTGTATGTAATTAAATCTTTCCTGAAGAGGTTATAGCTTTTTGACTCGGCTTTAAATTATTCAAAACGACATTTATTGACGACCCTTCTGCACCACGTAGAAAACAAGTCATGCATGAAGAAGCCACCGAGTGTCAGTCAAGATAGCTTTCGTTCAGAATTATTTATAAGCGGTTGTCAATCTCAAAAGTGGGAGTTAAAATCTTCATCTATCATGTGTAAAATAAATATCTTCTACAACCACTTGATATAATATACAAATAAAAAAAGAAAGACATAGAGGAAATAAATTTCCAAGAGACTAACAAAAGAATACATAACGAAATGCGTAAATTTTCTCAATAAAGAATAGCCATTATGCATGTCATGTCGTTTGTTTTTTCATAATTATCGTCATAATTAATGAGCTGAAATGTCGAACTGATTGCGTGGAGGGAAGAAATTAAGCAGGCGGAACTACCGAAAGAAAAACTTGGGCAAGATGTCGTGGAATTGTAAACTTTGCGCATTATCACCAAACGATTGGCGTAATAAAGATACTTTTCGTGTTTCCTGTTCAGGGCTTCGAAAGTGAGGCATGTACATCTGCCACAACCATTCACCATGCATATCATATCGGTTAAATAAGTGTATCTTTTGGTTAAGTAAGACAGAAAATTAAGAAAAAGTAAGACAATTATTCAATTAGAGGAAACAAATAAACTAATAACAAAGTTTGGTTTGTAAAAAAATAATACAACAAAATTTGGAAATGTTTTAGAGCCTTAACCTTGACTCGATATTATTAAACAGCATACGTTTGAAAGACCTGCCTCTTCATCCTCCTTCACTCTAAAATACAGACTCTGGGTTCAGAATGTTGCTTATGACTAAATGTGTTCCATTTAAGGTAAATCAAAGTCTTTAACCATTTATCAAACAACATTTTGTTATCTAATTTTGGTTAAATCGTTTTAAAAGTGAACAATCATTTTTTAAGTAGGCCCAGACATTTGACGTTTTTTGGACACAAACTATCGGCTTGATATAACCTCGGCTATGTGGCGGCGAATGCCCGCGATTGAAATTTCGGCCGGTATTTTTGAAAATTTATATCTATTCACCTACAATAAAGAACAGTATCTGTGATACACTATTTTCAAGAGCATTTTCAAAACTTTTACATGGTGTGAAATTTAAGAAATATAGGTTTTGTTTTCTTGTACTAAATTCAAATGAAAGATTGTAAATGTCCGTGACGAATAATACAGATCGGGAAATATGCAAACAAATTGTAAATTACCAAAAATTGTTTACCACATAAATACCATTATAAAGTGTCAAACAAAAATATATTTTATTAAAATATACATTATATTTTAAATATTACTTACTGTTTTCTTCTTATTTTCGTTTGTGGAGTACTAATATGGTGCTTTATCAATTAAAACGTCGCTTACTTTAGAATATAAGAAAATACCTGATTGGTTGACTTTTTTTAGCTGTTAAAGGGAAGTAATCTAAAGTGCAACAATTTCTAAAGGCTTCAGTAGTTTTCTTCCCTATGTATTCATTCATTTGTGAACAGAGCGGTATGATGTATGATGCTACCCTACTTGTGAACGCTAGTAACGGGCGTTACGATGAGAAAACTCCTAAAGAGAATGAGTAAAAACTGAAAAAGAAATGGGAAACCCACGACTTACTTTCTATATAAATATAAATATTAACAAACACTAGCATTCAAAGCAATACTGCAGAGAGCACTGCTCCAGCCACAATCTGTTGATCAACTTTATTTTGCGTAAAGTTAGTGCTGGACATGCTACAGAGTCTTGAGGTCTGATGCTCCACTCCAAAGGTGCACCCTGGTTCTCGCAGGTCCTTGTCAAACATTGAGGATGGCTTTGTAGGTTTTATGATTTTAGATAGTTGTGTGGAATGTTTTAATTTGTTTAAAGGTTATGGTGTGTGGTATTGAGAAGGTGTGTGTTAGTATGGGAATGTTGAAGTATGCAGTATTTTAGGAATTTGTTACTTGTAATTTTTATATATGCCCTTGCTGTCGGCAAATGTATATCCGCTGAGGATTAATAAATTGGTCTTGTCTTGTCTTGTCCTGTCTTGTCTCTGTGACATAAGATCAACTCGTCGACAGCCTGAACGAGCTTGTATCAAGACTAGACTTGCCTGCCACAAAGAAATCTCTAAAACCGCAAAGTGAATCATTGCAAATGCATATACAAGGCCAAAACAGTTCCCTAGAGAAGCTGTTTGACGTCTAAAAACGAATGACTGGACTTAACAGGGCAACATCACTTCCCACTGCCTAACCTGCTTTACAGCTACCCACGTTTTCATTAATTCACTAGCAAGGTCTAAGACAATCGATTATCCCTAGACTCAATGTCAGCGCCAGAGAGCATCTCTCATGATGTTCTCCCGGAATGGTCTCTGAGAAAGTTTCGACCGGTCTCCGAGGCCGATTTAAAAGCGGTTATTCTAAAAGCCAATCCAACAACTTGCCATTTAGACTAAATGCCCTAAAGCCTTCTTCTTGAATGCTTTGATGTTTTACTTTCTGCCATCACACATGTCCTAATTGTCAGTTTTCCAAATGGTGTTTTTCCCATCTTCGTGTAAAAATTCCCTGGTGAGGCCAGTAGTTAAAGGTCAACTCGCTCGCAACATTATTTCTTTCTGATCGGGTTAACTTTTAAAATAATAATTCCCAAAATATGAGTACATGATCATCCTTAATTTTAAAGATATGAGCCTTCAAACATCGGCATTCTCACCTGCAACAGGGAAGGCGTGAACAGTTACTCTCCTATACTGAAGAGTTCTCTCGCGTGATCGAAGTATTTGTAACAACGAGTTTGCATGTCTTCTAGTCAAATGAAGAAACATGACTCAGGTTGTCGTGTTCAAGAAGCGATTTTGTTCGCCAAAAAAATGAAACAGCTGAATTTCAGCCCTACAGATTGGAACTTTATTTAGAAGCTTCAAATGAAGTTAAAAAATAATTAAATGGTCCAAACTGAATTCATTCAAGAGACTGGTATGTCAATCAGTTCAAAATTTAATGGTCAACAATAGTTACAACTGACTGATGATAAGGATTTTTGTACAATTAAAAATATAATGATAGTTTCAAACGTTTATCGATATAAAAACTTATTTCTTCCTCATTTAGCTGCATGCAAAATTTTCTGTTTACTTACTGATACTCGATCGCACGTGTTCCCGTTTAAGCTCCTTATAATGTGTTTATCACCCTCAATTCTTTTTTTTCCTTTTTTTTAGCTGTTTCGATCACGCACATCAATGGTGCCCTCACACTGTCAGTTTTTGTTAGCATTATGCTGGATAAAGATACGACTGATGATGTGTTTGTGACTGTCACACGATGTTACTTGTAGACCAGATGGTGTAGAAATCGTTGATGTTGCATATCTGATGCTTGATCTACCAGCAGTCGTAGTTGGTTTTAACATCTCGTGCTGTTGTATAGTAAGCACTGCTGTGGGAATGATCTTTTTTCTGTTTACTGAAAGTCCAAGACTTGCTTGTACTGTATAAGTGACTGGATAACAATCAATTTTTAAAGGTTTTGAGCAAATTCATGAGTACGGTGTGGGGACCAAGTTCGCACGGCATGTTTGAACAAAGTGAATCCACTGGCTTTTGCTGCCATTATCTTTAGGATTTCCTTCATGAGTACAAACTCCCTCTGAGTGTCGAAGAGAACATTCAGCAACAGCACAATGTGTCCTGGTCAGTTTTCTTTTACTTCAGCTAGTGCAAACGGTGCTATTTTTAGAAATACGTTCGTTTCGTCACTTCCTGTTTTCTCGACAAATCTAGGTGTGCTTTAGAGAAAAATATTAATATAAAATCTGTCATGCCTCTCTGTCATAAAAGACCACCGGAACATGTTTTTGTGATACTTTGAGCTTTATTTTAAGCGGTTTTCGCTGAGCGGTCGCGTTGTCCTTTAAGAAATCCACGTCAGCGTGTTGAACAGCTACCACTCAGTTTCCAACTTGTCTTCTTCCTCTAAGATCACGAAGAAAGTATTTTTCACACAGGTCTAGGCTTACTTACAAGAGCATCAGTTCATCATCCAAGTTCACAGACCTTTTCACATTACCAAAACTGCTCTCAAAGTAACTATACACATAGTTTATGCCTTCGACAGCGTTGATTTTCTACTTTAATTCTACTGGACCTGCATTGATCACTCACTTCTCCTTGAAAGACTCCACACCTTCTACGGAATTTCTGAACCAGCACTAGCGTGGCTTAACTCCTGTCTCACTGAGACTGTGTTCGTCGGCCAAACATCTCGCCTGCTCCACTTTCTTGTCGGGTTTCCCAAGGTTCAGTATTTTTGACCCATTCTGTTCATTTTGTACACGAAACCATTTTCATCATGCATGAAGTCTCACCATGTTCTCATCCACCAAATGCTGACGGCACGCATCTGTACGCTCCACTCCGCCATATTCCCATTCTGCTATTAGAATCAGAATCTGAATCAGAATCACTTCATTGAATAGGTCCTCGGCCCATTTCAAGGGGGAGCTTAACAACACCATCAAAAGTTTAAACACAAACTGTATGGAAGGCAATAGGATTACATCAACACGAATGTGTTCTAACTTAAGTCACACTGTGCTTTTTGCATTTACAGAAGATATTCCAAGAAATATGATAAATTTACAGAAAATACCAGCACAATGAGAACACAGATAAATAAGTTATATAAGAGAGTCGTCTCTCCGGTAAACAAATGCAGCTAGAGGGTTAGAAATACTAGTTCTTGTATCTGACATTATATGTTGGAATCTGAATAGAGAAGGACTCATAATGTTTTACGGTAATGTAGCTTTCTTGCAAATCAAAATAAAATGGACAGACAGTGTATTTAGGCTTCTTCATCCTGAAACAAAGGGCCCGTTATATCCTTACTTCCAACACAACAAAAGCTGAACTAATAGCAGTACAAATCTGACAGATTTTAAATCTTCTTAGGACATCTCTCATACCAATATGCTTAATATCTCCAAGAAAACTGTATTGTGGAAGATTTGTAAAAGTCATAGGGAGCAACCTTTGACTAAAGTTCACTCTATTATGCCATTCTTGATTTAAAAAAAACAATCATAACTGAAATTCTCTCAACAAATAAATACTAGTGTGCAACTTCCTTATTCCTCCGTTCTAATGCTTTGTAAAGATAAATGGCAAGGCGGGGTGTTATTCCTGGATTATTATCAGCCATAAGTACAGAGAATCTAAAGTGAGATGGAAATATATTCTTCTCTCAAATCTGTATACCTAGGACAAACAAGTACAAAGTGAAGTTCAATCTCGTTACAGAAAAAAAGGACATTGCAAGGAGAATTGTTGTTTAAAGTACCTAAATTTGTGACATTTAAGATTTGTTATACCTAATCTAAATCTGACTAAGGTGTCTCTAAAGCCTATGTTTCTGAGGTCAGAGGGATATGGAGTATACAGAAAAACGTGGGCTACTGGCAAGTCCTGTTGATGACAGTCTGTAAGCCTTAGTTTAAACTCCCTTAAAAACAGTTTTACATTCTCAACCCCTTGATTTTCCCAAACAATACCAAACTAAATATGTAGAGTGTTAACATTTTATGATTCAGCCAAGTTTTTTTATTGCTTTGAAGTAACTTTTCTAACATTACTAGTGCTTTCCTGGGCAGACGGTTAGAAGGGAGGTGAGTTATTCTAAGTCAGTATTTAATACATCTTGTATATATACATATATAAAGCGGGTATCTACCACACTCACCGTAAACTAGAGAATTTGGAGTCCGAGAAGTGACACCCAGAAAACGTTTCAAGGCAAACAGATGAACATTTTCTATAATGCTGATATCAGCACTAAGATCCCATATTTCAGAGCCATATAACAGTATTGGTTGTATTTGGTTATCGAATAATTTGAAAACTATCCATTCTGCTATTAGCACTGTAGAAGCCTGTATTTATGACATCAAAGATTACATGGTAAAAAAAACTTTAACTCAACGATGATAAAACGAAAGCCCCCCACCCCCCACCTATGCTCGAGAAGAAGTCAATCATCATTAGTCAGTCCACCAAAAAAAAAAAGGTGGCGAAACCTTCGTCAGGAATCTGGGATTCATTGTCACTCAGACATAACCCTTGATATATATGTTACAGCTGTCTGTCACTTACTTACTTACTGCCCGTTATGCCTGTCGGCACGTAGGGCAGCGACAAAGGTCCTCCACTTTTGTCTGTCCTGGGCCAGCTTCCCCACAGTGCCCCAGCTGTGATTTAGGGTCTTCATTTCTGCCTCCACGGTTCGCCGCCAGGTGTTCTTGGGCCGGCCTCGCTTGCGCTTTCCCTCTGGGGTCCAGTGTAAGGCAGTTTTTGTGATGGAGTTGCCTCTGATGACATGGCCAATCCAGCGCCATCGTTTCTTCATCAGGATGGTGTTCATACTCTCTTGCCCACACTGGGCAAGTAGCTCTTCGTTGGAGATTGTTCTTGGCCAGAAGATGCCCAGGATTCTTCTCAGGCTTTTGGTGTGGAAGACTGACAGTTTGTTGAGGTCGCTGTCAATCATTCGCCAGCACTCCGAGCCGTACAGGAGAGTGGACAGGACAAGGCTCTGTTAGAGTCTCAGTTTGGTATGGGTGCTGTACTGGGCTGACTTCCAGATGTTGCTTAGGCTACAGAAGATGCCCCTGGCCTTGCTCAGTCTGCTCTGGATGTCACGGTCTGCTCCTCCATCCTGCTTGACCACGCTGCCCAAGTATGTGAAGTTTTCAACCATCGGCAGGTCTTCTCCCTCTATGTTGATCTTGATCGGTGTTAAATTGGTGGTGTTGAGGGTCATCACTTCTGTCTTTGTCCGGCTGATGTGCAGTCCGACCTGCTTCGCAAAGGTGTTCAGGCGAGTCGTCTTCTCCTGCATATGTCGATGGGTGTGTGACAGCAAGGCCAGGTCGTCGGCAAAGTCTAGGTCTTCTAAGTTCTTGGAGAGTGTCCATCTTATGCCCCTTGGTTCATCTTCCGTTGTGTGGCGCATTACCCAGTCAATGACAAGGTTAAAGAGTAGGGAGGACATCACGCAGCCTTGTCTCACTCCAGTCCCGACCTCAAAGCAGATGTTACTGTCACCAACGCAGCATGAAAAGTTCGTATAGAAGCTTTTGATCAGCAGCACAATTTCCATTGGTATTCCGTACGCTCTCAGGATGCGCCAAAGGCTTTCTCTGTGGATGCTGTCAAATGCCTTCTGGAAATCCACGAAGTTAATGTAGAGCTGTCTCTGCCACTCTGTACACTGTTCAATAATGTTGCGTAGTGCAAATATCTGATCGGTGCATCCTCTTCCTCTACGAAAACCAGCCTGTTCTTCTCTAAGTTGTGCGTCCGTTGCCTCTGAGATTCGTCGAATGATGATCTTTGTCATAAACTTGCTCGGGACGGACAGGAGAGTTATTCCTCGCCAGTTGTTGCAGTCGCTAAGGGGTCCTTTCTTTGGAATTTTGACGATCACTCCTCTGGTCCAGTCACTTGGGACTTGTTTCCCTTCCCATACTGCGGTAAATAGGGGTTGCAGGATATTGGCTGCCAGTTCTGGGTCTGTTTTGAATAATTCACCGTTCAGATTGTCTTGGCCTGGTGCCTTTCTGTTCTTCAAGGACTTGATTGCTGTGATGATTTCCTGCTTCTCTGGTGGGGCGATGTTGACGTCTAGGTCCTCAGTGGCTTCTTGTATGTCGGCTTCTTCGGAAGGTGGTGGTCTGTTCAGAACCTCTTTGAAGTGTTCGGCCCAGCGTGCTTCTTGTTCTCTCTCTGTCGTTAGTAGCTTCCCTTCCTTGTCCTTGACTGGGGCATCGTTGGTGCTGTGGAACTTGCCGCTAATCACTTTGGTGATCTTGTACAGTTTTGCCTTGTTCTCCTTTTTTTGCTGCTTCTTCGGCCTCACTTGCCAGATTGTTCAAGTAGGCACGCTTGTCTGTTCTCGCCGAGCGCTTCACTTTCTGGTTCATTTCTCTGTACTGTAGTTTGAACTTCTCTTGCAGTCTTTCAGATCTGGTGCTAGCCACCTTTTTCTTGGTGTCTCTTCTTTCCTGTATTGCTTTCCACGTCTCTGGTGTTATCCACTCTTTCTTCTTAGTTTCTTTTAGTCCAAGACTAGTCTCGCTGCTTTTTTGGTACACTGTTCTTACAAGGTCCCATCTCTGGTTTATTCTATCTGTATCTACCTCGCAGGTGTCTGTCATGTCTGCAAGTGCCTGAAATCTGTTTTTCACTTGAAGGATGAAGGCATTTTTTAGTTTGGGGTCCTGCAATCTTTCCACATCAAAGCGTCTGTGTGCTGCTGACTTGCGTCCTGTACTTCGCAGTTTCATTTTAATGTTTGCAACAACAAGGTGATGGTCACTCCCAGGATCTCCTCCTCTTCTCACCCTGACGTCGAGTAGGGAACGTCTCCAGATGCCGTTGATCATTAGGTGGTCGATCTGGTTGCTATCCCTACCATTGGGTGAGCACCATGTTAGCTTGTGGACGTTACGGTGAGGGAATAATGTTCCTCCAATCACCAGGTTGTACATAGTGCATAGCTCCACTAGTCTCTCTCCGTTGTTATTCATGCAGCCACAACCATGTCTGCCCATGACTCTCTCTACGTGGGTGTTGTCGTTCCCAACTTTAGCATTCATGTCGCCCATCATAATTAACAGGTCATGGCGGGGTGCTGCACTTACTTCTGCTTGTAATTGGTCGTAAAAGGTGTCCTTCGCCTCATCATCGCTATCGTTGGTTGGTGCGTAGCACTGGATCAAGGTCATGTTGCCATGTCTCCCTTTCACTCTGGCTGTAATCAGTCTGCTGTTGATCGGTTTCCACTCTATCAGGCATTTCTCTGTTCCTTTCCTCAGGATGATGGCTACTCCCTCATGGTGTTGGTTGTCTTCTCTGCCAGAGTACAGCACTGTCTCTCCGGTCTGGATCTTTATTCTTCCGGAACCTGTCCATCTGCTTTCGCTTACTCCTAGGATGTGTAAGTTGTAACGTCTCATCTCGGCCGTAATTTGTGCCAATTTACCAGTTTCGTACATGGTACGCACATTCCAGAAACCTATTCTGGTCTTGCATTTGGCGCTTAAGACTTCCATCTTCGTGCTAGTAGCTTCCTTTCGGTTTTCACTACTAGCAGTCATACAAGGATCTTGCGATACCTCTGGGAGTACATCGCACACAATAGTGGTGTCTTTCTTTGTCGCTGTTTCCGTAACGGTATTGCTTTTTACGGGACAGGGTTGTTAGCCCTGTGCCCAACCCCCAACCTGGAGGACCAGGGATCATGTTTTGTCTGGTATCTACCCTTTGACCTGCCCGGCTTGGGTGGCCCTGCCCGGTATAGCTCTTAGGGTCATCGATACACACAAGCCCCCCGACCGCGACAAGGTAATGATCCTCCGGGGGGAGCTGTCTGTCAGTCTGCCTATTATGATAAACATGTTACAGCTGTCTGTCAGTCTGCCTATTATGATAAACATGTTACAGCTGTCTGTCAGTCTGCCTATTATGATAAACATGTTACAGCTGTCTGTCAGTCTGCCTATTATGATAAACATGTTACAGCTGTCTGTCAGTCTGCCTATTATGATAAACATGTTACAGCTGTCTGTCAGTCTGCCTATTATGATAAACATGTTACAGCTGTCTGTCAGTCTGCCTATTATGATAAACATGTTACAGCTGTCTGTCGGTCTGTCTATTATGATAAACATGTTACAGCTGTCTGTCGGTCTGTCTATTATGATAAACATGTTACAGCTGTCTGTCAGTCTGCCTATTATGATAAACATGTTACAGCTGTCTGTCGGTATGTCTATTATGATAAACATGTTACAGCTGTCTGTCAGTCTGCCTATTATGAGCTCCGTAAGATCAGCGCCATCCGTCATTTTCTCTCTACACGCGCTACCAACACTCTTGTCTGTGTGTTTGTTCTTTCTCGACTTGACTACTGCAACTCCTTGCTGGCAGGCTGCCCTGACTACCTCATTCAGAGACTTCAGAAAGTACAGAACTCCGATGCACGTCTGGTGCTTAGAGCCACGAAACGGGACCATGTCACTCCTCTCCTTCGTTTTTTGTGCTGCTTCCTCATCTGTTCTCGCATCCAGTACAAACTGTCTGTGCTGTGCTTTAATTTCTATGCAAGCTCCTGCCCTGAGTATTTTGTCAAACATTTCTTCCCTCACGTCCCAGCCAGACAACTCCATTCTTCGTCTGACGACCGTCTCCTAACTATTTCTGTCACCAGAACAACAACATATGGCCACAGGAATTTTAGTTACTGTACAGCAAAACAACGAAGCTCTCTCCCCTTCCATGTCCACCACCTACCCACTATTGAATCCTTTACCGATCCGGTGTGGCTGTGGGAGCAGATTTTTCATGAATGATTCACGAGACATAATGGATCTCAACCTCCAAAGTCACGTGTGCATTTTATCCTGGCCAGTGCTCTACGGAGGGTTAAAATATATTTCCCCGAAGCAAACAAAGCAATGTCCCTGTCGTGTTGCAGTGGCAGTCATTACTGCCGACCGACACTGGGTGATCTACACAATATTAAGTTTTCTGTGTCCTGATTGATCACCATCGCTTTGTGCACCATGCAGTCACCTCCGTTCCAATTTTTCACTGCGGCTGTTTGATCCGCCTGACTGCGTTATCGTATTGTAGGCCACTTAAATGAAACCCTGACAATATAAAAATGTAGAGCAAACCTTTTATCCAATTTAGCATGAGTACTCTATTATCTTATTTGCGCCATTATCTGTAACGAAATATTCTTTTATACTTCAAAGCAGCTAAAGGAAGTAGAGATAAGCAAAGAATATTGGGTAAAAACGCAACATTAGGTTAGTTTAGACTCTAGGTCTATATAATTTTCATCCACCCCTGTGAGGGTCACAATTTTATTTTTTTATATGTGTATATTATAAGTACTTAGTGTTACACCCTCTGAAAATGTCGATCCTCTTCCCCAGGAGTTGGTGCTTGGTGGATGTTTCAAATATTTTTGAACGTAGAAGGATTTGTTTGTTTTGTCCAAAGTCCTTAATCAAGGAAACCAATATTTCACAACCAGGACAGCCAAAATAAAAATATATTATTGATTCTTGTCTGTCACATTTAAAAACTTGTCAGACATACAGACAGTTTCAATGCTATTTTCTGTAGACGGGTACGGGTGCACACTTGTGAGCTGTGCAACTCTTAGCTGGTCTTTAACTACATATGTTGCAACTGTCCACATCCCGCTTCTGACGTGAGTATGGGCGTTATCTGTGATAAGAAGAGTAATTCCTTGCCCAATCAAGGTAATTTTCTATCAATTTTCTATTAATTTATATTAATTTATATTGAAGTCTTTAGTATGCGAGAGAATACACTAATATTAGGTGTAAAAGAATTTATGCTGGAGAAAGATAAGGTTGAATGTGAGTGAAAATGAAATTTTATGACAGTAGACTAATTCGAGAAATTGTTCAAGGGATTACTAGAGAGATGAACCTCTAGGGAGGCGAATTACTAGAGGCTCCGAAAGGTGATTGGGGTCAATTTTGTGTAGTTCGACTTTTCTGGATTCCTAAGTTATTTAACTAACAGGAAAATACACTGCTATGCTAAAATAAAAGTTAGAAAGTGTCTTAAAATACATTTCAATCGAGGTACCCCACTGATCCGTCCCGACTTCCACAGGAAAATGACAAAATTCAAACGCTGTTTCAGTACCATTTCCCTGTCAGAACCCCATCGTGTGTTACCTTGTCAGAGAGCCCGGAGTCTGTATTTTCAGTCTTTTTAATGACTGATTCAAATATTAATTAATAAGATGCTTTATCTACTAAAGTTTAGAAGTAAACAAATCTCGTCGCTGATCTCGACGCTATCCAATGGGAGAATCAGATACTGAAATGTCCTTAGAAACGAAACGAAAGGCGCTTAGCGATTGGCTGAAGGGGACAAAACTCGTTTCTTTTGCCAGGTTTTGCTCACACCTGTTTTGTTGTGTTAAGTGAAAACATCGCGAAGTGACAAAGCATCATTAGCTTTTAATCCATGAAACCATTGGAACATTTTATGCCTTTTTTAATTAAATAACGGGGAAAGTATTTATTCAGTGCTGAGCGAATTAACAGTACGTGTGCATGAGCAAACACAATTTGGCATGAAAGTTGTGCTTCTAGATCAGAACTTTTTGTGTTCCCCGCCAGTTCTCCAAGTGTAAAAGTATGTCAAAGCATGCAGTTTTCTCCACTCTTTATTTTTCTACTCATTGTTGCCACATTAGTAGATAAGTTTTGAGTTTTTTTTAATTTTGCTGTTTTTAAGCGTCCACTTTGATTAGAATGCTGTCATAGTTTTTTTTTTTCATTTCCGTTTACTTTACTGATAGGGTAAAGGCACTGAAAAGAGGCAAGTTTTAATTACTATGTATATTGTGTTACTTGAAATGATGTAGCATGCAGTATTTTATCATCAGGCAACATTTAGTACAGTTTGAACAATTAGAATTACCCGTTGCTAAGAGAAAAACTAATGGAATCGCTGATAATCTTTAAACCCGCTTTTCACAAAAAGGCCGCCACCGTACTCGCACACTTCAAACCCTTATAACTCACTCAATTTTAGGACTAGAAGAACAACTCCGGTATCAAAAGAAAGGTCATAATCTGTACTTTGTAAAAATATGCCTATTCACTAACATTTCAAAGTTCAGAATTTATCTCTTTGTGCTTGTGTTCCGGCATGCATGACGAGTAGGGGGGCAAAAGGAACCAGCGAGAAAAAAAATCTATTGACATGTTCATCCTTCGCTCAATCAGCAGCTTCACTCGTCCGCACGCTGCAACTTTTTACAACAAATCCTACTTCGTGCATGTAGCAGCAAGTAACATGTAGCTTTTACTGTCCTCCCTTCAACAGACTCATTGCCGGTGATTATCGACTGGTTTGTAGATGGAAGATGAGGAAAAAGACTCGAGCATTAATCTGCTTTTTATGGATCGCATAGACTTAAATGAATTACTATTTCTTATGCCTCGGTCTTTTACGGAAGAAAAAACTCGCGTAAAAAAGTATGAAGTTCAAGTCTAAACACATTTTATTATCCTTTACAGAGAATTGTTAGCACATTGTACTACATAATAACGCAACGTACAGTTAAGAAATGACAGAATCTCGGGACAACCATGTAGAAAATATGTAGAGAACAATCGCAAAATAAAAAGTAAGTAGTTAAGTGTTCTGTGCCTTAGCAATAACAACATTACTCTTAATTCTTATTCTATTAACGCTCTGAGTCGGCAGGGCTATTTACCCATTTCTCTTTATATAAATGCCATTAAGTTGGTTTTATCTGCATAATTAATGTTTTGAATTGTTGGCATGGTTGCATAAAGTTAGCTATGTCCTTGAACGTGAGATTATACAAACTGTTCTTTGTATCTCTAAACTATGTGGACAATGTGGCGACTTCCCGCTAGCTCTGCTCTCGATATTGCGAGTCAGCCATGCGTGTCAGCCACAATCCTTTGCCATGTAAGTGTTATCGGCTTGATCAGTGCATCTTATAAACGAAAAAAAGCTTTAGGACCGGCTGCAAGAGTCGAAAGTTGAGTGCACTGTTCGTCCAATTGATGAAGATTTTCTGTTATTTCTACCAGAGCCTGCAGGACGAGGTTCTTTCAGTCTTTTATTGAAGATGAAATTAATTTATTAAGTAAAGAAGAAGTAAAGTTCGAAATACTTAAAAGCGTAATTCTTTTAAACCGAGGACTCAGTATTATAACCAGCATATCGACCAAAGATTTCCTCCCCGCCTCCGTCCGCGAGAAGACAGCGCATGCGCCGAGTCGCCACTGAGTATTGAGAGACATTTGTGTCCGGGTGCTGTTATGGCGACTGCTGGTCTCATAAAGGCAAGTAATGTCTTCTGTGTTTTGTCAAGCAGCATTCCTGTACGATCACTTTCTGAAATCTTGCTCAATCCTTATTCATAGTAAACAATTCGTTTGAAGCTTCTTCTCCTGCAATGAAATGTTATTGTTTTTTCTACTTTGGAAAGAGGACAGCCATAGAAAAGTCGAACTCTCCAATGTAACTAGCGACTAATTTTCTTGAAATTTTAACTCTTCATTTTTAGGCTAAGGTAGTTTGCTTTTGTTCTTTTCATTTATTTTATTTACGGGTAGCAGAGCGGGAGATAAAAAAACCATCGCCTAAGGATTTCATATTTGTGGTCTGTCTGAACTCAAAATGATTAACTGCATTGTCACAGAGCAGAAGATTGTCAGCGTTGTCGTACATAAATATGAATGTGTCTTACATGGTATAGTTACATAACACGATGTTCATCATCGTAGAACTCCTACAATTTCGTTACAGTTTATTTTTTAATTTACGGTACAAGTCTGTCCATCCACGTCATAAGTGTATGGTGAGAATGGTGGTATTTCGTCAATTATTCAGCGCATGCGCAGTATACACTCGTCGGTGGTCAAAGCGGAAGTCGGGTACAGCCATTAGTGTTTACTACAGATCGAGATGGGTAAGCATGATCACTGTTGTGTTGTTAACTGCCACAATCGTAGATAAAAATACAGAGAGAGAGGAGAAACGTTAATACTTTCTAGTATCCCGATGGGTAAAGGCCTAAAAGCTCAAAAAAGAAGAAAACTGTGGCTGCAAGCGATCCGAAGAGAGAACTTTGTGCCGAAAGCGCACTCTAAAGTATGCGGTCGACACTTCGTGTCGGGATTTCAGATAAATGACCCGTCTTCAATCGACTACGTCCCAACATTACATCGTGGGTATGAAAAATCAGTGAAAATGAGGGTCACTTCGACAAGCAAAAAAGCTTCTTATTGTACTACTTCAGAAATTGTTGCCAGTCTTGGAGAAGACGGTCGAAGAAAGTTGTGTGGACTTGCCGCACCAGACATCGGTGCTGAAATAACAGTGGGCGGAGAACCGCGTAAGTGAACATTTTTTTCTGTCGCAAGATTCCATTAATAAATTTCTACAAAACTACGTAAACAATTCTCAGGAACAAATACTATAGAAGATATTATCAGTACATATTATATAGTACAACAGTTTGGTTTTAGTATTAGGGATGTGCAGTGATGTTTTGTCTGCGTCTTATTTTTCTTTTACCATGATATGGTCATCAGAAGAAAAGTCAAATTCACCTGTAATAAAAAAAAGCAAGGAGAAAGGAGTATGAATGTTATTGCAGTGTCTGATATCAACCAGCAACACCACTCCTTTTCCCTTTCTCACATCCACATGCAGACAGTAAGCCCTTCTCTCCCCACAAACACACTGTCACTATAACAATCATACAAACACATAGTCACTATAACAATCATAGCACTTCTAAGAATAGCATCCAATCTTCCCCATACACATTCTCACCAACACCACACACACGTACTAAATCAAGAAGGTGCATAGCTACCATTAGCTGGAATCATTTCGTGCATCATTTATTCAATCATAAAGCTACTGCAATTTTAGTAATAAATTAGGTATATTTATAAGAGCTATGGTTCAGTTTCTTTGTGGCGTTGTCATGGTATGGTAAGGCACTATACATATACAGCTCTATTCAAGCAGTTTATTGCTTCATTTCAGATAATTTAGCTGTGTCTTTGGAAAATGACAACAAAATCCCACATGGAAGTGATCATTCCTATTCAAGGCCTGCTAAAAAAATTAATATTAAATGTACAGCAAGTCAGACAACTGACTGCAATATTGAAAAAGAAAGAGAAGAACTAAAGAAGAAGATCAAGGAACTGTCTGAAATCAATCAGCTCCAGCTTAACATTTTGAAAAAGAAAGACGAGGAACTGGAAGATATGCACAGCAGATCAGCTCATTTTCATCCTGACAAAATTTTAGACAGTGATGAAGCTGTGCAGTTTTACACGGGTCTTAGAGACAGAGCTACTTATGATTTATTTTTGAGCTATATACAGAAGAAAACTCATAAACTTCTCTTTTGGAGTGGTCAAAAGACTGATTATGAAAAGTCCAGATCTATACCTCATCCAAGGCGGCTATCAATAGAAGCTCAATTTTTAGCTACATTGATGAGGCTAAAGGTTGGGCTGTATGCCCATGATCTTGCAGCACGAATTGGGATAAGCCCATCCCAGTTCAGTCGCATGTTTAGAACTTGGGTTAGATTTTTACGGCTTGAACTGGAGGAAAGTCATCGATTTCCATCGCGTGAGGAGGTAAAACATTTTATGCCACCGGACTGTGTTAAATATACAAATCTCAGGGCAATCATTGACTGCACTGAATTTTTCATAGAAACACCATCATCTTTGACTGCACAGCGAGAGACATGGTCTGCATATAAAAGCCATAACACTCTCAAGGTATGTTCTCTAGACTTAATGTTGTTTACATTTACAGGGATGTCTTCATAGCAGCTGTATTTATTTAGATGTGTTATTGTTTATTTTAATGCTTGGTAGTTCTTTCCGCACAGTTTACCTTGCAAAGCAGGCAGTAAGTATGCCTATACCATCTTTACCCACTAATTTAAAAAATGAAGAAATTTTAAATAATGTATGCACATATATAAAGATGAACGTGTAAATTTAAAGACACTGCTTACTGTAACATGGTAAGAAACACATTTATTAATCTGAGAGGGCATTTACTGGTAAGATTTATAGCTGTTCATGTGAAGTGTACAGTGATTAGGTTGCGTCGCTGATATGTTCTGCACACAGGCCGGACAGAATGAAGTATGCCAAAAATATACCACAATGAAATCTGAACAACAGTTACATACAAAACATGACAACACTTGTTTTCTGTCAAGCGAATACTTCATTCTTAGCATTTTTAAGCATTTAGGTGGGTAAATAAGTGGAAAACAAATAATAGAAGATTGATATAAATGGACTGAATATTAATTTTAAGTCAAATGTAGCTTCTTTCTGTTTTGTGCACTCTTCATTAAAAAAAAACGTGATTTCAGGTTCTCGTTGCATGCACACCTGATGGTACTCTCTCCTGCATATCACGCGTGTATGGAGGTGCAGCCTCAGATAGATTTGTGACCACTGGCTCTGGCTTCCTAGAACAGCTGGAACCAGGCGACAGCATAATGGCCGACAAAGGTTTTAATATTGATGATCTAGTCAGGCAGAAACAAGCCTTTGTGAATCTTCCACCTTTCCGCATCCCCGGACAACCACAGCTTGCCAAGGATAAGGTATTATTCAAATACTGTTCTATCCTCACAAACGAGCATGCCTTCGTAAGATATTTCATGTGTTGAAATCATTATCCCCATTCATTCTATGTAACCAATGTCCTGTGTAGACGACAAACATAAAAAAATGTTGTCTATTGCATTAGATGTTAATTTTATTTACTTACCCAATTTCCTGATATACAGATTAAATGAATGTACAAGAAGTGTCAAAGATCAAGAAAATGTAACATTACTAAAGATATGTACAATAATGATATTAATGTTAAACCAGTGCCATAACTTATCAAACATAATGCAGTTTAAAAAAAAATTGAATTTATTTTCTCAGTATACACTTTTGAATGCCTAGAACAAGAACAAAAAATCCCCAAGAGAACATAGCATGTCTGAAATGTGTAGAATAATAATCGTCAAATCAGGAATACAGCTTCAAAATTCCACAAATTTTTAAATAAGCAAAGAACAATATTTCCAACTGGATTTCTAACACTACAAGTACATCCAGACAGCAGATGCAAAGCCAAAGCAATGAAACTTAGAAATGGAAGACTCGTCGCTACAGCAGCGAGAACACAGCAATTTATTTGCTTGTGGGATATTTAGAATAAAATTCAGGAGTTTTCCTGTCACACTCAAAGACTACAATATAGTGAAGATCATCTTCAGTATTACAAGTTTACATTTAGTATGGTGACCTTCAATTAATTTTCAACTGCAATACTTGAAAACTGTGTACATTTGAAAGGTAACCATTTAAAAAAAACAACAAACCAATGTTATTTGTAACTATGCAACAAAAACTGTTTTGAAATATGTATCTGATTATGATCATGATCATAATTTCAGGTTGAGCAAACCAGATCCATTGCTCAAGCAAGGATACGAGTGGAATGCCTGATTGGGCGCATTAAAAATTATCATATTTTATCTGGAACTCTCCCACTGACTCTGTACAGCATAGCTGAGGATATAATTCACACCTGTGCACATCTTACCAAGTTACAGAGTCCAGTCTCTGCACAGGTATTACATTTTTTACATGCTATGAAGATTGAGTGGAGAAAGTCCATATTTAACACGTGGATACACAATTTCTGGCAATAATATATTATCATAGAAAGCTTCAAGCTTATTTAACATTTGATTAATAAAATCGTTATCTCTCTCAACACGCTCAATAAATATAACATATTTTCTACACATGACAAAATCACACACGTCACAATTATATACAAACATCTGTCCTTGAATTTGAGTATAGTATGAATGCTTCCTATTAATTCTTACGGATATGGACCCATCATCATTGGTCATTTTGATTAGGCATTTTTGCTTGATGCGCAGTCGATAAGGTGAGGTGCTCACCTTCAAGCTGTTTGTGAAGCTGGTAGCGATGGGCTGCAGTGTCTTCTCTTTCTAGACCAAGTTTCATAGCTTTGGTTTTCCATCTGTTTTCGGAATATAGCTGCAAGTTAAGAAATCCAGAAGGACATGTTGTTCTTCGCATGTTTATAACTTGATGAAACTTTGAAGCTGTAATCCTGATTCTTCGACTTTCATGCCACATTTCTGACATGTTCTGTTCTCTTGTTTTTTGTTCTAGGTCTTCGATTTCCTGTTCAGTGAGTTGCACTGAAGCTTTCATGCTATTACAGGCTGTTTTGATGTCGTGAAGACTTGCTGGATGTTGAAGAATACATGATTCATTCTTAGTATCATTTGTGGGATCAGGAGCAGGAAGTGGTGGAAGAGGCACTGCATATCTGAAAACAAACGTAAAGTAAAAGCAACTGAAGATGGTACCACAAACTCATTTTTGTATATCCTTCCTTACTGTAACATAATTCAACAATACTGTCACCAGTTGCTAACATTGTAGCAGCAAACAGTATGACAAATTTATGTTTATATATATATATATATACACACACACAAACACTGTTAGTGAAACATTTGGAATAAATTTAAAATAAAACTTGGAACTTAATCCAGAATGTTCCTGCTTCATTTATAGATCTCTCCCTTATTACAGCATAATCCAACCCCCACCCCTGTTGATTATGAGTAGTGCTTGAGTAGCTTCATCTTTCGCAGAGAGCTACATGTAACAGGCACACTTCATTTGCTTATCTGATCACTCTCCAAAATACTGTTTTTGATGTGCTGCATACAGCATGTGTTGTATCAATTGTCTTTTTGGTCATGTCCAGGCCTAATGAGAAGTGAGGACAGGGGGTCTGGTGTACCCAGGCCCACTGCTGTAAAAGGGGGCCCGGCCTTGGTCAGCGGATTTTTTCCCTTCTCATTTTCCTTTTCTTTTAGAGGAAGTTGACATTACATTCCTCACTCTGAGAATTTTTTTTCTATAGAGCAGGGTGCTGCAAGTTTGATCCTTTAACCTCATTGTTCCTCGTTTACTAACTGCTCACCTGTAAACAACTCTATGTTCAAGCTGTGATGTAGAGCCTAGTGCACTTGTCCTAATGTTTGCAGTCTATATTACATTACTGACTGAATGAAATGTAGACATTGACAATCAAATTATAAGCATATTATTATATACTGGGAAAATAATTTACAATTACAAGGGCCCCAGAGAGGTATGCCCTGAGGACGTGCTCACTCTCTGCAGCCCTGGTCATGTCATGTAGACTATGTATTAAGCTTGTAGTTTTATACTTGGGTGAATCCAAAGAAATCAGTTTAAAAGGTCAGTACTTGCAAAATCCAAGCAGTGGGTGGATTTTCTTTAGCCCTTCATAGAACTGTGTGAATGCTTCTGGATCTACAGCCCGGTCATCAGGATGTCGTGGGTCAAAGTTAAGACTTTGTAATGTTTGCTTTTTGTCATGGTTTTCTTTTCCTTCTTTGTGCCTGCAACAGAAGAACATTTTTTAAATTTCGTAATTTGTCCATATTTGCAATTATTTTAGAAGTTTTCTTTGTTTCATGATGTATGCTACCATCTATATGATCACAAACTACAGCGGCATCTCAAATTTTGGGACTAGTACGGGTTAATCTCAAAAATAAAAAAAATAAAAATTTAGATGGCATCAATGGTAATGGCATAACATTCTCGACAGTGTTATTCTATTTGAATTGTTGTGCAACTAGCTCTTTCATTTTTTGCCAAAATGGATCGCTTCAGTGAAATCATGGCGTAACTGCAAAAACTTTCATGCCTGTCATATATAACATGAATAAGTGTTAACAAATTTTTTGACAGAAGTTCCATCATTTAAAAAACTGCTACTTAAAAAGATAGAAAGTAAGAGTTTTGCTCCACTGTTGTTATTAATTACTAAGTAATGTAACAGATTAAAAAAATACATTCTCTTTATCATGCTTGCCATGTACTCATGACAAAGAAATTTTCTATACTATATGATTGTATTGTCCCAGTTAGAATACAGAAAATATTTTTGTGCAGTAAAGTGCTTGCATCCTTTTATTTGCATTGTGTCTGGTATGTGCACGTGGAAAGTGTGAGATGCTGTATTAAGTGAACACATAAATATTATTATGCCAGACAGGGTAATTTACTTACCTTACAATATTAATTTCATCCAGAGGGGCTGGTACAGTTTTTTTCTGCGCAACCCTTTTTCAGCTACATGGGAGATCAGTGCTGGTCATAAAAGGAACATCTGGAATGTTTTCTACTCCCTCAGCTTGTGCCTCTTTGACAAAATATAGTAACGCAGCAATATGATTGCATGATTGGCCTTTCCTGCAACATAAAATACATGTACACATTAAGGGAGCAAGCACATTGATTTTAAATTTTCACTGGCCTGTTTGCCTAGTACAGTAGAGAAAATGCAAAAAAAAAAACAAACTTCGGACATTATAATAGGGGCCTACATAGTTTTAAAAAATAAAGTACACTGCTTTCTTCTTTTACCCCAAATGTACTGTATACTGCTCATTAAGTCCAATAACCACGAATACAGAACTAATTTGGATAACTCAGCTGTTGAAATAATGTAAACTTGTTTAATGTGTTTGAGGACACACCCTTTGATCAGAAATAAAGGCTCAAGAGAATGGATTCTTAGTATATTAGCTCTTGGAAAAACTAATAAATAGAATTTACTCACCCTGCAACGCATTCGCAGTAAGCTTCCTTCATCGATCCGTCGGCAGACAGTTCTACATAAACCATATAAAAAATCTGCTTCATGGAAGCAAGAACTCTGCATTTAATCAGGAAAGTTTCCTGGCTGCTGGAAGCAACGAACACTTGCTGTACATGGCCATCGCGTACAAACTTGATGGCTTTTTTGGTTTTGCTGTTTTTCTGCTCCCTGTGTAAAATAGTGGTTACATCGCCAACAACCGGTAGCAGAATAAGTGATTTTTCCCAGTCGGAACTTCTTTTTGCTTCAAAACTTTCTTTAGCCATGGCTGATGCTTACAGTGAAACTACTCAAAAGACCGCTACGCGTGTACCCGACTTCCGACTAGCTGTCCGCAGTATGAAAGCTACTAAATTCTGATTGGATGTTACCGTAGGTCACCGACCCCGATGAAATAACCCCATTCCATGGCTGTCTTTTTTCTGTATCTGTCTCTCTCCCTCCTTCTTTAACACATACACAATCACACTCAAGCATGCGCGTGTGCACGCACGGACATATATATATATATATATATGTAAGCACTAAAATATATCCATGATCATTTCAATAATGAAGCGTATGATTGATATTCATAAAAACAAATCTGTTGTAATTACGAATCTAATGCCAAGTTATTATTATAACTTTAAATCAGTAATGAATTTTCCCAGGAAAGACATTGTAAACAGAAATAAAGGAATCACAAAAAGAAGAAAGTGCTAAATGCTTTTGGGCTTACAAAGTACGAGAACTACACGAAATGTGTAAGTTCTGCAAAATGTGCTGCATCGAGTTGATTTGAGTATTTTTGAAAATAGCACTGTGGGTAAGACTGGCTAAATAATAGGTCTATAAGTATTC
The DNA here is from genome assembly GCA_004794655.1 of Marisa cornuarietis. Taxonomy (NCBI): domain Eukaryota; kingdom Metazoa; phylum Mollusca; class Gastropoda; order Architaenioglossa; family Ampullariidae; genus Marisa; species Marisa cornuarietis. The sequence goes on along the minus strand of SMMW01000576.1, from coordinate 4,196,948 downwards.
AGTAATTACATTTATAAAAATATAAACTTATAAATGTTTTTATTTATTTAGATTATAGTCAGTAAATATTTATATTAATCAAGATCTCCCGGATACTACTTAGTTTGTACCTGCTCAATACAAAAGTTATTACATATTCAAACATAAGGGATTAGATGCATAATTTTTTGAAACGTATAGTACTAGAGATAGATATTGATGCAAATGGTTACTAACCCAGACATATTTTACACATGCATACACACTTAATTTTTTGTCTATATATAGAAATCATAGCATTAAATGTTTTTTTCAAAAATAACTATATAAGTTCAATAATATTACATACGTATTTTTTCAATCCAAAAACTATACATTTATTTTAAGCAAGAAAGACAGAAGTTGTTAAATGTCGAATAATGTAAAGGCTTGCATTTACAATTTAAAAGTTGATAAAGCACTTGAACTTAGTGCACACAGAAATAAAGGTGTTTTTCGTGTACTATATTTTCGTACTCTTCAACTTGATGTAAACAGAACATTCTGTTTGGGACTAGTGCCAGGAGTATGTCACGCTAGCTAAATGTAGCAAACAAAGTCAGTGACAGGATGTGAAAATGTATTGAGTAAACATGTTTATGTCTGTGAAATGGTGTAAGAATATATTGAGTAAACGTGTCGCTTATATCTGTGAAATGGTGTAAGGAAGCTGCACAATATGGTGAACTTATACGAAGGCGCCATCTTTCTCGCCCGTCAATAAGCAGACTGTCGCCATCTTTATCGGCGATGATTTTATCGTGTTGAACAAAGTGCCGTTCCTAAATTGACCATGAACTCGCTATTCTACGATCTCTACCACCACGGACACAAAAGAGTTTTCACCCATGTGAAGTTTATGTTGTGGAAAAAATGAAGTAGCTAATAATCCTTCTTCGGCAGAAGCACAACAATGGGTGCCTCATAGAGGTAAAGTTTTAAAACTGATTGAAAATAACAAAACAACACGGTAATATAAAATGTCAACAATCTTTTCACCCTTTTTTTACCCACTCAACTTTACTGAACAAGGGCATGCTCTCAAAAGCTTACTGGATGAGGGTAAAGAGAGATATCGTTAGGTGTGCTACTTATTGCACAATTAAAAAAGGTTGATAGCTGAAAGAAAGAGAAAAGTGAATAGGAGGAACGAGAATCTAGCAAATTAATAAAAATATTTGGCACACTACACTTGTTTAATCAGTTATAAGTATATAAATAATAATGGTTAGAATAAAACGTTTTACATTAGTCATCATCAAATCTACTATCAAAGCAATAAGACATTATAATTTGTATCCGTTATCAGGTTGGAGATAATATCAAAGAAATCAATTTATATCATGTTAATAATGAAAATAAGTGAAATTGTAAAACGCACTTCTTCGTGGGGGTGCTACCTCAGTACGTTGAACACGAACGATCTTTGGACGAACCGGTTGTCACCTAAACAACACGAAACAAAAGCGTCAGCAACCAAATGACACCATGTCGAAAACGAATTTAAAATCAAGGATGAAGAGCTTAGAAGAGAGTGAAACAATATTCCTAATAATATCAAAGAAGTAGGACTTGACAAAGGATACAATTTAGATCTGTTGTCAGTTTGGTGACAATATCGAAAAGTAAGACTGGACAGATGATGCATGTCAAAACTGCTCTCTTCTTTTAAGTTTCCTTTATAGGAATAGTTCACAGACGCCTACCCTCCTTCTCAAGAACGTGAACATTTTTGGTTTAAAAACATTTCGTAATTAATTAAGTCAAAGAGTTACGGTCCTCATGTATTGTGGCTAGTTGTAGTCGAGACTGCTTTGATTGACTTCTCGCCTATTTTTTTAATCCATATTTCAGATCATGAGTCAACTGATCATTGTTCTTGCTGCTGCAATACTTCCATGTATATCGATGACATCACAAGCAGGCCATGCCTTCACGTACAAAAAAGCTAACGTACAGTCATTTGCTGAACCGGAAATGACGGTTTCGGCAAGGTCCCGTATCCACTGCGCCATCGCGTGTAAGAAATACCCACACTGCACCGCGATCGCTTACGACAACCTGCGTTCCTCGTGTTTATTTCGATCTGCAACTTCGGCAACCTCAGAGCCCGCCAGCAACACTACGACCAGACGATTATCAGTGTACACTGACGGTGAGGGATGTCCTTTGGTGGAGTAATTGTTATAATTCGTTCTTCCTAGATGGTGCGATTCACAGCTGGTTTTACATAAATACACTTTAAATTAGTTACTGTAAGGAATTAATTTGCGTAATTTTGAGTGCTTTAGTGTTGAAAACACACACACACACACAAACACACACACACACAAACACAGATACACAAGAAGTATCCCACGCACATATACGATGCACCGCTTCAGGCTTGTTTTGTATGTAATCTTCCTTTTCCTTTTCTTTCCTGTAGGTGTATCCATCTTTGATTGGATGAAGTTATTTTCAATGCTTGTATGGTTTGCTTAGAAATTAATTTTTAACCGTCACCAACTAGTAAGCAAGAAAGATATTTCTGTTCACTGCAAGTGATTACAAAATGATTTGTCGAGAGCTGCGCTGATGTTTCATTTGTTTGTTGTCTACACAGAGTCGCACTGTCCAGACACGGCACTCAATATAAGTCACGGGTCAGTGACGTTACAGAGGTCACTGTGGTCAGTGGAAGGGAACGTCACCTGTGACAACGACTACTTTCTTCTACAAAATGTGACGTCAGCGGTCACGTGCCTGGCTACTGGCCGTTGGGCATCGATCAACGCTCAATGTGCGAAAAGAGTGTGGATATACCCTGAGGTAGGCGGGTGTGTTGTGCCTGTAGGGGTCGCTGTCAGTTCAGAATGAAACATATGAAAGAAATATTGACGTTATTATGACAGTCCTATAGACATTCAAACGGCAAAATGCATATTAATGTAAAGGTATGATGATTTGTGGTTGACTTGCTTTGTATAGACAACCTCTTTGTTACTTGAAGGCAGCTTGGATTCATTACGTACAACTACAGTTTTACAAAGCTCTTGAGGGCAGCTGTATCCGACGTATTTTGTAAACCATATTTAAGCCATCTTAACGGATGTGATGTGAGCACTAATGATCTGGATGCCATGTGACGAGAGTCCAGATTTATTTTCAACTTAAATTTAAAGATTATCCTTTACTAACACAATGCTGAGAGTTGCACTCTTACTGTAACCAGGTGTCATAACAACTAGAGTAAATCATACAAGCACACACGTAGATGAGATAAAATGACGCGTGTAGACAGGGAGTAAAACAGTAGAATTCGTATATCTATGCTCTTAAGTATTTCTTCTTGAATGGAAGATAACCGAAGTTCGTTTTTGCTCTGTTTTAATACAGACGAAGGATTATGAAAGTCGCTATTTTCCTATACCTGGGACAGTGATCACGGGCTGGTCACTGTGTGTCGAGGGCGTTCCTATAAATAACACAATGTAAGATTTCTTTAAATTCATCAGATTTATTTACCGTTTTTTCTTAAATGAAATATTTAAATGCGATAAGCAGAAATAATTTACAGATCTCATTGTACCTTAAACATTTTAGCTTTGTTTTAGTTCTGTCAAAACAGTTTTCCAGTAAACAAAAACTTGCTTACATTCACAACTTGTGGTTAGTCAAAACTTATATGAAATAGTACGAAAAACGCATCTGAAATATGTTGTTTTCTTGGTTTAAACAGAGTGGTAATAAATTTATTCAGCGGACCAAGCAATTACTTGCACACTAAATGGATGTTTGCGGGATATCTGGGAATCAACGACATGGTCAATGGAGCGTGGGCATCTGAGGTGCAAGTGATGTCTCCTCCATTCCCCTTGACAGTCGGAGAACCCTTCTTCTGCAGAATGACCGTGAGAAATTCAACCACTGTAGACGTGAGCACAGTTCAGTCCTTGCAATGTATGATCAGCAGCTGACATTTTGCAGTTGCAGTTTAAAATTATTAGCTGGTTCACTTGCTATAGAAATATAACATCTCACAGGTGAGAAGTGCCTTTACTTGTCTCAGGAAAGACAGTCCACAAGCCGTTGACACTAGAAACAGTCAGTCCCATTGTTCTGCGTGCAAATTATGTTGGTTGGTTTGTTGGTTGGTTGGTTGGTTGGTTTGGATTTGATTTGATTGGGTTGGGTTGTTTGGGTTGGGTGGGTTGGGTTGGGTTGGGTGTTTTGGATTGGTGGGCTTGGTTGGTGGGCTGGGTTGGTGTGTTGGTTGGGTTGGTGGGTTGGGCTGGTTGATTGGTTGGTTGGGTTGGGTTGGTTGGTTGGTGCGTTGGTTGAGTGAGTGAGTGAGTGAGTGAGTGAGTGAGTGAGTGAGTGAGTGAGTGAGTGAGTGAGTGAGTGAGTGAGTGAGTGAGTGAGTGAGTGACATAGATGGTCTTAGTCAAACATGTGTGGTCGTCAAGCAGTCTGGACTCCTAACTGCTTTTCTCGTGAGTTAGCCCGAATGGTTGCTGTCAGTGTAATCTGTATTTTCCTCTGCTGCAGGTTTACATGAACAACACGTTCTTCTACAACTATCGTCCACGATTCCTTCCTACTTTCTCTGACATAAATTTTGGCGGTGACGTGAACGTCACAAAAATAGAAGCGTGGTGCAAAGGTTGACCCGAAACAACTGAGCTTTGTGTGAGCTGTCCGGTGTAGCGGCGAAACTTTGCTCTGTAAAATATTTGCTGGGTAGTAATATCTGCTAATAAAATATCTCTGCTTAATAGCAGGTACCAGGCCACTACCGTTACTTTCCTGTCATCTTTGAAATTACTACGGAATTATTTTTTTATTTTCCTACTGAGTTCCCTTTAGACTTTGTAAGTGACAGAGTAGGAAAAATCATGCAGCAGTAAGATGGTGAGGATCGCAGGAAACAGCAAAGTTCTGATAGACAAAGTGTTTGTCTGCATGAATTCTCGGACTAAAAATGAAGGAACACAGAAAAGGAAGCCATACCTAACTGCTTACATCAGTGTGCGAGATGAGAGGTTCAATTTTTTGGAGCAACTTCTTCAGTTCTTTACCCAGTTTAAGAGGTCTGTTCAACAGAGAGAAGGCTTTAGTCAGGTGGAAAAGAACAATATGTTTATCACACAGCAGACTTTCAAGTGTATGTAAGCCTGTAAGTACCTACTAACCCGCGGTGTTGAGTTTGTTCTTAGCAACCAATTTTGCCAAGATTCCCTTGAGAAACACTTTGGGAGGCATAGACATGTGTGTGACAACCCATCTCTCTGAGCAAGTGGGGTATAAATACGTATAATGAAAATAAACTCCGCCTACAGAAAATCCTGACACTTGCCATTCAACTCAATAGCAACACACTATAACAATCAAAAACATCCTCATGTAGAAAAGAATGAGACATTGAGCAACCTTTGTGAGCAAAAGAGGAACTTCTGTGCTGGACTCTGCCTTGTACAATGCTTGACATATCATTTTTATTACATTTCTAATGTTTTCATAAGCTACTCTGCATGCAAGAAGTTAATGCACACAATTTGCATTTAACTTGCTTTATTTTAAACCATTCTCACTGGTGAAAATAGTGACATGTAAACAGAACGTTTTTTCATGTTTTCAAATTATCATGATCCTGGGTTCTTTTCCTCACATATATTTCAAATAATGCAGCAGCAAAAACGGTGTTTGCGATCTGCACTCTGCAAACTGGAACATGAGCTTATGGACCACCTGAGTAGATCCTGCGGATACAGTTATTCACTTTGATTGCTCACTGTATGTCTTTTAAATAATCATTTCCTTTAACAATATTTAAATCGCATCAACATTTTTCTGTATATGCACTCTTTATGCTACTACTAGTATTAACATTATTTTCTTGTCTTTTTATGACACGATTTTCGCTCACTGTGTCGGCCGACTTCAGGATAAGCTAAATAAATGGATTACTGTCCCAATGCCAAGGAAAAGCACGCACAAACAGGTCACATACACAACACACTGACCGTTCCAATCAATCGTCTTCAATAAACAACTCTTCTTTCTGTTAGTCAAACCTTCTTCCAATGTTCAAACCAAACAGTTTTTTAACAGGTAATCAGAATGGGAGATACAAAAGTCCCGAGACGATATTCTGATTTAAACCAAAAAAAAAAAGACCAAAACACACTTACTGTCAAATTTTGGTCAGAAATTTCTTTTTTGTTTTTGTTTTCTTGCAACAGAACACTGCTACCGATGTAAAAAGCATACAACATAAGTAGTTTTGTATCATTTTGATAGACATATCTGGTCTTTTTGTTTGCGGCAGTGTCGAGCACTTGAGAGACAACGTTTGGAAGCTGATGGTTGTCACTAAAATAAGTTCTTCATTAGATATGATTCCAGTGCAATAGGCTGCTGCTAAGTATTTCACTTTGACATGTATGAATAAACAGTATTTATGAACTAGTGCAGTGGGTTTTCTTTGATAGCAGTACTGAGTAATTGCTGTACTTGTTGGTCCTCGCATGACGCCCATCGGACGCCTGGATGACACACTGAAAATATAACTGCATAAGTACCCATGGAGCAGTTATTTTTTAACAGATTTTTAGACACTTCATGCCACATACTTTCAACAACTATAACCAGAAAAACAGAATATTGAAATTAATTTTATACCCCATGGCCCATTATAGAAAACAAACTTTTCTCACAGTCTCAAATGTCTCTGTATATATATATATATATACAAACAGAAATATGTGTGGTCATGTAAGACATCTGGGTGTTACGACGGAAGACATGGTAAAACCTTTCTTCTTATTTTTACTTATTAGCTGGACGTTTTAGCGCCAGTGCTTTGCTGTAGTGACTCATGAATTACACATGGAGCCTTTGAGTTATATGTAACATCTATACAGACACACTGTTATCACCCCAACATCCTCCCACACCGGCCATACATATTAGCAAGAGTCAAAAATATTGATATAACTTACCTGTAAAATCTGTAATCCTGCTACTGAAGCACGGCAGCATTAGAAATGAACAAAAACCAAGTCAACTGGTGATCTGCGTGTTGCTGTGAGTTTTTGTTAACTACATAATCTAGCCCTTTGATCACGCTATGTACACCATTATGTTTTATACACTTGACTACATATCTTGTTATCTTTGAGCTTTTGAACTAACCTATTGTTTGATAGGAACATGCTTGATTTTTGCACGCTGTCTTGTATGCTGTTCCTAGTGTTTATTTACCTTAAATCTTATATATACTTAGGTGATTATTTCTGTTTAAATCACCAGGGGGTCTATTGTTCTATCATGGTAAAATTTAATGTCCGAAGCCTTAAGTAAAATTGAAAACACTTTCCTGTGCATTGTCGTTTGGTAATTAACAAAACATTCTTTGAAGCCCGGAATCGAAAAGCCGCAGCAACTTTTAGGGATTCATTTACAATATCCTTGTCGAATGTCTATTTTCCTATCATTGCTGAATTGGTTTTTCCTGGGAATTTATTTACTCAGCGAGCTTCAGAGTTGGAGCAAGTAACAGCAATTAAAGAATAGGTTTATAGTACTAAAAATGTTGAGAGTTTGAAATGAATTCAGAAAAAGTGTACTTGGTTCATTTTTACATGTGATGGGGTCATCGTATTGTGCCATCTGCCAGCCCCCATCCTTTGTCCAATGGAACTTCGAATCCTGACATCCCCACCCACTTCTTTCATGTAGAAATACAGCGGGTGCACTAAAGCGCCGCAAAGTATAAAAATCACGTTGGCATCAATAGATACTTTCCACCATCATACTTTCTCTTAATTAACTTGAGATTTTTTTACCGACATAAACTGTCGTGGGGTCAGCAATACGTTTCTCTCAGTATTCCTTAGTAATAAGTGGGCTCCCATTTTGCGCCACCTAACGACGACTGAAGAGAAAAGATCTCGTAGTGATCGTCAGAAAGAACTGACATTAAGATGGCTGTCAGCACAAACTGTCGAAGCTACAACAATAGTCCATGTTGCTGAACATCCTCTGGCCTGGGAGTTTTGTCAGCTCCATTCAGGTCGTTCATTCAGCCAGGAGGATAACAATGCCCATTGTACATACAGCCAGACCGCTTCTGAATGAGTTTTTTTTAATGGGATGTGAGAATTTACTTGGTGAGATCAGTTATCAGGGAGGCTGCAAATGTATCTGTAAGTGGTTGTAGTTATTTAGAGCTATTCAAGATTAACTTTGCTTTGGGACGAGTGAAAAGATGTTATACTTATTACAATGTTCTATTTTTGTATTGAAAAGCGTTTTAGTTCAATGTTTTATTCTCGGGATAGCAGGAGACGTCTGTTGTTGTAATTGTCTTGGATGAAAAAAATCCCTAGTGGTTATAGCTGGGACCTAGTGACCTACACTTTATAGCATTTCGCTGCTTGAAGTTCTTAGATACTCATCGTTTGTACAGTTTCAGATCATAAGTCACGTGATTGTGCATGCTGCTGCGATGCTTTGATTAGTATGGATGATGTTACATGAATGTTTTACGATTTCCACGCCTAGAAGAAAGCTATCGAGCTGTCATCGAATGACCCTGAAATTACCGCACGGTTTCAGATTCACGGCGCCATCGAGTGCAGATGATACCCACACTGCACCGTGTTTGCCTACGACGATCAGCTTGCATTGCACCTGCTTCAATTTCCAATGCAAATACAGGTGATTGCCAACAGCAGCTCAATCAAACGGTTATCAGTGTACAGGGACCCTTTACAAATGAGCAACTTTATAAACTTCTTTACAATGACTTTCATATCTTTCTCCGTTGTGTCTGTTGAAGTGAGTAAAAGAAAGGCGTCTTCATGTTGCTTGCTTATAGACATTCCTAAATTTATTGCTATGTTTGATTGAAGACATTGTCGAGGTCCAAGCAGGGGGTGCATATCGTTTTGATCCACCCCTGTGAGGGTCGCAACTTTATTTTTTGTTGTAAGTGAATATTATAGGTAATTAGTTGTAAACCGCTTAAAGTGTAAACCTTTTCGTCAGGATTAGTCACACTAAGTGCTTGATGCATGTTTCAAATGTTTTTGAACGTAGTTAAAAGGATGTGTTTTATTTTATTTTGTCCAAAGTCAATCCAGAAAACTAATATTTTACAACCAGGACAGCGAAAAAAACCGTTTTGTTGTGATTGAAAACATGCGCACGTTTAGACTTAGTTTAATGACTCTTGTTTGTGACATTTTAAAAGTTGATAACTGGTCAGACATACAGACAGTTTAAATGCTATTTTCTGTAGGCAGGTACGGGCGCACACGTGTGAGCTGTACAACTCTTAGCTGATCCTTATCTACATGGGTTGCAGCTGTCCACACCCCACTTCTAAAGTATGCGTCAGCGACAATACACTGGGCGTTGTGGTCGATGAAATGAAACGTTGTCTGTGACTTTAAACTGAGACGCAAGAGATCACGTGAGCATTTTGTAAACCTACATTAACCAGCTTAATGAAAGAGCGGTGGACAGTTAGAGCTCGAGGTCCCGAGTCCGTCGACAGTTATTACACTGCACAACAAAAAAAATTTGTTTTTAATTGTCTATGTTTTTTCAACTGATTTATGATAATTTGGTACCGCTGAGTCCGAAAATGTCTAGGTCAGGTCAGGGTTATCTGCTACTTTAATTGTTTACAATTTTTACGTTGTAAATAAGTCATTAATATTTTTGCGACATAAATCGGTTTATTTCTATACACATTTCTCACCCAGAATTGGTTTCAAAGAGAAGAAATCGTTCGGGAACACACAATCTTAAGTAACTGTTGAAAACATCTATTACTGTAACTTAAATATTAGACATTGATAAAGCTGCGCACAAGTTAACAGTATGTTACCTCATCAATGCTCGTCACTGTTCAAAATGCAGGGCTTGAACTTCCGTTTATTGGAAACCCTCAAATGCTCTGCATCAGGGATGTCTCTCTTTAGAGTCCAACAGTAATCAGCCATCATGACGGCATTCCAGCCTCCCTGATACCTGGTCTCCATCTCTTTCATCTCCTGGTGGAATCTTTCTCCCTGCTCGTCGGACATTGATCCAAGATTCTCAGGAAACCAATCCATATGTGAGAAAAGGTAATGCAGTTTGATGCTCATGTTGCATCCGAGGTTTCTGAAAGCAGTCACCATATTGTTGACAAGTTCAGCATAGTTTCTGGCCTTGTTGTTGCCTAGGAAGTTTTTCACGACGAGAACAAAAGCATTCCACGCTTCCTGTTCCACTTTGTTTATTGACTTTTCAAACTCTGGATCTGTGATGAGCTGACGGATTTGAGGACCGTCAAAGATACCAGCTTTCAACTTCACTATGGTCAATCCCGGAAAAGTCTGACACATGTAATTGAAGAAGCCACCATCTTTGTCCACAGCTTTGGTGAATTGCTTGATCAAGCCGAGCTTAATGTGCAGTGGTGGCAAGAGTATTCTGTCTCTGTCCACCAGAGGGCTGTTGATGACGTCACTTGCTCTGCAAGGTACAAATTCCTCCCGCACAGGCCAGTCCTTCTTCGTATAATGATGAGCAGTGTCCCTACTGTCCCACATGCACAGGAAGCATGGATACTTGGTGAAACCGGATTGTTGCCCCAACAGAAAGTTAACCATCTTAAGGTCGACACAAATAACCCATTTATGCTGATCATAACAACTTTTTTCCAGCACATACTTCACCGCTTCATAGTTCTCCTTCAGTTTAGTAGAGTGAGCAAGGGGTACAGAGGCAAACTGGTTGCCGTTGTGCAATAGAGCACATTTCAGTGACCGCTTGCTGCTGTCAATGAAAAGTCTCCAGTCTTGTACTGCGGCGTCTACTCTTGCACCGACGTGTGTGTGTATGCATAGTGGACAGATAATACCAGTTAGTAAAAAATTGGCACATGCAAATTCTTCATAGTGTAGAAGTGATTAAGAACAAAGCATCACATACAGTGAAAATATCTGTAACTGTACATAGAAAGTACAAATGAAGATATGGCCATAGCTTAGAAAGTTGATCTGATCTATGAAAACCAATGTGATATTTGGATTCAGGACATCAAGATTGCTATAAATCAACTGAAAGACCTTAGACAATTTTTCCTGTGTTGTGCAGTGTTATTAATGTTCAAAAATAATAATAGTGCCGAGGAACAAAATTGAAGAGCTGTACTGTTATTTTTACTAAATATACTCATACAGGTTAATGGAGTGGTGAGATATTTGATGTCTCATCAGCAACCTTCCAGCACCCACTCCAACAAAGGCAGGAATAGTCAGCAGGTCTGCAACCATTTATGCCACGGGGTTGTACATTACAATGGCTTCGTCGCGTCGTCAGAGGTGTTGTCAGGGATGTCTCTTCTCCTATCTGCTGCACGTCTGTTCTCCCCGTGTCGTCTCAGGGTTAAACTTTTAGCGTTGTTCCTATACGGTCGCAGTGTTCCGGAACTTTAACCCTAGCCAATCAAAGCCGAGCGCCTTTTTCAACTGTGCCTATGTACTTCAAGCGAAATTCCGCCAAATCTAACAACTAGCGGTGGCCTACCGAGCATGTATGTAAGAGAGACCAGACTTTATTTAGACATTATCGAATTCACGTGGACGCGTACAAAGACAAAAGTTAACGCAAAAGAAGTCAGTCGTCCCTTGACCGGCACGTGTTTTTTGGGGGAGTACATGGATAGACGCGACAGCTGACAGGGCCCGCAACTCTTGCCAATAGTGAGCAGGTCCTGTACAGGATGACCAATCCAGTCTTTGCCCCTTGTAAGCCAGTTCTTTCTCTGGCCAATGAGGCGTCGGAAACCCTCTAAGGTGCCTTGAAGGATAGTCTTCGACAAGGTGTCGTGTCGGGTCACATGGCCAAAGAAGACCAGCTTACATCGCTTGACTGTTGATAGTAGAGGTTCCTGATGTACAAACAGTGTGTTAATCTTGCTTCTTACAAAGTCGTTGGTTGTATGTTCTTTGTATGAGATCCGGAGCAGCCTCCTCAGGCACTTGTTCTCGAATGCCTGGATTCTCCTTTTCGTTTCGGGAGCATTTTATTATTTTTTTTTTTTAATTTTTTTTTTGCAGACCAGGATGAATCTAAAGGATTCCATCATACGATCAGAAGCTCAATCTCAAACGCCACTAGCAGACCATCATCTTCCGCCTGAGCGCTGGAGATTGCTGAGTGCGCGAATGATGGGCACGCTCACGTTTACCACCTGGGGCTGTCACACACCACAAACTGTCTACGCTAGATGGACCTACACTCCTGAGAATTTCTTTCAGGAGAGACAGAAGATTATAAGGTCAGACATGCCTAATCTCGGGTTTAAGGGAGGAAGAAAGGAAGGAAGAAACGAAGGAACGAAGGAAAAATATCTAGGATTTTTTTAAGTACGTTTATCTTTTTCTCATGCTGTTGAGTATGTTGTACTAACAAAGGTGTTATTGACTTTTTACAGATGTCATGAGCATGTTGGGTGTCTTCACAATCACTATTTTCTCAGGACTAGAGGAACGCCTTCTCAGTTTGACCAGTTACATTAATCGAGCACACAATGAATTCTTAGCTCACCATGATCAGCAGCATGGTCATCAACATCATCATCATAACATCATTGTTAACAATAGATGCGTGTCCAATTACTTATGTTCCCGGAGAAGGTAATGTGATATATACAATGATGTAATTATTCTATAATAACAGCAGCAACTGTACTGAAGTTAATGCAGGTGAATTACTTCCGCTTAATGATCTATGGTTCTAAATGAGGTAAAGGGATCTTTGAGGTCAGGAACAGAGAGCATAAGCAAAAGTTGAGAAGACGAGGACGTTTTGTTGAAAGAAAGTGAAAAAAATGTAAAAAGTGAACAAGAAACAAAGTTAATTCTGTGTAAGCCCGCTGTGAAGAGACGAGTGCGGAGTTTTATGGCCGTGTGACGTTGCTCTTCGTTGGAATTTCTTGCTCTTATTTCCCTGTTGTCATTTTTAAAAATTCCTCCATCAAGACTTTGATGGTAAAAATAACTGTGCTATATAAATCAACTTTATTATTATTATTATTATTATTATGTGTGCTTTAAGCAAAACATAAATGATAATTAACATTAAGACTGATAAGGGAAAAGATAAATAAAATAGCGAAAGCAATAATTTTAATTGTGTGGTCGTTATGTGCATACCTTAACGATGATTAATACATTAGAGTTTATCATGTTTTAATTTGTTTTCGGCTTTGCGTGTCATGCCATAAAACACATTGCTTGAGATTTATGATTAATTTAATCCTAGTGAAAATGTTCTTTTATGTCCTACTTGTCAAGGTGTTACGGGATTTGAATTGCATATTATCTTCTTTTGTTCTTTGTCCATGTTATTAAAGACCATCCTGAATGGTTTACGTTTTTTGCAGATGTCGGTAGCTATAGGCGATATAAACCTAACCTGTAACTTTTAGCCTCCAAAACCCATCCGTTAATTGTTTATAGAAAATTATGCGATTCGCACCTGCAATCAACAAGCGCTACGTCACACTAGTGCACCATTCACAGCATTCGCAGCAGTCAACACCAAGCAGAGAGAGAGAGAGATAATATTAATGAACGGATGGGTTTTGGAGGCTGAAATTTACAGGTTACATTTATATCGCCTCTATCTACCGATATCTGCAAATAAAACGCAGACCATTCAGGTTGATCTTTAACTAACGTTAGCAAGACGACATCAGACGATGTGGCAAATTATATCTGGGAAATGTTCGAGGCTTGAATTTTAAATTAACAGATGGTTATTCAATGCAATGTTCCTGTCAATATGTAACATGCAATGAGTACTTTATTCTGGGGTATCTGTTGCATCTGGATTTGTTTTGCTACCTTGAAAATGGTCGAAGACCTACCCAATGAGGTTTTAAATTTCAGATATCTCTCTTTGTGCTTACACCTATATGTTTTCAAGGGAGTGTGTGTGTGTGTGTGTGTGTGTGTGTGTGTGTGTGTGTGTGTGTGTGTGTGTGTGTGTGTGTGTGTGTGTGTGTGTGTGTGTGTGTGTGTGGGTATCTATTGGTTCGTCCATCGTTAACGTTCTCAGCCGCTTCGGACGTCCGCGCGTTTTCCCAGTAAAGGAGTTCTATCCCTTACTCCATGTGCAATCAACCAATAAGAAAGGAAAACTAACATTAATAGCTGGGTTTTCAGTGCAGTGTCTCTGTTCTCATGTAACTTTTGATGCATATTTTAGTCTGTTGTATTTATTTTCATGCTCATTTAGAACTGGCTGCAGGCCTATTCACTAACATTTCAAAGTTCAAAATTCATCTCTTTGTGCTTGTGTTCCGGCGTGTATGACGAACAGGGGGCAAAGGGAACCGGACTTTGTAGCAGCCAGAAAGGGAAGATCTATTGACTTGTTCATCCTTCGCTCACTCAGCAGCTTCACTCGTCCGCACGCTGGCAGGAACGACAACAAATCCTACTGCGTGCATGTAGCAGCAAGTAACATGTAGCTTTTACAAGAACTTTCCTCCCTTCAGCAGACTCACTGCCGGTGATTATCGACCAATTAATAGATGGAAGATGAGGTAAAAGACTCGAGCATTAATCTGCTTTTTTCATGGATCGCATAGACTTAAATGAGTTATTATCCCTTATGAATCGGTCTTTTACGAACAAAAACATTTGACTTAAAAAGTATCAAGTGCCATTCTAAACGCAACGTGCAGTTAAGAAATGACAGAATATGTGGAGAACCATGTAAAAAATATGGAGAAAGTAAATGCAAAATAAAAAGTAAGTAGTTGTGTGTTCTGTACCTCAGCAATAACAACATTACTCTTCATTCTTATTCTTTTTACGCTCTGAATTGGCAGATTTATATTCCCATTTCCTTTTATATAAATGCCATTAACTTGTTTTCTTTCTTCATCATTAATGTGTTGAAATTGTTGGCTTGGCTGTAGAAAGCTTGCTTTGTCCGTCAAGCGTGAGATTATAAAAACTGTTCATTATTTCTCTAAACTATGTGGACAATGTAGAGACTTTCCGCTAGCTCTGCTCTCGATATTGCGAGTCAGCCATGCGTGTCAGCCACAATCCTTTGCCATGTAAGTATTATCGGGTTGATCAGTGCATCTTATAAGTGAATAAAAGCTTTAGGACCGGCTGCAAGAGTCGAAAGTTGATGACGATAATCTGTTATTTCTAACAGAATCTGCAGGACGAGGTTCCTTCAGTCTTTTGTTGAAGATGAAATACATTTGTTAAGCAGCGAAGCAGTAAAATTTCGAATACTTAAAAGCGTACTTTTTTTTCATCCGAGGACTCAGTGTTATAACCAGCATATCGACCAAAGATTTCCTCCCCACCTCCGTCCGCGAGAAGACAGCGCATGCGCCGAGTCGCCACTGAGTATTGAGAGACATTTGTGTCCGGGTGCTCTTATGGCGACTGCTGGTCTCAAAAAGGCAAGTAATGTCTTCTGTGTTTTGTCAAGCAGCAATTCTGGCAAAATAGCAAGTAATATCTGCTGTCTTTTGTCAAGCAGCATTCCTGTACGATCACTTTTTTAAATCTTTCTCAATCCTCGTTCATAGTGAACAAGTCATATCACGCTATTTCTCCTGAAATGAAATGTGATTGTTCTGTCTAATTTATAAAAGCGGACAGCCATAGAAAAGTGGAACACTTCAATATAGCTAAAGAATTATTTTCTTGAAAATTAAACTCTTCATATGACGCTAAGGTAGTCTGCTTCTGTTATTTTCATGTATTTTATTTACAGGTAGCAGTTTGGCAGTAGAAAGACCATCGCTTAAGTGTGTTTGTGGTCTGTCTAAACTCAAAATGATTAACTTCTTTGTCGCAAAGCAGGAGATTGTCAACGTTGTCGTACATAAATATGTATAAGCATAACATGGTATACTTACAAAACACGACTTTCACATCGTAAAACTCTTACATTTTCGTAACAGTTTGTTTTTAAATTTACGGTACAAGTCTGTTCATCCAGTGTATGGTGTGTATGGTGAGAATTTCTTAGCTGTCTTTTTTTTTACTGTATCTATCTCTATCCTCCCTCTTTAGCGCGTGCACACACACACACACACACACACACACACACACACACACACACACACACAAGCGCGCACGAGCCCGCGCACTGACATATTTATACACACTAAAATATATCCAGGATCATTACAATAATGAAGCGTAAGATTGATATTCATAGAAACAAAACTGTTCGATCGACGAATCTATTGACATGTTATTATTATAACCTTAAATCAGTAATGAAGTGTCCTGGGGAAGAAACAAAGGAAACACGAAAACAAGAAAGTGCTAAATACTCATAGGTTGACAAAGTATTAGGACTTGGTAGAGACAGAGCCACACCAAACGGGTTTAGCTCAGTACATAATGTGCTGCATCGGTTTGGTTTGGGTATTGTTTGAGAATAACAGTGTTGGCAGAGAATAGCAGTGTTGGCAAGATTTGAGAATGACAGTGTTGGCAAGACTGGCCAAATAATATACCTATAAGTATTCAGTATTTACTTTAATAGAAATATAAACATATAAATGTTCAATATTTTTTATATTAAAGTCAGTATATATCTGTATTATTCAAAATATCCCGGTACTTTGTTTGTACATGTTTAATACCAAAGTTATAAAATATTCAAAATTAAGGGATTAAATGCATAATTTTTTGACATGTTCAGTACTAGAGTATAGATATTGTTGCAGAAGGTTAATAACACAGACATATTTTACACATGCATCAATTATTAATTAATTGTCTAGAAATATAAATCATAGTTTTATATATTTTTCACAAATAACTATATAAATTCAAAAATGTTATTTTTTTTTCATTGCATAAATTATACATAAAGAAAAAAGTTGTCGAATGAGGTAAAGGCTTGAATATACAATTTAAAAGTTTGTAAAGCCATTGAGCTCTGTGCACGCAGTAACAAACGTACTTTTGTGTTCTCTATTTTCGTACTCTTAAACTTGATGTAATCACAACTTGCTTTCTGGGACTAGTGCCAGGAGTAGGTCACGCTAGCTAACCCTCGCAAACAACCTCAGTGAATGGATGTTAGAACGTATTGAGTAAACATGTTTATATCTGTGAAATGGTGTAAGAATATGTCGAGTAAGCATGTCGCTTATGTCTGTGAAAGGATGTAAGAATGTGTTGAGTAAACATGTTGCTTATATCTGTGAAATGGTGTAAGGAAGCTGCAGAATATGGTGAACCTATACGAAGGCGCCCTCTTCCTCGCCAAAAAGCAGACTGTCGCCATCTTTGGCGGCGATGATTTTATCGTGTTGAACAAAGGATAATGATAAAGAGCTCAGAAGGGAGTGCCACAGTATTCCTATTAATATCAAAAAAGACTGGACAAACGATATAATTTAGATCCGCTGTAAGTTTGAGGACAATATCTAAAGAGTAAGACTGCAAAGATGATACATGTTAGAACTGCTCTGTTCTTTTAAGATTCTATACAGAAATAGTTCACAGACGCCCGCTCTCCTCTCAAGAACGTTAACATTTTCGCTTTAAAATATTTATTAATTAACCAAGTCAAAAAGTTAAGGTGACGACTAATGTGTTGTGGCTAGTTGTAGTCAATACTGCTTTGATTGAGTCTAACCTGTCGATTTTTTAAATCCGTATTTCAGATCATGAGTCAACTGATCTTGATTAAAGACCTACATTAACCAGCTTAATGAAAGAGCGGTGGACAGTTAGAGCTCGAGGTCCCGAGTCCGTCGACAGTTATTACACTGCACAACAAATGCAGTCTTTAATGTCTTTAGTTAAGCAGCATTTCTGTGTGATTACTTTCTGAAATCTCGCTAAATTCCTTGCTCATAATAAACAATTCGTTTGACGCTTTTTCTCCTGGAATAAAATGTTATAGATTTGTCTAATTTTGAAAGAGGACAGCCATAGAAAATTCTAACACCCCAATGTAGCTAACGACGTATTTTCATAAAACTTAAACTCTTCATAGGTAGCTAAGGTAATCTTCTTCTGCTCCATTCATATACTTCATTTGCAGGTAGCAGTTTGGCGTAAAAAAGACCATCGTATTAGGGTTTGATATTTGTGGTCTCTCTGAACTCAAAATGTTTAACTGCATTGTCACAGGGCAGAAAATTGTCAATGCCGTCGTATAAAAATATGTATGTGTCGTACATGGCATAGTTAGATAACAGGACTTTCATCATCGCAAAACTCTTACAATTTCGTTGCAGTTTGTTTGTAAATTCACGTACGAGACTGTTAATCCCCGCTAAAAGTGTATGGTTAGATTTCCATTACTGTCTTTATTGTTGCGCATATATATATATATATATTAAATATATCAATGTAATAAGATAAAGGTACATTTGCATCGCATACGTACCACGCATTTCAAAACAAATAACGCGCGACGAGCCCTCTCAGATGAAGATGATATTTGCAATTGATGTAGAACCTGAAGAAACATAAAAGTTCGGCAGAAAAACACGAAGAACATGGCGGAAGATTACCGATGTTTTTACCACCGCTAACTTAGCCATAGATCACTGCTTTCGTGACGTCTTTTTCTCTCCCAAATGACGTCGAACAAATGACGCACAGCAGACGTCAGACACAAGACGAGATTCATACACGAGACTATACGAGACTTTCCACAACTCATTACATTCCACAATCATTAAAATAATAAAACCCAAGACTCAAAACAACTTTTCGAAATTTGATCGCATTTTCTTTGTTGGAACTACAAATCTAATGCCAAGTTATTGCTATAACCTTAAGTCAGTAATGATTTGTCTCGGGGAAGACATTGTGTACAGAAATAAAGCAAACACAAAAAGAAGAAAATGCTTAAGCTTACCAAGTATTAGCGGATTAAATGCCTAACTTAATGACATAGATATTGATGCATACGGTTACTAACATACATAGTTTACACATGCATGCATATTATTTGTCTAGAAATAGCAATAATAGTTTTAATATTTATGACAAATAACTAGATAGATTGAGTAATGTGATCTTCATATTAAATGCATAAATTATACATTTATTTTAAGCGTGAAAGAAAGAAGGTGTTAAGTGTCGAATGAGGTAAAGGCTTGCATTAACGGTTTAAAACTTGATGAAGCCCTTGAGCTCAGTGCACACAGTAACAAAGATGCTTTTGTGTTGTCCGTTTTCGTTCTCTTAAACTTGATATAAACAGAACTTGCTATTTGGGACCATTGCCAGGAGTATGTCACGCTAGCTAACCGTAGCAATCAAAGGATGGGTAGGATGTAAGGATGGTAAGGATGTATTGAGTAAACATGTTATTTATATATGTAAAAGTATCTATTAAAGTAAACATGTCGTTTATATATGTAAAAGTATCTATTAAAGTAAACATGTCCTTAATATATGCGCCTGTCTATAAGCAATCTGTCCCCATCTTTTGGGGCGATGATTTCTGTGTTGAACAAAGTCCTCTACAATTTACCATGAATACACTATTCTACGATTACTATCAGACACGGACACAAAAGATTTTTTAGTCATGTGAAATTAATTTTGTGGGGGAAAATGATGAAGTAGATATTAATCCTTCTCAGAAATAGGCAATGGGTGCCTCATTGCGGTAACGTTTATAACTGTGAATAAAAATTACAAAACAACACAATAATATAAGATTCTCACAACCCTATTACCCTTCTTGCTCCCTCCACTTCACTGAGTAAGGGCATGGTCTCAAGAGCCAGAGGGTACGGGTAAAGAGAGATATCGTTAGGAGTGCTACTAATTGAACAATTAAGGAAGGTAGATATCTGAAGGAAAAAGAAAACTGAAAAGGAAACTGTCGTGATACACAGAGACAAGTCCTCCACACTGTCGCAGGTATGAGATAAATACCGTTTGAAGACGCTACCTAAGTCTACATAAAAAATTTAGATGATGTTAACTATTAATACAACAGAAGAAGGCGCACACGTCTACGATCGTATTGTAGTAGAATTGTGTTTTCTTGACTATTTGCCAGTCTGATTGACTGTTCTTTTCTCTAAGAAAGACAAGAATGACATAAAAAGTAGATGAGACGAAACTGAGGACAAAATTACTGGTCTTACTTCGAAACATCTTTGTTCCTTGTTCCTAAACATTTGTTCGTTCGTTTGTATGTTTGTCTTTTTCTACACAGCAGTATTACCTCCGGGTATCTCCAGACTCTCTTCAAACATCGTATGTCACTCCACTTCCCATCAGCCGCACACGTGACCTGCAGTGTAGACGGGTAGTAGTCGTCATGACATGTGGTGTTTGCCTCCACACCCCACAGGGACCGCTGAATGGAGTCATTTACAGGAAAGTTGTTGCAAATGGGGTCCACACACACACACACACACACACACACACACACACACACACATTTTAGAATCAATATTAATATCAATGCACTTCAAACCTGACTGCTTTATTACACACGTGCTGAACGCTTGTCCATGTCTTTCAAAGAAAAGTCAAAGTCCTGTTTATAATCTTATACATGTTTGATTGAATCAGGGCGCCTTGCTTGAGAGTGCGTCGCAATTATGTTAGCTTCCAAGAATTTGTTTTTTTTTTAGGTCAGCCATTAGTGCCAGTTACAGACAGTAGCAGTCGTCATGGAACTCTGACACTGGGACATGCAAGCTGCAGAACTTACTGCATTGAGTTAGGAAAACAAACAGATAATTCTCAAGAACATCAGTATAGTCTAGCGACTACCTGCAGTGACTGTTGGCTAAAGGTTGAGGTCTAGCATTGTTCATCCACGACAGCAGCTGACGCTCAAACAAACAAAAAAATTAAATGAGTTAGTGAGGACAGGTGGTCACTCTGAGTTATCACCTCACCCCTCCCTCTGTCCACTCTCCCACCTGTAATGCAACAGGAGAAAAACAGACGCCGTCAGGTCTAATGAAAAAGACCCGCGTGTTTGTGTTATTTTAGTAATTTTCATATGTGAAGTTTTCATATGTAGTTTTTATTTGTTAGTAATTTTCATATGTAGGTTTTCCTCGTGCCGCAGCTTGGTCTTGAATAGACAAATATCTATTTTATTTAACGGTTTAAACCTATTCCCGCTTGTCCTCTATTGTACTGACACCTTGATAAATGTCACCTTGACATCAGAAGTACGAGCTAGCAGGGACGAACACGAAAGCTATACAAATATGGAAACAATTCTAACAGCAAAGACTTGTAAAGCTCCTGCCATGGAGACTTTGGCTTTATGACTGTTAAGGTCTGGAGCTTTATAGGTCGTCCGTTACCTGCTTCCAGGTTTCATTCAGCCAGCCACAAATGTTACAGCACAGGAAAGTGAACGATCGACATACAGCTGATGTGTAGAAGAACAAAGGAAAAGTAAAATTGTAGAGTAATCTAAATTGTTCCTATTCTCTTCTAGCCTTCTTTGCGATCGAACCTTTCATGTCCAACCTCAAAACGTTGAAATAAGTTTACATAAATTCTTCTGCCCATTCCTCGATTATTCCTATTGGCCCATTAACTTTGTTCATGCTTGACAAGTTTTGTGTCAGGTTGCATTTTCTTCTTCTCCTCCTCCTCCTTCTCAGAGATATGTTTAAAGATCATGAGTTTTCGTTTATATACCTAAAGATCTATGGAGAAAATGACCACACGCTTTGCAAGGCTAAGCGGAGTTGTTCTCTTTGGAACTACACCACCAAATCCCGATATCACAAATATTAAAATTGCTTAAAGCTGCTCTGTTAGCTAGAGTGTTTGTGAACTGGTGGTACTATGAGAAGGCTACCCTGCTATGACAAAGCTAGTACTTGGTGGCTACAATAGGAATGCCCCTGATTCACAGCGAAAACTCTAGTATTACCGTAGAAGGTATTAAAATAAATGTCGGTAGAATTCTTTCCCTCCATAGTAAAAATATTGACTGCACAGTGCTAAAAAAAAAATTTAACGGATACGAACATGAGCACCAATACACATAACTCACTCACTCACTCACTCACTCACTCACTCACTCACTCACTCACTCACTCACTCACTCACTCACTCACTCACTCACTCACTCACTCACTCAGACAGGCACGCGCAACATTCGACATTACAAAGACTAATAGAAAAAAGAGAGTACACTTCCCCTTTAACTCCCGCACCCATTAAGTTACAAACCTTATCATAAGAATGGACTTGTCATGTATTTATTAACAATCTGGGAGCAGATTTCAAAGACCACACATACTGAACTTTGCACAGAGCCCCAGGCACCCCATAGCCAGTCCCCTCCACATGAACGACACTTGATCCCCTTTTAGGTGATTTAATCTCTAATTAACTTGACTATACACTCCTATTATGGCTTTCAAAATAAGCATCAACAGAGCGACACAATGTCTCACCCTGACGCCGACATAGGCAGCGAGGATACCATTGTCATAACGAGCTTGAAGGTGAAGATATGGGCGAAACTCTCATCAACCAGCCCCTGAATTCGCTTTCACTTGGAGAAGCTGCGTGAAGCCGATGTTACTACCATCTTTCAGTCTCAAGCTGGAAGAAACTTTGCCGCCCTAAACACAGGGGACTGTGATGAAGACAGCCAGATGAAAGGGGAGCTAGTTTCAAGTCGAAGACGTTTCAGACAAACCCTTGATTAAAAAAACAAAACAAAAAACTCAGCATCGCGATCTCTCTGACCAAAGGGAAAAGTAACCCAAGTCGCTGTCAAGGAGAAAACCGTTTATGTCGACCTCAGAACGATCACCAAATTATGAATTACAGCAATACAATCTTGACAGCACAAACTTTCCAGCAAATTAATGTGTGCGCCTGGTTGCATGCGTTGATGTGTGTGTGTGTGTGTGTGTGTGTGTGTGTGTGTGTGTGTGTGTGTGTGTGTGTGTGTGTGTGTGGAGAAAGAGTTAATGTATACGTGCTTGTAATCTGTAAGCCTGTCTCTGTCATTGTTCTTCCAGTTTTGATGGTCTTTCATCTCCCGCTTAATTTCATGCATCAATTAGAATATCTTCTAACTAAGAAAAACCAATTGTAGCGTACAAGGGGGTACAGCAGTTGAGTATTGTTTTGTTCGACACACAGGTGTGCCTTGGTTTGACACTGCCACGCTGGAAGTCACGAGAACTTGAAAGTCTCGGTTTTTACCTTATTTCACGTGCGAGCAGAGCAGAGCTCCATCCGTCCAGGTGGTTGGGGTGTCTTGTTTTTCTGTCGCTGTCATGCGAGTTGCATGAGAAAATTGAGGTTTTGGATATTTTAAAATTTTATGTGTGGGGCGGGCTTAGCTCACCTTGTGGCGATGTAAACAAGGGTGGGTATATTAGACCCGACATTAACAGGTAGGAGAATGCTCGATTTGGACGATGGATATTCCGGCAATCCTGGTGTGTTGCTGTTGTGTGCTGTCACTGACGGGGGTGCAGTCTTCATTCAGGCCTACCAGTCGTCATAGTGTATGTCGACGTGAGGCGCTAGAGAGAGCGCTGTTTAGTGACAAGAGTTGTCACAGTACTTACTGGTATTCAAGCCGAGGGCTGTGATTCTACTACCGGTACAGTGCAGAAAGAACTTTTGCTGAAATTCGGATACAGGCGTCTGAGAACATATCTGACGTAAACAGAGGGACTCCGCCGAGAGCGTGGAAGGCTGTGGGAAACTACGGGTTTTGACGGCTGGAGCTGGCGCATAGACGGCCTGTGGTTCGGCAAAGACGAGTGAAAGGGTGTCCGCGTATCTCCAAGGTTGGGGAGGAGCATCCGATACAAAAAGGCTGAATGACTGACTTGCGTGGGGCGATATCCTACAGACGATATCCGAAGTTTCCGGAGGTCCAGTGACGTGAGGCAGAGGCATGGGCTTCCGATGATCTAACACCAGAAGAACATCCCCAACGAAGTAAGACTTTGATTAAGGTAGAGTGACGCACCAGATGTCCTCCCTGTATAACTCATATGTGAGAAGTTGCTAAAATATTTGTAAAAAGAAATAACTTGAACTTTAAAAGAAAAAGGGTCAAGTGGAGAACTTTGTGTTTGCGCTTCGGGTCCAGAGTGGGAAGAAATTAAGCACGCGTAGAAAGACGGATAGGTTATCCTTATTGAGGAGGTGATAAGGCCTAGGGTGTTCTACCCATTCTGACTCTGTTGTTAGAACCAAGTATTTGTGCGTTGGTGCCGAGGGCACTGTCGCTGAAAGACATTTCTTCATATTTTTGTTTTGATATACCTGTTAGACACTATTGTTTGTCAACAATTGCTCCTTGTGTATGCCTATTTATTGTTTACGTCAGCTTGAGCGGCGTAATAATCCAAGAAAGAGAGGGATTTTCAGGCTACGTCTAGCCGTGAGAGTTTAAAGTAATGCTAAATATCATGTTTGACTAACTGCTCGTGTTAACTACTTATGCTTTGCCTTGTATAAAGCAGTACTGAGCATATTTTTTGTGTATTTAAATTGTGATTCTTGTGGTCAATTAGTATTTGTCTCTTTGAGGGACGTTCTACACCAGAGTGGTCATTTGTTGATTGTGTTGAGTTAACGAATGCGCGTGTCTGCGGATGACTCGTCGTGTGTATGCGGGTGATCCGTGACACCAATCATAAAACAAAACGGAGGACAGACACTGGGCTGTGTGTGTCGAGAACAAAGACAAGCTAAGTCAACGGTGAGAGAGAGAGAGACAGCCCGAAGTGATGTAACAGGAACAGAGAGGCAGGCATTGTGAGTGTCAACCAGACACTGTTATTGAATCCTTGTCCCTTGTCCTCCTTTCTCTCTGCCATGCGTGTTTGGGGAGTCCTCCAGACACTCCCTCGTACTGCGGCGCCCTCCTCAATTTGCCGCGTGTTGATATGTGTGCTGGCTGTTAGCTGTGTGGGGTTGTTGTGTGCCAGCTGGCAGCTGCTTGTGACTAACACTTCCTGTAGCAACTGTCCCTTCATTTCAGCCAACAGTCTTCGCGTGGGGGGACTGACCAGGAGGAGGTTCAAAGAAACTAAACTGTCAACTTACGATGTTGTTTGATAACTTTGTCGGACAGCAAATACTTGCGTCAATACTTAGTCAGCATCTGACAATATATATATATATATATGTCTATATTTTATTACATAAAATAATGTAAAATTACAGTACTTTATATGGTTATATATGTGTAACATTTTGTCCGGCTGAGAAGGTACTTTGTCTTACGGCTCATTTTTTTCTAATGGAACATAATTCTGGCTCTTGAAACCTCACATTTAACACTTCACCTTGATTGGACAATAACAATGTCAACAGCAGCTCATAACTGAAAGGATGAAATAGTCACAAACATCAACAACTGAACGAGAAGAGTCCTTAAGTTTAAAGAAAGGCTGTAAGTACTGTGATAGGCACCAGGTGAAGAGATTGTAGGAAGTGTTTAACATGGGGGATGTGCTGAAAAATACAGCGAAGTCCCTTCAGTTAAAGCACTCCGATAGTCCAAGATGTTCAAATTAGGAAAAACACGTTCAAATAAATTTAAGTGTTACAATAATCGCTATTCGTCTTTGTGTCAAAATTTGGTGTTGGTATCTTTGCCATATATATATATATATAACTATACTCATGATAAATCATTATCTTGGTTCAAAAGTTAAGACAAAACTTCACCTTACAACAAATCAGAAACTTGAAAAAAAGAGATAATTGGAGAGGAGTTTCTGAAAGAAAGGTATTCAGCATCATACTGAATGTCTCTTTTGTTTCACAAGTGTACGAGTAACAGTCTCTCTCTCTCTAATTTCGTTTTTCTTTCTCTCTTCCTTTTTACACTTGGTAGCCAGTGGAGGTAACAGCTAAATTCCGAAACACCCCAACCCCTTTCTCTCTTCCTTCCACGTTTATTGCCCAGCCAAACCTAAAATGTGTCCAAACAAACGGAAACAAACTGGAAACTCAAAGACGAGAGAGAGAGAGAGAGAGACCTGCCCCGCAACTGTAATTAGCTGCTCCGGGAAAAGCAAGCAATAGTTTCCACAAATAGCTGCAGCCAGTCTGCAAGTCGAGTCTGGCAGGCATCTTAAATTTTCCACGTGTCGGCGTTCTTGTTTGAGCCAAGCATGTTTCTGGGTTTAAACAAATGACTCGTGTTGCTGACTCCCTGGTTCCACGTTCGCGCGCCACCTGGTGTCAGATCAAAAACAACAGCAGCGCCGCCATGTAACTGACTGTGCATGCGCCCTGTAGGGAGAAGGGGGGGGAGGGAGGAAGAGAATGGGGAATTTTTGGGGGGAGGAGGAAAATGTGACGGACCACCTTCGGAAACCGCCGCCTTATTAGTGAGCGGTTGGCACGTTTGTTAGAGTTTGACTGGGCAGCACACAGCAGCCGCCTCCCCCGCCTCCCCCGCCGCCATCCATGTCCACTGACCTCTGACCTCGCCGTTCTGGCGGTGCATCTAGTGCGACCGTTGCAACACCGTCTTGCCACATTTCACACGACATTTCTGATTTCGCACCGATCCCTGCTTTAAATGAACGTTGTGGCCTTTCTTTTTTTTGTGCTCGGAACTCGTTTTAAATGAAGGGTTCTGTCAGAAAGTTTAGTTTTTGTTTGTTATTATTTTTGTTATTTTTTTTTAAGGAGGGTTACAGAGAATTCTAAATAGATTGAGAACTCTTAGTGATTCGCTCTCTAAAGCTGTTTTTCCTTGATAATGATTGGCAGCGAGTGGATTGGGATACCCTAGAGGTTTGCTAGTTGTAAAGAGTTCAGGTCATATTTATACAATTTGTGGTACTAAAGGGAGCACAAGGGCCAGTTGCACAACACGTTTCTAAACCTTAAAACTGTTCTAAAGAAGCAAAATCTCTTCTTAGTCATTTTGATGCATTGCAGAAAAACATACAAAAATAATACTGACAGAACGGAAAGTCAGACTTCAACAACTTGATCTTACTTAAAGCAGTTTTAGTTTTAAAAATTCTAAAATTGTGGTGTGACTTTAAACTGATTATCTAAGTAGATTTAAGGCCTAAAAGTGTTTAAAATTAGAAATGTGTTGTGCAACTGGCCGCTGAACAGTTTTACATCATCGTTTGATGTTGTCTTATATTGAATCAACGTTATATTTTCTAGACCTACCTTTGACCTGTGACGCAGAAAGTGTCACAGTGCACGAGGCTTGTACCCAGGCTCTTGTAAAAGTTTGGGCGAGCGCTGCAGGCTGGGTCTAGGAGCCATGAAACACTCTGTAAGCACTTGAATAACACACCACAAAGTGCAACAACAACAACACACACACAAGCCTGAAAATTTTCACTTCTTCAACATGCTGACGCTCTTGTAGCGAGTAATGGCACACTAATGCAAAATCACACGCGCGCGCACACACACACACACACACACACACACACACACACACACACACACACAAACCCTCTCGAATGTAGAAACCTACAGACCAAGGACGCTTTCCTACTCGGATATGCTTGCTTTTTTGTAATGTATTGTCTCAGTATCCTTTTTTTCTCAAGCACACTCGCTCACAAAGTGGCAAACATGCATGCACACCAATTCTCACCCCTCCCTCCCCCCCCACACACAGACATACGCACGCACACAATCAGCTGTACTACAGACTGAGGTCATTTCCTATGAAGAGTAATTATCGTAAGCACTCAATCTCTCTCTCTCCTTTTTCAGTCGTTTTTTCTCACTTTCAGCCTTCCCTTCTCTCCCACCTTCACAAACACATATCTATATCTTATATCTGAAACACTCAGCTCTCCCCTACAGCCTACAGACACACACAGACACAACAACAGACACATTCACAGGAACAAACGCACCAGCAATATGAAGATATTTCCTACGAAAAACATCTCTCTCTCTCCCTCTCTTTTTTCTGTTGTTCTGTGTCTATGCGTATTACAATGTGTACCTTTATTCCGGTGTTTGCGCCTGCCTTAGGAAAAGGAAGAGAGAACGAGAGGGGCGACAAACAGGCAAACAAGGAAGGACGCGAGGAGGAAGCCTGGCCAAAGGTGTCGGAGGATGAAAGAACATCCCCACTTCCGGCCGAGGGTTGAGCCCGCTGAGTGGCGCCACTGCGTCACTGGGGCAGTCGTCGACGTGATCTCATCACCACGAGCCTCGTTGTGGTCAGCTGAGTCGCTAAGCATCCTTGTGTACAACGTGTTGGTGGCGCTACTAGGATACAGATTCGCGATGTACATTTCCCGCACGTTAATAGTTATGGCATGAGTTTATGCATCTCGAGAACAGAATGAGGTTATTTGTCGGATTTGGGGGAATTATGATGCTATGAAGTGTATCTTCTTCATTTTAACGTGAATGATATCACGATCTTGTAATTTCCATACACACATCTACCCTATCACCCCAGAAAGAAAAAAAACAATGACATCATAAAATCATAACAGAGTGATTGCCACATGCAAATTCTTTTTTGAATTCAGCTTTTTTTTCGTGCTTTGAATAGAAACGATACTGGACCATTTAAAGAGAGAAAGGAGTAACAAAAAACTTCAGAAGATTGAATTCAGGGAATTTCAATTTTTTTTTTGATTCTGTGTTATGTCATGTCTCGCCCAATGTCATAATCCCACTCCCTTTAGAGCCTTCTGCAAGCCGTTCTCCTTTTTGACGAATGTTGGACAAAACATTCGCCGTTTTTTTCGTGAAACTAGCACATTCCCATCGGGCACTGTCAATAAGAAGTTGCGCACTAGCCTTGTTCAGCCAGGGTCAAGGCTGTGTGTTCTAGGAAGACCCTTCAAGACCTGAACCAACGCGCCCTCCACCTTCATGACCTCAGGCTCTTGAGGAATCTGCCGCCTGCCTCGCCGACCGCTTGACAAGGATCAGGAGACGAGCATCGCTGGCCTCTGAAAGCTGCGCAAATCGAGACAAAAACTGCACGTGCATCTCGTTACGTGGGAAGATGATCAAAAAAGAACAGAAAACTAAGGAAGAAAAAAAAAGATTTGCTGTCATAAGATACGGGTTTTGTTAAAGATCTCTTGTCAGACATAAAGATGCAATATTGGTTCTGACAGTTTTGGTTTGTGTCAAGAATAGTAACAGAGCGAGTCCGAAAGTCTAGTAACAGGCTGCTCTCCCTTTGAAAATGAAAATGAAATGACATTTTTTTTCCTTCCCGGATTGTTTCATTAGTTTGAGAATTACCTACATACTTAACAATCTCTGCTAGAATTGTAACATACACGAGAAAGAGAGAAAGGAGTGTGTGTGCGTGTGTGTATGACGCAGACTAAAGGGACTGAACTCTACTGTACTGACCCGTCTTCACCACGCGAAAAGAAAAAGGCTTTCTTGTATAAAGATAAAATAAAACCATTGGATTTCATCGTATATTGTCTTTTTTTAATTGTGATAAATATGACACTTCTCGCTGTAAATGATGGAATGTTGACCTGAAGCCATGAATAATGAATTCACATGCAGAGAAAATGTTATGACAAGGTTTTTTAATAACTAAACTGTTGTCCAGCTAACAGGACTCGCGGGTTTCACTGGCACGTAAGTAAAGCGTTCGACATGAAATCCTCCTCAGACCTCTCTTGCTTTTTCTTCTAACCCTTAGTGCGTGAGTGTGTGTGTATGTGTGTGTGTGTGTGTGTGTGTGTGTCTAAAAGTTTGAAAGAATTTTGCATTAAATCTGGAATCATTTATGTGTTTTCAAAATGACCAAGGTGACCCAAACACGTAGGACAATTTCATGAGAAGAAAAGAATTCTTTTCGCTTTTTCTAAAATATAAACTTCACTTGTTTCTTATGTTCCTGTGTAAAAACAAAGATATTGCACTCAATTCCTCGAAGTTGATGAGACCCGTATCCAATAAATAAGTACACCTTTCCTCTCGTCTTGTGGCATATAAAATATAGGCTCGCAAAAAGAGGTTAATCATGACTAACCTCTCTTTATCAAAGCACAAGGACCACTCACTCAATATCTCTCTCTCTGAAACACACACACACACACACACACACACACACACACACACACACACACACAATTCGCTCTCGTCTGAACATCAGTCTGAGGCGACTACCACAAATCTACTACCATTCATCACACACTGTAAAATGTTGACAAGTGTTAAATCCTTTTAATTACCGCAGTCACTTTCCTCTTTTCATCCCACTACCTATTGCCTGTTATCTACACCACGTTATTTAATGACCAAAAAAACTCCCTAGATAAGTCATAAAAAGCGTGTGACCTCGAAAGATAAGAACGCCGAGAGTGCAAGATACTGAGCATTGCTTACTATCCTATGTACAGGCTAGCGTACTGTATGTCGTAAAAAATAAAGACTGACAGTAAACAAAAAGTGAAAGCAATTACTATACAGTGCTAATTGTAGAATATTTACATGGTGTACAGTATTGAGCACACAGACTTTGTATGTAAGTTTGCAAGTCATGTTCCGATCTCTTCTCACGCATGCATTGTGCATCTCTCACCATCCCGCATACCATTGCCCACAGGTCACAGCACGGTCCACAAGTCACAAGCCGCTGTCTAACCGTGACTTAGCATTGTCGACACGTGACATCCACACGTCACTTCCTCTCCCGCAGCCTGTGCAGCAGGGAGTGGGTTATATAACGATCTCAATGGCAGCTCCGGGATGTGTGGGTCCTCACACTCTCTGCCAATAAATTATTGCACTTTTATTGCGAACCCCCGAGAACAGGAAGCTGCGTGGCACTTAACCTATGGTGTACGAGATTGTGCCTAGCCTCATGCTTCCTTTTGCTTAAAACTGCGCACCTCCTAATTTTTGTACGAGGTCGAAGACCTCAGAGTTGTACGGGCACATCGCCACACAGCCATTTTCATCTTGAAGCAGATATCAAACGACCGGTGTAGTCGCCGCTTCTTGACCTTACCACATCGTCACCATCATCTAATTTTATTTTCTTTATTTCTGTCATAGAACAATAATATTTGCAACATAAGTGCGAAAAGATTTTTTCATCAATATCGACTCGATACTGTCCGGAATTTACAGTAAAATTGAAACATTAATAAAAATTGTAACTTATACTGTCAGGGTGATTTTAATGTTTTTGACAAAGGAAGACCTAGTATTGCACTGATGCAGAGCTAGGAGAGGTCCCAGGTCCCTACAAAGTGATGTATCATAGAAGTCTAAGCGTACTTTAATTTTTTTTTGTAAATAATAGGATCGTGAAGTGTGTTCACTCTCAATGAATGACGTCAGCTTGCTTGACGCCTTCCGCTAACGTGAAACTGGCCTCTTGCAGACCGGAAGCCATTAAGCGAGAGACAAGAGTGGTCTCTCCTACACGGCCACCTAGCGTGCAATCGCCACACATAGGCGGCGTCATATCCGGTCGTGAATGGCGCAGAATAAGAACAAATGGGAAGAAGGCTAGTTTTTTTTTTGTTTTTTTGTTTTTTTTTGCGACGAAGTCTCCGATTTTACTAGAAAATGATCACACAGCATGCTTGTGGCGTTGGAACTATATCAAGATTTATTTATTTTTCTTTCTCCATTTTTGCAGGATTAAACACAAACGAATGTTTCGTACTGATTGGTGGTTGATGTGGTGTAGAGTGTAGACCACCAATATGAAGCGTATCTCTGCGATGGGGAAACTAGCGCATTATAAAACATCATCATCATCATCATCATCATCATCATCATCATCATCATCATCATCATCATCATCATCGATAGCATCACTCTTTTTAAACAAACTTATTGCAGCTCAGTCAAACACGTGTCAATGAACCATGGTTACTCAGCAGATGACTAAGAAACTGTTAACTGATAGCTAGCGGGCCTGTGATCTGTGCATCTGATGAAGCTTTACACGAGGGTAAGAAACCACTTACATACGCTCCTTCAGGCTGTCATACTTGGCCCCGTATCAGCAGACATTGATAAGAGTTGGAAGCAGTTCAACAACAATCACCTTGACTTTTTTTGCTTGCTCTCTTCCGTGTATTTTTAGTCTCGGTGAAATGTTTTTCATCCTCATTGCTGACGGTTGCAAAGATAACTCTATTCGCTGTATTAAGAGTAACCGCAATCATTAAAGCGAGAGAGACAGAAGTAAGGCGAAAAAGAACTCGAAAGAACAGGGGGGTTAAAGAAAGAAAAAGGAAAAGAAATCTGAGAAGACAGACCGCTGAGAAGAGAAAATAATGTCCACCCTAACAATTTTTCCCAATCCCCTCCCACTCGTGCGGTCCCATCAAGCAATTTCCTCCTTCATAGTTTCTCTGTAGTTGGGGTTTCAGCAACATCAACTTTCAGCCCTTCACCTGCTTAATCCACCGGCCCAGAATTCCAGAGCATTTTCGTTCAAAGAAGACCTTCATCCCAGCTTCCGCTTTTAATCGGATATAAATCCCAAAACGCCTCCGGACTGTGTTGCCGGCCTAAAAATAACCGGTGAGGAGGAGGCGTGCCAACCGGCCAAATCTTTGTGCAGCACGAGGGAGCTAACAAGGATGCTTTTGGAATGGAGACCACAGGAGAGCTAAAGGACTTCTCTGTCGAACCTCCGCCCATGTGGTTAAACTAGAACAAACTTTAAGGTGTGAAAGGACTGCGAGCTGTTTCTTCGTAAATAGTGAGAACCAGCGGGCTGTCAACACCGGACTAAATCGACGTTTCAATGGCTAAAACACACACACACACACACACACACACACACACACACACACACACACAACGACACACACACATACTAACACACACACTAACACAAAAATACCTTAAGTATAAATAGAATTAAACTGAGATGCAGAGAAGGGCATGGCACAGGTAGGGTTAACTCAAGACTCATTGAGCATGCAGTTTTGCACTCAGCGATTAAAGTCTTCCTTTTCAAAGTCAAGTATACGTGTGCAGAGTTAATGGCTCGTAATGCGGTGATAGCGAATGCATCACAGGTATTAGCAATCAAATAATCTCTTAAATCCCAGTTAATGGACAAGCATTTCATATTCTTCAAGCTTCCTCGACAACCTTGAACTGTCATGGAACCGCCTTTTGGGTATAAAAAGCCGTTACGAAAACACGTTTGAAAAATTTGCAAGTCAAGCAGGTAAACAGCTTTGAGAAATGACATTTTTAATGGCACTGGGAAAAGCATCTTTATGAGCATGGGGGATTTACTCCGTTGAAGGTCGCGTGATGTCGGGTTACGCGATGTTCTTATATTTCAAGTCAGTGGGGCGTCTAGAAATACAAATGAGGCTAGAAATATACTACGACACTAATAAGTTTCGCCGGTTGCTAGAAATGTCCGCGTAACTGTTACAAAATGCTACCCGAGTTTGTTAAGAACGTGTTACTACAACTCCTTCTTCTTCTTGATTATCGTAACTAATAGAGAGGGAGAGGGATGGAGATGGCGATAGATACATTTAAGTCAGTAATAACACGCATACAAGGTCTTCAGCTCATTTTTCGTGAACGCAATTCCTAGGTTATGGTCTTGGCAGAGCTCTGCGTACGACGTCATGCTTTTGTCGAGCCTTGGCGAGTTCCTTCCTCTGTTTGTTTTCTGTTGATCTCGTCTAGTGCTTTTTTTATTTTCTTTCTTTCTTTCTTTCTTTTGCATTTTTGCTTTAACCACTTCCTTCTCATCCCGTGATTTGTGTTATTTATTCCTTAATTCTTTCTTCCTTCCTTTACGTTTTTTTCGCTCTGTTCTTTTGTGCTTTTTGGAATCTTTCATATCTTAAATCATTCATTTAGTCAAGCTACTGCACTACCTCCTACCTTAAAGAGTAGAGTACCTCTGACAGTATAGTCATTTATGTTAAAGAATAAGTTAGTGATTCCTTATGGAACATATCTTTTATTCTTTTATCATCCTCTCTGACTTTCTTTTCCCATCTGTCTCTGTCCACATCTCTCTCTCTCTCTCTCTCTCTCTCCTTCTATCGCGCGTCGTTCTAACATTTCTTACCGTTCAAGTTTCATACAAATCGCATTAGATTAGAGTGATTTCTAATTTTTATCATTATCGTCATCTGCTTTAATCGGTTTCCTCTTTGTTCGTCGTGACCATTGGCAGGTCCGCATGCTTTTGAAGCCAGGAGGAGCGAACTCCACCCTCAGAGTAAGTAGGCAACTTACTGTTGCCAGCAGGGGCCTAGAAAGACAATCACAACGCCGAACAATAAGGAAGGAAGGTGATTTACGTTAGAGGGTGGTTGGAGGGTGAGTGCTTTACTCAAAGAAGGAAGTGAGATGTTTGTAGAAGCGGCGACAAGGGCCACAGCAGCAGTACCTGGTCTGTTGACCCTCCGCTTGGCTGTTATAATCGAGCGAACGTTTATGTCACTGGCTTAGTAAACGACGAGTTCTATTTTTAATACTCTTCCGCAATTTTATTCTTTTTTTTGCTGTTTATTTTCTTCCTGCCTTAACACTGGCTTCCTCTCTCTCACTCTCTTTTCCTCTCTCTTTCTCTTTGTCGACCGCTCACTCCATCTTTCTGTCTCTGCTCTGCTCTTATCCCCCCCCCCCACACACACACTACTTGTTTATCTCATTTTATTTGGTTTTATTTCGTTCTCGCCTATTTCTCTCTTCTATCTCCTTGTTGTTTACAATCAGGGCATTGCGGTCTATAAACCTGGTCTTGCGCCGCCAGGTGCAAGTTTCAATCCCACACACAGCTGTTTCTATTGTCCTTCCTTAACTGTCACAGAAAATAGTCTGCGTCTCTAGCAAAAAAAAAAAAGAGAATGCATTCTAGTACAGTAATTATTATAATTAGTAGTATAATTAGACACGAAGTAATGCAAAACAGTGTTGCATTTATGGGTATTTTGCTAGACGCACTGTAATTATGATTAGCTTACAATGCAGAGATGACATTAACACCGCTATAAAAGGAAATGAGACTAGTGTTCCCTGTCTTTTTGTGAAAGACTTACGTATGCGGCTAGAATCTTATCGTACATATCTTTCTCCTACACAAGAAAAGGCTAACCTGTGTGTGTGCGCGCACACACACACACACACACATGCGTGCAGACACATACAGCCCCGACTTAGGCTTTAAGCACTCATCCAGAATGTTTGTCATTTGGTCAGCAGGTCACTCACTCTCTTTGGGAAACAAAAGACAGACCGGAACGCCGAATTCTTTTTCCCACATGAGATGGGGGGGGGCGGCGGCGGTGGAAATTCAGCCAATCGGAGTGCCGGTCTATGTTATTTTGTCAGAGGTTTGGGGTTAGGGTTTGGGGTAGGGTTAGGGTTTGGGGTAGCGTTAGGGTTAAGTTTAGGTTGAGTTTATTAGGTACAATTGGGCAATTGAGTGGAGCATATTTTGCGTGCACTCCGATTGGCTGAATTTCCGCCCCCCTCCCTATCTCATGTGGGAAAAGAATTCCGCAGCCGTAAACAAGATGGTCACCGATGAACGTTTACTCCAGTAAGCAATTAAATCGAGTTCGGGAGATGGACCTACTATAATGACTATCTGAGCAAAAAACAAACAAACAAACAAACAAACAAACAAACAAACAAAAAGCTAAGGTCTTCTCTACTGTTTGTAGTGTGTGTCGTAAAGTTAGGATTGTAGGCAATCCGTTAACATACAGGTTCTGCCCCGAGTCTAGTCCGTCCTAAAACATTGTGGTGTCAATGCGTGGAGCCCACGGGATCGGTGTCGACCCTGACTCTTCGCGACCTTTGCCGGTCTGTTAAAGCGCCTTTCAAGTTGTCAGGTTAGAGAACGTCCGTCCACGCCCTCACGTGCCCTCACGTGCCTTCCGCGTCCTCAAGAGTCCTTGACGTGGTGACGTGACTCAGTGCCGTGACGTAGTCACAAGGTTATAGTACTCAGTGGTGTAGGAACCAGGGGGGTATGGGGCAGCCGCCCCCTTAAAAAGATATTGCGAGGACAAGAATGTGAGCGTCTTTCGTTGTCAGCATGGAGTTTACCTTCCAAGGCAGAGCATCTTCCTGCACCACTGGTACTGTCGCGTTACCTTTGCTATAAAAAGTAAGGCGTACCACTATGCTCTTCTTACACTCATCACTTCCAGCC
Source organism: Marisa cornuarietis (assembly GCA_004794655.1). NCBI lineage: Eukaryota > Metazoa > Mollusca > Gastropoda > Architaenioglossa > Ampullariidae > Marisa > Marisa cornuarietis. The sequence continues at coordinate 4,160,783 of SMMW01000576.1, read as the reverse complement.
ACCCCTTTAACAGGAAGCACGTTCCTTCTTCTGTCCCTAAACAGAAAAATTTGGAGATACAAAAATTATTCTTTCGACCTCGTAATAACCTGCAGTCTTGGGTGGCCTTGATTGAAATGACTAACTGCTCCATTGTAAAAGTCAACGCATACGGAAAGAACACAGATAAACACATACAATCTCTCTCTCTCTTTTTCACACACACACACACACACACACACACACACACACACATGGGAGAGAAAGAGAAAACGTGAGAGAGGAAGACAAAGAAGAGGAAAATGTTAATGTCAACAGGAAGACACGTAAAGTCAAATTAAAAACATAGCTGCTCCACTACGACAGGTGAGCAGTCTCGTGGTCTCTCTCGCTCGAACACCTCTAATATGTTGCCTGACTCACACACTGAATCACGGTTGTGTATCCACTTATCTTTCACAGTGTCGCACAGGTGTTAGCGATGCATCTTCGGTGACAAAATATCTTGCTTTCCAGCAAAGACACTGAGCTAGCAAATACACACTCCACTCCACCACTGTGCAGGTTTTCAATCTGTTCTAAAAAGCACATAAAAAGTCTTACAACACAAACAGATTAAAACTTCATTTACAACTTTTTTCTCTTGCGTCCTGTCTAAAAACCTTCATTTTTCAATTCTAAATGTGGAATACTTACGCTAAGCACAGCTACAGGCAGGCAGGTGTATATACCTGACGTTTATTTTAATGTTTAAAGTTCTAGGGGTCATTCAAACCAGCAAACGTCTGTTAAGGAAGATCATCACCTTTTACCTACTTGACATCTGCGGTTATTGACATTGCTCTGAAATTTATCCAGGTTGTGGAGAAGTACGTGACAGATGGAGGGGTTGGGGTCGTGGCAGGGAAGGGAACCTAACTTCTGGAATATTGGGTACAGAAAAAAGAGTGTGAGAGAGAGAAAATAAATCTCAGATAAAATAACGGGGGCCCAGGAAATGGTTGTTTACGTTGAAGAAGCGGGGGCTATCTGATGTCGACTGACACTTGCCAAAACACAAGCACGCGCCTTGACCTTATGAGGCTCCTTGCTGTTGTTGTTTACATCGTCGTGACATAAAAATACGAGTCTGATGCTATGGAGACAGAAAATTAAAAAGACACACACATAAATCTTTTTATCTTAGTAGACGACAAACGTGTGTCTGTCAATGTGAAGACATAAGTAAGTGTTAATGGTTTATATAGTCGAAAAAAGGCGTCCTTCTCTCGCTCGCTCTGTAAGTTCGGCTTATAGACAGACTTGTAGGCTTACAAGCAGAACAGTCGAGAAATATTAAGCAAATAGCTTATTCATAGCGCTGATAATTAATAAAGAATCAAGTTATTGCTAATGCAAGCAAAGGGCAGTAACACCTAATAGTTATAGAGTTTTATGCACAGTAGGTTCCCCTTAGACCTTAAACTCGTATACAGAACTAATTAACGTACAATGGATGCAAACTAATTCTTTTTTATCAAGATATATCATTATAAAATGTGTGTGACGCGCGCGCGCGCGTGTGTGTGTGTGTGTGTGTGAGAGAGAGAGAGAGAGAGATAGGTGGGGGGAACCCATCCAGACACACCGGCGAATGCCGGGGATTTGAAATTTCGAACAGCATTTAAAAAAATTTATATCTATTAACCTACAGTAAAGACAACCATCTGTGATACACTGTTTTAAAGATCATTTTTAAAACATTTACTTAATTTGAATTTTAAGATACTGAGATTTCGTCCTCTAGTACTAAAGGCGAATTAAGTTGGTAACTGTATGCAATTAAGAACTCGTAGATCGGGAAGTAGGCCAATTTCAAAATTAAAAAAAATTATTTACAAAATATATACAAACGTCAAGTACCAAACAAACATATCTTTTTATTAAAATATACATTAGATCTTACTTACTGTTTTCTTCTCATTTTTTGTTGCTGGAGTACAAATCAATGTCAAATTGAGTAACCGGCAATTGACTTTAATAAGGCGCGTGACCAAGAAAACGTATTTTCGAATAAAACGAAAAACATGGTTGACTGAGTGTGTTGGCAGTTAAAGGGAAATAATCCATGGTATAACATTTCTTTAAGATTCTAGTAGTTTCCTCCCTTATATATTCTTCATTTACGATTAGTGTTATGTGTTGTTTGACGCTACCCTACCGTCTCATACTCTCGAGCAGAAGTATTGAGAAGTAATAAATAAACTGAAGAGGAGTGTTTATCTTCTTGTATATCATCATAAGCCAATCGTTAAATGAATCGACCCTGTAGTAGCCTTAATCAATCCTTGGCTTGCCACCCAGCACCGTGCGGTGAGTTTTTGTTTGTTTGATGTTGCTGTTTGTTGTTGTTGTTGTTGTTTTTGTTTTTTGCCAGTAGAATAGCATAAAAAAATACGTGAAGCCAAGCGTACATGGCTTTGTAAGGGGGACAACTGTTGGTATATTTAAAAAATTGTTCTTCTATAGATTACTTCCCTTCGAAGGCTAGAAAAATCAACCAAGCAGTTATTATGTTAAATGGCACGATAACAGTAAGTAATATTTTAATTCGAATGTATATTCTAATCAAATATGCATTTGTTTGGCATTTGTATATATTGTGTAAATAATTTTTTGTTAATTTTTATCTTCCTACCTACTTCCCGTTTTGAGCTCTCGTCACTTCAGTTACCATCTTTCACTTAAAATTAGTGCAAGAAAAGAAAAGCTATATTTATTTAAAGTTGCATCAAGTAAATGTTTAAAAAATGCTCTTTAAAATGGTGGGCCACCGATGGTTGTCATTATTGTAGATGAATATGTATAAATATTTAAACACTTCTGGTCAAGGGGTCAAATCGCGGGTATGAACCCGTTCAGTGTGGCAGTCTGAGAGAACCAGCCTCTTGCTTACATCACACTCTTCCTTTTTTGCATAGACCAGCCCGCAAGTGCCAGCAGGTAGTGACGTGCGTTCTAACGGAACGCCCCCACCCTCTACCCCCGTTTCTCAGCCCTGCTGTTTACGGATGAAAATTAATCAAACATCGTTGCCTCTGCTCAAACACGAGGAAAGGTCTTGAGTACAAATCTAAGCTAAACTGAATACCCCTCTAACCACGTGACCCCCAAGAAGTAAATGTACCCTGCCCAGACTCTATCGATATTTTACTCAAGTAGTTACAGCCTATCGCGCTATACCCTGAAATACCTGTGACCCCTATCCCTAGGCCTCGGTCGCCTTCAACAATCAACTCGACCTGTCAAGTCGTAAAAACTGATAGAAAGGCGTCCCTTTAGTGACCGCTGATTATCTTTGATTATCGTACCTGACTGAGCCATGTTGTTCTTGCCTTAAACCAAACTTGTTCATGACACAGGACAAAGAGACACACGTGTGGTATTGCGGTTCACTGTGTCAGTCGCCCTCGTCACATCATTAACTTTATAAATATTCCACTCCATTGTGCTGAGATCTTGTAGTCGTTTCTTCTGCTACGAACTGGTGATACATATATGTCATTAATTCTGAAAGAGATGACTGCTTTTACTATTCATAATAAAGACGAAAATATATGGAAAAGAAAATTATTGAGTTCACAGTCGTTTTTGTGAGAAGCCTAACGGCAAAGTAGGTGGCCCCCCATTTTTCCGGCTTCCCTTCAGATATTGCCGCACGTGCTGCAAGTAATATATTTAGTGAATAAAACATGATACGACTCCTACAGCACGGAAACACACCCACTCACCCACCAGTCACTATACACACATACACATACAAGCACACAAATAGACACAAACACAAACACACCGACACGTGAACAAGAACCTCACGAAGATGTCATCGTCAGTCATAAAGACGTCAGAGGGCAAGACATTAGGTCCAGATACTTTGTCTCTGTTTAGGCAGTGAAATGCTTGATTTCCGTGTGGAAAATTTTATCCTTTAGGGGTATTTCATTTCATTTCATTTCATTCCTTTATTGGTTATAATCCCAGGGAGCATTTTAACCATAACAAAATATAATAGCAATCGCACAATAACAATCACATATGTGCAACAGATGGTTACAGTATAGCAAAATATATGGAAGAAAGCATGATACTAAATATCTCTCTCTATATATATATATTTTTATATATATATATAGAGAAATTACTTAAACGGTGATAATGCAATTCAAATAAATTTGCTTACATTAATAAGTATACTTTTAGATTTAATACTTATCAGCTGGTAAAATTTAAATTCCTTCGGATGATGTACGAAATATACAGTAAGCAGGGTTTTCCGTGAAACAGTTAACAAAGGTTGAGCACACAGAATAAAATTCATCACCTACCTTGTCTAGATTACACAATGGACATGTTCTTAATTATCTAGGTACTTCCCTATATCTTAATTGCTGAATATGGATTTTATGGCAACTTAACATTAATTTTATTAAATTTGATGTTAGAGTAAATGACAAATTTTTACGTAATTCTCTACACCAAAATGTTCTTTAAATATACTGTGTGGTGCAGATTTTATTTGTATATATGTCTTGTTTCTATTTTTGAATAAATTGATCCTTTAGAGACGAGAAACGTTGTGTGTTAATGTGAAGTTCTGAATAAGTGTATCTAGACAGCAGTCATATACCCTTGACATTCTTTCAACTCTTGGTTTAGAGTGGTGTTGACGGCTGGAAAAGCCAAGATACTCTTGGTCTGGTACTGCAACAGCATCTTGATGCCCGAAGGTGATCTGTTACAAATAAATGTTGACATCAAACTTTTTAAACTTTAACTTATGCCTTAAGTCTCTTGAACTACAGTAACTTGTCATATTGACAAAATTAATTTTATTTAACTGATGATCTCCCAAAATTATGAGATGTGTTTATAAAAATTCATAACGATTTGATCGTCAGATTGTCATTAGTCACGTGACAGACACTTTTCTCCACTGATCCGTGTGGATATTCTTTATTGCGGTCCCCTTTTTATCCAACCTTCTTTAATGAACTGATTTGTGTAGTTTTTGTTTTTTGTTTTTTTGCCCAAAGGTTAGTACAACTAAAAATCCTTATAGTAAAATGTAAAGAGAAGATTACGGCAATGACTATCCTGCACCTGTTGTCACGCCCGATACCCATTCGAGGGTAATGTGACTAATGTCCAGTCAGCTGGGCCACCCGCCACATGATGCATGATGGCTGCAAGTAATTATATGTTCTGATGCAGCTTGTCGAGGACTGGTTGTGGTATGGAGAGCTACGTAGGCTTCATTCTCAATAACACATATTATTGACCATAAAGAAAAACTCACGAGGAAGTCTCAAAGGACCCTACGTGATGAAGTCGCAGGAAATGATTCTTGCCAGTTACCGCATCTACTGTGTTTGGAATATAGCTCTGAAAGTCGAAGGATCTCGAATAGAAAAAGGGATTTTACAGTGCTACTGCTTGATGACACCAAAATGTGCTTTTTTATAAATAATTAAGTTAAATGTATCTCTTATAAGACATCAACAATAAATAGAAATATCATATATTATGTTAGCACTGTTTATAATTATGTCAGTTAATCACTTATCTAGACCACCCTTCTCACTTAAAGGTATTTCAGTGTAGTGTTACCCATACCGTGCGGTGTCTACAACAAGAATTTTAATGTAATGAAATATTACAGGCAATGTTTTCAATGATAAAGGGTAGGAGCTGCTGTAATGTAGTTTAGGCTGTTAAGATAATGTTATCTTCCTTGTCGTCAGTCTATTTCTGTCTAGAGAACTTGCAAGCAGGTAAATCATCGAGATTTTTCGTCTCCGTATTAAGTCTTTGCAGCTCCCTGCTTATTTGAACATTAAGTTAGTCTTTCGACTTTCCTTGTCTGACAGAAATTCAACGAGCTACAGTATCTCAGTTTGCATACCTACCTGGTTGGCACCTCAATCCAGTCTGTCGAAAGTGGTGTTGGTGCTGGACGATGGGCAGTCATTTTACAGGGAGACAGGACTCAGAGACACACGTGAGGTATTGCAGGCCACTGTTTCAGTCACACACGTCACATGATTAACTTTATAAATATTCCACTCCATTGTGCTGAGATTTTCTTGTATTAATATCATTGTAAGGAGTTGGTTGTGCGTAGATCATTAAAGAAATGAGAAACGTGTCTTAAGTTAGAGTTGTCGTAGATGACTGCATTTGTTATTCATAACTAAGACCAAGATTAATCGGAAAAAACTCTATTCTCAATCATTTTTGTGCGAAGCTTTACGGCGAAATAGGAGACAACTTATTGTTCCGGCTTCATGTACTCTGAGTTATTACTGCACGTGCTTCAAGGAGTATGACATACGATACGATCCTCCAGCATGGAAATACACCCACTCACTCATTCAGTATATCCATATACACACAAGCACACAGATAGACACACACACAAACACTCCGACAAAGACACACAAGCAAGCACACACACACACCTCACATAGACACGCACACACAAACTCACAGACACACATATATACAAGCGCGCGCATTCCCCACCCACCCCCACACACACACCATCTATATCTACCGCATATTCATTCACGAAATTTAATTTATTGCTTATGTGCGTGCTCTTGCGATTTTCGAGAGTTTACCTGTCCTGAAAAATTTACAGGACTCCGTGCATTGTGGTATATGAGCGGGGGTCCTATCGTGCTCGTGGGGTGTTTATGGTTTTTACAACTAATTATATCTACGTGCACCACGTGCAGCAATATCACAGGTGAGAGTAAACAGAAGAAAGAGGATCAAGCGTTGCTTATTTCGTGTCGAAAGGCTCCAGCAAGAGAGATGTGAGGGACTGTGGTAATAAGCTTTGCCATGGCTGATAGGAAAAAATCTTCGCATTACATTTAATCCCTTCCTTGTTACCAGTCCTTTCAAAAGAAACGAATTGAAGAAAGTTTTTGTACAGTAGAGGAGGAGGATATTTCTATGGCGTATCACCTGATCCAATCCACTTTAATACCACACACGTGTGTCTCTTTGTCCTGCCCGTCTATATAATGGCTGCCCACAGACTAGCAGGCACCACTCTCTGTCTTGAGAGATCGCACTAAACTACAGTCAGGTACGTATAGAAACTGAGCTACTCAATCCTGCTAGAACACTTCACAAAGTTTATTCCTGCTGCTGAGATCTCGAGACAAGGGAGATGATTTCTTCCTCATATACTTCAACAGCCTGAAACTATTCTCAGGCTTATCTTGCCTTTTACTAGTTAAAACCACTATAAGCAGGATAATTTTAAAGTTTTATTTAAAACCATTATGCATAAAATGACTTCCATTCTTCTTGAGATTTCTGCAAGTGTTTATCGCACAAAGTTACATTCTATTGAAGACATTGTTAAAGCATGTCTTAGCTCTGTAAATTTCCGGGTTTTTTATTCGATATCTTTCGACTTTCAGTGCCATGTTCCAAACGAAGACGATGTGGCTACTGGCAGTAATCTTTTCCTGCTACTTCATCACGCAAGGTTCATCGAAAGAGCCTCATGTGTTCTTCATCATGATTGATGATATGGGTTATTCAGAGTGGAGCCTGCGTAACTCTCTATACCGAACACCAACCCTGGACAAGCTGGCGTCAGAGGGAGTCATTCTGAACCGCATGTACTCGCAGCCATCTTGCACCATGTCGCGGGCGGCCACGTTGACTGGACGCTACCCTCACAAGATGGGCATCGAGAATGTCTTCGATGCGCATGACAACAGGTACAGGAGGGTCTCTGTCCTACTCTTTTCTTCACATTTTACAATAAACATTGCTACTGATTCTTGGGTACAACTAAAATTAATGGAAGTGAGAATCGTTAAAGAACATTGAACAGAAAGTGGTACACAATATACAATATACAATATGCACAGTGTTAAAAGGAGAAAATTTACTGTCACCTGCATAATAATAATCTGGTAATAGAATCCAGATAAAACTTTCCTAACTCACATGTTCTCGAATCTTGGAAGATCGTGGGTGAAAGCAATGCAGTCTTAAATTGTCTAGTTGTAAGTTGTAACATACGTGCTGGACTTAAGAGACTTAAAATCAGCACAACATCAGTTCACAATTACAACTCGCCTATTTATTACAGGTCTGTACCAGTGGGAACTAGGTTTCTGCCACAGTATCTTAAAACTGTTGGATACCAGACACATATGCTTGGCAAGTGGCATCTGGGTATGTGCTCCTGGGACATGACGCCGACCAGACGAGGATTTGATAGTTTTTCTGGCTGTCTCCACGGCAACAGCGATCATTACTTTGAATTCCCGAAGGATGCCTATGATTTTTGGTAAGTTAAAATTTCCAGACAGACACCAGAACAAAGGTAAGAAAAGAAAAAAAACTTTGTGAAAAGGAAGAAGGAAATAAAAAAAATCATGAAAGTAGAAGAATGCTTCTAACAAGAAAGTGAAGACCAGCGTCTGCTTACATTGCAGTGACATACAATTATATTGCACACACTGATTAATCTGATAAATCTATTAAACGTATTATATAAATTATGACAAAAACGTGGAAATGGGGTTCGTCCACACAAAGAAACACCGAGATGATTTAACGCATTGCATCCGGGCCTCTAATCGACTTAAGGCCAGCCGTCTTACGCTGACGCGCGCCTTAACTCCTCGTCAGGCACATTTTTGTTTATTTTATACACGCATAAAATGCGTTGTTTCGGAAAAAAATATTAATGCAGACGATAGTTCATTCATTTTTCTATCGAGTGATCTTCTTTTCATGACGTCGTTTGCACGTTTGATAGACATTTTTTGCGTTTGCCGACGGTACCTGTCTTTCTGTTTAGAAAATGGCTACCCAATACCAGGGGAAGAAAGTTCGACCGGCAGCTTTGAAAATTTATATTTATTAACCTATAGTAAAGACAACCATCAGTAATACACCGATTTAAAGAGCATTTTTAAAACATTCACTTGGTGTAAATTTTAAGATACATAGGTTTAGTCTTCGAGTATTAAAATCAAACGAAAGATTACGACTGTACGCGCTTGAGAACTTTTGGAAATTCCCGGTCGGATATAAAAAAAAAAATTATTTACACAATATATACAGACATAAAGTTCCAAACAAACATATTTTTTATTAGAATATATATTAGAATTTTAAAATTACTTACTATTTTCTTCTCCTTTGCGGTTGTTGAAGTAAAAATCCATGTCAAAGTGAGACATAACGTGCTTCGATTCTCGAACATTCCTTTGTTTAAAAAATAAATCTTTTGACTTCCTGTCAGTTCCAGTCAGTTCAAGGGAGGGAATTGTGGTAGACGATTTCCAACGGTTGTAGCAGTTTCCTCCCTTATGTTATTTTTATTTGTTTTTTTGGGGGGGCTCGAAAAACTGTATAAAAGTTTTTGTGACTGATCATTATCATGGTATATTCTGTTGGGAATACCATAAAAGTGTGTTTTTGAGCAAACAAAAGGTAAAGATATTTCTTTTCTACACAGTTTGATCTATCATTATCAATTTAAATTGTTCGTCTACCTCTTTTCGTTAATTTTATATAATTTTTTGAAAAAGGGGTAAATTCATGACACCAGCTATTGCTTTGACCCCATTTCAGCCTTACGAGACCAATGAGTTAAACTAGATGTCGGCAAGGAAGCAGTTTTCTAAGGATAAATGAGTTAACCTTCTACACCATACAAAACCATCAGAACATCGGAAAACATCTTGTTCTGAGTCAAGATTGTTTAGCTCTTTAGAGTAAACTGTTAGAAAAGTCCTTTCTTACTGTGAGGGTTTTTTTAAATATTGCGGGTGCCCTCTTTTCTCTTTGTTGCTGTCTACATCTATATTGGATCAGACACCCATTCCACAGCTGTCAGGTGTGCGTGTGGGAGGAGAAAGTCTATCGATGTCACTATTACAGCCATTTCAAGATTTAATGGATATCCTTCTTCTACTGCTTAACCCTTTCATTACCTCAAGCAAGAATGATGATGTTGAAAAGCAATGTACATAGCGCTGTCTGTAATTCATTTACTCTCCAACAGGACAAACGAAACATTGGATCATTCAGTGTCAGGTAAATATGACACAGAAGTTCTGACGAAGAGAGCCATCGCCGCCATCAAAAACCACAAGAAGAGCGGTTCTACGCAGCCAATGTTTATGTACCTAGCGTATAAAGCCATACACACCCCCATCAAGGTAAGTCCCTCACAAGAATCGTCGCACGACTAATATCTCCTTGTCATCTAAAAGATCATTTCATACTACAGCTCTTTCAAGAAGTGTAACTGTCAAGTCTGCTCCCAATTTCTATGAAGTCTGTATGATAATCTTATTATATGTAACAATTTCTTTAATGGCACAAAAACGTCGTACGAATTCTCTTTTTGTCCAACAGATAACCACCAACGAATAGCACTTACATTCAAACAGGAATACCTCTCTCTTTATATTTATATTTATATTTATAACAGACACACTGAGGAGCAAATCTTACCTTTTTTCCATTTTCTCGTTTGCTGCTTACAAACATTTTATAACGTTCGGTTTCATTCCAACTTCCTTCAGGTACCATCATACTACAGCGACCGATGTGCTCATATCTCAGACCCGTTGGTGCGAGACCGTTGCGGCACGATGGTTGCCGTTGACGACGGTATCAAAGACATTACGGACACACTGGAGCGAGTGGGCTACATGAATGAGCCAACGCTGATAATCTTCATGAGCGACAACGGTGGTTCATCACCTAACGGGTG